>JANJXV010000422.1:0-600000 GCA_024803745.1 Megascapheus bottae
CAATTCCTCTGCACTGCATACACAGAAAAAGCAGATGGGGCACTGTGGCTCAGGTGTCAGAGTGCCACCCTTGAACAAATGTGGCCAAGGACAGTTCCTGGTCCCTCAGTTCAAGCCCCAGGACTAGCGAAACAAGAAATCATACCATTTTCCACACATTTGGAAATAAATCTGTTTTATCTAACCCTACTTCTTTTTTGCCAGTCCAGAGTGTGTGCCACCAAGCCAAACTACTGGCCCCCAACCTTACTATTTTTAATCATTTAATTTTTTTACATAATCATATTTCATGCTGTCTGTATTAATAGCATAAACAGTATGCTTAGTGTAATAATGTTAAAGGTAAAACATAAGAAATTAATAACTAAAATTCCTTTTGTATTATTTTTATAGCATTACTACAATTTTATGAGAAAAATTACCTAGAATGTTTATTTTAGAGTTCAAGTAATCCATTTTGATAAATATATCAACCTACATCATTTATTTGAACACATTTTAAACTATTTTTTTCAGGAATGAAAATACATACATATTTGTTGTAAATGAAATTTATGACTTGGGGGGGAAAGGAAAAAGAAAAGGGGGAAGGGGGTAACAGTTTTTACAAGAAATGTACTCATTACATATGTAACAGCAATCTCTTTGTATATCACCTTGAAAACAAATTTTTTGAAAAGTACAATGAGTTTAAATGTCTACTTTCGGCAGAATTTTTTTTTGCCAGTACTGGGCTTAGACTCAGGACCTGAGCACGATCCTTGTTTTTGTTTTTGTTTATTCTTAAGGCGCAAGTTCTATCACATGTGCCACAGCACCACTTTTATCTTTTTTTATCTATGTTGTGCTGAGGAATTGAAATTGGGTCTTCATTCATGCTCGGCAAGAA
Source organism: Megascapheus bottae (assembly GCA_024803745.1). Lineage (NCBI taxonomy): Eukaryota > Metazoa > Chordata > Mammalia > Rodentia > Geomyidae > Megascapheus > Megascapheus bottae. The sequence goes on from JANJXV010000422.1 coordinate 890, forward strand.
CTCTTCCACTAGGCTTAACTTATGGACCCAGTGGGAAGGAAGTTTTCCATAAAATATGTAGGAAATATGTACACTAAGGAAAAGCCATCAAAAATAGAAGAAAAATTATATACTTAGATAATGACATGCCAGTATTATGGCAGATCTCTGTAATTCTAGCTTCAAGAGTGGCCTATTTGGACCGGGAGTTGGCTGGCTGAAGTAAAGTGCTATCCTTGAGCAAGCCCTAGGACAGTGCTCTGGCCATGAGTTGAAGCCATAGGACATGCAAAAAATAATAATTTAATGCCCGTGACTGGTGGCTCACCCTGGTAATCCTAGCTACCTGGAGGATGAGGTTCAAAGACGGCCCAGGCATAAAAATCTGTGAGAATCTTATTTCCAAATAATCCAGAAAATTCAAAATGACAATGTGCCTCAAGTGGTAGAGCTCTTGCCTTGAGCTGAAGAGCTTTAGGTAAACATCCAGGCCCAGAGTTCAAGCCCCATGAGTGAAAAAATGAAAAAGAAAAAGAAAGCCCTTATCTAAGGCTGGAGTGCACACTAGTGGTAGTTTGCTTGCCTAGTATGCACAAAGCCCTGTGTTCAATTACTCTGTACCACTTACACCAAAAAAAAAGCTGGAAATGATCTCAGAAGGTTGGGTTCTGAGGATCACAGTTCAAAGCCAGGCCAGACACTAAAGTCCATGAAACTGTTACTTCCACTTAAGCACCAGAAAACCAGAAGTGACACTGTGGTTCAAGGTGTTTAAGGTTGTAGCCTTGAGCTGAAGAGCCCAGGGACACTGCCCAGGTGCACAAATAAAGTCTTACAACCAAGAGAGAGAGAGAGAGAGAGAGAGAGAGAGAGAGAGAGAGAGAGAGAGAGAGAGAGACAGAGACAGAGACAGAGAGAGACAGAGAGGCAGAGAGACAGAGAGACAGAGAGAGATAGAGAGACAGAGAGAGAGACAGAGAGAGAGAGAGAGAGAGAGGCAGACCGACAGAGACAGACAGAGACAGAGAGACAGAGACAGAGACATCAAACAGTCAGGCACTGCTGGCTGAAGCGTGTAATTCTACCTACTATGGAGGCTGAGATTGGAGGATCTTGGTTCAAAGCCCAAAGCCAGCCTGGACACATATGTTTGTGAGACTTACATCACCAATTAACTACCAGAAACCAAAAATGGAGCTGTAGAGGAAGAGCGCTAGCCTTGAGCTGAAGAGGTCAGGGACAGTCCAGGCCCAAAGTCCAAGCACCATGACGAATCAATAATAAAAAAGAAGATAGCTAATAGTAATGATGAATAATTTTGGGCTGGGAGTTTGGCCTAGTGGTAGAGTGCTTGCCTAGCATGCACGAAGACCTGGGTTCAATTCCTCAATATCACATTCATAGAAAAATGCTGGAAGTGGTGCTGAGGCTGAAGTGGTAGAGCCCTAGCCTTGAGAAAATATAAGGACAGTGCTCAGTCCCTGAGTTCAAGCCCAGGACTGGCCAAATCAAAAGTATTAGAGCACTGGCTTTGAACTGAAGATCTGAGGAACAGCCCAGGCACAGAGTTCAAGCACCACAAACAACAACAACAAAATCTATGAAATGGCAGTGGTGGTTTTAAGCTAAGCAAAAATAGAGTAGAAAGTGGTAAAATACATATTTGTGTGTAAGCAAAATAGCCAGACTTATGCATTAGAACAGGATAGCAACTTGAAAAAAAATTTTGTTTTCCATCTCACTAGGTCCTGTCTCTTAATTTATTCAAGTAAGTAAAATGCTGGGTTTTATAATCGTTGCTCTGAATATTAGAAAACCATAATATCTCTCATTAACCAACAAAGACCAGGAACTGGGGCTTCGTTGAAATGGCAGAGTATCAGGCAAAAGAAGAAAAAATTGAAGTAAGAACTTGAAGTTCTTGATCCAGAACCTGCATAGTAACAGAGCAGCAGCCTGGTGATGGTACCTCACACCTATAATCTTAGCTACTCAGGAGGCTAAGATCTGAGAATCAAAGTTTAAAGCCAGCCAAAGTACCCAGTTAACTGCCAGAAAAACCAGAAGTGGCACTGTGGCTCACAGATTAAAGCACTAGCCTTGAGCTGAAGATCTCAGGGACAGTGCCCAGGCCCAGCGTTCAAGACCCACAATTGACAAAAATCAAACAAGCAAACAAAACTCACAAAGAAGCCTGCAGACCACAGTGGTTCTGCTGAGTCTCTTCTCTATGGGGATCAGGAAACATTTCACTTTTTCTGTCTCTTCCCATCTCAACATTCATACTAAAATAAGACTGTGTTGAAAGTTTCAATTTATAAAAATGTTTTTCATGAAGCACCCTGAAATATTCATCGCTTATATCTCAATTGAAGATAGTTGATTTGGGGCTGCATTGGTACAGTGCTAGCCTTGAACATAAAAGGTCAGGGATAGAGCTGAAGCACTCAGTTGAAGACCCAGTGCCAACACACAAAAGAAATTATGCACTTTATACATATTTTCTAATTTCTTAATGAATTTTTCAGTCTGTATAAATATAGGGTACATTCCTTGTTACTTAAGTAAGATTGCTCTTTTTTTTTCTTTTTGCCAGTCCTACGGCTTGGACTCAGGGCCTAGACATTTTCATTGGACTCGCTTGCCCAAGGTGAGTGCTCTGCCTCTTGAGACACAGCGCCACTTCTAGCTTTTATTCTGAGTATGCGGTACCGGTGAATAGAACCTAGGTCTTCATGCATTCTAGGTGAGCACTCTACCATTAGGCTACATTCCCAGGCAGTGAGATTCCTTTTACAGTCATTGTATGTTCACAGAGTTTGATCTCACACACTGTAGGGCCCTGGTTGGCTTTGACCTGTGATCCTAAGCCCTGAGCCTCCTAAGTAGCTGAAATTAAGTTGTGAGCCAGCATGATGGCTTCCATTCTTTTTTCTACAAAAATATATGTAGTTATCTAAAATATATCTATAGCTGAAAAAAATGAATCTCTCCCAAACAAATCTTCAAAGAAACAACCATCCTATTAAAAGGTGGGCTAAAGACTTAAAAGAGTATTCTCTGAAGAAAAAATTAAAATGGGCTTTAGACACATGAAGAAATGCTCCATATCTCTAGCAATAAGGGAAATGAAAATCAAAACAACTTTGAGATTCCTCCTGACTCCAGTCAGAATGGCCATTATCAAAAAATCTAATAAGAGATACTGGTGGGGAAGTGACCAGGGAGATCACACCTACACTGTTGGTGTGAGTGTAAACTCGTTCAACCACTAGAGAAAGCAGTGTGGTGGTTCATCAAAAGACTGAACATAGAGCTCCCCTATGATCCAGCAAATCCACTACTTGGCATCTACCCAATTGTCCAGAAAAAAGGACATTCTAAAGCCACTAGCACAATGATGCTCATTGCAGCACTATTTACCATAGCAAAGATATGAAACCAACCCAGATGCCACTTAGTAGATGACTGAATCAATAAGATGTGGTACTTATACACAATGGAATGCTATGCTGCCATCAGAAGGAAAGACATCGCCCCATTTGTAAGGAAATGGAAAGACTTGGAAAAATTCATATTAAGTGAAGCAAGCCAGACCCAAAGAAACATAAGCTCAATGGTTTCCCTCATTTGTAACAATTAGTTCACATCTAGGACAGATTGTTACTGTATCTGATTTTTTCCCTGGCATATTGTATATATGTTTATTTGTTTATGTCAAATAGGAAAGGGAAGGGGGGAAACAAGATGATTGGGAAGGGGAGGGGAGAGGGAACTGGGGACAAAAACATGTGGAGTGGAATAAATGTGTGAGAAGTAATGCAGTCCACTACCTGTAAATGTAATCGTAACCCCTCTATACATTACCCTGAAAATAAAAAAGAGACTATAAAAATATCTGTAGAAAATGAGGCTGGATGATGGAACCAACCAGATTCCCTACTACAAAAAATGTGATACACACGCACACACACACACACACACACACACACAATGGAATGATACATAGCCAACCGACAAGATAAAATAATGGCATTCTCGGGGAAGTGGATGAAAAGGAAAAAAATCATATTAAGTGAAGTAAGAAAAACTCAAAGGAACATAGGCCCAAGAGTCTCCCTCATTTGTCAAATTCAGTAGAAACCTTGGGCTCTGCTACCAGAGATTTATAATAGAACAAAATCTAGAGACATCGTGACAAATAGTATGACACTAAATGTAAGGACCTCCAAGATAAAGAAACAAAACTCATATAATGAGTGATTGTTGTCCTTAATGAACTGTGTGAAGTTTTATCTCTTTTGCTATCCCTTGGTTATATCATATTGTTACAATATTTCACCTTGTTTTCTGATATATTTCATATGTGCCTAATTGGTTATTTGAAATTGGATAGGGAAGGGGGGAAAGGAACATGAGTGGGGGTAGGGGAAGGGTAATGGGGACCATATCATTACATGGGGTATCAAAGTTTGAGAAGTAATGCACCTTCTATCTGGTGAATATAATGTAACCCTTCTATAAATTACAATAAAAATAAATACATAAAAAGAAGATCTGCACAGAAAAAAATAATAATGGCATTTTTGGGATAGTGGATGAAATTAGAGTGAATCCTGTTGAGTGAGATAAGTCAAGACCAAGGAACAAAAGGTACATGGTATCCTTAATATATAGATATTAGTTTCAAACAGTAGTAGAGCGATGATTGAATAGTTGATACCCAAAGTTCTGGACATAATTTTGGAGATATAAACATAACTACATAGACATAAAAATCTAGGATAGACTATACACTCTATAGACATGTGTTTTATTATACATTAATCTGTATCTATGACATACAATGACTCAGCTTAACTTTTACTATATTCTAAAATCTATGTGCCAGTGATTGTATAGCGATTCCCTTCTTGAATACTTGTTGGTTAAACATGACATTTGAAATATGATGTAAATTTCAATGTTAATAAATTTTTTTAAAAAAGAGGCTAGAGGTAAATACCACTAATGTACTTGCTCTAAGTGGTACAGAAATTTTCTTAATGAATCAAGGGGTTTTATTACATCTTTATGCAATTATTTTAGTTCTGAGTGTTCTACACTCAATGATACTTCTGGAAAGATGATATAGCTGACTGTGTAGATGGTATGAAGACATACTGGCCTAAACGTAGAATAAAGCATTGGTAAGTGGCTGTTAGCTGTCCAGATTCTACTGGAATATGTGGAATGAATTTATTAAGCACAATGCAGGCTCTTAGATCAGGATCAAGATTATGTGGTTCCATGAGATGAATGAGGAAAGATCAGAAAAATCTACTAAGATATCCAGATATACTTTTTAAACTAAGGTATCTGTACTCCTTTTTTTTCTTTCTTGGTGGGGAGCTTGAACTTTGGACCTGGGCAAGGTCTCTTAGATCTTTTTCCTCAAGGCTAATGCTGTACCAGTTTTAGCCACAACTCCACTTAGTTTTTGGGTGGATAAGTGGAGAGTAGAATCTTACAGTTTTTTTTTGTTTTCGTTTTTTTGCTTGCAAAGGCTTTGATTCACCTTCTCCGTGGCTAGTAGAAAGACAATTATGACCCTCCAGCGCCTGGCTAGTGTTTCTTTGAAAACTGGACTTTATTCCAAATCACATAACTGGTTCCTAGCAAAGTTTTGAAGCCTGACTTAAATGTGACAGATTTTTGTCACTTGGAGACACTCTGTGCTGAACGTTAGAAATCTACCAGCTGAGTCACAGTGGCACTTCCAGTTTTTTGTTTATGTGGTGCTGAGGAATGGAATCCAGGGTTTCATACATGCTAGGCAAGCTTCATTTTCAGCCCAAGGTTTTATGTTTTGTTTTTTCAGTGTTGTTGATTCTAAGGTACTGTATGATGTTCTTTCATTTTCTTTGCTTTTTACCTCTTTTCTTCTTTTTCCCTTTAGTTTTATTCTCTGTAGTCACTGTGTTGAATTCGGGTACCCTGTGTCTTGTACATAGGTTTATGTGATTTGGAATGGAGAGGGTATAATAAAATGGTAAAAAAAAACAAAGGAAAAAGGGTGAACCAATTGAACAGTGATACTTGGAAGACACTAAACGGAAATGAACTGAAAAATCTGGGTGGAGAGGGGGCTGAGGGTAGGAAAACAGAGAAAATGAGGGAGGGGATAACAATTTTCTTAAGAAATGTGTTCATTACTTATGTAACCCTATGCCAACTATATATTGACTTAACAAAAAAAATTAACTTAAAAAATAATTTAGCTGGGTATGGTGGCTCACACTTGTAAATGTAGCTACTCAAGAGGCTGGGATCCAAGGATAGCAGTTCAAAGTCAGCCTGGGCACTGAAGTCCATGTGACTCTTATCTCCAATTAACCACCAGAAACCCAGAAGTGGCCCTATGGCTCAAGGGATAGGGCAGTAGTCTTGAGCTGAAAAGCTCAGTGACAAGACCCAGGTGCAGAATTGCAGTCCCATGACTTGAATGATGAATGATACTAGCCAGGCTCTGTGCGCTCACACTTGGAATCCTATCTACACAGAATCAGGTTTGAATCCAGCCCAAACAAATTGCATGATATTCTGATTTACAGTTCATTACCAAAAATCTGGAAGTGGAGCTGTGGATAAAGTGGTAGAACACTAGCCTGAAGCAAAAAAAACTTTTAAGGACAGTTCCCAGGCCCTGGGTTCAAGTCCCAGCACTTGCATAAAACAACAAAATGTGACGCTGAGTCGTCCATCATTTGGTGTTATAGTTCAATATTCTTGACATGCGTCTTAGAAATTAAGTCCCTAGCAAATACTCTCCCCTGAAATTCTGCTTCATAGCTGATTCATAGAATTTCAGCATCATTACTATCACCTACCAGTTAGCATAGCAGTCTACTACTGAAAATTTGAAGAAAACTTTTGAGTAATCCTAATAAATCTGTGTATCATCTGCACACCCATCAAATCAGCAGGAGCTATGTTCTACTATTATCTAAATGTATTTAATCCCTTCTTGACTTAATGAGCCTTAAAGAGTAAAACATATGAAGTAGTTATGAAACTAACAGTCACCATTCTTCTACCTAATATTGTAATATAAGTTTATAAATGCAAGGACTATTCTGAAGTGTGCAGAAGATAGCTTCTAATTATAATATTCTCATGAAGTATAGTTTTTAAGAAACATGTTGCTTGCTTTGGGAAAGCAAAGGCAAGGAAAAATGATATAAGTAAGTTCCCTATTTATCAGAAGGAAAATACTATTGGGTTTAGATCAACTTCATTCATTCCGTGCTGATGAAACAAATATTTGCAATTCCTGAGGCCAATCCCTTCATTGTGATGCACAATCAGCCAGCTTAGATCAATCTTCCAAAAAAGGAAAGGAACAAATGAGAAGCAATTAAGGTTTCCAAAATGAACCAGGTGGTGGTGGCATCTCACACTTGTAATTCTATCTACTCAAGGCCTGAAATCCAAGGATCTGGATTAAGTCTGTCTGGGATGAAGATATTACTGTCTGTAACATCATCTCTGTTATCACAGCCCAGCTGATACACTCTGCCCAACAGGTTCCAAACACCAAAGTCCATCTCCTATCTGAAATACTACCAAACGTACTCACATATTATTTCCTCTTTGGGAGATAGTTGAAACATGTACCAGAAACATTTCCCTGGCTTCAGAGTGGAAGTGGAAATATATACTCACTAGAATCCCATCTAGTAAATTACAGTCAATCATCGTTCCTCACATCTTGTTAGTTAAATTAAACAATGAGTGTTTGGATCAAAAGCAATGTGTATGAGCATACATGTTGTAAAAGTACTGTAATCCTAGCTACTCAAGATAAGCTGAGAACTGAGGATTCCAGTTCAAAATCAGCCACGCAATAAATTCCATAAGATTTTTACCTCTAATTAACCAGCAAAAAACAGAGCGTTGAATTGTGCGTAAAATGCCACAGGCCTAAGCTTTGCATAAAAGTGGTAAGGGGTAACATTCAGGGTGCCCACTCTCTCCACTCCTTTTTAACATAGTACTAGAATTCCTAGGCAGTGCAATAAGGCAAGAAGCAAGCATAAAGGGGATCCAAATGGAGAAGGAGGAAATAAAACTATCCCTCTTTGCAGATGACATGATTCTGTATTTAACAACTATATAGACCAACTAGATCTAACAGACATCTGCAAAATATTCCACCCAGTAACAACACAATATACGTTTTCCTCAGCATCACATGGAACATTTTCTAAAATAGACCACATCTTAGGCCATAAAACAAACCTGGACAGATTCAGAAACACTGAAATCATTTAATGCACACTCTCAGACCATAAAGGCATCAAATTGGATCGAAAACCCTGTAACTAATGGAGACTGAACAACACATTGTTGAATCAAAAACAATGGGTAATCGAAGAGATCAGAACAGATATCCAACTGTTTATGAAATTTAACAATAAGGAGCACACAAATATCAACTCCTTAGGGACACAACAAAGGCAGTACTCAGAGGAAAATTTATAGCACTGAGTGCCTACAACAGCAAGTTGGAAAAATGGCAAACAAACTAGTTAATGTTTCACCTTAACCTCCTGGAAAAAGAGCAACAAACCAACCCTAAACCCATTAGGAGAAAGCATATTATTAAAATCAAAGCAGAATTAAATGACTTGGAATAAAAAAAATCTATAGAAAGAATCAACAAAACAAGGAGTTGGTTCTTTGAAAGAATTAACAAAATTGACAAGCCCTTAGCAAATCTTACCAAAAAAAGGAGAGAGCATATCGAAATAAACAAAATCGCAGATGAAAATGGTAATATCATGACAGAAATTACCAAGATCCAGAATATCATGAGGGAATACTTTTCAAACCTTTACGCCAACAAATTTGAGAATCTAGTAGAAATGGATGAATTCCTAGACAATATTAACATACACACACTGAACCAAGAAGAGCTAACCCAATTCAACAGGCCTATTTCAAGCTCTGAAATAGAAATGGAAATTAGACAACTTCCACTTAAAAAGAGCCCAGGGCCAGATGGATTCACAGCTGAATTCTATAAGGTCTTTAAAGCAGAGCTCACACCAATACTCCTCAAGCCCTTATATCAAATAACTACCAACCAAGAATACTGTAGCCAGCTAAGCTCTCATTCATAACTGAGGGAAAAATAAAAACATTCCATTCCAGGGAAAAGCTGCAACAATATGTCGAAACAAAACCAACACTACAGAGAATTCTCAAAGATGCTCTATACATAGAAAACCAAAATAAATGCAATATAGGGAAAGAAATGGCACCTAAACAGCATACCATCTAAGGACCACAAGAACTGTGAAGACACAGGCCCTACTAAAAGCTTTTAAAAATGGTAGGAACTAATAAATATCTCTCAATCCTAACTCTCAATATCAATGGACTGAACTCTCCAATTAAACGGCATAGGTTGTCTAGTTGGATCAAAAAGCAAGAGCCATCGTTCTGCTGTCTTCAAGAGACACATCTTACCCAAAAACAATCATCTTTTGAAAGGGAGAGGTTGGAATAAACTCTATCAAGCTAACTGCCCCCATAAACAGGCTGGAGTTGCCATCCTCCTATCAGATACAATAGACTTCAAACTAAAATTAGTAAGAAAAGACAAAGAAGGTTACTACATACTACTAAGGGGATCTTTCCTCACGGAAGACATAACGATCCTAAATATTTACACACCCAATCCAGGAGCTCCAAACTTCATCAAGCAAACTTTACTTACACTGAAACCATACATAGATCGAAATACAGTGGTTGTTGGTGAGTTTAACACACCACTCTCACCTATGGACAGATCATCAAGGCAAAAACTCAAAAGAGAAACCTTAGAACTGAACAACTATATAGACCAACTAGATCTAACAGACATCTGCAGTATATTCCACCAATTAACACCACAATAGACGTTTTTCTCAGCAGCACATGGAACATTTTCCAAACTAGACCACATCTTAGGCCATAAAGCAAACCTGGACAGATTCAGAAACACTGAAATTATTCCATGCACACTCTCAGACCATAAAGGCATCAAATTGGAGCTGAACACAAATCTCCACCAAAGAAAACCCTGTAACTCATGGAGACTGAACAACACATTGTTGAATCAAAATCAATGGGTAATCGAAGAGATCAGAACAGATATCCAACTGTTTATGAAATTTAACAATAAGGAGCACACAAATATCAACTCCTTAGGGACACAACAAAGGCAGTACTCAGAGGAAAATTTATAGCGCGGAGTGCCTACAACAGCAAGTTGGAAAAATGGCAAACCAACTAGTTAATGTCTCACCTTAACCTCATGGAAAAAGAGCAACAAACCAACCCTAAACCCATTAGGAGAAAGCAAATTATTAAAATCAAAGCAGAATTAAATGATTTGGAATAAAGAAAATCTATAGAAAGAATCAACAAAACAAGGAGTTGGTTCTTGAAAGAATTAACAAAATTGACAAGCCCTTAGAAAATCTTACCAAAAAAAGAAGAGAGCATATCGAAATAAACAAAATCGCAGATGAAAATGGTAATATCACGACAGAAATTACCAAGATCCAGAATAACATGAGGGAATACTTCTCAAACATTTACGCCAACAAATTTGAGAATCTAGAAGAAATGGATGAATTCCTAGACAATATTAACATACCCACACTGAACCAAGAAGGGCTACCCCAACTCAACAGACCTATTTCAAGCTCTGAAATAGAAATGGAAATTAGACAACTTCCACTTAAAAAGAGCCCAGGGCCAGATGGATTCACAGCTGAATTCTATAAGGTCTTCAAAGCAGAGCTCACACCAATACTCCTCAAGCTCTTCAACGAAATTGAAAATGAAGGTCCTTTACCAAACTCATTCTGTGAAGCCAGCATGTCGCTCATCCCCAAACCAGACAGATATTCTTCAAAGAAAGAGATCTATAGACCCATTTCTTTGATGAACATCGATGCAAAACTTCTCAACAAAATACTGGCCAACCGTCTATAACAACTCATCAAAAAATTATACACTATGATCAAACTGGATTCATCACAGGGAGGCAAAGCTGGTTCAACATACACAAATCAATTAATATAATTCAACACATCAACAGGAGCAGGGATAAAAATCACATGATTGTCTCAATAGATGCGGAAAAGGCATTTGACAAGATCCAGAACCCCTTTATGTTAAAAGATGTGGAGAAACTAGGAATCCATGGAACATTTCTCAATGTAATAAAGGCTGTGTATGAGAAACCCACTGCTAGTATTATACTTAATGGTGAAAATCTAAAGCCATTCCCTCTAAAATCAGGAACGAGACAAGGATGCCCACTCTCTACACTCCTTTTTAACATAATACTAGAATTCCTAGACAGTGCAATAAGGCAAGAAGCAAGCATAAAGTGGATCCAAGTAGGGAAAGAGGAAATAACACTATCCCTCTTTGCAGATGACATGATTCTGTATTTAAAGAATCCTATAGACTCTACTCCCAAGCTCCTTGAGCTGATTCAAAGCTTTGGAAGGGTAGCAGGCCATAAAATCAACCCTCACAAATCAGCTGCCTTACTTTACGCCAACAATGAGAGGAACGAGGCAATAATCAGGAAAGAAAATACTTTCACAATAGCCTCAAAGAAAATAAAGTACCTAGCAATTAGCTTAACTAAGAATGTAAAGGACCGTTTAGATGAAAAATTTAAAACGATAAAAAAGGAAATTAAAGCAGAACTAAGGAAATGGAAAAACCTCCCATGCTCCTGGATTGGAAGAATCAACATTGTGAAAATGACAATCTTGCCAAGGGCTATCTACAAATTCAATGTAATACCCATCAACATCCCAATATCATTCTTTAAAGACATAGAAGAGGCAATTCAAAATTTCATATGGAATAATAAAAGACCCCGTATAGCAAAAACACTTCTTAGCAGAAAGAACAGCGCTGAAGGAATTTCAATTCCAAACTTAAGACTCTATTAGAGAGCTATAATTCTCAAAACAGCTTGGTACTGGCACAAGAACAGGCCTGAAGTCCAATGGAGTAGAACTGCGGACCCAGATATTAAACCACAGACCTATGGCCACCTAATCTTTGACCAGGGAGCCAAAAAAATAGAATGGCAGAAAGATAGCCTCTTCAACAAGTTGTGCTGGCAGAACTGGTTAAACACCTGCAGAAAAATAAAGTTGGATCCTTCTTTGTCACCTTGCCCTAGAATTAACTCCAAATGGATCAAAGACGTGGAGGTAAAAGCTGACACACTGAAAAGTTTACAGGAAGGAATAGGAGATACACTAGGCCTCCTTGGCACAGGTCGAAACTTTCTTAATAAGGACCAAGAATCATAACAAATCAGAGAAAGGCTGGATAAGTGGGACTGCATTAAACTGCAGAGATTTTGTATGGCAACGGATATAGCTAGTAAACTAATCAGGAAGCCTACAGAGTGGGAGAAGACCTTCACCAACCAAACAACGGACCAAGGCCTCATATCTAAAATATATCAACAACTCAAAAAATTGAATCACTCCAAAACTAACCTCCAAAGTAACACCCATCCCATTAAAAATGGGCCCAAGACTTAAAGAGAGTCTTCTCTGAAAAAGAAACAAAAATGGCCTATAGACACATGAAGAAATACTCAACATCTCTGGTCATAAAAGAAATGCAAATCAAAACAAGTCTAAGATTCCACCTAACTCCAGTTAGAATGGCCAGGATCAGGAAAACGAATGACAACAGATGCTGCAGGGGATGTGGCCAGAAGGGATCACTACTACATTGTTGATGGGAGTCCAAACTCGTTCAACCACTATGGAAAGCAGTGCGGCAGTGCCTCAAAACGCTAAACATACAACTCCCCTATGACCCAGCAATTCCAGTACTTGGCATTTACCCAACAATCCAGAAACAAGGGCATACTAAACCCACTAGCACAACAATGTTCATTGCAGCACTATTCACCATAGCAAAGATATGGAACCAACCCAGATGTCCCTCAGTTGATGAGTGGATCAACAAGTTGTGGTATTTGTACACAATGGAATTCTATGCTGCTGCCAGAAAGAATGACATCTCCCCATTTGTTAGGAAATGGAAAGACTTAGAACAAATCATATTAAGTGAAGTAAGCCAGACTCAAAGGAACTTAGGCTCAGTGGTTTCCCTCATTCGTCATAATCAGTAGAAAACTGGGGCTCTACTAGCAGAGATTGGCAATAGAGCAAAAGGCCATATATAAGACCATATAATGTGAAGCTAATTGAAAGGACCTCCAGGATATTGACACAAAAGCCATATAATGAATGATTGTTGTCCTTAATGTACTATGTTGTCTCTCATCTCGCTTGCTGTCCCTTGGTTATCCCATATTGGTATAGTATCTCACTTTGTTATCTGATATATTGAATTTATTTGTATTTGGATATTTGAAATTTGATAGGGAAGGGGGGAAAACCAAGACGGGTGGGGGGTGTGGGGTCGGAGGGAAATGGGTACCAAGACATGTGAAAGGGTATCAATGTATGTGAATTAATGCACCTAATATCTGGCAAATATCATCTAACCCTTTTACTAATTACAATAAAAAAATGAAAAAAAAAGAAAGTTGTAGTGTGTGGGGAGGATGATGGGGTCAAATACATTTCTTCTTAGAAATTTACCTCATCTGGTTGCCCTGGATTTTCCTGGCCTTCTTCTTAGAGAAAGTTCTGTTATACTGGATTTGTGGCTTGGCAATGATCTAGCATGTACATCTTCGAGTAAGACATCCACAACTTCCATGCCTGAGACTCGAGTTTCCTGACCTTTGGCAACAGCACAGCAACATCTTTCTTCCTCCTGAGCCACAGGCCAAGTGAGCTGGCTTGAGCTGGTTGTTAGTTACAGTGGCTTGGTTACCAGGGTTCCATATTCTGTTCCATTGTGAGGGAGGCAGGGTCACCTTTCAGGGCCCAATGACCAAAGATCCTTGCTCACAAAAGACCTCACGAAAGACATACTGGAGGCTGAATCTCCCCTCCAATCTCACAATATACATGTGGATGTAGTATACAGCACACCTTATTTGTCCAATCCCAATGTCTTCCACTAGGCCCAACTACCAGTCTGGTCTCAGGCTCAAGGAGCCTTTCTTAGGTAAGATCCAAACTTAAGGGTCAATATTGCCCTCATCCTTTACAAAACATTTGCTTCACAGTGCCTTCTCTGCCTGCATTTTGCCCCTTGTCGAATTAATTTTGTTTTTGCTAGTCTTGGGAATTGACCTCAGAGTGTGAACATTGTTCTTGGGCTTTCTTTAGGCTTAAGCTGTCCCACAGAGCCACAGCACCACTTGCAGCGTTTTCTATGTATGTGGTAATGAGGAATCAAACCTGAGGCTTACTGCTTGGTAGCCAAGGACTCTCCCACTAGGTCAAACACACAGGGCATCTTGCACATATTTTTGACGTCAATCTACTAGGATATTATTAGGTTTCTGTATCCTAATCAATTTTTTCCTGATGATTAGCTTTGCTGTCATGTGTAAAAAATGCAAGAGGGAAAAACACAGAAGAATTAGTGAAATTAAAAAAAGCATTAGACACAGTTAAGTGTTCATTCTTTGTAGGAGAAAGGATATTTGGATATGATGATGATGATGATGATGACTTTATAATTACTATGTCAGGGTTGAGAGTTTGGCATAGTGGTAGAGTGCTTGCCTAGCATCCATGAAGATCTGGGTTTGATTGCTCAGTACCACATAGATAGAAAATCTTGATGTGGCACTGTGGCTCAAGTGGCAGAGGGCTAGACTTGAGAAAACCCGAGGACAGTGCTCAGGCCCTGAATTCAAGCCCCAAGACTGGCAGAAAGATAAAAGAAAATAAAAATGCTTTTTACGAGCTAATTCACTCACAGCATTTGCTTCTGAAATCTTCGCTTCTGTATCTTGTGAAATACCCCTTTCCCTCAACGTAGGGAAATATAGGGAAAGAAATGGCACCTAAACAGCATACCATCTAAGGACCACAAGAACTGTCAAGACACAGGCCCTACTAAAAGCTTTTAAAACTGGTAGGAACTAATAAATATCTCTCAATCCTAACTCTCAATATCAATGGATTTTACTCTCCAATTAAACGGCATAGGTTGTCTAGTTGGATCAAAAAGCAAGAGCCATCGTTCTGCTGACTTCGAGAGACACATCTTACCCAAAAACAATCATCTTTTGAAAGTGAGAGGTAGGAATAAACTCTATCAAGCTAACTGCCCCCATAAACAGGCTAGAGTTGCCATCCTCATATCAGATACAATAGACTTCAAACTAAAATTAGTAAGAAAAGACAAAGAAGGTTACTACATACTACTAAAGGGATCTTTCCTCCCGGAAGACATAACGATCCTAAATATTTACACAACAATTTGAAGGTTCTCAAAAGATTGAAGATTCTGACAGTGTAAGTTAGATTCCGGCATTGATATTAAATAATGCAATGAGTAGGGATTTATATTTGAAATATCACTGTTGGCAAAATCTAACACACATTTGCTTAGTATTTGCTTTTAATTTCCCAAGAAGTTCAGTACAAGCCAATATGTGTGGCATATATCGACTGGGAAAATTATTCAGAGTATGTGACTCATTTGAACAGGAGTCAGTGAAAAGATACAGAAGCAGGATACCCATATTGTGATAATTTGTATCTTTTGCATGTTTTGTGTTTGTTATTATTTCCATTTGTAGTGTACATTTCTAGGTAAAAACTTTTAAAATGTTTAGAAACAATTTGTTATTTCAACAGCAAAAAAAGACATTTATATGCCTGATAAAATTCACAGAATCCAAATTTTTCCATATTATTTTTTTTTTGTGGTTCATAGATCTTGAACTCAGCCTGGGGACTATCCCTGAGCTCTTCAGCTCCAGGCTACCACCTTACTCTGGAGCCAAGCCCCACTTCCCATTTTCTAAAAGTAAATTGGAAATAAGTGTCTCAGGTCTTTTTGTGCCAGGATGGCTTTAAACTTTGATCCTCAGATCTCAGCCTCCTGAGTAGCTAGGATTATAGTAGTGAGCCACCACCCCATCATGCTCAGCTTTCTGGTTTTTTTTTTAAACAAGCCCTTTGGCTGGAACTCGGTCTGAGCACTGTCCTTCAGCTTTCCTCAAGCCTAGTGATCTTCTACTTGAGCCACAGCACTACTTCTGTTTTTTTCTGTGTATTTGGTACTGCGGAATTGAACCTTCGTCTTCATACAAGCACTCTACAACTATGCCAAACTCCCAGCCCCTCCACATTAGTTTTTATGATAGATCTTTCCATGCATCCAGGTTGGCTAGAAATCCTTCTTGAGTTTCCCAAGATCAGGGAGTATAGGTGTGTCCCATCCTGTGTGGCTACATAACCATTGTTTAGGGTACAGTTCTCTCTTCATTCTACCCATCTAGAGCAATTTTCATCTTCCATGTATAATCATTAAACATTCAGCTCCTGTTCCTCTCTACTCCATTCTCTGGAACCATCGTGCTTTTTGGCTCTAAGGGTTTGTTGATCCTTGGAAGCTCTGGAAGGGAAAACATACCCTAGCTCTTCCTTTATGACTGCTGTATTTTTAGTTTACTGTAATCAAGATTCATCTGTAAAATATAGTAAAATGTTCTTCCTTTTCAATGCATTGTTTTGCATATTTCTATCTTTTGATTATTATTAATAGTATGAATGGATTCTCCACATATTTGTTCTAGTCTCTGCTTTCTCTTCCGTTAGGTACAAATCTAGAAATAGAAGTGTTGGACCATATTTCTATGTAATTCTATATTTAGTACTTTTTTTAGCACTCTCCACGCAATTTTTGATTCTTTTATATTCCTTGCAGAACTATTCCAAAGTTCTACTTCTTCTCACTACCTTCCCAGTAATAGTTAGACTTTGAAAGTTGTTTTTTTGTATGCGTGTGTGTGTGTGTGTGTGTTTGTGTGTGTGTATGTGGATCTTTTTGTTTAAAACTATATTTATATTAATATACTTAAAGTAAAGATTTCATTGTAATTTTAATTTTTCTCATGACTGTTAATATTGAACTTCTTTCTACATTTTGAACTACTATTTCTATATATTCTTTTTAGAAAATCCTCTCCAATCTCCAATTATTTTCCCTTTTTTTGTGGGGTAGTGGGAAAGTCATGGGGCTTGGACCTTGGGCCGTGAGCTCTTTAGTTAAGGCTATTGTCCTACCCTGAGTATTGCCCCTCAGTTCTTCTGCTCACAGCTCCCTACCCCTCTTCCCATTATATACAGAACAAAGGTCATCCTCAGTCTTTTTGAAAAAGTCAAACATACAGTAAATTTGTAGTATAAAACAGCAAGAAATAAATTTCTTGCCAGGTGCAGTGCCTTATACCTGTAATCCTAGCTACTCAGATATCAGGCTGATATCTAAAGATTTGTTTCAAAGCCAGCCTGGGCATTAGAAAGTCTATGAGACTCTCATCGACAGTTAACCACTAGAATATGGGAAATGGCACTGTGGCTTCATAGGTAGGGTGATAGCCTTGAGTTGAAGAGCTCAGGAACAGTGCCCAGGCCCAGAGTTCAAGCCTTACAAATCCCCCAGCCAAAAAAAAGAAAAAAAAGTTTCTTCCCCAAGTGATTATTATGCCAGCCATAGAACATTAACATTCTTGGTGTACTTCACAGTATTATTACTTGATACCCTAAGATTTTGCAATATTCTCAGAGTACCAGCATATGTCATCATATAATGTAGTTCCTTTTCAATGGAATAATTCCATTTATAACCTAAATCTACTCCCCTGACTTATTTTTTTGATACCACAATTTCTCTACCATGATATGCCACAAGCCATTAAACATTTTATGGTGGGTAATTGGAAAGGAGTCTCATGGAATTTTGTGCCAGGCTGGCTTTGAACCATGGTCCTCAGATCTCAGTCTCCTGAGTAGCTAGGATGACAGGCGTGAGCCACCAATGCTGGAGACCTACAGCAACCTGGTGTCCTTAGGTGAGCAAAAGTCAAATTCACTTGCAAGGCCAAGTGCCTTGTTATTTTGCAGATACGTGAATGTTTATGAAACTTTCAATACTATTTAAATGAAAGATTCCAGGCCCTGAGAAGTATCATTACTTTCTAAAGAAAACCTAAGGTAATTTTGTACTCATTCTTCAGGATACCTTCAGGATACTTTGACAACAGTTCTAAATTATGTTTCCTCTAATGGAGATGACATTCCAAACTTACACAGTAATTGTAAGTGGATAAACCATCCAGAATAGAATATATATCATTATTGGAAATAGGATCTACAAATCACTAAACAGTGAGTTTATAATGGAAACCTGGCACTAGGTGCAATGTTTCATGCCTGTAATCTTAAATATTCAGGAGGAAGAAATCTAAGAATTCTAATTTGAAGCCAGCAATGGCATAAAAATTGCCATGAAACTCTATAACTCCAAGTAACCCCTCAAAAATGTTAGTGGAGTGTCAAGAGTTTGACTTTGTGGTTGAGTGCTTGCCTAGCATGCATGAAGACCTATGCATGTAAGTGGAGCTGGGACTCAAACTGGTATTTTTCTATCCTTGAGCAAGACAGCTAAGTTTATGCCATACAAAATGAATCCAGAGCTGGGGAAAAGTCCACCATGGAGTCAGTGAGAAATGAGAAAAAAGATTTAATAGATAACTTGTGAGTAGGATGTCTGTGAACTTAAAGCAATGATGACACAGCATAAGCAATAATTCTCTACTGTTTCTAATTTACAGGTCCCTGTGTTCCCAAACCTGTATTAATTGACAAGCTAGAGCACTGTGCATAACTCTGGATAGGAAATTCCTCTGACAAGAATATCACAGGTGAGTGAATGCATCTTCATATTGATGTTGGAGCCTGAGCCCCATTGGTAAGTTCATGTTGTGATGTACTGAGCAATAATATTCTTAGTTACCCTAAATCCTGTGTGGAACCTATGGAATTCTTTGTGAATGAATCAAGAATCATTTTCTTTTCCCAATCCTATGCTTGGTCTCAGGGCCTGAGCATGGTCCTTGGGTTTTCTCAAGGCTAGCTCTCTACTTCTTGAGTCATAGCACCACTTCTGGCTTTTTCTTTGTATGTAGTACCAAGGAACTGAACCAGGTCTTTGTGCATGCTAGCCCAAACCCCCGGCACCAAGAATCATAGGGTGATATGACGAATTCTATGTGGCAGAAGAGTTAAAGTTAGATTTCTCTGTAGAAATCACTGTGAAACAAAATAAAATGAGAAAGCCATGAGCCCGTGGCTCATGACTGTAATCCTAGCTACTTAGGAGGCTGAGATCTGAGGATCAAGGTTCAAAGACTGACCTATCACAAAAACACCTTAGACTCTTCTCTCCAATGAACCAATAGAAAATGAGAAGTAGGGTTGAGGCTAAAGACATAGGGCAGTAGCCTTGAGCTGAAGAGCTCAGGAAGAACAGCCAGGTCTAGAATTCAAGTCCCATGACTACAAAACAAGAAAGAAAGAAAGAAAGAAAGAAAGAAAGAAAGAAAGAAAGAAAGAAAGAAAGAAAGAAAGAAGAAAGAGGGATGAAAGAGGGAAGGTAGGAAAGGAAGAAAGAAAGAAAGAAAGAAAGAAAGAAAGAAAGAAAGAAAGAAAGAAAGATCTTTCATTTCTTTAAAACTAAGACTATAAATGATTGAGCAAACAAGGAGTAAGTCAGGGCATTATTCTCTGATAAGGATAATATCTTTTTGCTGGTAGGAAGAGACTGGTATTCAGAACCAGATCTTTCCACCAGAAATTGAGCCTAGTGGTAGAGTGCTTGCCTAGCATGCACAAAGACAGAGGTCTGATTCCTTATTACCACATACATAGAAAAAGCCAGAAGTAATCACTTCATTGGTAGGGTTCTAGTCTTGAGGAAACCCAAGGACAGTGGTTAGGTCTTTAGTTTAAACCCAGGAATGGAAGGAAAAGAAAAACAACAAAGTTTCAATCAACATAAGAAAATTAACTAGACAATGAGCTGGGGATTTTCTGGTCTTCCATGGTTCTGAGGGACAGGAGTGTTAGAAAAGGAATTTTTATAAGACTTCAAATGGAAAGAAACAAATTTCAAAATTCCCACAAATACCTAAATTGAGACTTTAGTGAGAAGTTGTAACTGAAGGGATATAGGTGTAAGTCCTTACTCTCAAGAATCGTTCTTGCTTGGATCAAAGGCAAACAGACATATACACCAAACTTGTGGCCGCTGAATCTAGAAAAAATTCGTGTTCCTCACTTAATGGTTAATAAGCAAACAGCATTGAAACTGGCTAAGGTAATCCTATCTGCTACTCAGGACCTGAGACTCTTATCTGTAGTTAACTCTAGAAAAGAGTATGTGGGGCTGTAGCTCAAGGATAGGGGTTATAGTCTTCTGCTGAAGTGTTCAGGGACAGGGCCAAGGCCTATGAACTACAAAAAAAAAAGAAAAGAAAAGAGAAGAAAGTTTTAAAAAGATGCAAAACAGCACAATATTTAGATTATTTCTCAAAAATAAAAGAAAGGCAGCTATTCCTCAATGTATAAACAAAACAGTATTTCAAAAAAAACAGCTGCAGGTATGCTATAGTTAGTACTCAGCTTAAAACTGTAGCAATACATAGATGGGTAATTTCAATAAATATTTCCTGTGATATAAAAAGAGAACTAAAACACAGAAAAACATTATTGGTCATTGTAAAATATCATTTTCTTAATATGTTAGGGAGAAAAGCATATATTTCTCACAAATCAATTTCCACTTTTATATTTTAAAATATCTAACACTTAGGATGGGAAAGTAAAGTCATTACCTTTACAGTAAGGAATATTTGTATCTCATGTATGTTTGTGTCTTTTTTTCTAGGACTCATTTTAGATGTCCAGGTAATGGAAAATGTGTTCAAGTCTTGCCAGGAAAGTCCACATGAATGTCTTTGTGAAGTAGCAGTTGCAAGTAGTATCGAAGTGGAGGAAAACGTGAGATTAGCAACAACTTTAAATTTGAGCTCTACACATAATCCAGAGCTGATTAGTAATAACGGTAACAACTTAGGGGTGAGGACTGAGGAGTTCATAAAGTGTCAGAACATGCTTCTGTCTTCTAAGCCTGATGAGATGCATGCTGCATATAGATCTCGTATGTCTCCTGTTCTTAAAAAATCCATCGGATATTCAGAGCATTTTATTCATGATTGTGACAGTCCAAAAGATCTGCAGTATCATAATTCTGTTCTCCCTGCCAAAGAAATTCTTCAGGGAGGGAGGAAAACTGCTAAATGTACTGTGTGATGAAAAATATTGTACTTAACACTGACCATCACTACACATCCGAAAATGTACACAGGAGAGACTCCTCATACATGTAGTGAATGTGAGAAATCTTTCAGTAATGAAATACGCCTTACAATACCTCAGAGCAAATATCCTGAGATATGTGATGCGTACATCAAGTGTGAAAATTAATTTCTGAGAAGTCAGACCTGACGCTCCAACCTCGATCTCCAAGAGAAGACAAACCTTATGAATATGAGGAACGTAATAAAATTTCTGCCCAGAATTCAGCTCTCAGCACACATCAGAGATCTCACACAGAAGAGAAATCTTATGAATGGGATAAATGTGGGAAGACTTTTAGACTGAAATCATACCTCACTTTGCACCAGAGAAGACACACAGAAGAGAAACCTTATGAATGTAACAAATGAGAAAAGTCTTTCACCCAGAAGATACACCTTCGAGTTCATCAAATAACACACACAGGAGAGAAATCTTATAAGTGTAATGAATGTGGAATGTCTTTCCAAGGGAAGGGAAAACTTCGTGTTCATCAGAGAATACACACAGGAGTGAAACCTTATGAATGTAACCAATGTGTAAAGTCTTTCCGACAGAAATCTTCCCTCAAATTGCGTCAAAGAACACACACAGGAGAGAAACCTTATGTGTGCAACAAATGTGGAAAGACCTTCAATTGGAAGTCATATCTTGATGGGCATTATAGAAAACACACAGGAGAGAAAACTTATGCATGTAGTGAATGCGGAAAGTCTTTCAAATGGAAGGTAAAACTCCATGTTCATCAGAGAATATACTCAGGAGAAACACCTTATGAGTGTAACATATGTGGAAAGTCCTTCACACAGACGCCAAACCTCAACATGCATAAGACAATTCAAACAGGAGAAAAACCTTATGAATGTAACCGATGTGGAATGTCTTTCAAATGGAAGTCTTCCCTCAAATTGCATCAGAGAACACACACAGGAGAGAAACTGTACGAGTGCATCAAATGTGGTAAGACCTTCAGATGGAAGTCACATTACAGGAGGCATAACAGAATTCACACATATTAGAAACCTTAGGAATATAACCAAAGTTGAAAGTCTTTCGTGCAGTATTCACCCTTCAGGAAGCGTAAGAGAGTTCACACATATGAGAAGCCTTAGCAATGTAATAAATAGGAAAGACTTTTTAGTCTGTGGAAGAAAACTCAGCTTGTGTCACAGAACCAACACAAGATAAAACCCTTAATGAATGTAGCAAATGTTCAGTCTTTTCCCCAGAAGGCACAAGTCAAGATTTATCACTAAACACCCACAGGATAGAATCCTATGAATAAAATGAAAGGGAAATTTTTTTGAAGAACTCATAGTGGAGTTTGCATGATACCACAGAGACACAGGATAAAAATCATATGAATATAAGAATATGAAAAATCCATCATGAACGCATGACTAAGTATAAAATGCACATAGGAGAGAAAAACCTTATGAATATTACAAATGTGGAAAGTGTTTGACCTGGAAGGCATACTTCTGTGTTCATCACAAACCTGATTCCCATAGAAGAAAAGAAAACTAATGAATACAACAAATGTGCAATGACTTTTAATCAGAAGTCAGTCTTCAGTACATTTCACAACATACACAATAGAGAAATTCTGAGTAATGAAAAACATTCAGCTATATATAGAATCTCTGTATATGGGAGCATTAAGGTAAGTCTTCTAAACAAAGTCAACCTTCAGCAAGCATTAAGAGCACTCACAGAAGAAATAATAGCATGTAGGAAAACCTTTGTCAGAAACCTCTAAAAGCTGACTGTGTGGCTTAGTGGTAGAGTGCTAACCTATCAAGGATGAAGGCCTGGGTTAGATTCCTCAATACTACGTGAAAAGAGCAAGCCAGAAGCAGCACTGTGGTCCAAATGGTAGAGTGCTAACCTTGAGCAAAAGTAGCT
Organism: Megascapheus bottae; assembly: GCA_024803745.1. Classification (NCBI taxonomy): domain Eukaryota; kingdom Metazoa; phylum Chordata; class Mammalia; order Rodentia; family Geomyidae; genus Megascapheus; species Megascapheus bottae. The sequence continues at coordinate 24,157 of JANJXV010000422.1, forward strand.
CAGTCCCTGAGTTCAAGCCTAAGGATGAGAGAGAGAGAGAGAGAGAGAGAGAGAGAGAGAGAGAGAGAGAGAGAGAGAGAGAGAGAGAGAGAGAGAAAGAGAGAGAGAGAGAGAGGAAGAGAGAGAGAGAGAGAGAGGAAGAGAGAGAAAGAGAGAGACAGAGAGAGACAGAAAGAGAGAGAGAAAAAGAGAAAAGAGACAGAAAGTGAGAGAAACAGGAACTTCTAAATTGTACAGAGATAGAGAAGGAGACAGAAACTAATTTCTAAACTTTACAGTCTTTCTATTTCCTTACAAATTCGTCTATGTCATTCTTTGTGACAGAAGCACAGAATTCCATTGTGTAAAAATACCATATTTGATCTACTCATCAACTGACGGGCATCTGGGTTGGTTCCATACCTTTGCTATAGTAAATAGTGCTGTGATAAATGTTATTGTTCTAGTGAATTTAGTATGTCCTATCTGGACAATTGGCAAGTAGTGAAATTGCTGGATCACAGGGGAGCTCTATGTTTAGTCTTTTTGGGATACTGCCATAGTGCTTTCCATAGTGGTTGAACGAGTTTGCAATCCCACCACAGTGTAGTAGTGATCCCTCCTGGCCACATCCCCTCCAGCATAAGTTATTAGATTTCTGGATCTTGGCCATTCTAACTGGTGTGAGGAGGAAAAGGGAAAGAGGAACTGAAACTTTCTCTCCTTACAGATGACATGATTCTGTATTTAAAGAACCCTATAGTCTCTACTCCGAAGCTGCTTGAGCTGATATAAAACTTTGGTAAGGTAGCAGGGTATAAAATTAACCTTCAATGTCAACTGCCTTCTTATATGCCAAGAAACGAGAGGAATGAGGCAAGAATCAGGATAGCAACTCATTTTGCTATCAAAGAAAATAAAATACCTAGGAATTAACTTAGAATGTAAAGCACCTTTTTGATGGAACTATAAACCCTGGAGAAGGAAATTAACGCAGAACTGAGGAAATGCAAAAACCTATGCTCCTGGTTTGGAAGGAGTAATATTGTAAAAATGGCAATCTTCAATCAAAATCCCAATGTCATTCTTTAAAGAAACAGAAGAGGAAATCCAAAATTTCACTTGGAATAATAAAAGACCCCTTATAGTCTGTCTTCTTGCATGATACATAATGTTTAATCTCACCTTCTCCACCAAAATCTCACCTTTCTCATTGAGACATAGGTGGCCCTGTTTACTAGCAGCAAAGGCTCAAACGCGCAGTTTCAGGTGTCACCACTGCCTCTGTTACTGGATAGATGCAACTCTGTCATCGATTCTGAGGTCTGCTCTGGGAGTCTTGGTCACAAGTTGTTCTGTGGCATCTGCTGCCAGCCTGTGCCTATTTGCTACCTTTTCTCCAGCAGCCTACAACAGGGAATGAATTTCACGGGCTGATGCTCTCCTTCATACGCAGGTCAGGATGAGCCCAATCCTCCCTCATCTTCCTCTTCCAATTTTTGGGAAAAAATGTGCTGGCAGAAGTCCTCAGGTGTGGCGCATGGCTGATCCACCCTTTTAATCCAGGCTGGTCAGGAGGCTGAGATCTGAGTATGGAAGTTCCAAGTCACCTAGAACAGGAAAGTCTGATAGATTCTTACTTCCAAAAATAAAAACAGCTGGCAATGGAGTTTTGGCTCAAGTGGTAAAGGGCTAGTCTTGAGTACAAATGCTTAGTGCCCAGGCCCTGAGTTCAGGCTCCAGCACTGCCAACAACCTCACTTTAGTGAGATTTTAGCTTTATCCATGTAGGCACATCTCACTGGAATCTTTGCTGGTAGAGATAGTCTTCATAATTTTGACTCAAGGTAAAGGTCCTCCTGGGGTAGTACACAAAAGATGTCACGGAGAGAGGAGCCCCAGTTGCTCCAGGTTTGAAGATGGCATAGGTCAAGCCAGCATGGAGTTGGCACATCAGTCTTTTTCCTAGCACCACCTACCAGTGAATGTCAAATGACAGTGATTGTTGTGGGATTGTGTGGTTGAAGTGCCTCATTAAGGGCAGTGTTAGCACATCCAAACTTGGATACCAGGAATGCTGAAATCTCAAAGCTAAGATTTCTGTTGGCTACAGAAATGCTGGTGTGTCTGTTATTCACTAAAAGTTCAGGTTCAAAGATTCTGAAGCTTGATGCCATGTGTTTATTCCATTTAGTAAAATTATTTTAATGCACTGTATAAGTTAAAACATTTGATAAGAGTCAGGGGTAGTGAAAACATTGTTCTTGAATTCAGGTGTCTGGCAAGGTAATGGGGGGGGTGTTGGTGGCTGGGACTATGAAGCTGGAGCTGCTATCAAACCATGGATCATGTTCCTCTTTGTCTGGGAGAAATAACTCCAAAGATGAAATTTGAATGGTGAGGAAAAGATGATGATGTACTCAGGAAATTTCTCCTAATCAAATGCTCATGTGGAAGTGGGATGGGGGCTGGGCATGTCTGAGGCAGAGCTTAAGGGGGCTTCTCATGGCGTTGAGAACATTCCTTGCGACTTCAAGCATGCAGCAGGGTGTTTTAGACGACCATTGTGAGATGGATGGAATAAGACTGGAGACAAGATGAATGCTGGGATCCTGCAATGCTCTTGCATGAGTGGCTGGTGGCTCACCTGAAAGAACTAATTATGTCTAAAAAAGAAATCAGGAATTTGTTTTGATTAGATAATACCTGTAATCCGAGGCATATTCAGGATCCTGATCTTAGTATTGTGGTTTAAAACCAACCCAGCAAAGGGAAAAATGCATGAGACTCATACTCCCTGTTTAGAGCAAGAACAAAGATTGAAGTAGAGCTGTGGCTCAAGAGCTAGAGTGCTACCTTGAGCAAAGAACAGCTAAGAAAAAGCCCCAGGTATTGAGTTCAAGGCCAGGAATGAAAGAAGGAAGGTAAAAAAGAGAAGGATGTGAGGAAGGGAAATATATAAATGAAAGAGAGAAGGAACTAGAAATTTAAAACTAGAGAATATTTAAAAGTCATCAGTCCTTCTAAGAAAAGTGTTGGAGTATGGGTTCTATATGTGGTGAAGTGGAAGCCCAGCAGTGACTTGTTAACCAAAGAGTCACCATGATGAGCAAAGGATATAAATCTGCATGAGCCTCTTAGCGGATGGAGTGACAGAAGAGAACCTCAGCTCCCATCCCATAGTTAGAAGTATATAGAGATGGGGAAGTTGGCATCACCTTGATGTCATTGTGTCCATGGAGACTGGAAGCCATGGCTCTGTGAAAGCACAATGTTCTGGTTACTGAGCTGAGAGGCTGAGGAGAGCCAAGTCCTGGCCATGAAGAAATCAGAGTGGCAGCAGAGCAACTCTGCTGCAGTGTGTGCCTGCTTGGCTGTTCTTATTCTGTGGTGGATCAGGCCGGAGCGGGTGATAGTAACTGTTTTGTGGTCACAAGCCCTTCACCAAGAGCTTCCTCTGAGATCCTCATAAGCTAGAGGGTGGCTGGTGGTGGGATGTGTGTGGGGTGGAAGTGACAGAGGGATGGACGCATGGCAAGGTGGGTGAAGAGATGAGAGGAGTGATGAGAGCCCAGTTCATTGGTTTCCAAGGTTAATGGGTGGGAGGTAGAGAGGCATGATGGAGGAATGATGGAGGCAGGGGAAGGTGGTGTCAGATTGAGGCCATCTGTAGTGCCAGCCTGGCCATCATCTGAAGCCCATAGGCAGCTTCCTGATCCTTCACTTAGTCCTGCTCCTTGTGGAGGGAATGTCACGTGTACCCAGAGCTAGGGGTGGGGCAATGTTAGTAGCACCTGGAGAACCATTGGCCTCTACCTGGGTGGGGGGTGGTTATGGCTCCCATGCTGGGTGGCCTGATAGCTATGGAACAGATCTCTCCTTAGCTACCACAGTCAGTGGCTGCTCTCCATCTAGGGTTAGGGCACCTGCTCAGCCATCAGGACACCCCATGCCAGGACAGAGGCCTACAATTCAGATGGCAGCACAGGGGTGAAGATGATCTCACCGTAGCCCTAGTTACATGGCTGTCCCTGCATGCAGGACAGGATGAGCTGGGGGAAGATGTTCTCTGTGTTTTTCCACAGCCTATCCCGGCCTCTTCTTGTGTCTGATTAGACCAAGAGAGTGCCAGGTTCCATCTCATAGTCCTGGTTCTTTTTCTTTTACAGTCATGAGGCTTGAACTCAGGTCCTGGGTACTGTCCCTGAGCTCTTTTGCTCAAGGTTGATGCTCTACCATTTGAACCATAGTGCCATTTCCAGCTTTTCCTTTTCATGTGGATCTCTGATATGTCCAGTTCTGTGCCTGCAGGGAGGTACTCACCCCACAGACAGAGCCACCTCTGCCGTGACTGTGACTGCCCACAACCCTCACACCCACTCCTTGCACACCCCTCGACTCCAGTTTTAGCTCCTCTTGGACTGGGTGTCCAGCCTAACCCTTCCTACACTCACAAAGGGTCTACAATTGTCTTCCCAGGGTCCTTTCTTCTGCCAGCCAGAGTACAGACTGTGCACATCTTGACGATCACAGAGCTCAAAGCCAAAGGCTGAGATGCAGAAGGGGGTGACCCAGTAGCTGCACAGGGCCCATGGATCATCCTGTGCATCCCCCAGCCTGTGACTTCCCCCACCACCTTGGCAGGGAAGCTCCATGCCCACATCCTGATCGCTGGTCCCCTCCAATTCCATTCTCCCTTGGATTTTGCAGACTGTCTACCATCAGGATCTAAAATTCTATTCATCACTTTATGTCCTTATCACTGATTTGCTACTTTGGCAGGATCTCCCCTTGCCTGGAGAGTGGGCATATCATGTACTCTCTGTGGAGAAGTTGCCCCAGGAGAAGAAATATGCACTTCATGTGAGTGTTGGACAGGGCAGGAGGGCTCCATAGGATCAGAAGCCACAGGAGGGGTGCAGATGGGGGAATGCTAGGGGCCCCAGGGGACAGTGGGAGTTAGGGCACAGTTGGGTCCTTCTGCAGGGTTGACACCGCTTCACAAACCCAACAGAATGAGGTTCACATTACAGATGTCAGAGACAGTGCAGATTGCCAATGGGCGCAGGGGTCACTGTCAATCCCAGATGCTGGCTGCATGCTGGGATGCACGCAGAGATGTTTTCAAGATCAGATAATGAGGATGTTGCAGGGTGTAACCATTCTTTTCAGATGGCTCTCTAGCTCTCTTGAGTTTCATCTCTATCTTTGGCTTTTTCTTAGCAGTTAACTGGAAATGAGAGTTTCATGGACTTTCATTCTGGACAGAAGCTATGCACAGTTTTCAAACCATACCCTACTGTAGAAGGGAAGCTTGATCTGGTGCTTAAATGGGTTGCACTTTGGCTCCGTTTGCTATGCCTCACGGGAGGGGGCTCATCATTTATAGACTAAGATCTCATGACCTTCAAAGCCAAATGCTACCTGAAAGTTCAGGGTCCCAGCCTATGTGTTGGGCCGGGGTGAATACATTCTCTGTTATGCTGGGTCATCAACCCATGTTTTAAGCTGGAAGTAGGCAGTGCCACATTTGATAAGAACATCTGCCAGAGATTGTCACCTCATGAAAGCAGATTCTAAATTTGTATTCCATTTCCTGTGGTGTAGAAATCCCCTCCAACTTAGACAGGCTCACATCCACCTTCAGGTCACACTCCTAATGCACCCTTGAGTGTCCTCATGGTATTGGGATCTAAGTTTGTAGGGAATGCTGCTTTAGTCCATGAATTAGCTGGACAAGTGATGACAAACGTGTTGTGGATTAATATGAGAACAATTTAAGAAGCCCTGGAGGAGCATCAACCTGACCCTCTGTGGTGCTATAAATCTGATAGGATGTTCCACACTGAGAAACAATCACATGGCTTTGTGTTTGGCATCCAGACAAGTGAGTGCATGTCTTAGCTGTCAGCCAATACAGAGGAGAACATGAATAAGTGGGTGGAAAGCATCTGTCAGACCCCTGTCTGGGGGAAGGTGGAGAGAACATAGGAAGGTAGATACCATGCCTGTGGTGGGGCCAAAAAAAGGGTAAAAGAGGCAAAGGAACCAGGTACTGGTAGCTCAAGACTGTCATCCTAGCTACTCAGGAGTTTGAGATCTGAGGATCACAATTCAAAGCCAGCCCAGGACAGAAACTCCATGAGACTCTTATCTGCAATAAACTACTGAATGCAAGAAGCTCAAGCTCAGTGACAGCATCCAGGCCTAGCGTTCAAAACCGAGGACTGGCAGAAAAAAGTATCAAAGGACAAGAAGCTGGCCAAAAGTTAGAGGGACTCTATCTTGACAAACAATACAATGGTAAGTTGCACTCAGAAGACTTGCACAAAATCTGGAAATGCCTGAGACCTATCTATGTATGTTTCCTGTTTGTCTAAATACATATGTTTATGCATTAATATATTAGTATAGAGAGACAGATCAATACATATGACTATACATATATACATAGCCAGACACTTATGGGTGGGTGGTATACTGTGTGAGAGTATGTGTTTGTGTTTTGTGGATGGCTATCTCTGTTTAAGAAAGATAGAAAATATGTAAATATCTTTAAAAAAACTTGAAAAAAATATAGAGAGACATAAGCTCTTGAGGGAATCTGAAATGACAAGATTATTCACAGGCACGTTTATCCTTATGGATTCCTCAGCAAGTTTTAATTTTTTTCATTATTTTCTTTCTTTTTTTGAACCAGTGCTAAGGATTTCTCTCAGGGACCAGGTGCTGCCAATTACTAATTTTCTCATGGCTGCTACAAGAGGAACTGAGCCACAGTTCCACTTTTGCCTTATTTATTCGTGCTTAACTGAAGATAAAGATTTCTATCAGTGACTTTCTTTCAGGGGCTGGATTCTAACGAGGATCCCCAGACCTCAGGCTTCTCTATAGCTACAATTAACAATATGAGAACCCAGCACTGGGTTCTAATGCACAGGGCAAGAAATTGAGTGAATCTCTCAACTCCAATTAGCTATAATAAGCTAGAAGTGAAAGACCAATACCTTTGAGGAAAAGATGCTGAGGGTTATCACACAGGCCCTATGAGTAAGCCCTAAACCCTGTACACATGTGTGCATGCACACATTGGCAGATACACACACACATGCACACACACAATATCTCAGGCAATATTGTATTTTGAATTAATATCCAAAGATTGGACAACAGGATAGCAAGTAATAAAATCTGTTTTTCTTGTCTACATTGAGGGAAAGGGATAAGTCACAAGATGCAGAAGCGAAGAATTCAGAGGCAAATGCTGTGAGTGAATAACTTGTAAAAAGCACATTTCTTTTCTTTTCTTTTCTTTTGTTTTTTTCTGGGGCTTGAACTCAGGGCCTGAGCACTGCTCTTGGCTTTTCCCAAGTCTAGCCCTCTGCCACTTGAGCCACATTGCCATATGGATTTTTATATCTGTGTGATATTAAGGACTCAAACCTAGATCTTCATGGATGCTAGGCAAGCACTCTACCACTGGGCCAAAGTCTAAACCCCGATTAAGTATTTATAAATAGTCATCATCATCATATCAAAATATCCTTTCTCCTACAAAGAATGAACACTTATCTATGTCTGTAAGACTTTTTTTATGTCACCAATGCTTCTGTGATTTTCCCACTTGCATTTTTACAGATGACAGCACAGATATTCATCAGGAAGAAAAATAGATTAGGATAGAGAAACCTAACAACGTCCTAGTAGATTGAAGTGAAAAATATGTGCAAGATGGCCTGGGTCTTTCATCTATTTGTAGAGTGCTTGGCTACCACACAAAAAGAGTCCGATTTGATTCTGCAGTACCATATACATAGAAAACTCTGGAAGTGGTGCTGTGGCTTGGTGGGACAGCTATAGCCTAAAGAAAGCCTAAGAACAATGGTCAGGCTCTGAGGTCAAGTCCCAGGACTAGCAAAAAAATGTGCAAGAGGCAAAATGCAAGCTGACAAGGCACTGTGAAGCAAAATGTCTTGTGAAGTCTAAGGGGAATAGTGACAGTTAAGTTTGGATCTTACCTAAGAAAGGCTCCTTAAGCCTGAGACCAGGCTAGCACTTACGCCTAGTTAATGACTTGGGATTTGAACAAAAAGGTGTGCTGTTTACTACATCCATATGTGAGGTGGGAAGGGAGATTCAGCCTCCAGTATGTCTTTGGGGAGGTCTTCTGTGAGCAAGGAGCTTTGGTCATTGGGCCTTGAAATGTGACCCTACCTCCCTCACAATGGAACAGAATATGGAACCCTGGTAACCAAGCCACTGTATGTGACAACCAGCTCAAGTCAGCTCCCTTGGCCTGTGGCTCAGGAGGAAGAAAGATGTTGCTGTGCTGTTGCCAAAGGTCAGGAGGCTCGGATCTCAGGCATGAGAGATATGGATGTCTCACTTGTAGAAGTAGATGCTGGATCAGGGCCAAGACAAAATTCCAGTATATCAGGCATTTCTCTAGGAAGAAAGCCAGGAAACTCCAGGGAAACTCAGATGAGGTATATTGAGAGGAAACCTATTTGAACCCATCATCCTGCCCACAAACTACAACCTTCTTGTGTGCTTTCAAGTGACTATACTGAGATTAGAGTGTGTCATTTCCAATCTACTCTATACCAATTCCTCAGTGTGAAGTGTGGTCCCATTCCTACGTTTGAAATATCCACAGTTTTGCCAATACAGTGTGATGGTAAGTCAGCTCAGACTCTGAATGAGCCTTGTAACCTATGGATCCTGGAGGAAGGCCTGTTGGAGATGCTGCTGACAAAGCTGATCCCTGCCTACCAGAAAGCTGATCTCTTTTATGTGGGAAACTTCCTGCACAATTTCAAATAGTGGAGGACAATGTAGTAGTTGCTGGAAATTCTCTTGAAAAAGTGAGTGTTCCCCCTCCAAACCCATGTTTGCTCACCAATCCTGGCCAAGCCTTGGAATACTTGGCTCCTCTCTGAGCCTGTTTGGTTCACTGGGGTGTTCACAGGGGAGCTAAGCATGATAAAAGTGCACAAACTACTCCATTATGACTGGGACACCATGCCATTTCATTTCCCTCACAAGCTACTGGAGTCTCAACAGTGTGCTTACTGAGAAGTTGGATTTCAGGCATGAGTAAGTGGCTCCCAACTGCAGCCCTCACCTAGGTGACATCCTAGGAAATCCCATTTCCCAGTAAGAAATGAGGTGTCAGTACTAATGGCGGAGGCCTGTGAAATACTGGAGTCAGAGGAAAAGCTGGGGGCTGAATCACTTTTGAGCCATCAGGGAGGGATTGTGATACTTTGCCTGTTAGAACCTGAAAGCATTTACATTTTGGTGTGTGGTCCAGTGCTGCCACTTAAACCTGAACCCAGGTCTAAATGCCATCCCTTTGGTGTTCAAAATTAGCACTGTACCATTTGAGTCATAGGTCAAGTTCTGGCTTTTTGCTGCCTAATTGAAGACAAGTGCCTTTAGACTTTTACTGACTAGACTGGCTTTCCACTGTGATCTTCAGAGTTCAGCCTGCTGGGTGGCTAAGATTAGAGGAATGAGCATTTAGTTCTTTATTTAGAGCATTCACTTATTGATTTATTTAGAGCATTTACTTAGTTAATTTAAGGTGCGTTTACTTTGGACAGATGCATAGAGGCCTCTCTCAGAAGCTTCTGGAAGTGGGGGGTAAAAGTCATCCTGTTCTCGAGTGTCTCTTACCCCCCTCCCAGCACATAAGTGCACATCTCTGCAGGACAGCCACAACATTAGAATCCTGCAAGAAAGGGGCTTTGGTAAAAGGCTCAGGATGGAGAGAGAAGGCTCTCACTTTCCTTGTACCGAATGTGCCCACAGCATCATGTGTTCCATCTATACGATGTGAATGGACTTCTACCCCAGTGATTTCTACGAGTTCAAGAACTGCCACACCCTGACACAACTCAAGCTCTATATGAGGTTCCACATGTCGGCTTTGGACCTGCTCTTCTAAACACAAACTTTTTGACCAGCTGGAGGAATATGTGACCAGTAAGACCAAGAAAAAGTAGAAGTCCTAGTGTGGGTGCCTCAGAACCTGTGAGTAGGAAGCCCATGTGGTCTAGATATTGGTTGGCCCTTACTTCTACAGAGTTTGGCAAAATGCCCTTTATGGGTGGTGTCAGCCAGGTAATGTCTGTCCTCTGAAAGGACTCTGGAATAAGCACTCATTAGAAAGACCCTACACCTCCTCAGTGTTCAGTCCAAACTCCAGTTCTACAGGTTCCTCCATTAGATCCTCATGGAAGTTGAGTGACACTTCAACTTGCAGAGTCCACTCTGTCCACTCTGTACCTATTTCTATTCTTAGGTTTGGGTCATCGTGTAAGAGCTTATCCTGAACTCCGGATGAAACACCCACCAATGGAGCTGGTGACTGATGGAGACTGAGAATCATCACTGCACTCCAGAAACCATGGGCCTTCTGTAGAAATTACCAAACAGGTTTAGAGTCCTATGGATATACCTTTTGCTCTGAACCCCATGTGTGACACAGTTGAACCTGCAGATACTATGGAGGAAGAAAAAGAGCAGCCAGATTTCCTTCCGTTTCCTTTCACACTCCACCCAGAGTCAGTCCATCTGAGTCAGAGTAACACTCCACTTATTGTGCAAGCTGAAGGGGCACACGCTGGGCTCATGGAAAATGTCCCCATGGGAAGCAGCAAGTGTACTCTCAATACTGGATTCATTGGAGGAAAATGAATCCATCCTCACAGAATATCCAGACCCATCCATCTCACTAAAAGAGACTCAATCTCCATTCGACAAACCAGAATCCATCCCCCTCTTAACTCAGGAAGGACATTCTGTTTCTCATGAGGAAGGAGACCCTTCTGAGGACTCGGAAGTAGAATTACTGTCTGAAGACAACTTGGAGGCCAGTCTGGATTTAGAGCTTCCCTGTCCCCTTCCTAAAAAGACGTCTCTTTATCTTGCTCTCATGATTCTTGTCAAGTATTCATTGTATTTACTTTGCTAACTATTAAACTCTCATTGTTAATATTATGGTGTGCAGTTCTTCAGTGCTTATTGCACTGTGTTTTATTTTCCACTTATAATGTGAGACCTCAGACACATAGGTCCTGGGTGGGCCAAAAACCAGACAGGTCTGGTCCCATAAAAGACAACCTTACTGCATATACAGGGAACTAGGAAATGCGTGGAATCACCAGGAATCCAGGCCAGGCCTCCATGGAAAGACAAGTCAGCTACCAAAGCTGAAGGACAGAGCAGATGCCTGGAAATGTGTTTTGTCAATCGGGAGAAGTGCCAGAGTAACTGTAATATTATGTGGGACTCTGTTCTGTGAGTTCAAGTCTGTTTATATATCCATTGTGCTTTGTACAAATATTTAAGAAAATTAAAACTCCACAATAGCATCAAAAATCTACTTTGGCTTTGAATGTGGCCTAGTTGTAGAGTGCTTGCCTAGTATACAAGAAGACCTTGATTCAATTCCTCGACACTGCATACACAGAAAAAGTAGATGGGGCACTGTTGCTCAGGTGTCAGAGTGCCACCCTTGAACAAATGGGGCCAAGGACAGTTCCTGGTCCCTCAGTTCAAGCCGCAGGACTAGCCAAACAAGAAATCATACCATTTTCCACACATTTGGAAATAAATCTGATTTATCTAACCCTACTTCTTTTTTGCCAGTCCAGGGTGTGTGCCACCAAGCCAAACTACTGGCCCCCAACCTTACTATTTTTAATCATTTAATTTTTTTACATAATCATATGTCATGCTGTCTGTATTAATACCATAAACAGTATGCTTAGTGTAATAATGTTAAAGGTAAAACATAAGAAATTAATAACTAAAATTCCTTTTATATTAGTTTTATAGCATTACTACAATTTTATGAGAAAAATTACTTAGAATGTTTATTTTAGAGTTCAAGTAATCCATTTTGATAAATATATCAACCTACATCATTTATTTGAACACATTTTAAACTATTTTTTTCAGGAATGAAAATACATATATATTTGTTGTAAATGAAATTTATGACTTGGGGGGAAAGGAAAGAGAAAATGGGGGAAGGGGTAACAGTGTTTACAAGAAATGTACTCATTACATATGTAACAGCAATCTCTTTGTATATCACCTTGAACAACAAATTTTTTGAAAAGTACAATAAGTTTAAATGTCTATTTTGGGCAGAATTTTTTTTGCCAGTACTGGGCTTAGACTCAGGACCTGAGCACGATCCTTGTTTTTGTTTTTGTTTATTCTTAAGGCGCAAGTTCTATCACATGTGCCACAGCACCACTTTTATCTTTTTTTATCAATGTTGTTCTGCGGAATTGAACTTGGGTCTTCATTCATGCTCGGCAAGAACGCTTCCACTAGGCTTAATTTATGGCCCCAGTGGGAAGGAAGTTTTCCATAAAATATGTAGGAAATATGTACACTAAGGAAAAGCCATCAAAAATAGAAGAAAAATTATATACTTAGATAACAACATGCCAGTATTATGGCAGATCTCTGTAATTCTAGCTTCAAGAGTGGCCTATTTGGACCGGGAGTTGGCTGGCTGAAGTAAAGTGCTATCCTTGAGCAAGCCCTAGGATGTGCTCTGGCCATGAGTTGAAGCCATAGGACATGCAAAAATAATAATTTAATGCCCGTGACTGGTGGCTCACCCTGGTAATCCTAGCTACCCTGGAGGATCGAGGTTCAAAGACGGCCCAGGCATAAAAATCTGTGAGAATCTTATTTCCAAGTAATCCAGAAAATTCAAAATGACAATGTGCCTCAAGTGGTAGAGCTCTTGCCTTGAGCTGAAGAGCTTAAGGTAAACATCCAGGCCCAGAGTTCAAGCCCCATGAGTGAAAAAAAGAAAAAGAAAAAGAAAGCCCTTATCTAAGGCTGGAGTGCACACTAGTGGTAGTTTGCTTGCCTAGTATGCACAAAGCCCTGTGTTCAATTACTCTGTACCACTTACACCAAAAAAAAGCTGGAAATGATCTCAGAAGGTTGGGTTCTGAGGATCACAGTTCAAAACCAGGCCAGACACTAAAGTGCATGAAACTGTTTCTTCCACTTAAGCACCAGAAAACCAGAAGTGACACTGTGGCTCAAGGTGTTTAAGGTTATAGCCTTGAGCTGAAGAGCCCAGGGACACTGCCCAGGTGCACAATTAAAGTCTTACAACCAAAAGAGAGACAGAGAGAGAGAGAGAGAGAGAGAGAGAGAGAGAGAGAGAGAGAGAGAGACAGAGAGAGACATAGAGAGACAGAGAGAGAGAGACAGAGACAGAGAGAGAGACAGAGAGACAGAGAGACAGACAGGCAGACAGACAGAGACAGACAGACAGAGACAGACACAGAGACATCAAACAGTCAGGCACTGCTGGCTGAAGCGTGTAATTCTACCTACTATGGAGGCTGAGATTGGAGGATCTTGGTTCAAAGCCCAAAGCCAGCCTGGACACATATGTTTGTGAGACTTACATCACCAATTAACTACCAGAAACCAAAAATGGAGCTGTAGAGGAAGAGCGCTAGCCTTGAGCTGAAGAGGTCAGGGAGAGTCCAGGCCCAAAGTCCAAGCAACATGACGAATCAGTAATACAAAAAAAGAAGATAGCTAATAGTAATGATGAATAATTTTGGGCTGGGAGTTTGGCCTAGTGGTAGAGTGCTTGCCTAGCATGCACGAAGACCTGGGGTTCAATTCCTCAATATCACATACATAGAAAAATGCTGGAAGTGGTGCTTAGGCTGAAGTGGTAGAGCCCTAGCCTTGAGAAAATATAAGGACAGTGCTCAGTCCCTGAGTTCAAGCCCAGGACTGGCCAAATCAAAAGTAGTAGAGCACTGGCATTGAACTGAACATCTGAGGAACAGCCCAGGCACAGAGTTCAAGCACCGCAAACAACAACAACAAAATCTATGAAATGGCAGTGGTGGATTTAAGCTAAGCAAAAATAGAGTAGAAATTGGTAAAATACATATTTTTGTGTAAGCAAAATAGCCAGACTTATGCATTAGAACAGGATAGCAACTTGAAAAAAAATTTTGTTTTCCATCTCACTAGGTCCTGTCTCTTAATTTATTCAAGTAAGTAAAATGCTGGGTTTTATAATCATTGCTCTGAATATGAGAAAATCATAATATCTCTCATTAACCAACAAAGACCAGGAACTGGGGCTTCGTTCAAATGGCAGAGTATCAGGCAAGAGAAGAAAAAATTGAAGTAAGAACTTGAAGTTCTTGATCCAGAACCTGCATAGTAACAGAGCAGCAGCCTGGTGATGGTACCTCACACCTATAATCTTAGCTACTCAGGAGGCTAAGATCTGAGAATCAAAGTTTAAAGCCAGCCAAAGTACCCAGTTAACTGCCAGAAAATCCAGAAGTGGCACTGTGGCTCACAGATTAAAGCACTAGCCTTGAGCTGAAGAGCTCAGGGACAGTGCCCAGGCCCAGAGTTCAAGCCCCACAATTGACAAAAATCAAACAAGCAAACAAAACTCACAAAGAAGCCTGCAGACCACAGTGGTTCTGCTGAGTCTCTTCTCTATGGGGATCAGGAAACATTTCACTTTTTCTGTCTCTTCCCATCTCAACATTCATACTAAAATAAGACTGTGTTGAAAGTTTCAATTTATAAAAATGTTTTTCATGAAGCACCCTGAAATATTCATCGCTTATATCTCAATTGAAGATAGTTGATTTGGGGCTGCATTGGTAGAGTGCTAGCCTTGAGCAGAAAAGGTCAGGGATAGAGTTGAAGCACTCAGTTGAAGACCCAGTGCCAACACACAAAAGAAATTATGCACTTTATACATATTTTCTAATTTCTTAATGAATTTTTCAGTCTGTATAAATATAGGGTACATTCCTTGTTACTTAAGTAAGATTGCTCTTTTTTTCTTTTTGCCAGTCCTACGGCTTGGACTCAGGGCCTAGACATTTTCATTGGACTCGCTTGCCCAAGGTGAGTTCTCTGCCTCTTGAAACACAGCGCCACTTCTAGCTTTTTTCTGAATATGCGGTACCGGTGAATAGAACCTAGGTCTTCATGCATTCTAGGTGAGCACTCTACCATTAGGCTACATTCCCAGGCAGTGAGATTCCTCTTACAGTCATTGTGTGTTCACAGAGTTTGATCTCACACACTGTAGGGCCCTGGTTGGCTTTGACCTGTGATCCTAAGCCCTGAGCCTCCTAAGTAGCTGAAATTAAGTTGTGAGCCAGCATGATGGCTTCCATTCTTTTTTCTACAAAAATATATGTAGTTATCTAAAATATATCTATAGCTGAAAAAAATGAATCTCTCCCAAACAAATCTTCAAAGAAACAACCATCCTATTAAAAGGTGGGCTAAAGACTTAAAAGAGTATTCTCTGAAGAAAAAATTAAAATGGGCTTTAGACACATGAAGAAATGCTCCATATCTCTAGCAATAAGGGAAATGAAAATCAAAACAACTTTGAGATTCCACCTGACTCCAGTCAGAATGGCCATTATCAAAAAATCTAATAAGAGATACTGGTGGGGAAGTGACCAGGTGGGATCACACCTACACTGTTGGTGTGAGTGTAAACTCGTTGAACCACTAGGGAAAGCAGTGTGGTGGTTCCTCAAAAGACTGAACATAGAGCTCCCCTATGATCCAGCAAATCCACTACTTGGCATCTACCCAATTGTCCAGAAAAAAGGACATACTAAAGCCACTACCACAATGATGCTCATTGCAGCACTATTTACCATAGCAAAGATATGAAACCAACCCAGATGCCACTCAGTAGATGACTGAATCAAGAAGATGTGGTACTTATACACAATGGAATGCTATGCTGCCATCAGAAGGAATGACATCGCCCCATTTGTAAGGAAATGGAAAGACTTGGAAAAATTCATATTAAGTGAAGCAGCCAGACCCAAAGAAACATAAGCTCAATGGTTTCCCTCATTTGTAATAATTAGTTCACATCTAGGACTCTCCTAGCAGAGGATTACAATAACTCAAAAACCTAGGTATATAAGGTCATATAGGATGAGGCTAAATGAAAGGATCTCTAGGATATGGGAACAAGAGCTATATCTTGTGTCATCCTTGCTCTTAATCTTGTGTGATTTTTGTCCTTAATCTACTATGTTATTTCTCATCTCTTATTTTGCCCTTTGGTTAATGTCAGATTGTTACTGTATCTGATTTTTCCCTGGCATATTGTATATATGTTTATTTGTTTATGTCAAATAGGAAAGGGAAGGGGGGAAACAAGATGATTGGGAAGGGGAGGGGAGAGGGAACTGGGGACAAAAACATGTGGAGTGGAATAAATGTGTGAGAAGTAATGCAGTCCACTACCTGTAAATGTAATCGTAACCCCTCTATACATTACATTGAAAATAAAAAAGAGACTATAAAAATATCTGTAGAAAATGAGGTTGGATGATGGAAACAACCAGATGCCCTACTACAAAAAATGTGATACACGCACACACACACACACACACACACACACACACACAAACGCACACACACACAATGGAATGATATATAGCCAACCGACAAGATAAAATAATGGCATTCTCGGGGAAGTGGATGAAAAGGAAAAAAATCATATTAACTGAAGTAAGCCAAACTCAAAGGAACATAGGCCCAAGAGTCTCCCTCATTTGTCAAATTCAGTAGAAACCTTGGGCTCTGCTACCAGAGATTTACAATAGAACAAAATCTAGAGACATCGTGACAAATAGTATGACACTAAATGTAAGGACCTCCAAGATAAAGAAACAAAACTCATATAATGAGTGATTGTTGTCCTTAATGAACTATGTGATCTCTTATCTCTTTTGCTATCCCTTGGTTATATCATATTGTTACAATATTTCACCTTGTTTTCTGATATATTTCATATGTGCCTAATTGGTTATTTGAAATTGGATAGGGAAGGGGGGAAATGAACATGAATGGGGGTAGGGGAAGGGAAATGGGGACCATATCATTACATGGGGTATCAAAGTTTGAGAAGTAATGCACCTTCTATCTGGTGAATATAATGTAACCCTTCTATAAATTACAATAAATATAAATACATAAAAAGAAGATCTGCACAGAAAAAAATAATAATGGCATTTTTGGGGTAGTGGATGAAATTAGAGTGAATCCTGTTGAGTGAGATAAGTCAAGACCAAGGAACAAAAGGTACATGATATCCTTAATATATGGATATTAGTTTCAAACGGTAGTAGAGCGATGATTGAATAGTTGATACCCAAAGTTCTGGACAAAATTTTGGAGATATAAACATAACTACATAGACATAAAAATCTAGGATAGACTATACACTCTATAGACATGTGTTTTATTATAGATTAATCTGTATCTATGACATACAAAGACTCAGCTTAATTTTTACTATATTCTAAAATCTATGTGCCAGTGATTGTATAGCGATTCCCTTCTTGAATACTTGTTGGTTAAACATGACATTTGAAATATGATGTAAAATTCAATGTTAATAAATTTTTTTAAAAAGAGGCTAGAGGTAAATACCACTAATGTACTTGCTCTAAGTGGTACAGAAATTTTCTTAATGAATCAAGGGTTTTTATTACATCTTTATGCAATTATTTTAGTTCTGAGTGTTCTACACTCAATGATACTTCTGGAAAGATGATATAGCTGACTGTGTAGATGGTATGAAGACATACTGGCCTAAACGTAGAATAAAGCATTGATAAGTGGCTGTTAGCTGTCCAGATTCTACTGGAATATGTGGAATGAATTTATTAAGCACAATGCAGGCTCTTAGTCAGATCAGGATCAAGATTATGTGGTTCCATCAGATGAATGAGGAAAGATCAGAAAAATCTACTAAGATATCCAGATATACTTTTTAAACTAAGGTATCTGGACTCCTTTTTTTTTCTTTCTTGGTGGGGAGGTTGAACTTTGGACCTGGGCAAGGTCTCTTAGTTCTTTTTCCTCAAGGCTAATGCTGTACCAGTTTTAGCCACAACTCCACTTAGTTTTTGGGTGGATAAGTGGAGAGTAGAATCTTACAGTTTTTTTTGTTTTCATTTTTTTTTGCTTGCAAAGGCTTTGAATCACCTTCTCCCTGGCTAGTAGAATGACAATTATGACCCTACAGCGCCTGGCTAGTGATTTTTTGAAAACTGGACTTTATTCCAAATCACATAACTGGTTCCTAGCAAAGTTTTGAAGCCTGACTTAAATGTGACAGATTTTTGTCACTTGGAGACACTCTGTGCTGAACGTAAGAAATCTACCAGCTGAGTCACAGTGGCACTTCCAGTTTTTTGTTTATGTGGTGCTGAGGAATGGAATCCAGGGTTTCATACATGCTAGGCAAGCTTCATTTTCAGCCCAAGGTTTATGTTTTGTTTTTTCAGTGTTGTTGCTTCTAAGGTACTGTATGATGTTCTTTCATTTTCTTTGCTTTTTACCTCTTTTCTTCTTTTTCCCTTTAGTTTTATTCTCTGTAGTCACTGTGTTGAATTCGGGTACCCTGTGTCTTGTACGTAGGTTTATGTGATTTGGGGAATGGAGAGGGTATAATAAAATGGTAAAAAAAAAAAAAAAACAAAGGAAAAAGGGTGAACCAATTGAACAGTGATACTTGGAAGACACTAAACGGAAATGAACTGAACAATCTGGGTGGAGAGGGGGCTGAGGGTAGGAAAACAGAGAAAAATGAGGGAGGGGATAACAATTTTCTTAAGAAATATGTTCATTACTTATGTAACCGTATGCCAACTATATATTGACTTAACAAAATAAATTAACTTAAAAAATAATTTAGCCGGGTATGGTGGCTCACACTTGTAAATGTAGCTACTCAAGAGGCTGGGATCCAAGGATAGCAGTTCAAAGTCAGCCTGGGCACTGAAGTCCATGTGACTCTTATCTCCAATTAACCACCAGAAACCCAGAAGTGGCCCTATGGCTCAAGGGATAGGGCAGTAGTCTTGAGCTGAAAAGCTCAGTGACAAGACCCAGGTGCAGAATTGCAGTCCCATGACTTGAATGATGAATGATACTAGCCAGGCTCTGTGCGCTCACACTTGGAATCCTATCTACACAGAATCAGGTTTGAATCCAGCCCAAACAAATTGCATGATATTCTGATTTACAGTTCATTACCAAAAATCTGGAAGTGGAGCTGTGGATAAAGTGGTAGAACACTAGCCTGAAGCAAAAAAAACTTTTAAGGACAGTTCCCAGGCCCTGGGTTCAAGTCCCAGCACTTGCATAAAACAACAAAATGTGACGCTGAGTCCTCCATCATTTGGTGTTATAGTTCAATATTCTTGATATGCGTCTTAGAAATTAAGTCCCTAGCAAATACTCTCCCCTGAAATTCTGCTTCATAGCTGATTCATAGAATTTCAGCATCATTACTATCACCTACCAGTTAGCATAGCAGTCTACTACTGAAAATTTGAAGAAAACTTTTGAGTAATCCTAATAAATCTGTGTATCATCTGCACACACATCAAATCAGCAGGAGCTATGTTCTACTATTATCTAAATGTATTTAATCCCTTCTTGACTTAATGAGCCTTAAAGAGTAAAACATATGAAGTAGTTATGAAACTAACAGTCACCATTCTTCTACCTAATATTGTAATATAAGTTTATAAATGCAAGGACTATTCTGAAGTGTGCAGAAGATAGCTTCTAATTATAATATTCTCATGAAGTATAGTTTTTAAGAAACATGTTGCTTGCTTTGGGAAAGCAAAGGCAAGGAAAAATGATATAAGTAAGTTCCCTATTTATCAGAAGGAAAATACTATTGGGTTTAGATCAACTTCATTCATTCCGTGCTGATGAAACAAATATTTGCAATTCCTGAGGCCAATCCCTTCATTGTGATGCACAATCAGCCAGCTTAGATCAATCTTCCAAAAAAGGAAAGGAACAAATGAGAAGCAATTAAGGTTTCCAAAATGAACCAGGTGGTGGTGGCATCTCACACTTGTAATTCTATCTACTCAAGGCCTGAAATCCAAGGATCTGGATTAAGTCTGTCTGGGATGAAGATATTACTGTCTGTAACATCATCTCTGTTATCACAGCCCAGCTGATACACTCTGCCCAACAGGTTCCAAACACCAAAGTCCATCTCCTATCTGAAATACTACCAAACGTACTCACATATTATTTCCTCTTTGGGAGATAGTTGAAACATGTACCAGAAACATTTCCCTGGCTTCAGAGTGGAAGTGGAAATATATACTCACTAGAATCCCATCTAGTAAATTACAGTCAATCATCGTTCCTCACATCTTGTTAGTTAAATTAAACAATGAGTGTTTGGATCAAAAGCAATGTGTATGAGCATACATGTTGTAAAAGTACTGTAATCCTAGCTACTCAAGATAAGCTGAGAACTGAGGATTCCAGTTCAAAATCAGCCACGCAATACATTCCATAAGATTTTTACCTCTAATTAACCAGCAAAAAACAGAGTGTTGAATTGTGCTTAAAATGCCACAGCCCAAAGCTTTGCATTAAAGTACTAGGGGGTAGCATTCAGGATGCCCACTCCCTCCACTCCTTTTTAACATAGTACTAGAATTACTAGGCAGTGCAATATGGCAAGAAGCAAGCATAAAGGGGATCCAAGTAGGGAAAGAGGAAATAAAACTATCCCTCTTTGCAGATGACATGATTCTGTATTTAAAGAATCCTATAGACTCTACTCCCAAGCTCCTTGAGCTGATTCAAAGATTTGGAAAGGTAACAGGCCATAAAATGAACCCTCACATATCAACTACCTTACTTTACGCCAACACTGAGAGGAACGAGGAAATAATCAGGAAAGAAATTCCTTTCACAGTAGCCTCAAAGAAAATAAAGTACCTAGCAATTAGCTTAACTAAGAATGTAAAGGACCGTTTAGATGAAAACTTTAAAACCCTAAAAAAGGAAATTAAAGCAGAACTAAGGAAATGGAAAAACCTCCCATGCTCCTGGATTGGAAGAATCAACATTGTGAAAATGACAACCTTGCCAAGGGCTATCTACAAATTCAATGTAATACCCATCAACATCCCAATGTCATTCTTTAAAGACATAGAAGAGGCAATTCACAATTTCATATGGAATAATAAAAGACCCCTTATAGCAAAAACACTACTTAGCAGAAAGAACAGCGCTGGAGGAATTTCAATTCCAAACTTAAGACTCTATTACAGAGCTATAATTCCCAAAACAGCTTGGTACTGGCACAAGAACAGGCCTGAAGTCCATTGCAGTAGAACTGCGGACCCAGATATTAAACCACAGACCTATGGCCACATAATCTTTGACCAGGGAGCCAAAAAATAGAATGGAAGAAAGATAGCCTCTTCAACAAGTTGTGCTGGCAGAACTGGTTAAACACCTGCAGAAAAATAAGTTGGATCCTTCTTTGTCCCCTTGCACTAGAATTTACTCCAAATGGATCAAAGACGTGGAGGTAAAAGCTGACACACTGAAAAGTTTACAGGAAGGAATAGGAGATACACTAGGCCTCCTTGTCACAGGTCGAAACCTTCTTAATAAGGACCAAGAATCACAACAAATCAGAGAAAGGCTGGATAAGTGGGACTGCATTAAACTGCAGAGCTTTTGTATGGCAACGGATATAGCTAGTAAACTAATCAGGAAGCCTACAGAGTGGGAGAAGATCTTCACCAACCAAACAACGGACAAAGGCCTCATATCTAAAATATATCAACAACTCAAAAAATTGAATCACTCCAAAACTCACCTCCAAAGTAACACCCATCCCATTAAAAATGGGCCAAAGACTTAAGAGAGTCTTCTCTGAAGAAGAAACAAAATTGCCTATAGACACATGAAGAAATGCTCAACATCTCTGGTCATAAAAGAAAATCTAGATGTGGCACTGTGGCTCAAGTGGCAGAGGGCTAGACTTGAGAAACCCCGAGGACAGTGCTCAGGCCCTGAATTCAAGCCCCAAGACTGGCAGAAAGATAAAAGAACATAAAAATGCTTTTTACGAGCTAATTCACTCACAGCATTTGCTTCTGAAATCTTCGCTTCTGCATCTTGTGAAATACCCCTTTCCCTCAACGTAGACAAGAAAAACAGATCCATCCCATGGTCCACTGTGAGGCCACTGGTTGGGCTAAGAGCTAGTCGTGCAGCAACACATAAGTTTTATTCTAATACTTTCCAAACTTTGTACTCAAATATGCTACCTACTTACCAACTTATGTCAGTTATCCTTATGCTATAACTTTTCTTCATTACTACAATATTCTTACACTCCTACGTTAATCCTCTTGCACCTCCCCTGACCTCTCTCATTCTTTTTTTCTATCTCTGGACCTCTGCTCGTCTTTCAACCCTTATACTGCACGGATCTACACTTGATGGCTGTTGAGCAATATTGTATATGTAGGTGGTTAATTATTCTCTAGGCTCAGAGGGACTTAAAGACAATAGAGATTGGATTGAGAGGCTTATTGTTTTGGGTATAAATCGCTTATCAGTGGTTGTATTAGGCTGGTCTGTAAGTGCACAAAAAGAAAGAGTGATAATACCAATCAAAACTTGTGAACATCTAGTGTCTGCCAGCTACAGAGGTCTAGGTTGGTTATATCTGAAAAACTATAATCGTATTTAGTAGTAATCTTGCTCCCATTTTCAAATGGGCAGAACAAGAAACTCAAGAAAAATGTCAAATCAAGAAAAAACATCCCCCACCCAATGTAAACAGACAATGGAACAGTCACTGGCAAACCTAGAGGAGAGTCTTCCAATTGCTACACAAATGCAATTGATAAACATCAGTAATGAAAAATGTGAAAATATAAAGAAAGAGATAATGGAGGAAGCCATACCTGAACAAGAGGAAAGCAAAAACAAGGTGATAAGTGAAAAAGAAGAAGCCATAAAGGAGGCCATAATAAAGGTTTTTCAAAGAAAGATGGATGAATTCAAAGAATCCACAAATAAAAACGTGACCAAACTCCAGCAAATGTCCAAAGAAAATAAAGCTACTGAGCTAACCACTCAAAAGGAAATCAAGGAGATAAAGAAATCCATACATGATCTAAAACAAGGGATGCAAGGCATCAAAAGTGAGCAATTAGAAGCAAGGGAGATGAAAAATAAAGTAGATAGCTTTGATAGCAGGTTAGACATTGCAGAGGAGAGAATTTCCGTGGCTGAAGATAATTTAGGTATTATAAAGAACAGAAAATGAGTCAATCCAAATCTAGGAAATATGAGAGAGCGCTTCAGGAGGTCCAAGATACAATTAGGAAGCCTAATTTAAGGCTAGTTGGTACTGAGGAGGGCGTGGAGAAAGAGGTCAATGGATATGGAAATATACTTCAGGGAATCATCTCAGAGAATTTCCCAAATATCCAGAAGGGCAGGCCCATCCAGATACGAGAAGCTTTTAGAACCCCAAACAGACCTGACCAGAAAAGAACATCCCACCGCCACATTGTGATCCGAACTGGATCAATAGAAACGAAAGGAAAGATCCTAAAGGCAGCCAGGGAAAAGGGATCAGTAACCTACAAAGGCAAACCAATCAGAATAACCCCAGATTTCTCAGCAGAGACCATGCAAGCACGAAGTGACTGGAAGCATATATGTCATGCCCTTATATCAAATAACTACCAACCAAGAATACTGTAGCCAGCTAAGCTCTCATTCATAACTGAGGGAAAAATAAAAACATTCCATTCCAGGGAAAAGCTGCAACAATATGTCGAAACAAAACCAACACTACAGAGAATTCTCAAAGATGCTCTATACATAGAAAACCAAAATAAATGCAATATAGGGAAAGAAATGGCACCTAAACAGCATACCATCTAAGGACCACAAGAACTGTCAAGACACAGGCCCTACTAAAAGCTTTTAAAAATGGTAGGAACTAATAAATATCTCTCAATCCTAACTCTCAATATCAATGTACTTTACTCTCCAATTAAACGGCATAGGTTGTCTAGTTGGATCAAAAAGCAAGAGCCATCGTTCTGCTGACTTCGAGAGACACATCTTACCCCAAAACAATCATCTTTTGAAAGTGAGAGGTTGGAATAAACTCTATCAAGCTAACTGCCCCCATAAACAGGCTAGAGTTGCCATCCTCATATCAGATACAATAGACTTCAAACTAAAATTAGTAAGAAAAGACAAAGAAGGTTACTAGAATCTACTAAAGGGATCTTTCCTCCCGGAAGACATAACAATCCTAAATATTTACACACCCAATCCCGGAGCTCCAAACTTCATCAAGCAAACTTTGCTTACACTGAAACCATACATAGATCGAAACACAGTGATTGTTGGTGAGTTTAACACACCACTCTCACCTATGGACAGATCAACAAGGCAAAAACTCAACAGAGAAACCTTAGAACTGAACAACTATATAGACCAACTAGATCTAACAGACATCTGCAGAATATTCCACCCAGTAACACCACAATATACGTTTTTCTCAGCAGCACATGGAACATTTTCCAAAATAGACCACATCTTAGGCCATAAAGCAAACCTGGACAGATTCAGAAACACTGAAATTATTCCATGCACACTCTCAGACCATAAAGGCATCAAATTGGAGCTGAACACACATCTCCACCAAAGAAAACCCTGTAACTCATGGAGACTGAACCACACATTGTTGAATCAAAAACAATGGGTAATCGAAGAGATCAGAACAGATATCCAACTGTTTATGAAATTTAACAATAAGGAGCACACAAATATCAACTCCTTAGGGACACAACAAAGGCAGTACTCAGAGGAAAATTTATAGCGTAGAGTGCCTACAACAGCAACTTTGAAAAATGGCAAACCAACTAGTTAATGTCTCACCTTAACCTCCTGGAAAAAGAGCAACAAACCAACCCTAAACCCATTAGGAGAAAGCAAATTATTAAAATCAAAGCAGAATTAAATGATTTGGAATAAAAAAAACTATAGAAAGAATCAACAAAACAAGGAGTTGGTTCTTGAAAGAATTAACAAAATTGACAAGCCCTTAGCAAATCTTACCAAAAAAAGAAGAGAGCATATCGAAATAAACAAAATCGCAGATGAAAATGGTAATATCACGACAGAAATTACCAAGATCCAGAATATCATGAGGGAATACTTCTCAAACCTTTACGCCAACAAATTTGAGAATCTAGAAGAAATGGATGAATTCCTAGACAATATTAACATACACACACTGAACCAAGAAGAGCTAACCCAACTCAACAGGCCTATTTCAAGTTCTGAAATAGAAATGGAAATTAGACAACTTCCACTTAAAAAGAGCCCAGGGCCAGATGGATTCACAGCTGAATTCTATAAGGTCTTCAAAGCAGAGCTCACACCAATACTCCTCAAGCTCTTCAACGAAATTGAAAATGAAGGTTCTTTACTAAACTGATTCTGTGAAGCCAGCATATCCCTCATCCCCAAACCAGACAGAGATTCATCAAAGAAAGAGATCTATAGACCCATTTCTTTGATGAACCTCGATGCAGAACTTCTCAACAAAATACTGGCCAACCGTCTACAACAACTCATCAAAAAAAATATATACTATGATCAAACTGGATTCATCACAGGGAGGCAAAGCTGGTTCAACATACACAAATCAATTAATATAATTCAACACATCAACAGGAGCAGGGATAAAATCACATGATTGTCTCAATAGATGCGGAAAAGGCATTTGACAAGATCCAAAACCCCTTTATGTTAAAAGATGTGGAGAAACTAGGAATACATGGAACATTTCTCAATGTAATAAAGGCTGTGTATGAGAAACCCACTGCTAGTATTATACTTAATGGTGAAAATCTAAAGCCATTCCCTCTAAAATCAGGAACGAGACAAGGATGCCCAGTCTCTCCACTCCTTTTTAACATAGTACTAGAATTCCTAGGCAGTGCAATATGGCAAGAAGCAAGCATAAAGGGGATCCAAGTAGGGAAAGAGGAAATAAAACTATCCCTCTTTGCAGATGACATGATTCTGTATTTAAAGTATCCTATAGACTCTACTCCCAAGCTCCTTGAGCTGATTCAAAGCTTTGGAAGGGTAGCAGGCCATAAAATCAACCCTCACAAATCAACTGCCTTACTTTACGCCAACACTGAGAGGAACGAGGCAATAATCAGGAAAGAAAATCCTTTCACAATAGCCTCAAAGAAAATAAAGTACCTAGCAATTAGCTTAACTAAGAATGTAAAGGACCGTTTAGATGAAAACTTTAAAACCCTCAAAAAGGAAATTAAAGCAGAACTAAGGAAATGGAAAAACCTCCCATGCTCCTGGATTGGAAGAATCAACATTGTGAAAATGACAACCTTGCCAAGGGCTATCTACAAATTCAATGTAATACCCATCAACATCCCAATGTCATTCTTCAAAGACATAGAAGAGGCAATTCAAAATTTCATATAGAATAATAAAAGACCCCGTATAGCAAAAACACTTCTTAGCAGAAAGAACAGCGCTGGAGGAATTTCAATTCCAAACTTAAGACTCTATTACAGAGCTATAATTCTCAAAACAGCTTGGTACTGGCACAAGAACAGGCCTGAAGTCCAATGGAGTAGAACTGCGGACCCAGATATTAAACCACAGTCCTATGGCCACCTAATCTTTGACCAGGGAGCCAAAAAAATAGAATGGAAGAAAGATAGCCTCTTCAACAAGTTGTGCTGGCAGAACTGGTTAAACACCTGCAGAAAACTAAAGTTGTTTCCTTCTTTGTCACCTTGCACTAGAATTAACTCCAAATGGATCAAAGACCTGGAGGTAAAAGCTGACACACTGAAAAGTTTACAGGAAGGAATAGGAGATACACTAGGCCTCCTTGGTACAGGTCGAAACTTTCTTAATAAGGACCAAGAATCACAACAAATCAGAGAAAGGCTGGATAAGTGGGACTGCATTAAACTGCAGAGCTTTTGTATGGCAACGGATATAGCTAGTAAACTAATCAGGAAGCCTACAGAGTGGGAGAAGATCTTCACCACCCAAACAACGGAACAAGGCCTCATACCTAAAATATATCAACAACTCAAAAAATTGAATCACTCCAAAACTAACCTCCAAAGTAACACCCATCCCATTACAAAATGGGCCAAAGACTTAAAGAGAGTGTTCTCTGAAGAAGAAACAAAAATGGCCTATAGACACATGAAGAAAAGCTCAACATCTCTGGTCATAAAAGAAATGCAAATCAAAACAAGTCTAAGATTCCACCTAACTCCAGTTAGAATGGCCAGGATCAGGAAAACGAATGACAACAGATGCTGGAGGGGATGTGGTCAGGAGGGATCACTACTACACTGTTGGTGGGAGTGCAAACTCGTTCAACCACTATGGAAAGCAGTGCGGCAGTGCCTCAAAACGCTAAACATACAACTCCCCTATGACCCAGCAATTCCAGTACTTGGCATTTACCCAACAATCCAGAAACAAGGGCCTACTAAACCCACTAGCACAACAATGTTCATTGCAGCACTATTCACCATAGCATAGATATGGAACCAACCCAGATGTCCCTCAGTTGATGAGTGGATCAACAAGTTGTGGTATTTGTACACAATGGAATTCTATGCTGCTGTCAGAAAGAATGACATCGCCCCATTTGTTAGGAAATGGAAAGACTTAGAACAAATCATATTAATTGAAGTAAGCCAGACTCAAAGGAACTTAGGCTCAGTGGTTTCCCTCATTCATCATAATCAGTAGAAACCTTGGGCTCTACTAGCAGAGATTGGCAATAGAGCAAAAGGCCATCTATAAGGCCATATAATGTGAAGCTAATTGAAAGGACCTCCAGGATATTGACACAAAAGCCATATAATGAATGATTGTTGTCCTTAATGTACTATGTTGTCTCTCATCTCGCTTGCTGTCCCTTGGTTATCCCATATTGGTATAGTATCTCACTTTGTTATCTGATATATTGAATTTATTTGTATTTGGATATTTGAAATTTGATAGGGAAGGGGGGAAAACCAAGACGGGTGGGGGGTGTGGGGTTGGAGGGAAATGGGTACCAAGACATGTGAAAGGGTATCAATATATGTGAGTTAATGCACCTTCTATCTGGCAAATATCATCTAACCCTTTTACTAATTAAAATAAAAAAATGAAAAAAAAGAAAGTTGTAGTGTGTGGGGAGGATGATGGGGTCAAATACATTTCTTCTTAGAAATTTACCTCATCTGGTTGCCCTGGATTTTCCTGGCCTTCTTCTTAGAGAAAGTTCTGTTATACTGGATTTGTGGCTTGGCAATGATCTAGCATGTACATCTTCGAGAAAGACATCCACAACTTCCATGCCTGAGACTCGAGTTTCCTGACCTTTGGCAACAGCACAGCAAGATCTTTCTTCCTCCTGAGCCACAGGCCAAGTGAGCTGGCTTGAGCTGGTTGTTAGTTACAGTGGCTTGGTTACCAGGGTTCCATATTCTGTTCCATTGTGAGGGAGGCAGGGTCACCTTTCAGGGCCCAATGACCAAAGATCCTTGCTCACAAAAGACCTCACCAAAGACATACTGGAGGCTGAATCTCTCCTCCAGTCTCACAATATACGTGTGGATGTAGTATACAGCACACCTTATTTGTCCAATACCAATGTCTTCCACTAGGCCCAACTACCAGTCTGGTCTCAGGCTCAAGGAGCCTTTCTTAGGTAAGATCCAAACTTAAGGGTCAATATTGCCCTCATCCTTTACAAAACATTTGCTTCACAGTGCCTTCTCTGCCTGCATTTTGCCCCTTGTCGAATTTTTTTTGTTTTTGCTAGTCTTGGGACTTGACCTCAGAGTGTGAACATTGTTCTTGGGCTTTCTTTAGGCTTTCGCTGTCCCACCGAGCCACAGCACCACTTGCAGCGTTTTCTATGTATGTGGTAATGAGGAATCAAACCTGAGGCTTACTGCTTGGTAGCCAAGGACTCTCCCACTAGGTGAAACACACAGGGCATCTTGCACATATTTTTGACGTCAATCTACTAGGATATTATTAGGTTTCTGTATCCTAATCAATTTTTTCCTGATGATTAGCTTTGCTGTCATGTGTAAAAAATGCAAGAGGGAAAAACACAGAAGAATTAGTGAAATTTAAAAAAAGCATTAGACACAGTTAAGTGTTCATTCTTTGTAGGAGAAAGGATATTTGGATATGATGATGATGATGATGACTTTATAATTACTATGTCAGGGTTGAGAGTTTGGCATAGTGGTAGAGTGCTTGCCTAGCATCCATGAAGATCTGGGTTTGATTGCTCAGTACCACATAGATAGAAAATCTAGATGTGGCACTGTGGCTCAAGTGGCAGAGGGCTAGACTTGAGAAACCCCTAGGACAGTGCTCAGGCGCTGAATTCAAGCCCCAAGACTGGCAGAAAGATAAAAGAAAATAAAATGCTTTTTACGAGCTAATTCACTCACAGCAATTGCTTCTGAAATCTTCGCTTCTGCATCTTGTGAAATACCCCTTTCCCTCAACGTAGACAAGAAAAACAGATCCATCCCATGGTCCACTGTGAGGCCACTGGTTGGGCTAAGAGCTAGTCGTGCAGCAACACATAAGTTTTATTCTAATACTTTCCAAACTTTGTACTCAAATATGCTACCTACTTACCAACTTATGTCAGTTATCCTTATGCTATAACTTTTCTTCATTACTACAATATTCTTACACTCCTACGTTAATCCTCTTGCACCTCCCCTGACCTCTCTCATTCTTTTTTTCTATCTCTGGACCTCTGCTCTTCTTTCAACCCTTATACTGCACGGATCTACACTTGATGGCTGTTGAGCAATATTGTATATGTAGGTGGTTAATTATTCTCTAGGCTCAGAGGGACTTAAAGACAATAGAGATTGGATTGAGAGGCTTATTGTTTTGGGTATATATCGCTTATCAGTGGTTGTATTAGGCTGGTCTGTAAGTGCACAAAAAGAAAGAGTGATAATACCAATCAAAACTTGTGAACATCTAGTGTCTGCCAGCTACAGAGGTCTAGGTTGGTTATATCTGAAAAACGATAATCGTATTTAGTAGTAATCTTGCTCCGATTTTCAAATGGGCAGAACAAGAAACTCAAGAAAAATGTCAAATCAAGAAACAACATCCCCCACCCAATGTAAACAGACAATGGAACAGTCACTGGCAAACCTAGAGGAGAGTCTTCCAATTGCTACACAAATGCAATTGATAAACATCAGTAATGAAAAATGTGAAAATATAAAGAAAGAGATAATGGAGGAAGCCATACCTGAACAAGAGGAAAGCAAAAACAAGGTGATAAGTGAAAAAGAAGAAGCCATAAAGGAGGCCATAATAAAGGTTTTTCAAAGAAAGATGGATGAATTCAAAGAATCCACAAATAAAAACGTGACCAAACTCCAGCAAATGTCCAAAGAAAATAAAGCTACTGAGCTAACCACTCAAAAGGAAATCAAGGAGATAAAGAAATCCATACATGATCTAAAACAAGGGATGCAAGGCATCAAAAGTGAGCAATTAGAAGCAAGGGAGATGAAAAATAAAGTAGATAGCTTTGATAGCAGGTTAGACATTGCAGAGGAGAGAATTTCCGTGGCTGAAGATAATTTAGGTATTATAAAGAACAGAAAATGAGTCAATCCAAATCTAGGAAATATGAGAGAGCGCTTCAGGAGGTCCAAGATACAATTCGGAAGCCTAATTTAAGGCTAGTTGGTACTGAGGAGGGCGTGGAGAAAGAGGTCAATGGTATTGGAAATATACTTCAGGGAATCATCTCAGAGAATTTCCCAAATATCCAGAAGGGCAGGCCCATCCAGATACGAGAAGCTTTTATAACCCCAAACAGACCTGACCAGAAAAGAACATCCCACCGCCACATTGTGATCCGA
This sequence comes from Megascapheus bottae, assembly GCA_024803745.1. Lineage (NCBI taxonomy): Eukaryota > Metazoa > Chordata > Mammalia > Rodentia > Geomyidae > Megascapheus > Megascapheus bottae. The sequence continues at coordinate 55,017 of JANJXV010000422.1, forward strand.
ACTGGATCAATAGAAACGAAAGGAAAGATCCTAAAGGCAGCCAGGGAAAAGGGATCAGTAACCTACAAAGGCAAACCAATCATAATAACCCCAGATTTCTCAGGAGAGACCATGCAAGCACGAAGTGACTGGAAGCATATATGTCATGCCCTTATATCAAATAACTACCAACCAAGAATACTGTAGCCAGCTAAGCTCTCATTCATAACTGAGGGAAAAATAAAAACATTCCATTCCAGGGAAAAGCTGCAACAATATGTCGAAACAAAACCAACACTACAGAGAATTCTCAAAGATGCTCTATACATAGAAAACCAAAATAAATGCAATATAGGGAAAGAAATGGCACCTAAACAGCATACCATCTAAGGACCACAAGAACTGTCAAGACACAGGCCCTACTAAAAGCTTTTAAAAATGGTAGGAACTAATAAATATCTCTCAATCCTAACTCTCAATATCAATGGACTTAACTCTCCAATTAAACGGCATAGGTTGTCTAGTTGGATCAAAAAGCAAGAGCCATCGTTCTGCTGACTTCGAGAGACACATCTTACCCAAAAACAATCATCTTTTGAAAGTGAGAGGTTGGAATAAACTCTATCAAGCTAACTGCCCCCATAAACAGGCTAGAGTTGCCATCCTCATATCAGATACAATAGACTTCAAACTAAAATTAGTAAGAAAAGTCAAAGAAGGTTACTACATACTACTAAAGGGATCTTTCCTCCCGGAAGACATAACAATCCTAAATATTTGCACACCCAATCCCGGAGCTCCAAACTTCATCAAGCAAACTTTACTTACAATGAAACCATACATAGATCGAAACACAGTGATTGTTGGTGAGTTTAACACACCACTCTCACCTATGGAGAGATCAACAAGGCAAAAACTCAACAGAGAAACCTTAGAACTGAACAACTATATAGACCAACTAGATCTAAGAGACATCTGCAGAATATTCCACCCAGTAACACCACAATATACGTTTTTCTCAGCAGCACATGGAACATTTTCCAAAATAGACCACATCTTAGGCCATAAAGCAAACCTGGACAGATTCAGAAACACTGAAATTATTCCATGCACACTCTCAGACCATAAAGGCATCAAATTGGAGCTGAACACACATCTCCACCAAAGAAAACCCTGTAACTCATGGAGACTGAACCACACATTGTTGAATCAAAAACAATGGGTAATCGAAGAGATCAGAACAGATATCCAACTGTTTATGAAATTTAACAATAAGGAGCACACAAATATCAACTCCTTAGGGACACAACAAAGGCAGTACTCAGAGGAAAATTTATAGCGCGGAGTGCCTACAACAGCAAGTTGGAAAAATGGCAAACCAACTAGTTAATGTCTCACCTTAACCTCCTGGAAAAAGAGCAACAAACCAACCCTAAACCCATTAGGAGAAAGCAAATTATTAAAATCAAAGCAGAATTAAATGATTTGGAATAAAAAAACTATAGAAAGAATCAACAAAACAAGGAGTTGGTTCTTGAAAGAATTAACAAAATTGACAAGCCCTTAGCAAATCTTACCAAAAAAAGAAGAGAGCACATCGAAATAAACAAAATCGCAGATGAAAATGGTAATATCACGACAGAAATTACCAAGATCCAGAATATCATGAGGGAATACTTCTCAAACCTTTACGCCAACAAATTTGAGAATCTAGAAGAAATGGATGAATTCCTACACAATATTAACATACACACACTGAACCAAGAAGAGCTAACCCAACTCAACAGGCCTATTTCAAGCTCTGAAATAGAAATGGAAATTAGACAACTTCCACTTAAAAAGAGCCCAGGGCCAGATGGATTCACAGCTGAATTCTATAAGGTCTTCAAAGCAGAGCTCACACCAATACTCCTCAAGCTCTTCAACGAAATTGAAAATGAAGGTTCTTTACCAAACTGATTCTGTGAAGCCAGCATATCCCTCATCCCCAAACCAGACAGAGATTCATCAAAGAAAGAGATCTATAGACCCATTTCTTTGATGAACCTCGATGCAAAACTTCTCAACAAAATACTGGCCAACCGTCTAAAACAACTCATCAAAAAAATATACACTATTACCAAACTGGATTCATCACAGGGAGGCAAAGCTGGTTCAACATACACAAATCAATTAATATAATTCAACACATCAACAGGAGCAGGGATAAAATCACATGATTGTCTCAATAGATGCGGAAAAGGCATTTGACAAGATCCAAAACCCCTTTATGTTAAAAGATGTGGAGAAACTAGGAATCCATGGAACATTTCTCAATGTAATAAAGGCTGTGTATGAGAAACCCACTGCTAGTATTATACTTAATGGTGAAAATCTAAAGCCATTCCCTCTAAAATCAGGAACGAGACAAGGATGCCCAGTCTCTCCACTCCTTTTTAACATAGTACTAGAATTCCTAGGCAGTGCAATATGGCAAGAAGCAAGCATAAAGGGGATCCAAGTAGGGAAAGAGGAAATAAAACTATCCCTCTTTGCAGATGACATGATTCTGTATTTAAAGAATCCTATAGACTCTACTCCCAAGCTCCTTGAGCTGATTCAAAGCTTTGGAAGGGTAGCAGGCCATAAAATCAACCCTCACAAATCAACTGCCTTACTTTACGCCAACACTGAGAGGAACGAGGCAATAATCAGGAAAGAAAATCCTTTCACAATAGCCTCAAAGAAAATAAAGTACCTAGCAATTAGCTTAACTAAGAATGTAAAGGACCGTTTAGATGAAAACTTCAAAACCCTAAAAAAGGAAATTAAAGCAGAACTAAGGAAATGGAAAAACCTCCCATGCTCCTGGATTGGAAGAATCAACATTGTGAAAATGACAACCTTGCCAAGGGCTATCTACAAATTCAATGTAATACCCATCAACATCCCAATGTCATTCTTTAAAGACATAGAAGAGGCAATTCAAAATTTCATATGGAATAATAAAAGACCCCGTATAGCAAAAACACTTCTTAGCAGAAAGAACAGCGCTGGAGGAATTTCAATTCCAAACTTAAGACTCTATTACAGAGCTATAATTCTCAAAACAGCTTGGTACTGGCACAAGAACAGGCCTGAAGTCCAATGGAGTAGAACTGCGGACCCAGATATTAAACCACAGACCTATGGCCACCTAATCTTTGACCAGGGAGCCAAAAAAATAGAATGGAAGAAAGATAGCCTCTTCAACAAGTTGTGCTGGCAGAACTGGTTAAACACCTGCAGAAAACTAAAGTTGTTTCCTTCTTTGTCACCTTGCACTAGAATTAACTCCAAATGGATCAAAGACCTGGAGGTAAAAGCTGACACACTGAAAAGTTTACAGGAAGGAATAGGAGATACACTAGGCCTCCTTGGTACAGGTCGAAACTTTCTTAATAAGGACCAAAAATCACAACAAATCAGAGAAAGGCTGGAGAAGTGGGACTGCATTAAACTGCAGAGCTTTTGTATGGCAACGGATATAGCTAGTAAACTAATCAGGAAGTCTACAGAGTGGGAGAAGATCTTCACCACCCAAACAACGGAACAAGGCCTCATACCTAAAATATATCAACAACTCAAAAAATTGAATCACTCCAAAACTAACCTCCAAAGTAACACCCATCCCATTACAAAATGGGCCAAAGACTTAAAGAGAGTGTTCTCTGAAGAAGAAACAAAAATGGCCTATAGACACATCTCTGGTCATAAAAGAAATGCAAATCAAAACAAGTCTAAGATTCCACCTAACTCCAGTTAGAATGGCCAGGATCAGGAAAACGAATGACAACAGATGCTGGAGGGGATGTGGTCAGGAGGGATCACTACTACACTGTTGGTGGGAGTGCAAACTCGTTCAACCACTATGGAAAGCAGTGCGGCAGTGCCTCAAAACGCTAAACATACAACTCCCCTATGACCCAGCAATTCCAGTACTTGGCATTTACCCAACAATCCAGAAACAAGGGCCTACTAAACCCACTAGCACAACAATGTTCATTGCAGCACTATTCACCATAGCATTGATATGGAACCAACCCAGATGTCCCTCAGTTGATGAGTGGATCAACAAGTTGTGGTATTTGTACACAATGGAATTCTATGCTGCTGTCAGAAAGAATGACATCGCCCCATTTGTTAGGAAATGGAAAGACTTAGAACAAATCATATTAAGTGAAGTAAGCCAGACTCAAAGGAACTTAGGCTCAGTGGTTTCCCTCATTCATCATAATCAGTAGAAACCTTGGGCTCTACTAGCAGAGATTGGCAATAGAGCAAAAGGCCATCTATAAGGCCATATAATGTGAAGCAAATTGAAAGGACCTCCAGGATATTGACACAAAAGCCATATAATGAATGATTGTTGTCCTTAATGTACTATGTTGTCTCTCATCTCGCTTGCTGTCCCTTGGTTATCCCATATTGGTATAGTATCTCACTTTGTTATCTGATATATTGAATTTATTTGTATTTGGATATTTGAAATTTGATAGGGAAGGGGGGAAAACCAAGACGGGTGGGGGGTGTGGGGTTGGAGGGAAATGGGTACCAAGACATGTGAAAGGGTATCAATGTATGTGAGTTAATGCACCTTCTATCTGGCAAATATCATCTAACCCTTTTACTAATTACAATAAAAAAATGAAAAAAAAAAGAAAGTTGTAGTGTGTGGGGAGGATGATGGGGTCAAATACATTTCTTCTTAGAAATTTACCTCATCTGGTTGCCCTGGATTTTCCTGGCCTTCTTCTTAGAGAAAGTTCTGTTATACTGGATTTGTGGCTTGGCAATGATCTAGCATGTACATCTTCGAGTAAGACATCCACAACTTCCATGCCTGAGACTCGAGTTTCCTGACCTTTGGCAACAGCACAGCAACATCTTTCTTCCTCCTGAGCCACAGGCCAAGTGAGCTGGCTTGAGCTGGTTGTTAGTTACAGTGGCTTGGTTACCAGGGTTCCATATTCTGTTCCATTGTGAGGGAGGCAGGGTCACCTTTCAGGGACCAATGACCAAAGATCCTTGCTCACAAAAGACCTCACGAAAGACATACTGGAGGCTGAATCTCTCCTCCAATCTCACAATATACATGTGGATGTAGTATACAGCACACCTTATTTGTCCAATCCCAATGTCTTCCACTAGGCCCAACTACCAGTCTGGTCTCAGGCTCAAGGAGCCTTTCTTAGGTAAGATCCAAACTTAAGGGTCAATATTGCCCTCATCCTTTACAAAACATTTGCTTCACAGTGCCTTCTCTGCCTGCATTTTGCCCCTTGTCGAATTTTTTTGTTTTTCCTAGTCTTGGGACTTGACCTCAGAGTGTGAACATTGTTCTTGGGCTTTCTTTAGGCTTTAGCTGTCCCACCGAGCCACAGCACCACTTACAGCGTTTTCTATGTATGTGGTAATGAGGAATCAAACCTGAGGCTTACTGCTTGGTAGCCAAGGACTCTACCACTAGGTCAAACACACAGGGCATCTTGCACATATTTTTGACGTCAATCTACTAGGATATTATTAGGTTTCTGTATCCTAATCAATTTTTTCCTAATGATTAGCTTTGCTGTCATGTGTAAAAAAGGCAAGAGGGAAAAAAACAGAAGAATTAGTGAAATTAAAAAAAAAGCATTAGACACAGTTAAGTGTTCATTCTTTGTAGGAGAATGGATATTTGGATATGATGATGATGATGATGACTTTATAATTACTATGTCAGGGTTGAGAGTTTGGCATAGTGGTAGAGTGCTTGCCTAGCATCCATGAAGATCTGGGTTTGATTGCTCAGTACCACATAGATAGAAAATCTAGATGTGGCACTGTGGCTCAAGTGGCAGAGGGCTAGACTTGAGCAAACCCGAGGACAGTGCTCAGGCCCTGAATTCAAGCCCCAAGACTGGCAGAAAGATAAAAGAAAATAAAAATGCTTTTTACGAGCTAATTCACTCACAGCATTTGCTTCTGAAATCTTCGCTTCTGCATCTTGTGAAATACCCCTTTCCCTCAACGTAGACAAGAAAAACAGATCCATCCCATGGTCCACTGTGAGGCCACTGGTTGGGCTAAGAGCTAGTCGTGCAGCAACACATAAGTTTTATTCTAATACTTTCCAAACTTTGTACTCAAATATGCTACCTACTTACCAACTTATGTCAGTTATCCTTATGCTATAACTTTTCTTCATTACTACAATATTCTTACACTCCTACGTTAATCCTCTTGCACCACCCCTGACCTCTCTCATTCTTTTTTTCTATCTCTGGACCTCTGCTCGTCTTTCAACCCTTATACTGCACGGATCTACACTTGATGGCTGTTGAGCAATATTGTATATGTAGGTGGTTAATTATTCTCTAGGCTCAGAGGGACTTAAAGACAATAGAGATTGGATTGAGAGGCTTATTGTTTTGGGTATATATCGCTTATCAGTGGTTGTATTAGGCTGGTCTGTAAGTGCACAAAAAGAGAGAGTGATAATACCAATCAAAACTTGTGAACATCTAGTGTCTGCCAGCGACAGAGGTCTAGGTTGGTTATATCTGAAAAACTATAATCGTATTTAGTAGTAATCTTGCTCCCATTTTCAAATGGGCAGGACAAGAAACTCAAGAAAAATGTCAAATCAAGAAACAACATCCCCCACCCAATGTAAACAGACAATGGAACAGTCACTGGCAAACCTAGAGGAGAGTCTTCCAATTGCTACACAAATGCAATTGATAAACATCATTAATGAAAAATGTGAAAATATAAAGAAAGAGATAATGGAGGAAGCCATACCTGAACAAGAGGAAAGCAAAGGCAAGGTGATAAGTGAAAAAGAAGAAGCCATAAAAGAGGCCATAATAAAGGTTTTTCAAAGAAAGATGGATGAATTCAAAGAATCCACAAATAAAAACGTGACCAAACTCCAGCAAATGTCCAAAGAAAATAAAGCTACTGAGCTAACCACTCAAAAGGAAATCAAGGAGATAAAGAAATCCATACATGATCTAAAACAAGGGATGCAAGGCATCAAAAGTGAGCAATTAGAAGCAAGGGAGATGAAAAATAAAGTAGATAGCTTTGATAGCAGGTTAGACATTGCAGAGGAGAGAATTTCCGTGGCTGAAGATAATTTAGGTATTATAAAGAACAGAAAATGAGTCAATCCAAATCTAGGAAATATGAGAGAGCGCTTCAGGAGGTCCAAGATACAATTCGGAAGCCTAATTTAAGGCTAGTTGGTACTGAGGAGGGCGTGGAGAAAGAGGTCAATGGTATTGGAAATATACTTCAGGGAATCATCTCAGAGAATTTCCCAAATATCCAGAAGGGCAGGCCCATCCAGATACGAGAAGCTTTTATAACCCCAAACAGACCTGACCAGAAAAGAACATCCCACCGCCACATTGTGATCCGAACTGGATCAATAGAAACGAAAGGAAAGATCCTAAAGGCAGCCAGGGAAAAGGGATCAGTAACCTACAAAGGCAAACCAATCAGAATAACCCCAGATTTCTCAGCAGAGACCATGCAAGCACGAAGTGACTGGAAGCATATATGTCATGCCCTTATATCAAATAACTACCAACCAAGAATACTGTAGCCAGCTAAGCTCTCATTCATAACTGAGGGAAAAATAAAAACATTCCATTCCAGGGAAAAGCTGCAACAATATGTCGAAACAAAACCAACACTACAGAGAATTCTCAAAGATGCTCTATACATAGAAAACCAAAATAAATGCAATATAGGGAAAGAAATGGCACCTAAACAGCATACCATCTAAGGACCACAAGAACTGTCAAGACACAGGCCCTACTAAAAGCTTTTAAAAATGGTAGGAACTAATAAATATCTCTCAATCCTAACTCTCAATATCAATGGACTTAACTCTCCAATTAAACGGCATAGGTTGTCTAGTTGGATCAAAAAGCAAGAGCCATCGTTCTGCTGACTTCGAGAGACACATCTTACCCAAAAACAATCATCTTTTGAAAGTGAGAGGTTGGAATAAACTCTATCAAGCTAACTGCCCCCATAAACAGGCTAGAGTTGCCATCCTCATATCAGATACAATAGACTTCAAACTAAAATTAGTAAGAAAAGTCAAAGAAGGTTACTACATACTACTAAAGGGATCTTTCCTCCCGGAAGACATAACAATCCTAAATATTTACACACCCAATCCCGGAGCTCCAAACTTCATCAAGCAAACTTTACTTACACTGAAACCATACGTAGATCGAAACACAGTGATTGTTGGTGAGTTTAACACACCACTCTCACCTATGGACAGATCAACAAGGCAAAAACTCAACAGAGAAACCTTAGAACTGAACAACTATATAGACCAACTAGATCTAAGAGACATCTGCAGAATATTCCACCCAGTAACACCACAATATACGTTTTTCTCAGCAGCACATGGAACATTTTCCAAAATAGACCACATCTTAGGCCATAAAGCAAACCTGGACAGATTCAGAAACACTGAAATTATTCCATGCACACTCTCAGACCATAAAGGCATCAAATTGGAGCTGAACACACATCTCCACCAAAGAAAACCCTGTAACTCATGGAGACTGAACCACACATTGTTGAATCAAAAACAATGGGTAATCGAAGAGATCAGAACAGATATCCAACTGTTTATGAAATTTAACAATAAGGAGCACACAAATATCAACTCCTTAGGGACACAACAAAGGCAGTACTCAGAGGAAAATTTATAGCGCGGAGTGCCTACAACAGCAAGTTGGAAAAATGGCAAACCAACTAGTTAATGTCTCACCTTAACCTCCTGGAAAAAGAGCAACAAACCAACCCTAAACCCATTAGGAGAAAGCAAATTATTAAAATCAAAGCAGAATTAAATGATTTGGAATAAAAAAACTATAGAAGGAATCAACAAAACAAGGAGTTGGTTCTTGAAAGAATTAACAAAATTGACAAGCCCTTAGCAAATCTTACCAAAAAAAGAAGAGAGCATATCGAAATAAACAAAATCGCAGATGAAAATGGTAATATCACGACAGAAATTACCAAGATCCAGAATATCATGAGGGAATACTTCTCAAACCTTTATGCCAACAAATTTGAGAATCTAGAAGAAATGGATGAATTCCTACACAATATTAACATACACACACTGAACCAAGAAGAGCTAACCCAACTCAACAGGCCTATTTCAAGCTCTGAAATAGAAATGGAAATTAGACAACTTCCACTTAAAAAGAGCCCAGGGCCAGATGGATTCACAGCTGAATTCTATAAGGTCTTCAAAGCAGAGCTCACACCAATACTCCTCAAGCTCTTCAACGAAATTGAAAATGAAGGTTCTTTACCAAACTGATTCTGTGAAGCCAGCATATCCCTCATCCCCAAACCAGACAGAGATTCATCAAAGAAAGAGATCTATAGACCCATTTCTTTGATGAACCTCGATGCAAAACTTCTCAACAAAATACTGGCCAACCGTCTAAAACAACTCATCAAAAAAATATACACTATTACCAAACTGGATTCATCACAGGGAGGCAAAGCTGGTTCAACATACACAAATCAATTAATATAATTCAACACATCAACAGGAGCAGGGATAAAATCACATGATTGTCTCAATAGATGCGGAAAAGGCATTTGACAAGATCCAAAACCCCTTTATGTTAAAAGATGTGGAGAAACTAGGAATACATGGAACATTTCTCAATGTAATAAAGGCTGTGTATGAGAAACCCACTGCTAGTATTATACTTAATGGTGAAAATCTAAAGCCATTCCCTCTAAAATCAGGAACGAGACAAGGATGCCCAGTCTCTCCACTCCTTTTTAACATAGTACTAGAATTCCTAGGCAGTGCAATATGGCAAGAAGCAAGCATAAAGGGGATCCAAGTAGGGAAAGAGGAAATAAAACTATCCCTCTTTGCAGATGACATGATTCTGTATTTAAAGAATCCTATAGACTCTACTCCCAAGCTCCTTGAGCTGATTCAAAGCTTTGGAAGGGTAGCAGGCCATAAAATCAACCCTCACAAATCAACTGCCTTACTTTACGCCAACACTGAGAGGAACGAGGCAATAATTAGGAAAGAAAATCCTTTCACAATAGCCTCAAAGAAAATAAAGTACCTAGCAATTAGCTTAACTAAGAATGTAAAGGACCGTTTAGATGAAAACTTTAAAACCCTAAAAAAGGAAATTAAAGCAGAACTAAGGAAATGGAAAAACCTCCCATGCTCCTGGATTGGAAGAATCAACATTGTGAAAATGACAACCTTGCCAAGGGCTATCTACAAATTCAATGTAATACCCATCAACATCCCAATGTCATTCTTTAAAGACATAGAAGAGGCAATTCAAAATTTCATATGGAATAATAAAAGACCCCGTATAGCAAAAACACTTCTTAGCAGAAAGAACAGCGCTGGAGGAATTTCAATTCCAAACTTAAGACTCTATTACAGAGCTATAATTCTCAAAACAGCTTGGTACTGGCACAAGAACAGGCCTGAAGTCCAATGGAGTAGAACTGCGGACCCAGATATTAAACCACAGACCTATGGCCACCTAATCTTTGAGCAGGGAGCCAAAAAAATAGAATGGAAGAAAGATAGCCTCTTCAACAAGTTGTGCTGGCAGAACTGGTTAAACACCTACAGAAAACTAAAGTTGGATCCTTCTTTGTCACCTTGCACTAGAATTAACTCCAAATGGATCAAAGACCTGGAGGTAAAAGCTGACACACTGAAAAGTTTACAGGAAGGAATAGGAGATACACTAGGCCTCCTTGGTACAGGTCGAAACTTTCTTAATAAGGACCAAGAATCACAACAAATCAGAGAAAGGCTGGATAAGTGGGACTGCATTAAACTGCAGAGCTTTTGTATGGCAACGGATATAGCTAGTAAACTAATCAGGAAGCCTACAGAGTGGGAGAAGATCTTCACCACCCAAACAACGGAACAAGGCCTCATACCTAAAATATATCAACAACTCAAAAAATTGAATCACTCCAAAACTAACCTCCAAAGTAACACCCATCCCATTACAAAATGGGCCAAAGACTTAAAGAGAGTGTTCTCTGAAGAAGAAACAAAAATGGCCTATAGACACATGAAGAAATGCTCAACATCTCTGGTCATAAAAGAAATGCAAATCAAAACAAGTCTAAGATTCCACCTAACTCCAGTTAGAATGGCCAGGATCAGGAAAACGAATGACAACAGATGCAGAAGGGGATGTGGTCAGGAGGGATCACTACTACACTGTTGGTGGGAGTGCAAACTCGTTCAACCACTATGGAAAGCAGTGCGGCAGTGCCTCAAAACGCTAAACATACAACTCCCCTATGACCCAGCAATTCCAGTACTTCGCATTTACCCAACAATCCAGAAACAAGGGCCTACTAAACCCACTAGCACAACAATGTTCATTGCAGCACTATTCACCATAGCATAGATATGGAACCAACCCAGATGTCCCTCAGTTGATGAGTGGATCAACAAGTTGTGGTATTTGTACACAATGGAATTCTATGCTGCTGTCAGAAAGAATGACATCGCCCCATTTGTTAGGAAATGGAAAGACTTAGAACAAATCATATTAAGTGAAGTAAGCCAGACTCAAAGGAACTTAGGCTCAGTGGTTTCCCTCATTCTTCATAATCAGTAGAAACCTTGGGCTCTACTAGCAGAGATTGGCAATAGAGCAAAAGGCCATCTATAAGGCCATATAATGTGAAGCTAATTGAAAGGACCTCCAGGATATTGACACAAAAGCCATATAATGAATGATTGTTGTCCTTAATGTACTATGTTGTCTCTCATCTCGCTTGCTGTCCCTTGGTTATCCCATATTGGTATAGTATCTCACTTTGTTATCTGATATATTGAATTTATTTGTATTTGGATATTTGAAATTTGATAGGGAAGGGGGGAAAACCAAGACGGGTGGGGGGTTTGGGGTTGGAGGGAAATGGGTACCAAGACATGTGAAAGGGTATCAATGTATGTGAGTTAATGCACCTTCTATCTGGCAAATATCATCTAACCCTTTTACTAATTACAAAAAAAAAATGAAAAAAAAAAGAAAGTTGTAGTGTGTGGGGAGGATGATGGGGTCAAATACATTTCTTCTTAGAAATTTACCTCATCTGGTTGCCCTGGATTTTCCTGGCCTTCTTCTTAGAGAAAGTTCTGTAATACTGGATTTGTGGCTTGGCAATGATCTAGCATGTACATCTTCGAGTAAGACATCCACAACTTCCATGCCTGAGACTCGAGTTTCCTGACCTTTGGCAACAGCACAGCAACATCTTTCTTCCTCCTGAGCCACAGGCCAAGTGAGCTGGCTTGAGCTGGTTGTTAGTTACAGTGGCTTGGTTACCAGGGTTCCATATTCTGTTCCATTGTGAGGGAGGCAGGGTCACCTTTCAGGGCCCAATGACCAAAGATCCTTGCTCACAAAAGACCTCACGAAAGACATACTGGAGGCTGAATCTCTCCTCCAATCTCACAATATACATGTGGATGTAGTATACAGCACACCTTATTTGTCCAATCCCAATGTCTTCCACTAGGCCCAACTACCAGTCTGGTCTCAGGCTCAAGGAACCTTTCTTAGGTAAGATCCAAACTTAAGGGTCAATATTGCCCTCATCCTTTACAAAACATTTGCTTCACAGTGCCTTCTCTGCCTGCATTTTGCCCCTTGTCGAATTTTTTTGTTTTTCCTAGTCTTGGGACTTGACCTCAGAGTGTGAACATTGTTCTTGGGCTTTCTTTAGGCTTTAGCTGTCCCACCGAGCCACAGCACCACTTGCAGCGTTTTCTATGTATGTGGTAATGAGGAATCAAACCTGAGGCTTACTGCTTGGTAGCCAAGGACTCTACCACTAGGTCAAACACACAGGGCATCTTGCACATATTTTTGACGTCAATCTACTAGGATATTATTAGGTTTCTGTATCATAATCAATTTTTTCCTGATGATTAGCTTTGCTGTCATGTGTAAAAAAGGCAAGAGGGAAAAACACAGAAGAATTAGTGAAATTAAAAAAAAAGCATTAGACACAGTTAAGTGTTCATTCTTTGTAGGAGAATGGATATTTGGATATGATGATGATGATGATGACTTTATAATTACTATGTCAGGGTTGAGAGTTTGGCATAGTGGTAGAGTGCTTGCCTAGCATCCATGAAGATCTGGGTTTGATTGCTCAGTACCACATAGATAGAAAATCTAGATGTGGCACTGTGGCTCAAGTGGCAGAGGGCTAGACTTGAGCAAACCCGAGGACAGTGCTCAGGCCCTGAATTCAAGCCCCAAGACTGGCAGAAAGATAAAAGAAAATAAAAATGCTTTTTACGAGCTAATTCACTCACAGCATTTGCTTCTGAAATCTTCGCTTCTGCATCTTGTGAAATACCCCTTTCCCTCAACGTAGACAAGAAAAACAGATCCATCCCATGGTCCACTGTGAGGCCACTGGTTGGGCTAAGAGCTAGTCGTGCAGCAACACATAAGTTTTATTCTAATACTTTCCAAACTTTGTACTCAAATATGCTACCTACTTACCAACTTATGTCAGTTATCCTTATGCTATAACTTTTCTTCATTACTACAATATTCTTACACTCCTACGTTAATCCTCTTGCACCTCCCCTGACCTCTCTCATTCTTTTTTTCTATCTCTGGACCTCTGCTCGTCTTTCAACCCTTATACTGCACGGATCTACACTTGATGGCTGTTGAGCAATATTGTATATGTAGGTGGTTAATTATTCTCTAGGCTCAGAGGGACTTAAAGACAATAGAGATTGGATTGAGAGGCTTATTGTTTTGGGTATAAATCGCTTATCAGTGGTTGTATTAGGCTGGTCTGTAAGTGCACAAAAAGAGAGAGTGATAATACCAATCAAAACTTGTGAACATCTAGTGTCTGCCAGCGACAGAGGTCTAGGTTGGTTATATCTGAAAAACTATAATCGTATTTAGTAGTAATCTTGCTCCCATTTTCAAATGGGCAGAACAAGAAACTCAAGAAAAATGTCAAATCAAAAAACAACATCCCCACCCAATGTAAACAGACAATGGAACAGTCACTGGCAAACCTAGAGGAGAGTCTTCCAATTGCTACACAAATGCAATTGATAAACATCATTAATAAAAAATGTGAAAATATAAAGAAAGAGATAATGGAGGAAGCCATACCTGAACAAGAGGAAAGCAAAAGCAAGGTGATAAGTGAAAAAGAAGAAGCCATAAAAGAGGCCATAATAAAGGTTTTTCAAAGAAAGATGGATGAATTCAAAGAATCCACAAATAAAAACGTGACCAAACTCCAGCAAATGTCCAAAGAAAATAAAGCTACTGAGCAAACCACTCAAAAGGAAATCAAGGAGATAAAGAAATCCATACATGATCTAAAACAAGGGATGCAAGGCATCAAAAGTGAGCAATTAGAAGCAAGGGAGATGAAAAATAAAGTAGATAGCTTTGATAGCAGGTTAGACATTGCAGAGGAGAGAATTTCCGTGGCTGAAGATAATTTAGGTATTATAAAGAACAGAAAATGAGTCAATCCAAATCTAGGAAATATGAGAGAGCGCTTCAGGAGGTCCAAGATACAATTCGGAAGCCTAATTTAAGGCTAGTTGGTACTGAGGAGGGCGTGGAGAAAGAGGTCAATGGTATTGGAAATATACTTCAGGGAATCATCTCAGAGAATTTCCCAAATATCCAGAAGGGCAGGCCCATCCAGAAACGAGAAGGTTTTAGAACCCCCAACAGACCTGACCAGAAAAGAACATCCCACCGCCACATTGTGATCCGAACTGGATCAATAGAAACGAAAGGAAAGATCCTAAAGGCAGCCAGGGAAAAGGGATCAGTAACCTACAAAGGCAAACCAATCAGAATAACCCCAGATTTCTCAGCAGAGACCATGCAAGCACGAAGTGACTGGAAGCATATATGTCATGCCCTTATATCAAATAACTACCAACCAAGAATACTGTAGCCAGCTAAGCTCTCATTCATAACTGAGGGAACAATAAAAACATTCCATTCCAGGGAAAAGCTGCAACAATATGTCGAAACAAAACCAACACTACAGAGAATTCTCAAAGATGCTCTATACATAGAAAAACCAAAATAAATGCAATATAGGGAAAGAAATGGCACCTAAACAGCATACCATCTAAGGACCACAAGAACTGTCAAGACACAGGCCCTACTAAAAGCTTTTAAAAATGGTAGGAACTAATAAATATCTCTCAATCCTAACTCTCAATATCAATGTACTTTACTCTCCAATTAAACGGCATAGGTTGTCTAGTTGGATCAAAAAGCAAGAGCCATCGTTCTGCTGACTTCGAGAGACACATCTTACCCCAAAACAATCATCTTTTGAAAGTGAGAGGTTGGAATAAACTCTATCAAGCTAACTGCCCCCATAAACAGGCTAGAGTTGCCATCCTCATATCAGATACAATAGACTTCAAACTAAAATTAGTAAGAAAAGACAAAGAAGGTTACTACATACTACTAAAGGGATCTTTCCTCCCGGAAGACATAACAATCCTAAATATTTACACACCCAATCCTGGAGCTCCAAACTTCATCAAGCAAACTTTACTTACACTGAAACCATACATAGATCGAAATACAGTGATTGTTGGTGAGTTTAACACACCACTCTCACCTATGGACAGATCAACAAGGCAAAAACTCAACAGAGAAAACTTAGAACTGAACAACTATATAGACCAACTAGATCTAAGAGACATCTGCAGAATATTCCACCCAGTAACACCACAATATACGATTTTCTCAGCAGCACATGGAACATTTTCCAAAATAGACCACATCTTAGGCCATAAAGCAAACCTGGACAGATTCAGAAACACTGAAATTATTCCATGCACACTCTCAGACCATAAAGGCATCAAATTGGAGCTGAACACACATCTCCACCAAAGAAAACCCTGTAACTCATGGAGACTGAACCACACATTGTTGAATCAAAAACAATGGGTAATCGAAGAGATCAGAACAGATATCCAACTGTTTATGAAATTTAACAATAAGGAGCACACAAATATCAACTCCTTAGGGACACAACAAAGGCAGTACTCAGAGGAAAATTTATAGCGCGGAGTGCCTACAACAGCAAGTTGGAAAAATGGCAAACCAACTAGTTAATGTCTCACCTTAACCTCCTGGAAAAAGAGCAACAAACCAACCCTAAACCCATTAGGAGAAAACAAATTATTAAAATCAAAGCAGAATTAAATGATTTGGAATAAAAAAACTATAGAAAGAATCAACAAAAGAAGGAGTTGGTTCTTGAATGAATTAACAAAATTGACAAGCCCTTAGCAAATCTTACCAAAAAAAGAAGAGAGCATATCGAAATAAACAAAATCGCAGATGAAAATGGTAATATCACGACAGAAATTACCAAGATCCAGAATATCATGAGGGAATACTTCTCAAACCTTTACGCCAACAAATTTGAGAATCTAGAAGAAATGGATGAATTCCTACACAATATTAACATACACACACTGAACCAAGAAGAGCTAACCCAACTCAACAGGCCTATTTCAAGCTCTGAAATAGAAATGGAAATTAGACAACTTCCACTTAAAAAGAGCCCAGGGCCAGATGGATTCACAGCTGAATTCTATAAGGTCTTCAAAGCAGAGCTCACACCAATACTCCTCAAGCTCTTCAACGAAATTGAAAATGAAGGTTCTTTACCAAACTGATTCTGTGAAGCCAGCATATCGCTCATCCCCAAACCAGACAGAGATTCATCAAAGAAAGAGATCTATAGACCCATTTCTTTGATGAACCTCGATGCAAAACTTCTCAACAAAATACTGGCCAACAGTCTAAAACAACTCATCAAAAAAATTATACACTATGATCAAACTGGATTCATCACAGGGAGGCAAAGCTGGTTCAACATACACAAATCAATTAATATAATTCAACACATCAACAGGAGCAGGGATAAAATCACATGATTGTCTCAATAGATGCGGAAAAGGCATTTGACAAGATCCAAAACCCCTTTATGTTAAAAGATGTGGAGAAACTAGGAATCCATGGAACATTTCTCAATGTAATAAAGGCTGTGTATGAGAAACCCACTGCTAGTATTATACTTAATGGTGAAAATCTAAAGCCATTCCCTCTAAAATCAGGAACGAGACAAGGATGCCCAGTCTCTCCACTCCTTTTTAACATAGTACTAGAATTCCTAGGCAGTGCAATATGGCAAGAAGCAAGCATAAAGGGGATCCAAGTAGGGAAAGAGGAAATAAAACTATCCCTCTTTGCAGATGACATGATTCTGTATTTAAAGAATCCTATAGACTCTACTCCCAAGCTCCTTGAGCTGATTCAAAGCTTTGGAAGGGTAGCAGGCCATAAAATCAACCCTCACAAATCAACTGCCTTACTTTACGCCAACACTGAGAGGAACGAGGCAATAATCAGGAAAGAAAATCCTTTCACAATAGCCTCAAAGAAAATAAAGTACCTAGCAATTAGCTTAACTAAGAATGTAAAGGACCGTTTAGATGAAAACTTTAAAACCCTAAAAAAGGAAATTAAAGCAGAACTAAGGAAATGGAAAAACCTCCCATGCTCCTGGATTGGAAGAATCAACATTGTGAAAATGACAATCTTGCCAAGGGCTATCTACAAATTCAATGTAATACCCATCAACATCCCAATGTCATTCTTTAAAGACATAGAAGAGGCAATTCAAAATTTCATATGGAATAATAAAAGACGCCGTCTAGCAAAAACACTTCTTAGCAGAAAGAGCAGAGCTGGAGGAATTTCAATTCCAAACTTAAGGCTCTATTACAGAGCTATAATTCTCAAAACAGCTTGGTACTGGCACAAGAACAGGCCTGAAGTCCAATGGAGTAGAACTGCGGACCCAGATATTAAACCACAGACCTATGGCCACCTAATCTTTGAGCAGGGAGCCAAAAAAATAGAATGGAAGAAAGATAGCCTCTTCAACAAGTTGTGCTGGCAGAACTGGTTAAACACCTGCAGAAAACTAAAGTTGGATCCTTCTTTGTCACATTGCACTAGAATTAACTCCAAATGGATCAGAGACGTGGAGGTAAAAGCTGACACACTGAAAAGTTTACAGGAAGGAATAGGAGATACACTAGGCCTCCTTGGTACAGGTCGAAACTTTCTTAATAAGGACCAAGAATCACAACAAATCAGAGAAAGGCTGGATAAGTGGGACTGCATTAAACTGCAGAGCTTTTGTATGGCAACGGATATAGCTAGTAAACTAATCAGGAAGCCTACAGAGTGGGAGAAGATCTTCACCACCCAAACAACGGAACAAGGCCTCATACCTAAAATATATCAACAACTCAAAAAATTGAATCACTCCAAAACTAACCTCCAAAGTAACACCCATCCCATTACAAAATGGGCCAAAGACTTAAAGAGAGTGTTCTCTGAAGAAGAAACAAAAATGGCCTATAGACACATGAAGAAATGCTCAACATCTCTGGTCATAAAAGAAATGCAAATCAAAACAAGTCTAAGATTCCACCTAACTCCAGTTAGAATGGCCAGGATCAGGAAAACGAATGACAACAGATGCTGAAGGGGATGTGGTCAGGAGGGATCACTACTACACTGTTGGTGGGAGTGCAAACTCGTTCAACCACTATGGAAAGCAGTGCGGCAGTGCCTCAAAACGCTAAACATACAACTCCCCTATGACCCAGCAATTCCAGTACTTCGCATTTACCCAACAATCCAGAAACAAGGGCCTACTAAACCCACTAGCACAACAATGTTCATTGCAGCACTATTCACCATAGCATAGATATGGAACCAACCCAGATGTCCCTCAGTTGATGAGTGGATCAACAAGTTGTGGTATTTGTACACAATGGAATTCTATGCTGCTGTCAGAAAGAATGACATCGCCCCATTTGTTAGGAAATGGAAAGACTTAGAACAAATCATATTAAGTGAAGTAAGCCAGACTCAAAGGAACTTAGGCTCAGTGGTTTCCCTCATTCATCATAATCAGTAGAAACCTTGGGCTCTAATAGCAGAGATTGGCAATAGAGCAAAAGGCCATCTATAAGGCCATATAATGTGAAGCTAATTGAAAGGACCTCCAGGATATTGACACAAAAGCCATATAATGAATGATTGTTGTCCTTAATGTACTATGTTGTCTCTCATCTCGCTTGCTGTCCCTTGGTTATCCCATATTGGTATAGTATCTCACTTTGTTATCTGATATATTGAATTTATTTGTATTTGGATATTTGAAATTTGATAGGGAAGGGGGGAAAACCAAGACGGGTGGGGGGTTTGGGGTTGGAGGGAAATGGGTACCAAGACATGTGAAAGGGTATCAATGTATGTGAATTTATGCACCTTCTATCTGGCAAATATCATCTAACCCTTTTACTAATTACAATAAAAAAATGAAAAAAAAAGAAAGTTGTAGTGTGTGGGGAGGATGATGGGGTCAAATACATTTCTTCTTAGAAATTTACCTCATCTGGTTGCCCTGGATTTTCCTGGCCTTCTTCTTAGAGAAAGTTCTGTAATACTGGATTTGTGGCTTGGCAATGATCTAGCATGTACATCTTCGAGTAAGACATCCACAACTTCCATGCCTGAGACTCGAGTTTCCTGACCTTTGGCAACAGCACAGCAACATCTTTCTTCCTCCTGAGCCACAGGCCAAGTGAGCTGGCTTGAGCTGGTTGTTAGTTACAGTGGCTTGGTTACCAGGGTTCCATATTCTGTTCCATTGTGAGGGAGGCAGGGTCACCTTTCAGGGCCCAATGACCAAAGATCCTTGCTCACAAAAGACCTCACGAAAGACATACTGGAGGCTGAATCTCTCCTCCAATCTCACAATATACATGTGGATGTAGTATACAGCACACCTTATTTGTCCAATCCCAATGTCTTCCACTAGGCCCAACTACCAGTCTGGTCTCAGGCTCAAGGAGCCTTTCTTAGATAAGATCCAAACTTAAGGGTCAATATTGCCCTCATCCTTTACAAAACATTTGCTTCACAGTGCCTTCTCTGCCTGCATTTTGCCCCTTGTCGAATTTTTTTGTTTTTGCTAGTCTTGGGACTTGACCTCAGAGTGTGAACATTGTTCTTGGGCTTTCTTTAGGCTTTAGCTGTCCCACCGAGCCACAGCACCACTTGCAGCGTTTTCTATGTATGTGGTAATGAGGAATCAAACCTGAGGCTTACTGCTTGGTAGCCAAGGACTCTACCACTAGGTCAAACACACAGGGCATCTTGCACATATTTTTGACGTCAATCTACTAGGATATTATTAGGTTTCTGTATCCTAATCAATTTTTTCCTGATGATTAGCTTTGCTGTCATGTGTAAAAAAGGCAAGAGGGAAAAACACAGAAGAATTAGTGAAATTAAAAAAAAAGCATTAGACACAGTTAAGTGTTCATTCTTTGTAGGAGAATGGATATTTGGATATGATGATGATGATGATGACTTTATAATTACTATGTCAGGGTTGAGAGTTTGGCATAGTGGTAGAGTGCTTGCCTAGCATCCATGAAGATCTGGGTTTGATTGCTCAGTACCACATAGATAGAAAATCTAGATGTGGCACTGTGGCTCAAGTGGCAGAGGGCTAGACTTGAGCAAACCCGAGGACAGTGCTCAGGCCCTGAATTCAAGCCCCAAGACTGGCAGAAAGATAAAAGAAAATAAAAATGCTTTTTACGAGCTAATTCACTCACAGCATTTGCTTCTGAAATCTTCGCTTCTGCATCTTGTGAAATACCCCTTTCCCTCAACGTAGACAAGAAAAACAGATCCATCCCATGGTCCACTGTGAGGCCACTGGTTGGGCTAAGAGCTAGTCGTGCAGCAACACATAAGTTTTATTCTAATACTTTCCAAACTTTGTACTCAAATATGCTACCTACTTACCAACTTATGTCAGTTATCCTTATGCTATAACTTTTCTTCATTACTACAATATTCTTACACTCCTACGTTAATCCTCTTGCACCTCCCCTGACCTCTCTCATTCTTTTTTTCTATCTCTGGACCTCTGCTCGTCTTTCAACCCTTATACTGCACGGATCTACACTTGATGGCTGTTGAGCAATATTGTATATGTAGGTGGTTAATTATTCTCTAGGCTCAGAGGGACTTAAAGACAATAGAGATTGGATTGAGAGGCTTATTGTTTTGGGTATAAATCGCTTATCAGTGGTTGTATTAGGCTGGTCTGTAAGTGCACAAAAAGAGAGAGTGATAATACCAATCAAAACTTGTGAACATCTAGTGTCTGCCAGCGACAGAGGTCTAGGTTGGTTATATCTGAAAAACTATAATCGTATTTAGTAGTAATCTTGCTCCCATTTTCAAATGGGCAGAACAAGAAACTCAAGAAAAATGTCAAATCAAAAAACAACATCCCCACCCAATGTAAACAGACAATGGAACAGTCACTGGCAAACCTAGAGGAGAGTCTTCCAATTGCTACACAAATGCAATTGATAAACATCATTAATAAAAAATGTGAAAATATAAAGAAAGAGATAATGGAGGAAGCCATACCTGAACAAGAGGAAAGCAAAAGCAAGGTGATAAGTGAAAAAGAAGAAGCCATAAAAGAGGCCATAATAAAGGTTTTTCAAAGAAAGATGGATGAATTCAAAGAATCCACAAATAAAAACGTGACCAAACTCCAGCAAATGTCCAAAGAAAATAAAGCTACTGAGCTAACCACTCATAAGGAAATCAAGGAGATAAAGAAATCCATACATGATCTAAAACAAGGGATGCAAGGCATCAAAAGTGAGCAATTAGAAGCAAGGGAGATGAAAAATAAAGTAGATAGCTTTGATAGCAGGTTAGACATTGCAGAGGAGAGAATTTCCGTGGCTGAAGATAATTTAGGTATTATAAAGAACAGAAAATGAGTCAATCCAAATCTAGGAAATATGAGAGAGCGCTTCAGGAGGTCCAAGATACAATTAGGAAGCCTAATTTAAGGCTAGTTGGTACTGAGGAGGGCGTGGAGAAAGAGGTCAATGGTATTGGAAATATACTTCAGGGAATCATCTCAGAGAATTTCCCAAATATCCAGAAGGGCAGGCCCATCCAGAAACGAGAAGGTTTTAGAACCCCAAACAGACCTGACCAGAAAAGAACATCCCACCGCCACATTGTGATCCGAACTGGATCAATAGAAACGAAAGGAAAGATCCTAAAGGCAGCCAGGGAAAAGGGATCAGTAACCTACAAAGGCAAACCAATCAGAATAACCCCAGATTTCTCAGCAGAGACCATGCAAGCACGAAGTGACTGGAAGCATATATGTCATGCCCTTATATCAAATAACTACCAACCAAGAATACTGTAGCCAGCTAAGCTCTCATTCATAACTGAGGGAACAATAAAAACATTCCATTCCAGGGAAAAGCTGCAACAATATGTCGAAACAAAACCAACACTACAGAGAATTCTCAAAGATGCTCTATACATAGAAAAACCAAAATAAATGCAATATAGGGAAAGAAATGGCACCTAAACAGCATACCATCTAAGGACCACAAGAACTGTCAAGACACAGGCCCTACTAAAAGCTTTTAAAAATGGTAGGAACTAATAAATATCTCTCAATCCTAACTCTCAATATCAATGGACTTTACTCTCCAATTAAACGGCATAGGTTGTCTAGTTGGATCAAAAAGCAAGAGCCATCGTTCTGCTGACTTCGAGAGACACATCTTACCCAAAAACAATCATCTTTTGAAAGTGAGAGGTTGGAATAAACTCTATCAAGCTAACTGCCCCCATAAACAGGCTAGAGTTGCCATCCTCATATCAGATACAATAGACTTCAAACTAAAATTAGTAAGAAAAGACAAAGAAGGTTACTACATACTACTAAAGGGATCTTTCCTCCCGGAAGACATAACAATCCTAAATATTTACACACCCAATCCTGGAGCTCCAAACTTCATCAAGCAAACTTTACTTACACTGAAACCATACATAGATCGAAATACAGTGATTGTTGGTGAGTTTAACACACCACTCTCACCTATGGACAGATCAACAAGGCAAAAACTCAACAGAGAAAACTTAGAACTGAACAACTATATAGACCAACTAGATCTAAGAGACATCTGCAGAATATTCCACCCAGTAACACCACAATATACGATTTTCTCAGCAGCACATGGAACATTTTCCAAAATAGACCACATCTTAGGCCATAAAGCAAACCTGGACAGATTCAGAAACACTGAAATTATTCCATGCACACTCTCAGACCATAAAGGCATCAAATTGGAGCTGAACACACATCTCCACCAAAGAAAACCCTGTAACTCATGGAGACTGAACCACACATTGTTGAATCAAAAACAATGGGTAATCGAAGAGATCAGAACAGATATCCAACTGTTTATGAAATTTAACAATAAGGAGCACACAAATATCAACTCCTTAGGGACACAACAAAGGCAGTACTCAGAGGAAAATTTATAGCGCGGAGTGCCTACAACAGCAAGTTGGAAAAATGGCAAACCAACTAGTTAATGTCTCACCTTAACCTCCTGGAAAAAGAGCAACAAACCAACCCTAAACCCATTAGGAGAAAACAAATTATTAAAATCAAAGCAGAATTAAATGATTTGGAATAAAAAAACTATAGAAAGAATCAACAAAAGAAGGAGTTGGTTCTTGAATGAATTAACAAAATTGACAAGCCCTTAGCAAATCTTACCAAAAAAAGAAGAGAGCATATCGAAATAAACAAAATCGCAGATGAAAATGGTAATATCACGACAGAAATTACCAAGATCCAGAATATCATGAGGGAATACTTCTCAAACCTTTACGCCAACAAATTTGAGAATCTAGAAGAAATGGATGAATTCCTACACAATATTAACATACACACACTGAACCAAGAAGAGCTAACCCAACTCAACAGGCCTATTTCAAGCTCTGAAATAGAAATGGAAATTAGACAACTTCCACTTAAAAAGAGCCCAGGGCCAGATGGATTCACAGCTGAATTCTATAAGGTCTTCAAAGCAGAGCTCACACCAATACTCCTCAAGCTCTTCAACGAAATTGAAAATGAAGGTTCTTTACCAAACTGATTCTGTGAAGCCAGCATATCGCTCATCCCCAAACCAGACAGAGATTCATCAAAGAAAGAGATCTATAGACCCATTTCTTTGATGAACCTCGATGCAAAACTTCTCAACAAAATACTGGCCAACAGTCTAAAACAACTCATCAAAAAAATTATACACTATGATCAAACTGGATTCATCACAGGGAGGCAAAGCTGGTTCAACATACACAAATCAATTAATATAATTCAACACATCAACAGGAGCAGGGATAAAATCACATGATTGTCTCAATAGATGCGGAAAAGGCATTTGACAAGATCCAAAACCCCTTTATGTTAAAAGATGTGGAGAAACTAGGAATCCATGGAACATTTCTCAATGTAATAAAGGCTGTGTATGAGAAACCCACTGCTAGTATTATACTTAATGGTGAAAATCTAAAGCCATTCCCTCTAAAATCAGGAACGAGACAAGGATGCCCAGTCTCTCCACTCCTTTTTAACATAGTACTAGAATTCCTAGGCAGTGCAATATGGCAAGAAGCAAGCATAAAGGGGATCCAAGTAGGGAAAGAGGAAATAAAACTATCCCTCTTTGCAGATGACATGATTCTGTATTTAAAGAATCCTATAGACTCTACTCCCAAGCTCCTTGAGCTGATTCAAAGCTTTGGAAGGGTAGCAGGCCATAAAATCAACCCTCACAAATCAACTGCCTTACTTTACGCCAACACTGAGAGGAACGAGGCAATAATCAGGAAAGAAAATCCTTTCACAATAGCCTCAAAGAAAATAAAGTACCTAGCAATTAGCTTAACTAAGAATGTAAAGGACCGTTTAGATGAAAACTTTAAAACCCTAAAAAAGGAAATTAAAGCAGAACTAAGGAAATGGAAAAACCTCCCATGCTCCTGGATTGGAAGAATCAACATTGTGAAAATGACAATCTTGCCAAGGGCTATCTACAAATTCAATGTAATACCCATCAACATCCCAATGTCATTCTTTAAAGACATAGAAGAGGCAATTCAAAATTTCATATGGAATAATAAAAGACGCCGTCTAGCAAAAACACTTCTTAGCAGAAAGAGCAGAGCTGGAGGAATTTCAATTCCAAACTTAAGGCTCTATTACAGAGCTATAATTCTCAAAACAGCTTGGTACTGGCACAAGAACAGGCCTGAAGTCCAATGGAGTAGAACTGCGGACCCAGATATTAAACCACAGACCTATGGCCACCTAATCTTTGAGCAGGGAGCCAAAAAAATAGAATGGAAGAAAGATAGCCTCTTCAACAAGTTGTGCTGGCAGAACTGGTTAAACACCTGCAGAAAACTAAAGTTGGATCCTTCTTTGTCACATTGCACTAGAATTAACTCCAAATGGATCAGAGACGTGGAGGTAAAAGCTGACACACTGAAAAGTTTACAGGAAGGAATAGGAGATACACTAGGCCTCCTTGGTACAGGTCGAAACTTTCTTAATAAGGACCAAGAATCACAACAAATCAGAGAAAGGCTGGATAAGTGGGACTGCATTAAACTGCAGAGCTTTTGTATGGCAACGGATATAGCTAGTAAACTAATCAGGAAGCCTACAGAGTGGGAGAAGATCTTCACCACCCAAACAACGGAACAAGGCCTCATACCTAAAATATATCAACAACTCAAAAAATTGAATCACTCCAAAACTAACCTCCAAAGTAACACCCATCCCATTACAAAATGGGCCAAAGACTTAAAGAGAGTGTTCTCTGAAGAAGAAACAAAAATGGCCTATAGACACATGAAGAAATGCTCAACATCTCTGGTCATAAAAGAAATGCAAATCAAAACAAGTCTAAGATTCCACCTAACTCCAGTTAGAATGGCCAGGATCAGGAAAACGAATGACAACAGATGCTGGAGGGGATGTGGTCAGGAGGGATCACTACTACACTGTTGGTGGGAGTGCAAACTCGTTCAACCACTATGGAAAGCATTGCGGCAGTGCCTCAAAACGCTAAACATACAACTCCCCTATGACCCAGCAATTCCAGTACTTGGCATTTACCCAACAATCCAGAAACAAGGGCATACTAAACCCACTAGCACAACAATGTTCATTGCAGCACTATTCACCATAGCAAAGATATGGAACCAACCCAGATGTCCCTCAGTTGATGAGTGGATCAACAAGTTGTGGTGTTTGTACACAATGGAATTCTATGCTGCTGTCAGAAAGAATGAAATCGCCCCATTTGTTAGGAAATGGAAAGACTTAGAACAAATCATATTAAGTGAAGTAAGCCAGACTCAAAGGAACTTAGGCTCAGTGGTTTCCCTCATTCTTCATAATCAGTAGAAACCGTGGGCTCTACTAGCAGAGATTGTCAATAGAGCAAAAGGCCATATATAAGACCATATAATGTGAAGCTAATTGAAAGGACCTCCAGGATATTTACACAAAAGCCATATAATGAATGATTGTTGTCCTTAATGTACTATGTTGTCTCTCATCTCGCTTGCTGTCCCTTGATTATCCCATATTGGTATAGTATCTCACTTTGTTATCTGATATATTGAATTTATTTGTATTTGGATATTTGAAATTTGATAGGGAAGGGGGGAAAACCAAGACGGGTGGGGGGTTTGGGGTTGGAGGGAAATGGGTACCAAGACATGTGAAAGGGTATCAATGTATGTGAGTTAATGCACCTTCTATCTGGCAAATATCATCTAACCCTTTTACTAATTACAATAAAAAAATGAAAAAAAAAGAAAGTTGTAGTGTGTGGGGAGGATGATGGGGTCAAATACATTTCTTCTTAGAACTTTACCTCATCTGGTTGCCCTGGATTTTCCTGGCCTTCTTCTTAGAGAAAGTTCTGTTATACTGGATTTGTGGCTTGGCAATGATCTAGCATGTACATCTTCGAGTAAGACATCCACAACTTCCATGCCTGAGACTCGAGTTTCCTGACCTTTGGCAACAGCACAGCAACATCTTTCTTCCTCCTGAGCCACAGGCCAAGTGAGCTGGCTTGAGCTGGTTGTTAGTTACAGTGGCTTGGTTACCAGGATTCCATATTCTGTTCCATTGTGAGGGAGGCAGGGTCACCTTTCAGGGCCCAATGACCAAAGATCCTTGCTCACAAAAGACCTCACCAAAGACATACTGGAGGCTGAATCTCTCCTCCAGTCTCACAATATACATGTGGATGTAGTATACAGCACACCTTATTTGTCCAATCCCTATGTCTTCCACTAGGCCCAACAAGCAGTCTGGTCTCAGGCTCAAGGAGACTTTCTTAGGTAAGATCCAAACTTAAGGGTCAATATTGCCCTCATCCTTTACAAAACATTTGCTTCACAGTGCCTTCTCTGCCTGCATTTTGTCCCTTGTCGAATTTTTTTTGCTAGTCTTGGGACTTGACCTCAGAGTGTGAACATTGTTCTTGGGCTTTTTTAGGCTTTAGCTGTCCCACCGAGCCACAGCACCACTTGCAGCGTTTTCTATGTATGTGGTAATGAGGAATCAAACCTGAGGCGTACTGCTTGGTAGCCAAGGACTCTCCCACTAGGTCAAACACACAGGGCATCTGGCACATATTTTTGACGTCAATCTACTAGGATATTATTAGGTTTCTGTATCCTAATCAATTTTTTCCTGATGATTAGCTTTGCTGTCATGTGTAAAAAATGCAAGATGGAAAAGCACAGAAGAATTAGTGAAATTAAAAAAAAGCATTAGACACAGTTAAGTGTTCATTCTTTGTAGGAGAAAGGATATTGGGATATGATGATGATGATGATGACTTTATAATTACTATGTCAGGGTTGAGAGTTTGGCATAGTGGTAGAGTGCTTGCCTAGCATCCATGAAGATCTGGGTTTGATTGCTCAGTACCACATAGACAGAAAAATCTAGATGTGGCACTGTGGCTCAAGTGGCAGAGGGCTAGACTTGAGAAAACCCGAGGACAGTGCTCAGGCCCTGAATTCAAGCCCCAAGACTGGCAGAAAGATAAAAGAACATAAAAATGCTTTTTACGAGCTAATTCACTCACAGCATTTGCTTCTGAAATCTTCGCTTCTGCATCTTGTGAAATTCCCCTTTCCCTCAACGTAGACAAGAAAAACAGATCCATCCCATGGTCCACTGTGAGGCCACTGGTTGGGCTAAGAGCTAGTCGTGCAGCAACACATAAGTTTTATTCTAATACTTTCCAAAATTTGTACTGAAATATGCTACCTACTTACCAACTTATGTCAGTTATCCTTATGCTATAACTTTTCTTCATTACTACAATATTCTTACACTCCTACGTTAATCCTCTTGCACCTCCCCTGACCTCTCTCATTCTTTTTTTCTATCTCTGGACCTTTGCTCGTCTTTCAACCCTTATACTGCACGGATCTACACTTGATGGCTGTTGAGCAATATTGTATAGGTAGGTGGTTAATTATTCTCTAGGCTCAGAGGGACTTAACAACAATAGAGATTGGATTGAGAGGCTTATTGTTTTGGGTATAAATCGCTTATCAGTGGTTGTATTAGGCTGGTCTGTAAGTGCACAAAAAGAAAGAGTGATAATACCAATCAAAACCTGTGAACATCTAGTGTCTGCCAGCTACAGAGGTCTAGGTTGGTTGTATCTGAAAAACTATAATCGTATTTAGTAGTAATCTTGCTCCCATTTTCAAATGGGCAGAACAAGAAACTCAAGAAAAATGTCAAATCAAGAAACAACATCCCCCACCCAATGTAAACAGACAATGGAACAGTCACTGGCAAACCTAGAGGAGAGTCTTCCAATTGCTACACAAATGCAATTGATAAACATCATTAATGAAAAATGTGAAAATATAAAGAAAGAGATAATGGAGGAAGCCATACCTGAACAAGAGGAAAGCAAAAACAAGGTGATAAGTGAAAAAGAAGAAGCCATAAAGGAGGCCATAATAAAGGTTTTTCAAAGAAAGATGGATGAATTCAAAGAATCCACAAATAAAAACGTGACCAAACTCCAGCAAATGTCCAAAGAAAATAAAGCTACTGAGCAAACCACTCAAAAGGAAATCAAGGAGATAAAGAAATCCATACATGATCTAAAACAAGGGATGCAAGGCATCAAAAGTGAGCAATTAGAAGCAAGGGAGATGAAAAATAAAGTAGATAGCTTTGATAGCAGGTTAGACATTGCAGAGGAGAGAATTTCCGTGGCTGAAGATAATTTAGGTATTATAAAGAACAGAAAATGAGTCAATCCAAATCTAGGAAATATGACAGAGCGCTTCAGGAGGTCCAAGATACAATTAGGAAGCCTAATTTAAGGCTAGTTGGTATTGAGGAGGGCGTGGAGAAAGAGGTCAATGGTATTGGAAATATACTTCAGGGAATCATCTCAGAGAATTTCCCAAATATCCAGAAGGGCAGGCCCATCCAGATACGAGAAGCTTTTAGAACCCCAAACAGACCTGACCAGAAAAGAACATCCCACCGCCACATTGTGATCCGAACTGGATCAATAGAAACGAAAGGAAAGATCCTAAAGGCAGCCAGGGAAAAGGGATCAGTAACCTACAAAGGCAAACCAATCAGAATAACCCCAGATTTCTCAGCAGAGACCATGCAAGCACGAAGTGACTGGAAGCATATATGTCATGCCCTTATATCAAATAACTACCAACCAAGAATACTGTAGCCAGCTAAGCTCTCATTCATAACTGAGGGAAAAATAAAAACATTCCATTCCAGGGAAAAGCTGCAACAATATGTCGAAACAAAACCAACACTACAGAGAATTCTCAAAGATGCTCTATACATAGAAAACCAAAATAAATGCAATATAGGGAAAGAAATGGCACCTAAACAGCATACCATCTAAGGACCACAAGAACTGTCAAGACACAGGCCCTACTAAAAGCTTTTAAAAATGGTAGGAACTAATAAACATCTCTCAATCCTAACTCTCAATATCAATGGACTTAACTCTCCAATTAAACTGCATAGGTTGTCTAGTTGGATCAAAAAGCAAGAGCCATCGTTCTGCTGACTTCGAGAGACACATCTTACCCAAAAACAATCATCTTTTGAAAGTGAGAGGTTGGAATAAACTCTATCAAGCTAACTGCCCCCATAAACAGGCTAGAGTTGCCATCCTCATATCAGATACAATAGACTTCAAACTAAAATTAGTAAGAAAAGTCAAAGAAGGTTACTACATACTACTAAAGGGATCTTTCCTCCCGGAAGACATAACAATCCTAAATATTTACACACCCAATCCCGGAGCTCCAAACTTCATCAAGCAAACTTTACTTACACTGAAACCATACGTAGATCGAAACACAGTGATTGTTGGTGAGTTTAACACACCACTCTCACCTATGGACAGATCAACAAGGCAAAAACTCAACAGAGAAACCTTAGAACTGAACAACTATATAGACCAACTAGATCTAACAGACATCTGCAGAATATTCCACCCAGTAACACCACAATATACGTTTTTCTCAGCAGCACATGGAACATTTTCCAAAATAGACCACATCTTAGGCCATAAAGCAAACCTGGACAGATTCAGAAACACTGAAATTATTCCATGCACACTCTCAGACCATAAAGGCATCAAATTGGAGCTGAACACACATCTCCACCAAAGAAAACCCTGTAACTCATGGAGACTGAACCACACATTGTTGAATCAAAAACAATGGGTAATCGAAGAGATCAGAACAGATATCCAACTGTTTATGAAATTTAACAATAAGGAGCACACAAATATCAACTCCTTAGGGACACAACAAAGGCAGTACTCAGAGGAAAATTTATAGCGCGGAGTGCCTACAACAGCAAGTTGGAAAAATGGCAAACCAACTAGTTAATGTCTCACCTTAACCTCCTGGAAAAAGAGCAACAAACCAACCCTAAACCCATTAGGAGAAAGCAAATTATTAAAATCAAAGCAGAATTAAATGATTTGGAATAAAAAAAAACTATAGAAAGGATCAACAAAACAAGGAGTTGGTTCTTGAAAGAATTAACAAAATTGACAAGCCCTTAGCAAATCTTACCAAAAAAAGAAGAGAGCATATCGAAATAAACAAAATCGCAGATGAAAATGGTAATATCACGACAGAAATTACCAAGATCCAGAATATCATGAGGGAATACTTCACAAACCTTTACGCCAACAAATTTGAGAATCTAGAAGAAATGGATGAATTCCTAGACAATATTAACATACTCACACTGAACCAAGAAGAGCTAACCCAACTCAACAGGCCTATTTCAAGCTCTGAAATAGAAATGGAAATTAGACAACTTCCACTTAAAAAGAGCCCAGGGCCAGATGGATTCACAGCTGAATTCTATAAGGTCTTCAAAGCAGAGCTCACACCAATACTCCTCGAGCTCTTCAACGAAATTGAAAATGAAGGTTCTTTACTAAACTGATTCTGTGAAGCCAGTATATCCCTCATCCCCAAACCAGACAGAGATTCATCAAAGAAAGAGATCTATAGACCAATTTCTTTGATGAACATCGATGCAGAACTTCTCAACAAAATACTGGCCAACCGTCTACAACAACTCATCAAAAAAAAATATACACTATGATCAAACTGGATTCATCACAGGGAGGCAAAGCTGGTTCAACATACACAAATCAATTAATATAATTCAACACATCAACAGGAGCAGGGATAAAATCACATGATTGTCTCAATAGATGCGGAAAAGGCATTTGACAAGATCCAAAACCCCTTTATGTTAAAAGATGTGGAGAAACTAGGAATCCATGGAACATTTCTCAATGTAATAAAGGCTGTGTATGAGAAACCCACTGCTAGTATTATACTTAATGGTGAAAATCTAAAGCCATTCCCTCTAAAATCAGGAACGAGACAAGGATGCCCACTCTCTCCACTCCTTTTTAACATAGTACTAGAATTCCTAGGCAGTGCAATATGGCAAGAAGCAAGCATAAAGGGGATCCAAGTAGGGAAAGAGGAAATAACACTATCCCTCTTTGCAGATGACATGATTCTGTATTTAAAGAATCCTATAGACTCTACTCCCAAGCTCCTTGAGCTGATTCAAAGCTTTGGAAGGGTAGCAGGCCATAAAATCAACCCTCACAAATCAACTGCCTTACTTTACGCCAACACTGAGAGGAACGAGGCAATAATCAGGAAAGAAAATCCTTTCACAATAGCCTCAAAGAAAATAAAGTACCTAGCAATTAGCTTAACTAAGAATGTAAAGGACCGTTTAGATGAAAACTTTAAAACCCTAAAAAAGGAAATTAAAGCAGAACTAACGAAATGGAAAAAACTCCCATGCTCCTGGATTGGAAGAATCAACATTGTGAAAATGACAATCTTGCCAAGGGCTATCTACAAATTCAATGTAATACCCATCAACATCCCAATGTCATTCTTTAAAGACATAGAAGAGGCAATTCAAAATTTCATATGGAATAATAAAAGACGCCGTCTAGCAAAAACACTTCTTAGCAGAAAGAACAGCGCTGGAGGAATTTCAATTCCAAACTTAAGGCTCTATTACAGAGCTATAATTCTCAAAACAGCTTGGTACTGGCACAAGAACAGGCCTGAAGTCCAATGGAGTAGAACTGCGGACCCAGATATTAAACCACAGACCTATGGCCACCTAATCTTTGACCAGGGAGCCAAAAAAATAGAATGGAAGAAAGATAGCCTCTTCAACAAGTTGTGCTGGCAGAACTGGTTAAACACCTGCAGAAAACTAAAGTTGGATCCTTCTTTGTCACCTTGCACTAGAATTAACTCCAAATGGATCAAAGACGTGGAGGTAAAAGCTGACACACTGAAAAGTTTACAGGAAGGAATAGGAGATACACTAGGCCTCCTTGGCACAGGTCGAAACTTTCTTAATAAGGACCAAGAATCACAACAAATCAGAGAAAGGCTGGATAAGTGGGACTGCATTAAACTGCAGAGCTTTTGTATGGCAACGGATATAGCTAGTAAACTAATCAGGAAGCCTACAGAGTGGGAGAAGATCTTCACCACCCAAACAACGGAACAAGGCCTCATATCTAAAATATATCAACAACTCAAAAAATTGAATCACTCCAAAACTAACCTCCAAAGTAACACCCATCCCATTACAAAATGGGCCAAAGACTTAAAGAGAGTGTTCTCTGAAGAAGAAACAAAAATGGCCTATAGACACATGAAGAAATGCTCAACATCTCTGGTCATAAAAGAAATGCAAATCAAAACAAGTCTAAGATTCCACCTAACTCCAGTTAGAATGGCCAGGATCAGGAAAACGAATGACAACAGATGCTGGAGGGGATGTGGTCAGGAGGGCTCACTACTACACTGTTGGTGGGAGTGCAAACTCGTTCAACCACTATGGAAAGCAGTGCGGCAGTGCATGAAAACGCTAAACGTACAACTCCCCTATGACCCAGCAATTCCAGTACTTGGCATTTACCCAACAATCCAGAAACAAGGGCATACTAAACCCACTAGCACAACAATGTTCATTGCAGCACTATTCACCATAGCAAAGATATGGAACCAACCCAGATGTCCCTCAGTGGATGAGTGGATCAACAAGTTGTGGTATTTGTACACAATGGAATTCTATGCTGCTGTCAGAAAGAATGACATCGCCCCATTTGTTAGGAAATGGAAAGACTTAGAACAAATCATATTAAGTGAAGTAAGCCAGACTCAAAGGAACTTAGGCTCAGTGGTTTCCCTCATTCTTCATAATCAGTAGAAACCTTGGGCTCTACTAGCAGAGATTGTCAATAGAGCAAAAGGCCATATATAAGGCCATATAATGTGAAGCTAATTGAAAGGACCTCTAGGATATTGACACAAAAGCCATATAATGAATGATTGTTGTCCTTAATGTACTATGTTGTCTCTCATCTCGCTTGCTGTCCCTTGGTTATCCCATATTGGTATAGTATCTCACTTTGTTATCTGATATATTGAATTTATTTGTATTTGGATATTTGAAATTTGATAGGGAAGGGGGGAAAACCAAGACGGGTGGGGGGTTTGGGGTTGGAGGGAAATGGGTACCAAGACATGTGAAAGGGTATCAATGTATGTGAGTTAATGCACCTTCTATCTGGCAAATATCATCTAACCCTTTTACTAATTACAATAAAAAAATGAAAAAAAAAAGAAAGTTGTAGTGTGTGGGGAGGATGATGGGGTCAAATACATTTCTTCTTAGAAATTTACCTCATCTGGTTGCCCTGGATTTTCCTGGCCTTCTTCTTAGAGAAAGTTCTGTAATACTGGATTTGTGGCTTGGCAATGATCTAGCATGTACATCTTCGAGTAAGACATCCACAACTTCCATGCCTGAGACTCGAGTTTCCTGACCTTTGGCAACAGCACAGCAACATCTTTCTTCCTCCTGAGCCACAGGCCAAGTGAGCTGGCTTGAGCTGGTTGTTAGTTACAGTGGCTTGGTTACCAGGGTTCCATATTCTGTTCCATTGTGAGGGAGGCAGGGTCACCTTTCAGGGCCCAATGACCAAAGATCCTTGCTCACAAAAGACCTCACCAAAGACATACTGGAGGCTGAATCTCTCCTCCAGTCTCACAATATACATGTGGATGTAGTATACAGCACACCTTATTTGTCCAATCCCTATGTCTTCCACTAGGCCCAACAACCAGTCTGGTCTCAGGCTCAAGGAGACTTTCTTAGGTAAGATCCAAACTTAAGGGTCAATATTGCCCTCATCCTTTACAAAACATTTGCTTCACAGTGCCTTCTCTGCCTGCATTTTGTCCCTTGTCGAATTTTTTTTTTCCTAGTCTTGGGACTTGACCTCAGAGTGTGAACATTGTTCTTGGGCTTTTTTAGGCTTTAGCTGTCCCACCGAGCCACAGCACCACTTGCAGCGTTTTCTATGTATGTGGTAATGAGGAATCAAACCTGAGGCTTACTGCTTGGTAGCCAAAGACTCTCCCACTAGGTCAAACACACAGGGCATCTTGCACATATTTTTGACGTCAATCTACTAGGATATTATTAGGTTTCTGTATCCTAATCAATTTTTTCCTGATGATTATCTTTGCTGTCATGTGTAAAAAATGCAAGATGGAAAAGCACAGAAGAATTAGTGAAATTAAAAAAAAGCATTAGACACAGTTAAGTGTTCATTCTTTGTAGGAGAAAGGATATTGGGATATGATGATGATGATGATGACTTTATAATTACTATGTCAGGGTTGAGAGTTTGGCATAGTGGTAGAGTGCTTGCCTAGCATCCATGAAGATCTGGGTTTGATTGCTCAGTACCACATAGATAGAAAAATCTAGATGTGGCACTGTGGCTCAAGTGGCAGAGGGCTAGACTTGAGAAAACCCGAGGACAGTGCTCAGGCCTGAATTCAAGCCCCAAGACTGGCAGAAAGATAAAAGAAAATAAAAATGCTTTTTACGAGCTAATTCACTCACAGCATTTGCTTCTGAAATCTTCGCTTCTGCATCTTGTGAAATTCCCCTTTCCCTCAACGTAGACAAGAAAAACAGATCCATCCCATGGTCCACTGTGAGGCCACTGGTTGGGCTAAGAGCTAGTCGTGCAGCAACACATAAGTTTTATTCTAATACTTTCCAAAATTTGTACTCAAATATGCTACCTACTTACCAACTTATGTCAGTTATCCTTATGCTATAACTTTTCTTCATTACTACAATATTCTTACACTCCTACGTTAATCCTCTTGCACCTCCCCTGACCTCTCTCATTCTTTTTTTCTATCTCTGGACCTCTGCTCATCTTTCAACCCTTATACTGCACTTGATGGCTGTTGAGCAATATTGTATAGGTAGGTGGTTAATTATTCTCTAGGCTCAGAGGGACTTAACGACAATAGAGATTGGATTGAGAGGCTTATTGTTTTGGGTATAAATCGCTTATCAGTGGTTGTATTAGGCTGGTCTGTAAGTGCACAAAAAGAAAGAGTGATAATACCAATCAAAACCTGTGAACATCTAGTGTCTGCCAGCTACAGAGGTCTAGGTTGGTTGTATCTGAAAAACTATAATCGTATTTAGTAGTAATCTTGCTCCCATTTTCAAATGGGCAGAACAAGAAACTCAAGAAAAATGTCAAATCAAGAAACAACATCCCCCACCCAATGTAAACAGACAATGGAACAGTCACTGGCAAACCTAGAGGAGAGTCTTCCAATTGCTACACAAATGCAATTGATAAACATCATTAATGAAAAATGTGAAAATATAAAGAAAGAGATAATGGAGGAAGCCATACCTGAACAAGAGGAAAGCAAAAACAAGGTGATAAGTGAAAAAGAAGAAGCCATAAAGGAGGCCATAATAAAGGTTTTTCAAAGAAAGATGGATGAATTCAAAGAATCCACAAATAAAAACGTGACCAAACTCCAGCAAATGTCCAAAGAAAATAAAGCTACTGAGCTAACCACTCAAAAGGAAATCAAGGAGATAAAGAAATCCATACATGATCTAAAACAAGGGATGCAAGGCATCAAAAGTGAGCAATTAGAAGCAAGGGAGATGAAAAATAAAGTAGATAGCTTTGATAGCAGTTTAGACATTGCAGAGGAGAGAATTTCCGTGGCTGAAGATAATTTAGGTATTATAAAGAACAGAAAATGAGTCAATCCAAATCTAGGAAATATGAGAGAGCGCTTCAGGAGGTCCAAGATACAATTAGGAAGCCTCATTTAAGGCTAGTTGGTATTGAGGAGGGCGTGGAGAAAGAGGTCAATGGTATTGGAAATATACTTCAGGGAATCATCTCAGAGAATTTCCCAAATATCCAGAAGGGCAGGCCCATCCAGATACGAGAAGCTTTTAGAACCCCAAACAGACCTGACCAGAAAAGAACATCCCACCGCCACATTGTGATCCGAACTGGATCAATAGAAACGAAAGGAAAGATCCTAAAGGCAGCCAGGGAAAAGGGATCAGTAACCTACAAAGGCAAACCAATCAGAATAACCCCAGATTTCTCAGCAGAGACCATGCAAGCACGAAGTGACTGGAAGCATATATGTCATGCCCTTATATCAAATAACTACCAACCAAGAATACTGTAGCCAGCTAAGCTCTCATTCATAACTGAGGGAAAAATAAAAACATTCCATTCCAGGGAAAAGCTGCAACAATATGTCGAAACAAAACCAACACTACAGAGAATTCTCAAAGATGCTCTATACATAGAAAACCAAAATAAATGCAATATAGGGAAAGAAATGGCACCTAAACAGCATACCATCTAAGGACCACAAGAACTGTCAAGACACAGGCCCTACTAAAAGCTTTTAAAAATGGTAGGAACTAATAAATATCTCTCAATCCTAACTCTCAATATCAATGGAATTAACTCTCCAATTAAACGGCATAGGTAGTCTAGTTGGATGAAAAAGCAAGAGCCATCGTTCTGCTGACTTCAAGAGACATATCTTACCCAAAAACAATCATCTTTTGAAAGTGAGAGGTTGGAATAAACTCTATCAAGCTAACTGCCCCCATAAACAGGCTAGAGTTGCCATCCTCATATCAGATACAATAGACTTCAAACTAAAATTAGTAAGAAAAGACAAAGAAGGTTACTACATACTACTAAAGGGATCTTTCCTCCCGGAAGACATAACAATCCTAAATATTTACACACCCAATCCCGGAGCTCCAAACTTCATCAAGCAAACTTTACTTACACTGAAACCATACATAGATCGAAACACAGTGATTGTTGGTGAGTTTAACACACCACTCTCACCTATGGACAGATCAACAAGGCAAAAACTCAACAGAGAAACCTTAGAACTGAACAACTATATAGACCAACTAGATCTAACAGACATCTGCAGAATATTCCACCCAGTAACACCACAATATACGTTTTTCTCAGCAGCACATGGAACATTTTCCAAAATAGACCACATCTTAGGCCATAAAGCAAACCTGGACAGATTCAGAAACACTGAAATTATTCCATGCACACTCTCAGACCATAAAGGCATCAAATTGGAGCTGAACACACATCTCCACCAAAGAAAACCCTGTAACTCATGGAGACTGAACCACACATTGTTGAATCAAAAACAATGGGTAATCGAAGAGATCAGAACAGATATCCAACTGTTTATGAAATTTAACAATAAGGAGCACACAAATATCAACTCCTTAGGGACACAACAAAGGCAGTACTCAGAGGAAAATTTATAGCGCGGAGTGCCTACAACAGCAAGTTGGAAAAATGGCAAACCAACTAGTTAATGTCTCACCTTAACCTCCTGGAAAAAGAGCAACAAACCAACCCTAAACCCATTAGGAGAAAGCAAATTATTAAAATCAAAGCAGAATTAAATAATTTGGAATAAAAAAACTATAGAAAGAATCAACAAAACAAGGAGTTGGTTCTTGAAAGAATTAACAAAATTGACAAGCCCTTAGCAAATCTTACCAAAAAAAGAAGAGAGCATATCGAAATAAACAAAATCGCAGATGAAAATGGTAATATCACGACAGAAATTACCAAGATCCAGAATATCATGAGGGAATACTTCTCAAACCTTTACGCCAACAAATTTGAGAATCTAGAAGAAATGGATGAATTCCTAGACAATATTAACATACACACACTGAACCAAGAAGAGCTAACCCAACTCAACAGGCCTATTTCAAGCTCTGAAATAGAAATGGAAATTAGACAACTTCCACTTAAAAAGAGCCCAGGGCCAGATGGATTCACAGCTGAATTCTATAAGGTCTTCAAAGCAGAGCTCACACCAATACTCCTCAAGCTCTTCAACGAAATTGAAAATGAAGGTTCTTTACTAAACTGATTCTGTGAAGCCAGTATATCCCTCATCCCCAAACCAGACAGAGATTCATCAAAGAAAGAGATCTATAGACCAATTTCTTTGATGAACATCGATGAAGAACTTCTCAACAAAATACTGGCCAACCGTCTACAACAACTCATCAAAAAAAAATATACACTATGATCAAACTGGATTCATCACAGGGAGGCAAAGCTGGTTCAACATACACAAATCAATTAATATAATTCAACACATCAACAGGAGCAGGGATAAAATCACATGATTGTCTCAATAGATGCGGAAAAGGCATTTGACAAGATCCAAAACCCCTTTATGTTAAAAGATGTGGAGAAACTAGGAATCCATGGAACATTTCTCAATGTAATAAAGGCTGTGTATGAGAAACCCACTGCTAGTATTATACTTAATGGTGAAAATCTAAAGCCATTCCCTCTAAAATCAGGAACGAGACAAGGATGCCCACTCTCTCCACTCCTTTTTAACATAGTACTAGAATTCCTAGGCAGTGCAATATGGCAAGAAGCAAGCATAAAGGGGATCCAAGTAGGGAAAGAGGAAATAACACTATCCCTCTTTGCAGATGACATGATTCTGTATTTAAAGAATCCTATAGACTCTACTCCCAAGCTCCTTGAGCTGATTCAAAGCTTTGGAAGGGTAGCAGGCCATAAAATCAACCCTCACAAATCAACTGCCTTACTTTACGCCAACACTGAGAGGAACGAGGCAATAATCAGGAAAGAAAATCCTTTCACAATAGCCTCAAAGAAAATAAAGTACCTAGCAATTAGCTTAACTAAGAATGTAAAGGACCGTTTAGATGAAAACTTTAAAACCCTAAAAAAGGAAATTAAAGCAGAACTAAGGAAATGGAAAAAACTCCCATGCTCCTGGATTGGAAGAATCAACATTGTGAAAATGACAATCTTGCCAAGGGCTATCTACAAATTCAATGTAATACCCATCAACATCCCAATGTCATTCTTTAAAGACATAGAAGAGGCAATTCAAAATTTCATATGGAATAATAAATGACCCCGTCTAGCAAAAACACTTCTTAGCAGAAAGAACAGCGCTGGAGGAATTTCAATTCCAAACTTAAGGCTCTATTACAGAGCTATAATTCTCAAAACAGCTTGGTACTGGCACAAGACCAGGCCTGAAGTCCAATGGAGTAGAACTGCGGACCCAGATATTAAACCACAGACCTATGGCCACCTAATCTTTGACCAGGGAGCCAAAAAAATAGAATGGAAGAAAGATAGCCTCTTCAACAAGTTGTGCTGGCAGAACTGGTTAAACACCTGCAGAAAACTAAAGTTGGATCCTTCTTTGTCACCTTGCACTAGAATTAACTCCAAATGGATCAAAGACGTGGAGGTAAAAGCTGACACACTGAAAAGTTTACAGGAAGGAATAGGAGATACACTAGGCCTCCTTGGCACAGGTCGAAACTTTCTTAATAAGGACCAAGAATCACAACAAATCAGAGAAAGGCTGGATAAGTGGGACTGCATTAAACTGCAGAGCTTTTGTATGGCAACGGATATAGCTAGTAAACTAATCAGGAAGCCTACAGAGTGGGAGAAGATCTTCACCACCCAAACAACGGAACAAGGCCTCATATCTAAAATATATCAACAACTCAAAAAATTGAATCACTCCAAAACTAACCTCCAAAGTAACACCCATCCCATTACAAAATGGGCCAAAGACTTAAAGAGAGTCTTCTCTGAAGAAGAAACAAAAATGGCCTATAGACACATGAAGAAATGCTCAACATCTCTGGTCATAAAAGAAATGCAAATCAAAACAAGTCTAAGATTCCACCTAACTCCAGTTAGAATGGCCAGGATCAGGAAAACGAATGACAACAGATGCTGGAGGGGATGTGGTCAGGAGGGCTCACTACTACACTGTTGGTGGGAGTGCAAACTCGTTCAACCACTATGGAAAGCAGTGCGGCAGTGCCTGAAAACGCTAAACGTACAACTCCCCTATGACCCAGCAATTCCAGTACTTGGCATTTACCCAACAATCCAGAAACAAGGGCATACTAAACCCACTAGCACAACAATGTTCATTGCAGCACTATTCACCATAGCAAAGATATGGAACCAACCCAGATGTCCCTCAGTTGATGAGTGGATCAACAAGTTGTGGTATTTGTACACAATGGAATTCTATGCTGCTGTCAGAAAGAATGACATCGCCCCATTTGTTAGGAAATGGAAAGACTTAGAACAAATCATATTAAGTGAAGTAAGCCAGACTCAAAGGAACTTAGGCTCAGTGGTTTCCCTCATTCTTCATAATCAGTAGAAACCTTGGGCTCTACTAGCAGAGATTGTCAATAGAGCAAAAGGCCATATATAAGGCCATATAATGTGAAGCTAATTGAAAGGACCTCCAGGATATTGACACAAAAGCCATATAATGAATGATTGTTGTCCTTAATGTACTATGTTGTCTCTCATCTCGCTTGCTGTCCCTTGGTTATCCCATATTGGTATAGTATCTCACTTTGTTATCTGATATATTGAATTTATTTGTATTTGGATATTTGAAATTTGATAGGGAAGGGGGGAAAACCAAGACGGGTGGGGGGTGTGGGGTTGGAGGGAAATGGGTACCAAGACATGTGAAAGGGTATCAATGTATGTGAGTTAATGCACCTTCTATCTGGCAAATATCATCTAACCCTTTTACTAATTACAATAAAAAAATGAAAAAAAAAAGAAAGTTGTAGTGTGTGGGGAGGATGATGGGGTCAAATACATTTCTTCTTAGAAATTTACCTCATCTGGTTGCCCTGGATTTTCCTGGCCTTCTTCTTAGAGAAAGTTCTGTAATACTGGATTTGTGGCTTGGCAATGATCTAGCATGTACATCTTCGAGTAAGACATCCACAACTTCCATGCCTGAGACTCGAGTTTCCTGACCTTTGGCAACAGCACAGCAACATCTTTCTTCCTCCTGAGCCACAGGCCAAGTGAGCTGGCTTGAGCTGGTTGTTAGTTACAGTGGCTTGGTTACCAGGGTTCCATATTCTGTTCCATTGTGAGGGAGGCAGGGTCACCTTTCAGGGCCCAATGACCAAAGATCCTTGCTCACAAAAGACCTCACCAAAGACATACTGGAGGCTGAATCTCTCCTCCAGTCTCACAATATACATGTGGATGTAGTATACAGCACACCTTATTTGTCCAATCCCTATGTCTTCCACTAGGCCCAACAACCAGTCTGGTCTCAGGCTCAAGGAGACTTTCTTAGGTAAGATCCAAACTTAAGGGTCAATATTGCCCTCATCCTTTACAAAACATTTGCTTCACAGTGCCTTCTCTGCCTGCATTTTGTCCCTTGTCGAATTTTTTTTTTCCTAGTCTTGGGACTTGACCTCAGAGTGTGAACATTGTTCTTGGGCTTTTTTAGGCTTTAGCTGTCCCACCGAGCCACAGCACCACTTGCAGCGTTTTCTATGTATGTGGTAATGAGGAATCAAACCTGAGGCTTACTGCTTGGTAGCCAAAGACTCTCCCACTAGGTCAAACACACAGGGCATCTTGCACATATTTTTGACGTCAATCTACTAGGATATTATTAGGTTTCTGTATCCTAATCAATTTTTTCCTGATGATTATCTTTGCTGTCATGTGTAAAAAATGCAAGAGGGAAAAACACAGAAGAATTAGTGAAATTAAAAAAAAAGCATTAGACACAGTTAAGTGTTCATTCTTTGTAGGAGAAAGGATATTTGGATATGATGATGATGATGATGATGATGACTTTATAATTACTATGTCAGGGTTGAGAGTTTGGCATAGTGGTAGAGTTCTTGCCTAGCATCCATGAAGATCTGGGTTTGATTGCTCAGTACCACATAGATAGAAAATCTAGACGTGGCACTGTGGCTCAAGTGGCAGAGGGCTAGACTTGAGAAAACCCGAGGACATTGCTCAGGCCCTGAATTCAAGCCCCAAGACTGGCAGAAAGATAAAAGAAAATGAAAATGCTTTTTGCGAGCTAATTCACTCACAGCATTTGCTTCTGAAATCTTCGCTTCTGCATCTTGTGAAATACCCCTTTCCCTCAACGTAGACAAGAAAAACAGATCCATCCCATGGTCCACTGTGAGGCCACTTGTTGGGCTAAGAGCTAGTCGTGCAGCAACACATAAGTTTTATTCTAATACTTTCCAAACTTTGTACTCAAATATGCTACCTACTTACCAACTTATGTCAGTTATCCTTATGCTATAACTTTTCTTCATTACTACAATATTCTTACACTCCTACGTTAATCCTCTTGCACCTCCCCTGACCTCTCTCAATCTTTTTTTCTATCTCTGGACCTCTGCTCGTCTTTCAACCCTTATACTGCACGGATCTACACTTGATGGCTGTTGAGCAATATTGTATATGTAGGTGGTTAATTATTGTCTAGGCTCAGAGGGACTTAAAGACAATAGAGATTGGATTGAGAGGCTTATTGTTTTGGGTATAAATCGCTTATCAGTGGTTGTATTAGGCTAGTCTGTAAGTGCACAAAAAGAAAGAGTGATAATACCAATCAAAACTTGTGAACATCTAGTGTCTGCCAGCGACAGAGGTCTAGGTTGGTTATATCTGAAAAACTATAATCGTATTTAGTAGTAATCTTGCTCCCATTTTCAAATGGGCAGAACAAGAAACTCAAGAAAAATGTCAAATCAAGAAACAACATCCCCCACCCAATGTAAACAGACAATGGAACAGTCACTGGCAAACCTAGAGGAGAGTCTTCCAATTGCTACACAAATGCAATTGATAAACATCATTAATGAAAAATGTGAAAATATAAAGAAAGAGATAATGGAGGAAGCCATACCTGAACAAGAGGAAAGCAAAAACAAGGTGATAAGTGAAAAAGAAGAAGCCATAAAGGAGGCCATAATAAAGGTTTTTCAAAGAAAGATGGATGAATTCAAAGAATCCACAAATAAAAACGTGACCAAACTCCAGCAAATGTCCAAAGAAAATAAAGCTACTGAGCTAACCACTCAAAAGGAAATCAAGGAGATAAAGAAATCCATACATGATCTAAAACAAGGGATGCAAGGCATCAAAAGTGAGCAATTAGAAGCAAGGGAGATGAAAAATAAAGTAGATAGCTTTGATAGCAGGTTAGACATTG
Source organism: Megascapheus bottae (assembly GCA_024803745.1). Taxonomy (NCBI): domain Eukaryota; kingdom Metazoa; phylum Chordata; class Mammalia; order Rodentia; family Geomyidae; genus Megascapheus; species Megascapheus bottae. The sequence continues at coordinate 99,203 of JANJXV010000422.1, forward strand.
CAGAGGAGAGAATTTCCGTGGCTGAAGATAATTTAGGTATTATAAAGAACAGAAAATGAGTCAATCCAAATCTAGGAAATATGAGAGAGCGCTTCAGGAGGTCCAAGATACAATTAGGAAGCCTCATTTAAGGCTAGTTGGTATTGAGGAGGGCGTGGAGAAAGAGGTCAATGGTATTGGAAATATACTTCAGGGAATCATCTCAGAGAATTTCCCAAATATCCAGAAGGGCAGGCCCATCCAGATACGAGAAGGTTTTAGAACCCCAAACAGACCTGACCAGAAAAGAACATCCCACCGCCACATTGTGATCCGAACTGGATCAATAGAAACGAAAGGAAAGATCCTAAAGGCAGCCAGGGAAAAGGGATCAGTAACCTACAAAGGCAACCCAATCAGAATAATCCCAGATTTCTCAGCAGAGACCATGCAAGCACGAAGTGACTGGAAGCATATATGTCATGCCCTTATATCAAATAACTACCAACCAAGAATACTGTAGCCAGCTAAGCTCTCATTCATAACTGAGGGAAAAATAAAAACATTCCATTCCAGGGAAAAGCTGCAACAATATGTCGAAACAAAACCAACACTACAGAGAATTCTCAAAGATGCTCTATACATAGAAAACCAAAATAAATGCAATATAGGGAAAGAAATGGCACCTAAACAGCATACCATCTAAGGACCACAAGAACTGTCAAGACACAGGCCCTACTAAAAGCTTTTAAAATGGTAGGAACTAATAAATATCTCTCAATCCTAACTCTCAATATCAATGGACTTAACTCCCCAATTAAACGGCATAGGTAGTCTAGTTGGATCAAAAAGCAAGAGCCATCGTTCTGCTGACTTCAAGAGACACATCTTACCCAAAAACAATCATCTTTTGAAAGTGAGAGGTTGGAATAAACTCTATCAAGCTAACTGCCCCCATAAACAGGCTAGAGTTGCCATCCTCATATCAGATACAATAGACTTCAAACTAAAATTAGTAAGAAAAGACAAAGAAGGTTACTACATACTACTAAAGGGATCTTTCCTCCCGGAAGACATAACAATCCTAAATATTTACACACCCAATCCCGGAGCTCCAAACTTCATCAAGCAAACTTTACTTACACTGAAACCATACATAGATCGAAATACAGTGATTGTTGGTGAGTTTAACACACCACTCTCACCTATGGACAGATCAACAAGGCAAAAACTCAACAGAGAAACCTTAGAACTGAACAACTATATAGACCAACTAGATCTAACAGACATCTGCAGAATATTCCACCCAGTAACACCACAATATACGTTTTCCTCAGCATCACATGGAACATTTTCTAAAATAGACCACATCTTAGGCCATAAAACAAACCTGGACAGATTCAGAAACACTGAATTCATTTAATGCACACTCTCAGACCATAAAGTCATCAAATTGGATCGAAAACCCTGTAACTAATGGAGACTGAACAACACATTGTTGAATCAAAAACAATGGGTAATCGAAGAGATCAGAACAGATATCCAACTGTTTATGAAATTGAACAATAAGGAGCACACAAATATCAACTCCTTAGGGACAAAACAAAGGCAGTACTCAGAGGAAAATTTATAGCACTGAGTGCCTAAAACAGCAAGTTGGAAAAATGGCAAACCAACTAGTTAATTAGTAAGAAAAGACAAAGAAGGTTACTATATACTACTAAAGGGATCTTTCCTCCAGGAAGACATAACGATCCTAAATATTTACACACCCTTTTGAAGATTCTCAAAAGATTGAAGATTCTGCCAGTGTAAGTTAGATTCCGGCATTGATATTAAATAATGCAATGAGTAGGGATTTATATTTGAAATATCACTGTTGACAAAATCTAACACACATTTGCTTAGTATTTGCTTTTGATTTCCCAAGAAGTACAGTACAAGCTAACACTTGTGGCATATATCGACTGGGAGAAATGATTCAGAATATGTGACTCATTTGAACAAGAGTCAGTGAAAGATACAGAAGCAGGATACCCATATTGTGATAATTTGTATCTTTTGCATATTTTGTGTTTGTTGTTAATTTTATTTGTAGTGTACATTTCTAGGTAAAAACTTTTTTCCAAACAATTTGTTATTTCAACCGTAAAAAAAGACATTTATATGCCTGATAAAATTCACAGAATCCAATTTTTTCCATCTTATTTTTTGTTTATTGGGTGTTTTTTGGTGGGTCATAGATCTTGAACTCAGCCTGGGCACTATCCCTGAGCTCTTCAGCTTCAGGCTACCACCTTACCCTGGAGCCAAGCCCCACTTCCCATTTTCTAAAGGTAAATTGGAGATAAGTGTCTCAGGTCTTTTTGTGCCAGGATGGCTTTAAACCTTGATCCTCAGATCTCAGCCTCCTGAGTATCTAGGATTATAGAAGTGAGCCACCACCCCATCATGCTCAGCTTTCTGGGTTTTTTTAAAACTCAGTTTAAGCACTGTCCTTCAGCTTTCCTCAAGCCTAGTGATCTTCTACTTGAGCCACAGCACTACTTCTGGTTTTTTCTGTGTATGTGGTACTGCGGAATTGAACCTTCGTCTTCATACAAGCACTCTACAACTATGCCAAACTCCCAGCCCCTCCACATTAGTTTTTATGATAGATCTTTCCATGCATCCAGGATGGCTAGAAATCCTTCTTGAGTTTCCCAAGATCAGAGAGTATAGGTGTGTCCCATCCTGTGTGGCTACATAACCATTGTTTAGGGTACACTTCTCTCTTCATTCTACCCATCTAGAGCAATTTTCTTCTTCCATGTATAATCATTAAACATTCAGCTCCTGTTCCTCTCTACTCCATTCTCTGGAACCATCGTGCTTTTTGGCTCTAAGGGTTTGTTGATCCTTGGAAGCTCTGGAAGGGAAAACATACCCTAGCTCTTCCTTTATGACTGCTGTATTTTTAGTTTACTGTAATCAAGATTCATCTGTAAAATATAGTAAAATGTTCTTCCTTTTCAATGCATTGTTTTGCATATTTCTATCTTTGGATTATTATTAATAGTTGTGAATGGATTCTCCACATATTTGTTCTAGTCTCTGCTTTCTCTTCCATTAGGTACAAATCTAGAAATAGAAGTGTTCTACCATATTTCTATGTAATTCTATATTTAGTACTTTTTTAGCACTCTCCACGCAATTTTTGATTGTTTTATATTCCTTGCAGAACTATTCCAAAGTTCTACTTCTTCTCACTACCTTCCCAGTAATAGTTAGACTTTGAAAGTTGTTTTTTTGTATGCGTGTGTGTGTGTGTTTGTGTGTGTGTATGTGGATCTTTTTGTTTAAAACTATATTTATATTAATATACTTAAAGTAATGATTTCATTGTAATTTTAATTTTTCTCATGACTGTTAATATTGAACTTCTTTCTACATTTTGAACTACTATTTCTATATATTCTTTTTAGAAAATCCTCTCCAATCTCCAATTTTTTTCCCTTTTTTTGTGGGGTAGTGGGGAAAGTCATGGGGCTTGGACCTTGGGCCGTGAGCTCTTTAGTTTAAGGCTATTGTCCTACCCTGAGTATTGCCCCTCAGTTGTTCTGCTCACAGCTCCCTACCCCTCTTCCCATTATATACAGAACAAAGGTCATCCTCAGTCTTTTTGAAAAAGTAAAAAATACAGTAAATTTGTAGTATAAAACAGCAATTTCTTGCCAGGTGCAGTGAATTCTACTTGTAATCCTAGCTACTCAGATATCAGGCTGATATCTAAAGATTTGGTTCAAAGCCAGCCTGGGCATTAGAAAGTCTATGAGACTCTGATCGACAGTTAACCACTAGAATATGGGAAATGGCACTGTGGCTTCATAGGTAGGGTGATAGCCTTGAGTTGAAGAGCTCAGGAACAGTGCCCAGGCCCAGAGTTCAAGCCTTACAAATCCCCCAGCCAAAAAAAAAGAAAAAATAGTTTCTTCCCCAAGTGATTATTATGCCAGCCATAGAACATTAACATTCTGGGTGTACTTCACAGTATTATTACTTGATACCCTAAGATTTTGCAATATTCTCTCAGTATCAGCATATGTCATCATATAATGTAGTTCCTTTTCAATGGAATAATTCCTTTTATAACCTAAATCTACTCCTCCGACTTATTTCTGTCGATACCACAATTGCTCTACCATGATATGCCACAAGCCATTAAACATTTTATGGTGGGTAATTGGAAAGGAGTCTCATGGAATTTTGTGCCAGGCTGGCTTTGAAACCATGGTCCTCAGATCTCAGTCTCCTGAGTAGCTAGGATGACAGGCGTGAGCCACCAACACCTGGCTTGCCTTTTTATTTTTTTGTGGGTCTTGGGACTTGAACTCTGGGCCTAGGCACCATCCCTAAGCTTTTCAGGTCAATATTTCATGTAAGTCTAAAGATTTAAGTAAAGGAATACAATTCCAACAAAAAAGAATAAAATTCCAGACATGGTGTGTTTATAACCCAGTGCTAATTACTTGATGAAAATGTGCCATTCCAGAAGCTGGTGTCATTTGATGATGTAGCTGTGGATTTCAGCTGGGAGGAGTGGCAGCATCTGGACAATGCTCAGAGGACCCTGTACAGAGATGTAATGCTGGAGACCTACAGCAACCTGGTGTCCTTAGGTGAGCAAAAGTCAAATTCACTTGCAAGGCCAAGTGCCTTGTTATTTTGCAGATACGTGAATGTTTATCAAACTTTCAATACTATTTAAATGAAAGATTCCAGGCCCTGAGAAGTATCATTACTTTCTAAAGAAAACCTAAGGTAATTTTGTACTCATTCTTCAGGATACCTTCAGGATACTTTGACAACAGTTCTAAATTATGTTTCCTCTAATGGAGACGACATTCCAAACTTACACAGTAATTGTAAGTGGATAAACCATCCAGAATAGAATATATATCATTATTGGAAATAGGATCTACAAATCACTAAACAGTGAGTTTATAATGGAAACCTGGCACTAGGTGCAATGTTTCATGCCTGTAATCTTAAAATATTCAAGAGGAAGAAATCTAAGAATTCTAATTTGAAGCCAGCAATGGCATAAAAATTGCCATGAAACTCTATAACTCCAAGTAACCCCTCAAAAATGTTAGTGGAGTGTCAAGAGTTTGACTTTGTGGTTGAGTGCTTGCCTAGCATGCATGAAGACCTATGCATGTAAGTGGAGCTGGGACTCAAACTGGTATTTTTCTAGCCTTGAGCAGACAGCTAAGTTTATGCCATACAAAATGAATCCAGAGCTGGGGAAAAGTCAACCATGGAGCCAGTGAGAAATGAGAAAAAAGATTTAATAGATAACTTGTGAGTAGGATGTCTGTGAACTTAAAGCAATGATGACACATCATAAGCAAAATTCTCTACTGTTTCTTATTTACAGGGCCCTGTGTTCCCAAACCTGTATTAATTGACAAGCTAGAGCACTGTGCAGAACTCTGGATAGGAAATTCCTCTGACAAGAATATCACAGGTGAGTGAATGCATCTTCATATTGATGTTGGAGCCTGAGCCCCATTGGTAAGTTCATGTTGTGATGTACTGAGCAATAATATTGTTAGTTACCCTAAATCCTGTGTGGAACCTATGGAATTCTTTGTGAATGAATCAAGAATCATTTTCTTTTCCCAATCCTATGCTTGGTCTCAGGGCCTGAGCATGGTCCTTGGGTTTTCTCAAGGCTAGCTCTCTACTTCTTGAGTCATAGCACCACTTCTGGCTTTTTCTTTGTATGTAGTACCAAGGAACTGAACCAGGTCTTTGTGCATGCTAGCCCAAACCCCCGGCACCAAGAATCATAGGGTGATATGATGAATTCTATGTGGCAGTAGAGTTAAAGTTAGATTTCTCTGTAGAAATCACTGTGAAACAAAATAAAATGAGAAAGCCATGAGCCCGTGGCTCATGCCTGTAATCCTAGCTACTTAGGAGGCTGAGATCTGAGGATCAAGTTTCAAAGACGGACCTATCACAAAAACACCTTAGACTCTTCTCTCCAATGAACCAATAGAAAATGGGAAGTGGGGTTGAGTGTAAAGACATAGGGCAGTAGCCTTGAGTTGAAGAGCTCAGGAAGAACAGCCAGGTCTAGAATTCAAGTCCCATGACTGCAAAACAAGAAAGAAAGAAAGAAAGAAAGAAAGAAAGAAAGAAAGAAAGAAAGAAAGAAAGAAAGAAAGAAAGAAAGAAAAAAAGAAAGAAAGAAAGAAAGAAAGAAAGAGGGAAGAAAGAGGGAAGGAAGGAAAGGAAGAAAGAAAGAAAGAAAAAAGAAAGAAAGAAAGAAATATCATTCTTTCATTTCTTTAAATCTAAGACTATAAATGATTGAGCAAACAAGGAATATGTCAGGGCATTATTCTCTGATGAGGATAATATCTTTATGCTGGTAGGAAGAGACTGGTATTCAAAACCAGACGTTTCCACCAGAAATTGAGCCTAGTGGTAGAGTGCTTGCCTAGCATGCACAAAGACACAGGTTTTATTCCTTATTACAACATACATAGAAAAAGCCAGAAGTAATGAATTCATTGGTAGGGTTCTAGTCTTGAGAAAACCCAAGGACAGTGGTTAGGTCCTAAGTTCAAACCCAGGAATGGAAGGAAAAAAAACAACAAAGTTTCAATCAACATAAGAAAATTAACTAGACAATGAGCTGGGGATTTTCTGGTCTTCCATGGTTCTGAGGGACAGGAGTGTTAGAAAAGGAATTTTTATAAGACTTCAAATGGAAAGAAACAAATTTCAAAATTCCCACAAATACCTAAATTGAGACTTTAGTGAGAAGTTGTAACTGAAGGGATATAGGTGTAAGACCTTACTCTCAAGAATCGTTCTTGCTTGGATCAAAGGCAAACAGACATATAAACCAAACTTGTGGCCGCTGAATCTAGAAAAAATTCGTGTTCCTCACTTAATGGTTAATAAGCAAACAGCATTGAAACTGGGTAAGGTAATCCTATCTGGTACTCAGGACGTGAGACTCTTATCAGTAGTTAACTCTAGAAAACAGGAAGTGGGGCTGTAGCTCATGGATAGGGGTTATAGTCCTCTGCTGAAGTGTTCAGGGACAGGGCCGAGGCCTATGAACTACAAAAAAAAAAAAGAAAAGAAAAGAAAAGAAAGTTTTAAAAAGATGCAAAACAGCACAATATTTAGAGTATTTCTCAAAAATAAAAGAAAGGCAGCTATTCCTCAATGTATAAACAAAACAGTATTTCAAAAAAAACAGCTGCAGGTATGCTATAGTTAGTACTCAGCTTAAAACTGTAGCAATACATAGATGGGTAATTTCAATAAATATTTCCTGTGATATAAAAAGAGAACTAAAACACAGAAAAACATTATTGGTCATTGTAAAATATCATTTTCTTAATAGGTTAGGGAGAAAAGCATATATTTCTCACAAATCAATTTCCACTTTTATATTTTAAAATATCTAACACTTAGGATGGGAAAGTAAAGTCATTATCTTTACAGTAAGGAATATTTGTATCTCATGTATGTTTGTGTCTTTTTTTCTATGACTCATTTTAGATGTCCAGGTAATGGAAAATGTGTTCAAGACATGCCAGGAAAGTCCACATGAATGTCTTTGTGAAGTAGCAGTTGCAAGTAGTATCGAAGTGGAGGAAAACGTGAGATTTGCAACAACTTTAAATTTGAGCTCTACACATAATCCAGAGCTGATTAGTAATAACGGTAACAACTTAGGGGTGAGGACTGAAGAGTTCATAAAGTGTCAGAACATGCTTCTGTCTCCTAAGCCTGATGAGATGCATACTGCATATAGATCTCGTATGTCTCCTGTTCTTAAAAAATCCATCGGATATTCAGAGCATTTTATTCATGATTGTGACTGTCCAAAAGATCTGCAGTATCATAATTCTGTTCTCCCTGCCCAAGAAATTCTTCAGGGAGGGAGGAAAACTGCTAAATGTACTGTGTGATGAAAAATATTGTACTTAACACCGACCATCACTACACATCCGAAAATGTACACAGGAGAGACTCCTCATATATGTAGTGAATGTGAGAAATCTTTCAGTAATGAAATACGCCTTACAATACCTCAGAGCAAATATCCTGAGATATGTGATGCGTACGTCAAGTGTGAAAATTAATTTCTGAGAAGTCAGACCTGACGCTCCAACCTCGATCTCTAAGAGAAGACAAACCTTATGAATATGAGGAACGTAATAAAATTTCTGCCCAGAATTCAGCTCTCAGCACACATCAGAGATCTCACACAGAAGAGAAATCTTATGAATGGGATAAATGTGGGAAGACTTTTAGCCTGAAATCATACCTAACGTTGCACCAGAGAAGACACACAGAAGAGAAACCTTATGAATGTAACAAATGTGAAAAGTCTTTCACCCAGAAGATACACCTTCGAGTTCATCAAATAACACACACAGGAGAGAAATCTTATAAGTATAATGAATGTGGAAAGTCTTTCCAAGGGAAGGGAAAACTTCGTGTTCATCAGAGAATACACACAGGAGTGAAACCTTATGAATGTAACCAATGTGTAAAGTCTTTCAGACAGAAATCTTCCCTCAAATTGCATCAAAGAACACACACAGGAGAGAAACCTTATGTGTGCAACAAATGTGGAAAGACCTTCAAGTGGAAGTCATATCTTGATGGGCATAATAGAACACACACAGGAGAGAAAACTTATGCATGTAGTGAATGCGGAAAGTCTTTCAAATGGAACGTAAAACTCCATGTTCATCAGAGAATATACTCAGGAGAAACACCTTATGAGTGTAACATATGTGGAAAGTCCTTCACACAGAAGCCAAACCTCAACATGCATAAGACAATTCAAACAGGAGAAAAACCTTATGAAGGTAACCGATGTGGAATGTCTTTCAAATGGAAGTCTTCCCTCAAATTGCATCAGAGAACACACACAGGAGAGAAACTGTACGAGTGCATCAAATGTGGTAAGACCTTGAGATGGAAGTCACATTACAGGAGGCATAACAGAATTCACACATATTAGAAACCTTAGGAATATAACCAAAGTTGAAAGTCTTTCGTGCAGTATTCACACTTCAGGAAGCGTAAGAGAGTTCACACATATGAGAAGCCTTAGCAATGTAATAAATAGGAAAGACTTTTTAATCTGTGGAAGAAAACTCAGCTTGTGTCACAGAACCAACACAAGATAAAACCCTTAATGAATGTAGCAAATGTTCAGTCTTTTCCCCAGAAGGCACAAGTCAAGATTTATCACTAAACACCCACAGGATAGAACCCTATGAATAAAATGAAAGGGAAATTTTTTTGAAGAGCTCATAGTTGAGTTTGTATGATACCACACAGACACAAGATAAAAATCGTATGAATATAAGAATATGAAAAATCCATCATGAACGTATGACTAAGTATAAAATGCACATAGGAGAGAAAAACCTTATGAATATTACAAATGTGGAAAGTGTTTGACCTGGAAGGCATACTTCTGTGTTCATCACAAACCTGATTCCCATAGAAGAAAAGAAAACTAATGAATACAACAAATGTGCAATGACTTTTAATCAGAAGTCAGTCTTCAGTACATTTCAGAACATACACAATAGAGAAATTCTGAGTAATGAAAAACATTTAGCTATATATAGAATCTCTGTATATGGGAGCATTAGGGTAAGTCTTCTAAACAAAGTCAACCTTCAGCAAGCATTAAGAGCACTCACAGAAGAAATAATAGCATGTAGGAAAACCTTTGTCAGGAACCTCTAAAAGCTGACTGTGTGGCTTAGTGGTAGAGTGCTAACCTATCAAGGATGAAGGCCTGGGTTAGATTCCTCAATACTACGAGAAAAGAGCAAGCCAGAAGCAGCACTGTGGTTCAAATGGTAGAGTGCTAACCTTGAGCAAAAGTAGCTCAGGCCCTGAGTTCATCCTAAGGATTGGAGAGAGAGAGAGAGAGAGAGAGAGAGAGAGAGAGAGAGAGAGAGAGAGAGAGAGAGAGAGAGACAGAGACAGAGAGACAGAGAGAGACAGAGAGAGACAGAAAGAGAGAGACAGAAAGAGAGAGACAGAAAGAGAGAGAGAAAGAGAGAAAAGAGAGAGAAACAGGAACTTCTAAATTTTACAGAGATAGAGAAGGAGAGAGAGAAGGAGACAGAAACTAATTTCTAAACTTTACAGTCTTTCTATTTCCTTACAAATTCGTCTATGTCATTCTTTCTGACAGAAGCACAGAATTCCATTGTGTAAAAACACCATATTTGATCTACTCATCAACTGACGGGCATCTGGGTTGGTTCCATACCTTTGTTATAGTAAATAGTGCTGTGATAAGTGTTATTGTTCTAGTGAATTTAGTGAGTCCTATCTGGACGATTGTCAAGTAGTGAAATTGTTGGATCACAGGGGAGCTCTATGTTTAGTCTTTTTGGGATACTGCCATAGTGCTTTCCATAGTGGTTGAACGAGTTTAAAATCCCACCAGCAGTGTAGTAGTGATCCCTCCTGGCCACAACCCCTCCAGCATACGTTATTAGATTTCTGGATCTTGGCCATTCTAACTGGAGTGAGGAGGAAAAGGGAAAGAGGAACTGAAACTTTCTCTCCTTACAGATGACATGATTCTGTATTTAAAGAACCCTATAGACTCTACTCCGAAGCTGCTTGAGCTGATATAAAACTTTGGTAAGGTAGCAGGGTATAAAATTAACCCTCAATGTCAACTGCCTTCCTATATGCCAACAAATGAGAGGAATGAGGCAAGAATCAGGATAGCAACTCATTTTGCTATCAAAGAAAATAAAATACCTAGGAATTAACTTAGAATGTAAAGCACCTTTTTGATGGAACTATAACCTCTGGAGAAGGAAATTAACGCAGAACTGAGGAAATGCAAAAACCTATGCTCCTGGTTTGGAAAAAGTAATATTGTAAAAATGGCAATCTTGATAGGGACTATCTACAAATTCAGTGCAATATTCATCAATATCCCAATGTCATTCTTTAAAGAAACAGAAGAGGAAATCCAAAATTTCACTTGGAATAATAAAAGACCCCTTATAGTCTGTCTTCTTGCATGATACATAATGTTTAATCTCACCTTCTCCACCAAAATCTCACCTTTCTCATTGAGACATAGGTGGCCCTGTTTACTAGCAGCAAAGGCTCGAACGCGCAGTTTCAGGTGTCACCACTGCCTCTGTTACTGGATAGATCCAACTCTGTCATCGATTCTGAGGTCTGCTCTGGGAGTCTTGGTCACAAGTTGTTCTGTGGCATCGGCTGCCAGCCTGTGCCTATTTGCTACCTTTTCTCCAGCAGCCTACAACAGGGAATGAATTTCACGGGCTGATGCTCTCCTTCATATGCAGGTCAGGATGAGCCCAATCCTCCCTCATCTTCCTCTTCCAATTTTTGGGAAAAAATGTGCTGGCAGAAGTCCTCAGGTGTGGCGCATGGCTGATCCACCCTTTTAATCCAGGCTGGTCAGGAGGCTGAGATCTGAGTATGGAAGTTCCAAGTCACCTAGAACAGGAAAGTCTGATAGATTCTTACTACCAAAAATAAAAACAGCTGAGAATGGAGTTTGGGCTCAAGTGGTAAAGGGCTAGTCTTGAGTACAAATGCTTAGTGCCCAGGCCCTGAGTTCAGGCTCCAGCATTGCCAACAACCTCACTTTAGTGAGATTTTAGCTTTATCCATGTAGGCACATCTCACTGGAATCTTTGCTGGTAGAGATAGTCTTCATAATTTTGACTCAAGGTAAAGGTCCTCCTGGGGTAGTAGACAAAAGATGTCACGGAGAGAGGAGCCCCACTTGCTCCAGGTTTGAAGATGGCATAGGTCAAGCCAGCATGGAGTTGGCACATCAGTCTTTTTCCTAGCACCACCTACCAGTGAATGTCAAATGACAGTGATTGTTGTGGGATTGTGTGATTGAAGTGCCCCATTAAGGGCAGTGTAAGCACATCCAAACTTGGATACCAGGAATGCTGAAATCTCAAAGCTAAGATTTCTGTTGGCTACAGAAATGCTGGTGTGTCTGTGATTCACTAAAAGTTCAGGTGCAAAGATTCTGAAGCTTGATGCCATGTGTTTATTCCATTTAGTAAAATTATTTTAATGCACTGTATAAGTTAAAACATTTGATAAGAGTCAGGGGTAGTGAAAACATTGTCCTTGAATTCAGGTGTCTGGCAGGGTAATGGGGGGGTGTTGGTGGCTGGGACTATGAAGCTGGAGCTGCTATCAAACCATGGATCATGTTCCTCTTTGTCTGGGAGAAATGACTCCAAAGATGAAATTTGAATGGTGAGGAAAAGATGATGATGTACTCAGGAAAATTCTCCTAAACAAATGCTCATGTGGAAGTGGGATGGGGGCTGGGCTTGTCTGAGGCAGAGCTTAAGGGGGCTTCTCATGGCGTTGAGAACGTTCCTTGCGACTTCAGGCATGCAGCAGGGTGTTTTAGATGACCATTGTGAGATGGTTGGAATAAGACTGGAGACAAGATGAATGCTGGGATCCTGCAATGCTCTTGCATGAGTGGCTGGTGGCTCACCTGAAAGAACTAATTATGTCTAAAAAAGAAATCAGGAATTTGTTTTGATTAGATAATACCTGTAATCCGAGGCATATTCAGGATCCTGATCTTAGTATTGTGGTTTAAAACCAACCCAGGAAAGGGAAAAATGCATGAGACTCTTACTCCCAGTTTAGAGCAAGAACAAAGATTGAAGTAGAGCTGTGGCTCAAGAGCTAGAGTGCTACCTTGAGCAAAGAAAAGCTAAGAAAAAGCTCCAGGTCTTGAGTTCAAGGCCAGGAATGAAAGAAGGAAGGTAAAAAAAGGGAAGTATGTGAGGAAGGGAAATATATAAATGAAAGAGAGAAGGAACTAGAAATTTAAAACTAGAGAATATTTAAAAGTCATCAGTCCTTCTAAGAAAAGTGTTGGAGTATGGGTTCTATATGTGGTGAACTGGAAGCCCAGCAGTGACTTGTTAACCAAAGAGTCACCATGATCATGATGAGCAAAGGATAGAAATCTGCATGAGCCTCTTAGCGGATGGAGTCACAGAAGAGAACATCAGCTCCCATCCCATAGTTAGAAGTATATAGAGATGGGGAAGTTGGCATCACCTTGATGTCATTGTGTCCATGGAGACTGGAAGCCATGGCTCTGTGAAAGCACAATGATCTGTTTACTGAGCTGGGAGGCTGAGGAGAGCCAAGTCCTGGCCATGAAGAAATCAGGGTGGCAGCAGAGCAACTCTCCTGCAGTGTGTGCTTGCTTGGCTGTTCTTATTCTGTGCTGGTTCAGGCTGGAGCGGGTGATAGTAACTGTTTTGTGGTCACAAGCCCTTCACCAAGAGCTTCCTCTGGGATCCTCATAAGCTAAGGATGGCTGGTGGTGGGATGTGTGTGGGGAGGAAGTGACAGAGGGATGGATGCATGGCAAGGTGGGTGAAGAGATGAGAGGAATGATGAGAGCCCAGTTCATTGGTTTCCAAGGTTAATGGGTGGGAGGTAGAGAGGCATGATGGAGGAATGATGGAGGCAGGGGAAGGTGGTGACAGAGTGAGGCCATCTGTAGTGCCAGCCTGGCCATCATCTGAAGCCCATAGGCAGCTTCCTGATCCTTCACTTAGTCCTGCTCCTTGTGGAGGGAATGTCACGTGTACCCAGAGCTAGGGGTGGGGCAATGTTAGTAGCACCTGGAGAACCATTGGCCTCTACCTGGGTGAGGGGTGGTTATGGCTCCCATGCTGGGTGGCCTGATAGCTATGGAACAGATCTCTCCTTAGCTACCACAGTCAGTGGCTGCTCTCCATCTAGGGTTAGGGCACCTGCTCAGCCATCAGGACACCCCATGCCAGGACAGAGGCCTACAATTCAGATGGCAGCACAGGGGTGAAGATGATCTCACCGTAGCCCTAGTTACATGGCTGCCCCAGCATAAAGGACAGGATGAGCTGGGGGAAGATGTTCTCTGTGTTTTTCCACAGCCTATCCCGGCCTCTTCTTGTGTCTGATTAGACCAAGAGAGTACCAGGTTCCCTCTCATAGTCCTGGTTCTTTTTCTTTTACAGTCATGAGGCTTGAACTCAGGTCCTGGGTACTGTCCCTGAGCTCTTTTGCTCAAGGTTGATGCTCTACCATTTGAACCATAGTGCCATTTCCAGCTTTTCCTTTTCATGTGGATCTCTGATATGTCCAGTACTGTGCCTGCAGGGAGGCACTCACCCCACAGACAGAGCCACCTCTGCCGTGACTGTGACTGCGCACAACCCTCACACCCACTCCTTGCACACCCCTCGACTCCAGTTTTAGCTCCTCTTGGACTGGGTGTCCAGCCTACCCCTTCCTACACTCACAAAGGGTCTACAATTGTCTTCCCAGGGTCCTTTCTTCTACCAGCCAGAGTACAGACTGTGCACATCTTGACGATCACAGAGCTCAAAGCCAAAGGCTGAGATGCAGAAGGGGGTGACCCAGTAGCTGCACAGGGCCCATGGATCATCCTGTGCATCCCCCAGCCTGTGACTTCCCCCACCCCCTTGGCAGTTAACTGGAAATGAGAGTTTCATGGACTTTCCTTTCTGGACTGGCTTCAAACAGAAGCTATGCACAGTTTTCAAACCATACCCTACTGAAGAAGGGAAGCTTGATCTGGTGCTTAACTGGGTTGCACTTTGGCTCCGTTTGCTATGCCTCACGGGAGGGGGCTTATCATTTGTAGACTAAGATCTCATGACCTTCAAAGCCAAATGCTACCTGAAAGTTCAGGGTCCCAGCCTATGTGTTGGGCCGGGATGAATACATTCTCTGTTATGCTGGGTCATCAACCCATGTTTTAAGCTGGAAGTAGGCAGTGCCACATTTGATAAGAACATCTGCCAGAGATTGTCACCTCATGAAAGCAGATTCTAAATTTGTATTCCATTTCCTGTGGTGGAGAAATCCCCTCCAACTTAGACAGGCTCACATCCACCTGCAGGTCACACTCCTAATGCACCCTTGAGTGTCCTCATGGTATTGGGATCTAAGTTTGTAGAGAATGCTGCTTTAGTCCATGAATTAGCTGGACAAGTGATGACAAACGTGTTGTGGATTAATATGAGAACAATTTAAGAAGCCCTGGAGGAGCATCAACCTGACCCTCTGTGGTGCTATAAATCTGATAGGATGTTCCAGACTGAGAAACAATCACATGGCTTTGTGTTTGGCATCCAGACAAGTGAGTGCATGTCTTAGCTGTCAGCCAATACAGAGGAGGACATGAATAAGTGGGTGGAAAGCATCTGTCAGACCCCTGTCTGGGGGCAGGTGGAGAGAACATAGGAAGGTAGATACCATGGCTGTGGTGGGGCCAAAAAAAAATGGTAAAAGAGGCAAAGGAACCAGGTACTGGTAGCTCAAGACTGTCATCCTAGCTACTCAGGAGTTTGAGATCTGAGGATCACAATTCAAAGCCAGCCCAGGACAGAAACTCCATGAGACTCTTATCTGCAATAAACTACTGAATGCAAGAAGCTCAAGCTCAGTGACAGCATCCAGGCCTAGCGTTCAAAACACAGGACTGCCAGAAAAAAGTATCAAAGGACAAGAAGCTGGCCAAAAGTTAGAGGGACTCTATCTTGACAAACAATACAATGATAAGTTGCACTCAGAAGACTTGCACAAAATCTGGAAATGCCTGAGACCTATCTATGTATGTTTCCTGTTTGTCTAAATACATATGTTTATGCATTTATATATTAGTATAGAGAGACAGATCAATACATATGACTATACATATATACATAGCCAGACACTTATGGGTGGGTGGTATACTGTGTGAGAGTTTGTGTTTGTGTTTTGTGGATGGCTATCTCTGTTTAAGAAAGATAGAAAATATGTAAATATCTTTTAAAAAAACTTGATAAAATACGGAGAGACCTAAGCTCTTGAGGGAATCGGAAATGACAAGATTATTCACAGGCACGTTTATCCTTATGGATTCCTCAGCAAGTTTTAATTTTTTTCATTATTTTCTTTCTTTTTTTGAACCAGTGCTAAGGATTTCTCTCAGGGACCAGGTGCTGCCAATTACTAATTTTCTCATGGCTGCTACAAGAGGAACTGAGCCACAGTTCCACTTTTGCCTTATTTATTCGTGCTTAACTGAAGATAAAGATTTCTATCAGTGACTTTCTTTCAGGGGCTGGATTCTAACGAGGATCCCCAGACCTCAGGCTTCTCTATAGCTACAATTAACAATATGAGAACCCAGCACTGGGTTCCAATGCACAGGGCAAGAAATTGAGTGAATCTCTCAACTCCAATTAGCTATAATAAGCTACAAGTGAAAGACCAATACCTTTGAGGAAAAGATGCTGAGGGTTATCACACAGGCCCTATGAGTAAGCCCTAAACCCTGTACACATGTGTGCATGCACACATTGGCAGATGCACACACACATGCACACACACAATATCTCAGGCAATATTGTATTTTGAATTAATATCCAAAGATTGGACAAAGGATAGCAAGTAATAAAATCTGTTTTTCTTGTCTACATTGAGGGAAAGGGATAAGTCACAAGATGCAGAAGCGAAGAATTCAGAGGCAAATGCTGTGAGTGAATAACTTGTAAAAAGCACATTTCTTTTCTTTTCTTTTCTTTTGTTTTTTCTGCCATTCCTGGGGCATGAACTCAGGGCCTGAGCACTGCTCTTGGCTTTTCCCAAGTCTAGCCCTCTGCCACTTGAGCCGCATTGCCATATGGATTTTTATATCTGTGTGATATTAAGGACTCAAACCTAGATCTTCATGGATGCTAGGCAAGCATTCTACCACTGGGCCAAACTCTAAACCCAGATAAAGTATTTATAAATAGTCATCATCATCATATCAAAATATCCTTTCTCCTACAAAGAATGAACACTTATCTATGTCTGTAAGACTTTTTTTTATGTCACTAATGCTTCTGTGATTTTCCCACTTGCATTTTTACAGATGACAGCACAGATATTCATCAGGAAGAAAAATTGATTACGATACAGAAACCTAACAACGTCCTAGAAGATTGAAGTGAATACTATGTGCAAGATGGCCTGGGTGTTTCATCTATTTGTAGAGTGCTTGGCTGCCACACAAAAAGACTCTGGTTTGATTCTGGAGTACTATATACATAGAAAACGCTGGAAGTGGTGCTGTGGCTTGGTGGGACAGCTATAGCCTAAAGAAAGCCTAAGAACAATGGTCAGGCTCTGAGGTCAAGTCCCAGGACTAGCAAAGAAAATGTGCAAGAGGCAAAATGCAAGCTGAGAAGGCACTGTGAAGCAAAATGTCTTGTGAAGGGTAAGGGGAATAGTGACAGTTAAGTTTGGATCTTACCTAAGAAAGGCTCCTTGAGCCTGAGACCAGGCTAGCACTTACGCCTAGTTAATGACTTGGGATTTGAACAAAAAGGTGTGCTGTTTACTACATCCATATGTGAGGTGGGAAGGGAGATTCAGCCTCCAGTATGTCTTTGGGGAGGTCTTCTGTGAGCAAGGAGCTTTGGTCATTGGGCCTTGAAAGGTGACCCTACCTACCTCACAATGGAACAGAATATGGAACCCTGGTAACCAAGCCACTGCATGTGACAACCAGCTCAAGCCAGCTCCCTTGGCCTGTGGCTCAGGAGGAAGAAAGATGTTGCTGTGCTGTTGCCAACGGTCAGGAGGCTCGGATCTCAGGCATGAGAGATATGGATCTCTCACTTGAAGAAGTAGATTCTGGACCAGTGCCAAGCCAAAATTCCCGTATATCAGGCATTTCTCTAGGAAGAAAGCCAGGAAACTCCAGGGCAACTCAGATGAGGTATATTGAGAGGAAACCTATTTGAACCCATCATCCTGCCCACTCACTACAACCTTCTTGTGTACTTTCAAGTGACTATACTGAGATTAGAGTGTGTCATTTCCAATCTACTCTATTCCAATTCCTCAGTGTGAAGTGTGGTCCCATTCCTACGTTTGAAATATCCATTGTTTTGCCAACATAATGTGATGGTAAGTCAGCTCAGACTCTGAATGAGCCTTGTAAACTATGGATCCTGGAGGAAGGCCTGTTGGAGATGCTGCTGACAAAGCTGATCGCTGCCTACCAGAAAGGTGATCTCTTTTACGTGGGAAACTTCCTGCACAATTTCAAATAGTGGAGGTCAATGTAGTAGTTGCTGGAAATTCTCTTGAAAAAGTGAGTGTTCTCACCCAAACCCAGGTTGGCTCACCCCTCCTGGCCAAGCCTTGGAATACTTGGATCCTCTCTGAGCCTGTTTGGTTCACTGGGGTGTTCACAGGGGAGCTAAGCATGATACAAGTGCACAAACTACTTCATTATGACTGGGACACCATGCCATTTCATTTCCCTCACAAGCTACTGGAGTCTCAACAGTGTGCTTACTGAGAAGTTGGATTTCATGCATGAGTAAGTAGCTCCCAACTGCAGCCCTCACATAGGTGACATCCTAGGAAATCCCATTTCCCAGTAAGAAATGAGGTGTCAGTACTAATGGCGCAGGCCTGTGAAATACTGGCGTCAGAGGAAAAGCTGGGGGCTGAATCACTTTTGAGCCATCAGGGAGGGATTGTGATAGCTTTGCCTGTTAGAACCTGAAAGCATTTACATTTTGGTGTGTGGTCCAGTGCTGCCACTTGAACCTGAACCCAGGTATAAATACCATTCCTTTGGTGTTCAAAAATTAGCACTGTACCATTTGAGTCATAGGTCAAGTTCTGGCCTTTTGCTGCCTAATTGAAGACAAGTGCCTTTAGACTTTTACTGACTAGACTGGCTTTCCACTGTGATCTTCAGAGCTCAGCCTGCTGGGTGGCTAAGATTAGAGGAATGAGCATTTAGTTCTTTATTTAGAGCATTCACTTATTGATTTATTTAGAGCATTTACTTAGTTAATTTAAGGTGCGTTTACTTTGGACAGATGCATAGAGGCCTCTCTCAGAAGCTTCTGGAAGTGGGGTGTAAAAGTCATCCTGTTCTCGAGTGTCTCTTACCCTCCTCCCAGCACATAACTGCACATCTCTGCAGGCCAGCCACAGCATTAGAGTCCTGCAAGAAAGCCGCTTTGGTAAAAGGCTCAGGATGGAGAGAGAGGGCTCTCACTTTCCTTGTACCGAATGTGCCCACACATCATGCGTTCCATCTATACGATGTGAATGGACTTCTACCCCAGTGATTTCTACGAGTTCAAGAACTGCCACACCCTGACACAACTCAAGCTCTATATGAGGCTCCACATGCCGGCTTTGGACCTGCTCTTCTAAACACATACTTTTTGACCAGCTGGAGGAATGTGCGACCAGTATGACCAAGAAAAAGTAGAAGTCCTGGTGTGGGTGCCTCAGAGCCTGTGAGTAGGAAGCCCATGTGGTCTAGATATTGGTTGGCCCTTACTTCTACAGAGCTTGGCAAAATGCCCTTTATGGGTGGTGTCAGCCAGGTAATGTCTGTCCTCTGAAAGGACTCGGGAATAAGCACTCATTAGAAAGACCCTACACCTCCTCAGTGTTCAGTCCAAACTCCAGTTCTACAGGTTCCTCCGTTAGATCCTCATGGAAGTTGAGTGACACTTCAACTTGCAGAGTCCACTCTGTCCACTCTGTACCTATTTCCATTCTTAGGTTTGGGTCATCGTGGAAGAGCTTATCCTGAACTCCGGATGAAAAACCCACCAATGGAGCTGGTGAGTGATGGAGACTGAGAATCATCACAGCACTCCAGAAACCATGGGCCTTCTGTAGAAATTACCAAACAGGTTTAGAGTCCTGTGGATATACCTTTTGCTCTGAACCCCATGTGTGACACAGTTGAACCTGCAGATACTATGGAGGAAGGAAAAGAGCAGCCAGATTTCCTTCCGTTTCCTTTCACACTCCACCCAGAGTCAGTCCATCTGAGTCAGAGTAACACTCCACTTATTGTGCAAGCTGAAGGGGCACACGCTGGGTTCATGGAAAATGTCCCCACGGGAAGCAGCAAGTGTACTCTCAATACTGGATTCATTAGAGGAAAATGAATCCATCCTCACAGAATATCCAGACCCATCCATCTCACTGAAAGAGACTCAATCTCCATTCGACAAACCAGAATCCATCCACCTCTTAACTCAGGAAGGACATTCTGTTTCTCATGAGGAAGGAGACCCTTCTGAGGACTCTGAAGGAGAATTACTGTCTGAAGGCAACTTGGAGGCCAGTCTGGATTTAGAGCTTCCCTGTCTCCTTCCTAAAAAGACATCTCTTTATCTTGCTCTCATGATTCTTGTCAAGTATTCATTGTATTTACTTTGCTAACTGTTAAACTCTCATTGTTAATATTATGGTGTGCAGTTCTTCAGTGCTTATTATACTGTGTTTTATTTTCCACTTATAATGTGAGACCTCAGACACATAGGTCCTGGGTGGGCCAAAAACCAGACAGGTCTGGTCCCATAGAAGACAACCTTACTGGATATACAGGGAACTATGAAATGCATGGAATCACCAGGAATCCAGGCCAGGCCTCCATGGAAAGACAAGTCAGCTACCAAAGCTTAAGGACAGAGCAGATGCCTGGAAATGTGTTTTGTCAATCGGGAGAAGTGCCAGAGTAACTGTAATATTATGTGGGACTCTGTTCTGTGAGTTCAAGTCTGTTTATATATCCATTGTGCTTTGTACAAATATTTAAGAAAATTAAAACTCCACAATAGCATCAAAAATCTACTTTGGCTTTGAATGTGGCCTAGTTGTAGAGTGCTCGCCTAGTATACAAGAAGACCTTGATTCAATTCCTCGGCACTGCATACACAGAAAAAGCAGATGGGGAACTGTGGCTCAGGTGTCAGAGTGCCACCCTTGAACAAATGTGGCCAAGGACAGTTCCTGGTCCCTCAGTTCAAGCCCCAGGACTAGCAAAACAAGAAATCATACCATTTTCCACACATTTGGAAATAAATCTGTTTTATCTAACCCTACTTCTTTTTTGCCAGTACAGAGTGTGTGCCACCAAGCCAAACTACTGGCCCCCAACCTTACTATTTTTAATCATTTAATTTTTTTACATAACCATATTTCATGCTGTCTGTATTAATAGCATAAACAGTATGCTTAGTGTAATAATGTTAAAGGTAAAACATAAGAAATTAATAACTAAAATTCCTTTTTTATTATTTTTATAGCATTACTACAATTTTATGAGAAAAATTACTTAGAATGTTTATTTTAGAGTTCAAGTAATCCATTTTGATAAATATATCAACCTACATCATTTATTTGAACACATTTTAAACTATTTTTTTCAGGAATGAAAATACATACATATTTGTTGTAAATGAAATTTATGACTTGGGGGGAAGGGAAAAAGAAAAGGGGGAAGGGGGTAACAGTGTTTACAAGAAATGTACTCATTACATATGTAACAGCAATCTCTTTGTATATCACCTTGACAACAAATTTTTTGAAAAGAACAATGAGTTTAAATGTCTACTTTGGGCAGAATTTTTTTTTGCCAGTACTGGGCTTAGACTCAGGACCTGAGCACGATCGTTGTTTTTGTTTTTGTTTATTCTTAAGGCGCAAGTTCTATCACATGTGCCACAGCACCACTTTTATCTTTTTTTATCTATGTTGTGCTGAGGAATTGAACTTGGGACTTCATTCATGCTCGGCAAGAACGCTTCCACTAGGCTTAACTTATGGCCCCAGTGGGAAGGAAGTTTTCCATAAAATATGTAGGAAATATGTACACTAAGGAAAAGCCATCAAAAATAGAAGAAAAATTATATACTTAGATAACGACATGCCAGTATTATGGCAGATCTCTGTAATTCTAGCTTCAAGAGTGGCCTATTTGGACCGGGAGTTGGCTGGCTGAAGTAAAGTGCTATCCTTGAGCAAGCCCTAGGACAGTGCTCTGGCCATGAGTTGAAGCCATAGGACATGCAAAAAATAATAATTTAATGCCCGTGACTGGTGGCTCACTCTGGTAATCCTAGCTACCCTGGAGGATCGAGGTTCAAAGACGGCCCAGGCATAAAAATCTGTGAGAATCTTATTTCCAAATAATCCAGAAAATTCAAAATGACAATGTGCCTCAAGTGGTAGAGCTCTTGCCTTGAGCTGAAGAGCTTAAGGTAAACATCCAGGCCCAGAGTTCAAGCCCCATGAGTGAAAAAAAGAAAAAGAAAAAGAAAGCCCTTATCTAAGGCTGGAGTGCACACTAGTGGTAGTTTGCTTGCCTAGTATGCACAAAGCCCTGTGTTCAATTACTCTGTACCACTTACACCAAAAAAAAAAAGCTGGAAATGATCTCAGAAGGTTGGGTTCTGAGGATCACAGTTCAAAGCCAGGCCAGACACTAAAGTCCATGAAACTGTTACTTCCACTTAAGCACCAGAAAACCAGAAGTGACACTGTGGCTCAAGGTGTTTAAGGTTGTAGCCTTGAGCTGAAGAGCCCAGGGACACTGCCCAGGTGCACAATTAAAGTCTTACAACCGAGAGAGAGAGAGAGAGAGAGAGAGAGAGAGAGAGAGAGAGAGAGAGAGAGAGAGAGACAGAGAGGCAGAGAGACAGAGAGATAGAGAGAGACAGAGAGACAGAGAGAGAGACAGATAGAGAGAGAGAGAGAGAGAGACAGGCAGACCGACAGAGACAGACAGAGACAGAGAGACAGAGACAGAGACATCAAACAGTCAGGCACTGCTGGCTGAAGCGTGTAATTCTACCTACTATGGAGGCTGAGATTGGAGGATCTTGGTTCAAAGCCCAAAGCCAGCCTGGACACATATGTTTGTGAGACTTACATCACCAATTAACTACCAGAAACCAAAAATGGAGCTGTAGAGGAAGAGCGCTAGCCTTGAGCTGAAGAGGTCAGGGACAGTCCAGGCCCAAAGTCCAAGCACCATGACGAATCAATAATAAAAAAAGAAGATAGCTAATAGTAATGATGAATAATTTTGGGCTGGGAGTTTGGCCTAGTGGTAGAGTGCTGCCTAGCATGCACGAAGACCTGGGTTCAATTCCTCAATATCACATTCATAGAAAAATGCTGGAAGTGGTGCTAAGGCTGAAGTGGTAGAGCCCTAGCCTTGAGAAAATATAAGGACAGTGCTCAGTCCCTGAGTTCAAGTCCAGGACTGCCCAAATCAAAAGTAGTAGAGCACTGGCATTGAACTGAAGATCTGAGGAACAGCCCAGGCACAGAGTTCAAGCACCACAAACAACAACAACAAAATCTATGAAATGGCAGTGGTGGTTTTAAGCTAAGCAAAAATAGAGTAGAAAGTGGTAAAATACATATTTGTGTGTAAGCAAAATAGCCAGACGTATGCATTAGAACAGGATAGCAACTTGAAAAAAAAATTTGTTTTCCATCTCACTAGGTCCTGTCTCTTAATTTATTCAAGTAAGTAAAATGCTGGGTTTTATAATCATTGCTCTGAATATTAGAAAACCATAATATCTCTCATTAACCAACAAAGACCAGGAACTGGGGCTTCGTTGAAATGGCAGAGTATCAGGCAAGAGAAGAAAAAATTGAAGTAAGAACTTGAAGTTCTTGATCCAGAACCTGCATAGTAACAGAGCAGCAGCCTGGTGATGGTACCTCACACCTATAATCTTAGCTACTCAGGAGGCTAAGATCTGAGAATCAAAGTTTAAAGCCAGTCAAAGTACCCAGTTAACTGCCAGAAAAACCAGAAGTGGCACTGTGGCTCACAGATTAAAGCACTAGCCTTGAGCTGAAGAGCTCAGGGACAGTGCCCAGGCCCAGAGTTCAAGCCCCACAATTGACAAAAATCAAACAAGCAAACAAAACTCACAAAGAAGCCTGCAGACCACAGTGGTTCTGCTGAGTCTCTTCTCTATGGGGATCAGGAAATATTTCACTTTTTCTGTCTCTTCCCATCTCAACATTCATACTAAAATAAGACTGTGTTGAAAGTTTCAATTTATAAAAATGTTTTTCATGAAGCACCCTGAAATATTCATCGCTTATATCTCAATTGAAGATAGTTGATTTGGGGCTGCATTGGTAGAGTGCTAGCCTTGAGCAGAAAAGGTCAGGGATAGAGCTGAAGCACTCAGTTGAAGACCCAGTGCCAACACACCAAAGAAATTATGCACTTTATACATATTTTCTAATTTCTTAATGAATTTTTCTGTCTGTATAAATATAGGATACATTCCTTGTTACTTAAGTAAGATTGCTCTTTTTTTTTCTTTTTGCCAGTCCTACGGCTTGGACTCAGGGCCTAGACATTTTCATTGGACTCGCTTGCCCAAGGTGAGTGCTCTGCCTCTTGAGACACAGCGCCACTTCTAGCTTTTATTCTGAGTATGCAGTACCGGTGAATAGAACCTAGGTCTTCATGCATTCTAGGTGAGCCCTCTACCATTAGGCTACATTCCCAGGCAGTGAGATTCCTCTTAGAGTCATTGTATGTTCACAGAGTTTGATCTCACACACTGTAGGGCCCTGGTTGGCTTTGACCTGTGATCCTAAACCCTGAGCATCCTAAGTAGCTGAAATTAAATTGTGAGCCAGCATGATGACTTCCATTCTTTTTTCTACAAAAATATATGTAGTTATCTAAAATATATCTATAGCTGAAAAAAATGAATCTCTCCCAAACAAATCTTCAAAGAAACAACCATCCTATTAAAAGGTGGGCTAAAGACTTAAAAGAGTATTCTCTGAAGAAAAAATTAAAATGGGCTTTAGACACATGAAGAAATGCTCCATATCTCTAGCAATAAGGGAAATGAAAATCAAAACAACTTTGAGATTCCACCTGACTCCAGTCAGAATGGCCATTATCAAAAAATCTAATAAGAGATACTGGTGGGGAAGTGACCAGGTGGGATCACACCTACACTGTTGGTGTGAGTGTAAACTCGTTCAACCACTAGGGAAAGCAGTGTGGTGGTTCCTCAAAAGACTGAACATAGAGCTCCCCTATGATCCAGCAAATCCACTACTTGGCATCTACCCAATTGTCCAGAAAAAAGGACATTCTAAAGCCACTAGCACAATGATGCTCATTGCAGCACTATTTACCATAGCAAAGATATGAAACCAACCCAGATGCCACTCAGTAGATGACTGAATCAAGAAGATGTGGTACTTATACACAATGGAATGCTATGCTGCCATCAGAAGGAAAGACATCGCCCCATTTGTAAGGAAATGGAAAGACTTGGAAAAATTCATATTAAGTGAAGCAGCCAGACCCAAAGAAACATAAGCTCAATGGTTTCCCTCATTTGTAACAATTAGTTCACATCTAGGACTCTCCTAGCAGAGGATTACAATAACTCAAAAACCTAGGTATATAAGGTCATATAGGATGAGACTAAATGAAAGGATCTTTAGGATATGGGAACAAGAGCTATATCTTGTGTCATCGTTGCTCTTAATCTTGTGTGATTTTTGTCCTTAAACTACTATGTTATTTCTCATCTCTTATTTTGCCCTTTGGTTAATGTCAGATTGTTACTGTATCTGATTTTTTCCCTGGCATATTGTATATATGTTTATTTGTTTATGTCAAATAGGAAAGGGAAGGGGGGAAACAAGATGATTGGGAAGGGGAGGGGAGAGGAAACTGGGGACAAAAACATGTGGAGTGCAATAAATGTGTGAGAAGTAATGCAGTCCACTACCTGTAAATGTAATCGTAACCCCTCTATACATTACCCTGAAAATAAAAAAGAGACTATAAAAATATCTGTAGAAAATGAGGCTGGATGATGGAAAAAACCAGATGCTCTACTACAAAAAATGTGACACACACACACACACACACACACACACACACACACACACACAATGGAATGATACATAGCCAACCGACAAGATAAAATAATGGCATTCTCGGGGAAGTGGATGAAAAGGAAAAAAATCATATTAAGTGAAGTAAGCCAAACTCAAAGGAACATAGGCCCAAGAGTCTCCCTCATTTGTCAAATTCAGTAGAAACCTTGGGCTCTGCTACCAGAGATTTATAATAGAACAAAATCTAGAGACATCGTGACAAATAGTATGACACTAAATGTAAGGACCTCCAAGATAAAGAAACAAAACTCATATAATGAGTGATTGTTGTCCTTAATGAACTATGTGATCTTTTATCTCTTTTGCTATCCCTTGGTTATATCATATTGTTACAATATTTCACCTTGTTTTCTGACATATTTCATATGTGCCTAATTGGTTATTTGAAATTGGATAGGTAAGGGTGGGAAATGAACATGAGTGGGGGTAGGGGAAGGGTAATGGGGACCATATCATTACATGGGGTATCAAAGTTTGAGAAGTAATGCACCTTCTATCTGGTGAATATAATGTAACCCTTCTATAAATTACAATAAAAATAAATACATAAAAAGAAGATCTGCACAGAAAAAAATAATAATGGCATTTTTGGGATAGTGGATGAAATTAGAGTGAATCCTGTTGAGTGAGATAAGTCAAGACCAAGGAACAAAAGGTACATGGTATCCTTAATATATAGATATTAGTTTCAAACAGTAGTAGAGCGATGATTGAATAGTTGATACCCAAAGTTCTGGACATAATTTTGGAGATATAAACATAACTACATAGACATAAAAATCTAGGATAGACTATACACTCTATAGACATGTGTTTTATTATAGATTAATCTGTATCTATGACATACAAAGACTCAGCTTAATTTTTACTATATTCTAAAATCTATGTGCCAGTGATTGTATAGCGATTCCCTTCTTGAATACTTGTTGGTTAAACATGACATTTGAAATATGATGTAAATTTCAATGTTAATAAATGTTTTTTAAAAAGAGGCTAGAGGTAAATACCACTAATGTACTTGCTCTAAGTGGTACAGAAATTTTCTTAATGAATCAAGGGGTTTTATTACATCTTTATGCAATTATTTTAGTTCTGAGTGTTCTACACTCAATGATACTTCTGGAAAGATGATATAGCTGACTGTGTAGATGGTATGAAGACATACTGGCCTAAACGTAGAATAAAGCATTGGTAAGTGGCTGTTAGCTCTCAAGATTCTACTGGAATATGTGGAATGAATTTATTAAGCACAATGCAGGCTCTTAGTCAGATCAGGATCAAGATTATGTGGTTCCATGAGATGAATGAGGAAAGATCAGAAAAATCTACTAAGATATCCAGATATACTTTTCAAACTAAGGTACCTGTACTCCTTTTTTTGCTTTCTTGGTGGGGAGCTTGAACTTTGGACCTGGGCAAGGTCTCTTAGTACTTTTTCCTCAAGGCTAATGCTGTATCAGTTTTAGCCACAACTCCACTTAGTTTTTGGGTGGATAAGTGGAGAGTAGAATCTTACAGTTTTTTTTGTTTTCGTTTTTTTGCTTGCAAAGGCTTTGATTCACCTTCTCCCTGGCTAGTAGAATGACAATTATGACCCTCCAGCGCCTGGCTAGTGATTCTTTGAAAATTGGACTTTCTTCCAAATCACATAACTGGTTCCTAGCAAAGTTTTGAAGTCTGACTTAAATGTGACAGATTTTTGTCACTTGGAGACACTCTGTGCTGAACGTTAGAAATCTACCAGCTGAGTCACAGTGGCACTTCCAGTTTTTTGTTTATGTGGTGCTGAGGAATGGAATCCAGGGTTTCATACATGCTAGGCAAGCTTCATTTTCAGCCCAAGGTTTTATGTTTTGTTTTTTCAGTGTTGTTGCTTCTAAGGTACTGTATGATGTTCTTTCATTTTCTTTGCTTTTTACCTCTTTTCTTCTTTTTCCCTTTAGTTTTATTCTCTGTAGTCACTGTGTTGAATTCGGGTACCCTGTGTCTTGTACATAGGTTTATGTGATTTGGAATGGAGAGGGTATAATAAAATGGTAAAAAAAAAAAAAAAACAAAGGAAAAAGGGTGAACCAATTGAACAGTGATACTTGGAAGACACTAAACGGAAATGAACTGAACAATCTGGGTGGAGAGGGGGCTGAGGGTTGGAAAACAGAGAAAATGAGGGAGGGGATAACAATTTTCTTAAGAAATGTGTTCATTACTTATGTAACCCTATGCCAACTATATATTGACTTAACAAAAAAAATTAACTTAAAAAATAATTTAGCTGGGTATGGTGGCTCACACCTGTAAATGTAGCTACTCAAGAGGCTGGGATCCAAGGATAGCAGTTCAAAGTCAGCCTGGGCACTGAAGTCCATGTGACTCTTATCTCCAATTAACCACCAGAAACCCAGAAGTGGCCCTATGGCTCAAGGGATAGGGCAGTAGTCTTGAGCTGAAAAGCTCAGTGACAAGACCCAGGTGCAGAATTGCAGTCCCATGACTTGAATGATGAATGATACTAGCCAGGCCCTGTGCGCTCACACTTGGAATCCTATCTACACAGAATCAGGTTTGAATCCAGCCCAAACAAATTGCATGATATTCTGATTTACAGTTCATTACCAAAAATCTGGAAGTGGAGCTGTGGATAAAGTGGTAGAACACTAGCGTGAAGCAAAAAAAAACATTTAAGGACAGTTCCCAGGCCCTGGGTTCAAGTCCCAAGACTTGCATAAAACAAACAAAATGTGACGCTGAGTCGTCCATCATTTGGTGTTATAGTTCAATATTCTTGATATGCGTCTTAGAAATTAAGTCCCTAGCAAATACTCTCCCCTGAAATTCTGCTTCATAGCTGATTCATAGAATTTCAGCATCATTACTATCACCTTCCCGTTAGCAAAGCAGTCTACTACTGAAAATTTGAACAAAATTTTGAGTAATCCTAATTAATCTGTGTATCATCTGCACACACATCAAATCAGCAGCAGCTATGATCTACTATTATCTAAATGTATTTAATCCCTTCTTGAGTTAATGAGCCTTAAAGAGTAAAACATATGAAATAGTTATGAAACTAACAGTCACCATTCTTCTACCTAATATTGTAATATAAGTTTATAAATGCAAGGACTATTCTGAAGTGTGCAGAAGATAGCTTCTAATTATAATATTCTCATGAAGTATAGTTTTTAAGAAACATGTTGTTTGCTTTGGGAAAGCAAAGGCAAGGAAAAATGATATAAGTAAGTTCCCTATTTATCAGAAGGAAAATACTATTGGGTTTAGATCAACTTTCATTCATTCCGTGGTGACGAAACAAATATTTGCAATTCCTGAGGCCAATCACTTCATTGTGATGCACAATCAGCCAGCTTAGATCAATCTTCCAAAAAAGGAAAGGAACAAATGAGAAGCAATTAAGGTTTCCAAAATGAACCAGGTGGTGGTGGCAGCTCACACTTGTAATTCTATCTACTCAAGGCCTGAAATCCAAGGCTCTGGACTAAGTCTGTCTGTTATGAAAATATTCCTGTCTGAAACATCATCTCTGTTATCACAGCCCAGCTGATACCCTCTGCCCAACAGGTTCCAAACACCAAAGTCCATCTCCTATCTGAAATACTAGCAAACGTACTCACACATTATTTCCTCTTTGGGAGATAGTTGAAACAAGTACCAAAAACCTTTCCCTGGCTTCAGAGTGGAAGTGGAAATATATACTGACTAGAAGCCCATCTAGTAAATTACAGTCAATCATCTTTCCTCACATCTTGTTAGTTAAATTGAAAATGAGTGTTTGGATCAGAAGCGATGTGTATGAGCATACAGGTTGTAAAAGTACTGTACTCCTACCTACTCAAGATAAGCTGAGAACTGAGGATTCCAGTTCAAAATCAGCCACACAATAAATTACATAAGATTTTTACCTCTAATTAACCAGCAAAAAACAGAGCGTTGAATTGTGCGTAAAATGCCACAGGCCTAAGCTTTGCATAAAAGTGGTAAGGGGTAGCATTCAGGATGCCCACTCTCTCCACTCTTGTTTAACATAGTACTAGAATTCCTAGGCAGTGCAATAAGGCAAGAAGCAAGCATAAAGGGGATCCAAGTGGAGAAGGAGGAAATAAAACTATCCCTCTTTGCAGATGACATGATTCTGTATTTAACAACTATATAGACCAACTAGATCTAACAGACATCTGCAAACTATTCCACCCAGTAACAACATAATATACGTTTTCCTCAGCATCACATGGAACATTTTCTAAAATAGACCACATCTTAGGCCATAAAATAAACCTGGACATATTCAGAAACACTGAAATCATTTAATGCACACTCTCAGACCATAAAGGCATCAAATTGGATCGAAAACCCTGTAACTAATGGAGACTGAACAACACATTGTTGAATCAAAAACAATGGGTAATCGAAGAGATCAGAACAGATATCCAACTGTTTATGAAATTTAACAATGAGGAGCACACAAATATCAACTCCTTAGGGACACAACAAAGGCAGTACTCAGAGGAAAATTTATAGCACTGAGTGCCTACAACAGCAAGTTGGAAAAATGGCAAACCAACTAGTTAATGTTTCACCTTAACCTCCTGGAAAAAGAGCAACAAACCAACCTTAAACCCATTAGGAGAAAGCAAATTATTAAAATCAAAGGAGAATTAAATGATTTGGAATAAAAAATATCTATAGAAAGAATCAACAAAACAAGGAGTTGGTTCTTTGAAAGAATTAACAAAATTGACAAGCCCTTAGCAAATCTTACCAAAAAAAGGAGAGAGCATATCGAAATAAACAAAATCGCAGATGAAAATGGTAATATCATGACAGAAATTACCAAGATCCAGAATATCATGAGGGAATACTTTTCAAAACTTTACGCCAACAAATTTGAGAATCTAGTAGAAATGGATGAATTCCTAGACAATATTAACATACCCACACTGAACCAAGAAGAGATAACCCAACTCAACAGGCCTATTTCAAGCTCTGAAATAGAAATGGAAATTAGACAACTTCCACTTAAAAAGAGCCCAGGGCCAGATGGATTCACAGCTGAATTCTATAAGGTCTTTAAAGCAGAGCTCACACCAATACACCTCAAGCTCTTCAACGAAATTGAAAATGAAGGTTCTTTACCAAACTCATTCTGTGAAGCCAGTATATCCCTCATCCCCAAACCAGACAGAGATTCATCAAAGAAAGAGAACTATAGACCCATTTCTTTGATGAATATCGATGCAAAACTTCTCAACAAAATACTGGCCAACCGTCTACAACAACTCATCAAAAAAATTATACACTATGATCAAACTGGATTCATCACAGGGAGGCAAAGCTGGTTCAACATACACAAATCAATTAATATAATGCAACACATCAACAGGAGCAAGGACAAAAATCACATGATTGTCTCAATAGATGCGGAAAAGGCATTTGACAAGATCCAAAAACCCCTTTATGTAAAAAGATGTGGAGAAACTAGGAATCCATGGAACATTTCTCAATGTAATAAAGGCTGTGTATGAGAAACCCACTGCTAGTAGTATACTTAATGGTGAAAATCTAAAGCCATTCCCTCTAAAATCAGGAACGAGACAAGGATGCCCACTCTCTACACTCTTTTTTAACATAGTACAAGAATTCCTAGGCAGTGCAATAAGGCAAGAAGCAAGCATAAAGGTGATCAAAGTAGGGAAAGAGGAAATAAAACTATCCCTCTTTGCAGATGACATGATTCTGTATTTAAAGAATCCTATAGACTCTAGTCCCAAGCTCCTTGAGCTGATTCAAAGCTTTGGAAGGGTAGCAGGCCATAAAATCAACCCTCACAAATCAACTGCCTTCCTTTACGCCAACACTGAGAGGAACGTGGCAATAATCAGGAAAGAAACTCGTTTCACAATAGCCTCAAAGAAAATAAAGTACCTAGGAATTAGCTTAAATAAGAATGTAAAGGAACATTTAGATGAAAACTTTAAAAATCTAAAAAAAGAAATTAAAGCAGAACTAAGGAAATGGAAAAGCCTCCCATGCTCCTGGATTGGAAGAATCAACATTGTCAAAATGACAATCTTGCCAAGGGCTATCTACTAATTCAATGCAATACTCATCAACATCCCAATGTCATTCCTTAAAAAAATAGAAGAAGCAATTCAGAATTTCATATGGAATAATAACAGACCCCGCAGAGCAAAAACACTTCTTAGCACTAAGAACAGCGCTGGAGGAATTTCAATTCCAAACTTTAGACTCTATTACAGAGCAATAATTCTCGAAACAGCTTGGTACTGGCACAAGAACAGGCCTGAGGTCCAATGGAATAGAACTGCGGACCCAAATATTAAACCACAGACCTATGGCCAAACATAGAATGGAAGAAAGATAGCCTCTTCAACAAGTTGTGCTGGCAGAACTGGTTAAGCACCTGCAGAAAACTAAATTTGGATCCTTCTTTGTCACCTTGCACTAGAATTAACTCCAAATGGATCAAAGACCTGGAGGTAAAAGCTGACACACTGAAAAGTTTACAGGAAGGAATAGGAGATACACTAGGCCTCCGTGGCACAGGTCGAAACTTTCTTAATAAGGACCAAGAATCACAACAAATCAGAGAAAGGCTGGATAAGTGGGACTGCATTAAACTGCAGAGCTTTTGTATGGCAACGGATATAGCTAGTAAACTAATCAGGAAGCCTACAGAGTGGGAGAAGATCTTCACCAACCAAAAAACGGAATAAGGCCTCATATCTAAATATATCAACAACTCTAAAAATTAAATCACTCCAAAACTAACCTCCAAAGTAACACCCATCCCATTACAAAATGGGCCACAGACTTAAAGAGAGTCTTCTCTGAAGAAGAAACAAAAATGGCCTACAGACACATGAAGAAATGCTCCACATCTCTGGTCATAAAAGAAATGCAAATCAAAACAAGTCTAAGATTCCACCTCATTCCAGTTAGAATGGCCAGGTTCAGGAAAACGAATGACAACAGATGCTGGAGGGGATGTGGCCAGGAGGGATCAGTACTACACTGTTGGTGGGAGTGCAAACTCCTTCAACCACTATGGAAAGCAGTGTGGCAGTGCCTCAAAAGGCTAAACATAGAACTCCCCTATGACCCAGCAATTCCACTACTTGGCATTTACACAACAATCCAGAAACAAGGGCCTACTAAACCCACTAGCACAACAATGTTCATTGCAGCACTATTCAGCATAGCAAAGATATGGAACCAACCCAGATGTCCCTCAGTTGATGAGTGGATCAACAAGTTGTGGTATTTGTACACAATGGAATTGTATGCTGCTGTCAGAAAGAATGACATCGCCCCATTTGTTAGGAAATGGAAAGACTTAGAACAAATCATATTAAGTGAAGTAAGCCAGACTCAAAGGAACTTAGGCTCAGTGGTTTCCCTCATTCTTCATAATCAGTAGAAACCTTGGGCTCTACTAGCAGAGATTTGCAATAGAGAAAAAGGCCATATATAAGGCCATATAATGTGAAGCTAAATGAAAGGACCTCCAGGATATTGAAACAAAAGACACATAATGAATGATTGTTGTCCTCAATGTACTATGTTGTCTCTCATCTCGTTTGCTGTCCCTTGGTTATCCCATATTTGTATAGTATCTCACTTTGTTATCTGTTATATTGAATTTATTTGTATTTGGATATTTGAAATTTGATAGGGAAGGGGGGAAAACCAAGACGGGTGGGGGGTTTGGGGTTGGAGGGAAATGGGTACCAAGACATGTGAATGGGTATCAATGTACGTGAATTAATGCACCTTCTATCTGGCAAATATCATCTAACCCTTTTACTAATTACAATAAAAAATTTAAAAAAAGAAAGTTGTAGTGTGTGGGGAGGATGATGGGGTCAAATACATTTCTTCTTAGAAATATACCTCATCTGGTTGCCCTGGATTTTCCTGGCCTTCTTCTTAGAGAAAGGCCTGTTATACTGGATTTGTGGTTTGGCAATGATCTAGCATGTACATCTTCGAGTAACACATCCACAACTTCCATGCCTGAGACTCGAGTTTCCTGACCTTTGGCAACAGCACAGGAACATCTTTCTTCCTCCTGAGCCAAAGGCCAAGTGAGCTGGCTTGAGTTGGTTGTTAGTTACAGTGGCTTGGTTACCAGGGTTCCATATTCTGTTCCATTGTGAGGGAGGCAGGGTCACCTTTCAGGGCCCAATGACCAAAGATCCTTGCTCAGAGAAGACGTCACCAAAGACATACTGGAGGCTGAATCTCTCCTCCAATCTCACAATATACATTTGGATGTAGTAAACAGCACACCTTATTTGTCCAATCCCAATATCTTCCACTAGGCCCAACTACCAGTCTGGTCTCAGGCTCAAGGAGCCTTTCTTAGGTAAGATCCAGACTTAAGGGTCAATATTGCCCTCATCCTTTACAAAACATTTGCTTCACAGTGCCTTCTCTGCCTGTATTTTGCCCCTTGTCGATTTTTTTTGTTTTTGCTAGTCTTGGGACTTGACCTCAGAGTGTGAACATTGTTCTTGGGCTTTTTTTAGGCTTTAGCTGTAACACCGAGCCACAGCACCACTTGCAGAGTTTTCTATGTATGTGGTAATGAGGAATCAAACCTGAGTCTTTTTGCGTGGTAGCCAAGGACTCTACCACTAGGTCAAACACACAGGGCATCTTGCACATATTTTTGACGTCAATCTACTAGGATATTATTAGGTTTCTGTATCCTAATCACTTTTTTATTGATGATTTGCTTTGCTGTCATGTTTAAAATATGCAAGAGGGAAAAACACAGAAGAATTAGTGAAATTTAAAAAAAAGCATTACACACATAGATAAGTGTTCATTCTTTGTAGGAGAAAGGATATTTGGGTATGATGATGATGACTGTATAATTACTATGTCAGCGTTGAGAGTTTGGCATAGTGGTAGAGTGCTTGCCTAGCATCCATGAAGATCTGGGATTGATTGCTCAGTATCACATAGATAGAAAATCTAGACGTGGCACTGTATCTCAAGTGGCAGAGGGCTAGACTTGAGAAAACCCGAGGACAGTGCTCAGGCCCTGAATTCAAGCCCCAAAACTGGTAGAAAATAAAAGAAAATCAAAATGCTTTTTACGAGCTAATTCACTCACAGCATTTGCTTCTGAAATCTTCGCTTCTGCATCTTGTGAAATACCCCTTTCCCTCAACGTAGACAAGAAAAACAGATCCATCCCATGGTTCACTGTGAGGTCACAGGTTAGGCTAAGAGCTAGACGTGCAGCAACATATGAGTTTTATTCTAATACTTTCCAACCTTTGTACTCAAATATGCTACCTACTTACCAACTTATTTCAGTTATCCTTATTCTATACCTTTTCTTCTTTACTACAATATTCTTACACTCCTACGTTAATCCTCTTGTACCACCCCTGAACTCTCTCATTCTTTTTTTCTATCTCTGGACCTCTGCTGGTCTTTCAACCCTTATACTGCACGGATCTACACTTGATGGCTGTTGAGCAATATTGTATATGTAGGTGGTTAATTATTCTCTAGGCTCAGAGGGACTTAAAGACAATAGAGATTGGATTGAGAGGCTTATTGCTTTGGGTATAAATCGCTTATCAGTGGTTGTATTAGACTGGTCTGTAAGTGCACAAAAAGAAAGAGTGATAATACCAATCAAAACTTGTGAACATCTAGTGTCTGCCAGCTACAAAGGTCTAGGTTGGTTATATCTGAAAAACTATAATCGTAGTTAGTAGTAATCTTGCTCCCATTGTCAAATGGGCAGAACAAGAAACTCAAGAAAAATTTTAAATCAAGAAACAACATCCCCCACACAATGTAAACAGACAATGGAACATTCACTGGCAAACCTAGAGGAGAGTCTTCCAAGTGCTACACAAATGCAATTGATAAACATCCTTAATGGAAAATGTGAAAATATAAAGAAAACGATAATAGAGGAAGACATGGCTGAACAAGAGGAAAGCATAAACAAAGTGATAAGTGAAAAAGAAGAAGCCATAAAGGAGGCCATAATAAAGGTTTTTCAAAGAAAGATGGATGAATTCAATGAATCCACAAATAAAAACGTGACCAAACTCCAGCGAATGTCCAAAGAAAATAAAGCTACTGAGCTAACCACTCAAAAGGAAATCAAGGAGATAAAGAAATCCATACATGATCTAAAACAAGAGATGCAAGGCATCAAAAATGAGCAATTAGAAGCAAGGGAGATGAAAAATAAAGTAGATAGTTTTGATAGCAGGTTAGACAATGCAGAGGAGAGAATTTCCGGGGCTGAAGATAATTTAGTTATTATAGAGAATGAACAGAAAATGAGTCAATCCAAATCTAGGAAATATGAGAGAGCGCTTCAGGAGTTCCAAGATACAATTAGGAAGCCTAATTTAAGGCTAGTTGGTATTGAGGAGGGCGTGGAGAAAGAGGTCAATGGTATTGGAAATATACTTCAGGAAATCATCTCAGAGAATTTCCCAAATATCCAGAAGGGCAGGTCCATCCAGATACGAGAAGCTTTTCGAACCCCAAACAGGCCTGACCAGAAAAGAACATCCCACTGCCACATTGTGATCCGAACTGGATCAATAGAAACGAAAGAAAAGATCCTAAAGGCAGCCAGGGAAAAGGGATCAGTAACCTATAAAGGCAAACCAATCAGAATAACCCCAGATTTCAAAGCAGAGACCATGCAAGCACGAAGTGACTGGAAGCATATATGTCAAGCCCTTAAATCAAATAACTACCAACCAAGAATACTGTAGCCAGCTAAGCTCTCATTCATAACTGAGGGAACAATAAAAACATTCCATTCCAGGGAAAAGCTGCAACAATATGTCGAAACAAAACCAACACTATTGAGAATTCTCAAAGATGCTCTATACATAGAAAACCAAGATAAATGCAACATAGGGAAAGAAATGGCACCTAAACAGCATACCATCTATGGACCACAAGAACTGTCAAGACACAGGCCCTACTAAAAGCTTTTAAAAATGGTAGGAACTAATAAATATCTCTCAATCCTAACTCTCAATATCAATGGACTTAACTCTCCAATTAAACGGCATAGGCTGTCTAGTTGGATCAAAAAGCAAGAGCCATCGTTCTGCTGTCTTCAAGAGACACATCTTACCCAAAAACAATCATCTTTTGAGAGTGAGAGGTTGGAATAAACTCTATCAAGCTAACTGCCCCCATAAACAGGCTGGAGTTGCCATCCTCATATCAGATACAATAGACTTCAAACTAAAAATAGTAAGAAAAGACAAAGAAGGTTACTACATACTACTAAAGGGATCTCTCCTCCAGGAAGACATAATGATCCTAAATATTTACACACCCTTTTGAAGATTCTCAAAAGATTGAAGATTCTGCCAGTGTAAGTTAGATTCCGGCATTGATATTAAATAATGCAATGAGTAGGGATTTATATTTGAAATACCACTGTTGACAAAATCTAACACACATTTGCTTAGTATTTGCTTTTGATTTCCCAAGAAGTTCAGTACAAGCTAACATGTGTGGCATATATCGACTGGGAGAAATAATTCAGAATATGTGACTCATTTCAACAGGAGTCAGTGAAAAGATACAAAAGCAGGATACCCATATTGTGATAATTTGTATCTTTTGCATATTTTGTGTTTGTTATTAATTCCATTTGTGGTGTACATTTCTAGGTAAAAACTTTTAAAATGTTTCCATACAATTTGTTATTTCAACAGCAAAAAAAGACATTTATATGCCTGATAAAATTCATAGAATCCAAATTTTTCCATATTATTTTTTGTTTTTTCTTTTTTTTTGGTGGGTCATAGATCTTGCACTCAGCTTGGGCACTATCCCTGAGCTCTTCAGCTCCAGGCTACCACCTTACCCTGGAGCCAAGCCCCACTTCCCATTTTCTAAAGGTAAATTGGAGATAAGTGTCTCAGGTCTTTTTGTGCCAGGATGGCTTTAAACCTTGATCCTCAGATCTCAGCCTCCTGAGTAGCTAGGATTATAGAAGTGAGCCACCACCCCATCATGCTCAGCTTTCTGGTTTTATTTTTAAACAAGCCCTTTGGCTGGAACTCGGTCTGAGCACTGTCCTTCAGCTTTCCTCAAGCCTAGTGATCTTCTACTTGAGCCACAGCACTACTTCTGGTTTTTTCTGTGTATGTGGTACTGCGGAATTGAACCTTCGTCTTCATACAAGCACTCTACAACTATGCCAAACTCCCAGCCCCTCCACATTAGTTTTTATGTTAGATCTTTCCATGCATCTAGGATGGCTAGAAATCCTTCTTGAGTTTCCCAAGATCAGGGAGTATAGGTGTGTCCTATCCTGTGTGGCTACATAACCATTGTTTAGGGTACAGTTCTCTCTTCATTCTATCCATCTAGAGCAATTTTCATCTTCCATGTATAATCATTAAACATTCAGCTCCTGTTCCTCTCTACTCCATTCTCTGGAACCATCGTGCTTTTTGGCTCTAAGGGTTTGTTGATCCTTGGAAGCTCTGGAAGGGAAAACATACCCTAGCTCTTCCTTTATGACTGCTGTATTTTTAGTTTACTGTAATCAAGATTCATCTGTAAAATATAGTAAAATGTTCTTCCTTTTCAATGCATTGTTTTGCATATTTCTATCTTTTGATTATTATTAATAGTTGTGAATGGATTCTCCACATATTTGTTCTAGTCTCTGCTTTCTCTTCCATTAGGTACAAATCTAGAAATAGAAGTGTTGGACCATATTTCTATGTACTTCTATATTTAGCACTTTTTTAGCACTCTCCACGCAAGTTTTGATTGCTTTATATTCCTTACAGGACTATTCCAAATTTCGACTTCTTCTCACTACCTTCCTAGTAATAGACTTTGAAAGTTGTTTTATTGTATGTGTGTGTGTGTGTGTGTGTTTGTCTGTGTGTATGTGGATCTTTTTGTTTAATACTATATTTATATTAACATATTTAAAGTAATGATTTCATTGTAATTTTAATTTTTCTCATGACTGTTAATATTGAACTTCTTTCTACATTTTGAACTACTATTTCTATATATTCTCTTTAGAAAATCATCTCCAATCTCCAATTTTTTTCCCTTTTTTTTGTGGGGTAGTGGGGAAAGTCATGGGGCTTGAATCTTGGGCCGTGAGCTCTTTAGTTTAAGGCTATTGTCCTACCCTGAGTATTGCCCCTCAGTTCTTCTGCTCACAGCTCCCTACACCTCTTCCCATTATATACAGAACAAAGGTCATCCTCAGTCTTTTTGAAAAAGTAAAACATACAGTAAATTTGTAGTATAAAACAGCAAGAAATAAATTTCTTGCCAGGTGCAGTGACTTCTACCTGTAATCCTAGCTACTCTGATATCAGGCTGATATCTAAAGATTTGGTTCAGCCAGCCTGCGCATTAGAAAGTCTATGAGACTCTCATCTACAGTTAACCACTAGAATATGGGAAATGGCACTGTGGCTTCATCGGTAGGGTGATAGCCTTGAGTTGAAGAGCTCAGGAACAGTGCCCAAGCCCAGAGTTCAAGCCTTACAAATCCCCCAGCCAAAAAAAAGAAAAAAAAAAAGTTTCTTCCCCAAGTGATTATTATGCCAGACATAGAACATTAACATTCTGGGTGTACTTCATAGTATTATTACTTGATACCCTAAGATTTTGCAATATTCTCACAGTACCAGCATATGTCATCATATAATGTAGTTCCTTTTCAATGGAATAATTCCATTTATAACCTAAATCTACTCCCTCGACTTATTTTTGTCGATACCACAATTGCTCTCCCATGATATGCCACAAGCCATTAAACATTTTATGGTGGGTAATTGGAAAGGAGTGTCATGGAATTTTGTGCCAGGCTGGCTTTGAACCATGGTCCTCAGATCTCAGTCTCCTGAGTAGCTAGGATGACAGGCGTGAGCCACCAACACCTGGCTTGCCTTTTTATTTTTTTGTGGGTCTTGGGACTTGAACTCTGGGCCTAGGCACCATCCCTAAGCTTTTCAGGTCAATATTTCATGTAAGTCTAAACATTTAAGTAAGGGAATACAATTCCAACAAAAAAAGAATAAAATTCCAGACATTGTGTGTTTATAACTCAGTGCTAATTACTTGATGAAAATGTGCCATTCCAGAAGCTGGTGTCATTTGATGATGTAGCTGTGGATTTCAGCTGGGAGGAGTGGCAGCATCTGGACAATGCTCAGAGGACCCTGTTCAGAGATGTAATGCTGGAGACCTACAGTAACCTGGTGTACTTAGGTGAGCAAAAGTCAAATTCACTTGCAAGGTCAAGTGCCTTGTTATTTTGCAGTTACGTGAATGTTTATCAAACTTTCAATACTATTTAAATGAAAGATTCCAGGCCCTGAGAATTATCATTACTTTCTAAAGAAAACCTAAGGTAATTTTGTACTCATTCTTCAGGATACATTCAGGATACTTTGACAACAGTTCTAAATTATGTTTCCTCTAATGGAGATGACATTCCAAACTTACACTGTAATTGTAAGTGGATAAACCATCCAGAATAGAATATATATCATTATTGGAAATAGGATCTACAAATCACTAAACAGTGAGTTTATAATGGAAACCTGGCACTAGGTGCAATGTTTCATGCCTGTAATCTTAAAATATTCAGGAGGAAGAAATCTAAGAATTCTAATTTGAAGCCAGCAATGGCATAAAAATTGCCATGAAACTCTATAACTCCAAGTAACCCCTCAAAAATGTTAGTGGAGTGTCAAGAGTTTGACTTTGTGGTTGAGTGCTTGCCTAGCATGCATGAAGACCTATGCATGTAAGTGGAGCTGGGACTAAAACTGGTATTTTTCTAGCCTTGAGCAAGACAGCTAAGTTTATGCCATACAAAATGAATCCAGAGCTGGGGAAAAGTCAACCATGGAGCCAGTGAGAAATGAGAAAAGATTTAATAGATAACTTGTGAGTAGGATGTCTGCGAACTTAAACAATGATGACACAGCATAAGAAATAATTCTCTACTATTTCTAATTTACAGGGCCCTGTGTTCCCAAACCTGTATTAATTGACAAGCTAGAGCACTGTGCAGAACTCTGGATAGGAAATTCCTCTGACAAGAATATCACAGGTGAGTGAATGCATCTTCATATTGATGTTGGAGCCTGAGCCCCATTGGTAAGTTCATGTTGTGATGTACTGAGCAATAATATTCTTAGTTACCCTAAATCCTGTGTGGAACCTATGGAATTCTTTGTGAATGAATCAAGAATCATTTTCTTTTCCCAAGCCTATGCTTGGTCTCAGGTCCTGAGCATGGTCCTTGGGTTTTCTCAAGGCTAGCTCTCTACTTCTTGAGTCATAGCACCACTTCTGGCTTTTTCTTTGTATGTAGTACCAAGGAACTGAACCAGGTCTTTGTGCATGCTAGCCCAAACCCCCGGCACCAAGAATCATAGGGTGATATGATGAATTCTATGTGGCAGTAGAGTTAAAGTTAGATTTCTCTGTAGAAATCACTGTGAAACAAAATAAAATGAGAAAGCCATGAGCCCGTGGCTCATGCCTGTAATCCTAGCTACTTAGGAGGCTGAGATCTGAGGATCAAGGTTCAAAGACTGACCTATCACAAAAACACCTTAGACTCTTCTCTCCAATGAACCAATAGAAAATGAGAAGTGGGGTTGAGGCTAAAGACATAGGGCAGTAGCCTTGAGCTGAAGAGCTCCGGAAGAACAGCCAGGTCTAGAATTCAAGTCCCATGACCACAAAACAAGAAAGAAAGAAAGAAAGAAAGAAAGAAAGAAAGAAAGAAAGAAAGAAAGAAAGATATTTCATTTGTTTAAAACTAAGACTATAAATGATTGAGCAAACAAGGAATAAGTCAGGGCATCATTCTCTGATAAGGATAATATCTTTATGCTGGTAGGAAGAGACTGGTATTCAGAACCAGGCCTTTCCACCAGAAATTGAGCCTAGTGGTAGAGTGCTTGCCTAGCATGCACAAAGACACAGGTTTTATTCCTTATTACCACATACATAGAAAAAGCCAGAAGTAATGACTTCATTGGTAGGGTACTAGTCTTGAGAAAACCCAAGGACAGTGGTTAGGTCCTAAGTTCAAACCCAGGAATGGAAGGAAAAAAAAAACAACAAAGTTTCAATCAACATAAGAAAATTAACTAGACAATGAGCTGGGGATTTTCTGGTCTTCCATGGTTCTGAGGGACAGGAGTGTTAGAAAAGGAATTTTTATAAGACTTCAAATGGAAAGAAACAAATTTCAAAATTCCCACAAATACCTAAATTGAGACTTTAGTGAGAAGTTGTAACTGAAGGGATATAGGTGTAAGACCTTACTCTCAAGAATCGTTCTTGCTTGGATCAAAGGCAAACAGACATATAAACCAAACTTGTGGCCGCTGAATCTAGAAAAAATTCGTGTTCCTCACTTAATGGTTAATAAGCAAACAGCATTGAAACTGGGTAAGGTAATCCTATCTGCTACTCAGGACCTGAGACTCTTATCTGAAGTTAACTCTAGAAAAGAGTATGTGGGGCTGTAGCTCAAGGATAGGGGTTATAGTCTTCTGCTGAAGTGTTCAGGGACAGGATCGAGGCCTATGAACTACAAAAAAAAGAAAAGAAAAGAGAAGAAAGTTTTTAAAAGATGCAAAACAGCACAGTATTTAGATTATTTCTCAAAAATAAAAGAAAGGCAGCTATTCCTCAATGTATAAACAAAACAGTATTTGAAAAAAAAACAGCTGCAGGTATATTATAGGTAGTACTCAGCTTAAAACTGTAGCAATACATAGATGGGTAATTTCAATAAATATTTCCTGTGATATAAAAAGAGAACTAAAACATAGAAAAACATTATTGGTCATTGTAAAATATCATTTTCTTAATATGTTAGGGAGAAAAGCATATATTTCTCACAAATCAATTTCCACTTTTATATTTTAAAATATCTAACACTTAGGATGGGAAAGTAAAGTCATTACCTTTACAGTAAGGAATATTTGTATCTCATGTATGTTTGTGTCTTTTTT
Source organism: Megascapheus bottae (assembly GCA_024803745.1). NCBI lineage: Eukaryota > Metazoa > Chordata > Mammalia > Rodentia > Geomyidae > Megascapheus > Megascapheus bottae. The sequence goes on from JANJXV010000422.1 coordinate 142,141, forward strand.
TCTAGGACTCATTTTAGATGTCCAGGTAATGGAAAATGTGTTCAAGACTTGCCAGGAAAGTCCACATGAATGTCTTTGTGAAGTAGCAGTTGCAAGTAGTATCGAAGTGGAGGAAAACGTGAGATTAGCAACAACTTTAAATTTGAGCTCTACACATAATCCAGACCTGATTAGTAATAACGGTAACAACTTAGGGGTGAGGACTGAGGAGTTCATAAAGTGTCAGAACATGCTTCTGTCTCCTAAGCCTGATGAGATGCATGCTGCATATAGTTCTCGTATGTCTCCTGTTCTTAAAAAATCCATCGGCTATTCAGAGCATTTTATTCATGATTGTGACAGTCCAAAAGATCTGCAGTATCATAATTCTGTTCTCCCTGCCCAAGAAATTCTTCAGGGAGAGAGGAAAACTGCTAAATGTACTGTGTGATGAAAAATATTGTACTTAACACCGACCATCACTACACATCTGAAAATGTACACAGGAGAGAATCCTCATATATGTAGTGAATGTGAGAAACCTTTCAGTAATGAAATACGCCTTACAATACCTCAGAGCAAATATTCTGAGATATGTGATGCGTACATCAAGTGTGAAAATTAATTTCTGAGAAGTCAGACCTGACGCTCCAACCTCGATCTCCAAGAGAAGACAAACCTTATGAATATGAGGAACGTAATAAAATTTCTGCCCAGAATTCAGCTCTCAGCACACATCAGAGATCTCACACAGAAGAGAAATCTTATGAATGGGATAAATGTGGGAAGACTTTTAGACTGAAATCATACCTCACTTTGCACCAGAGAAGACACACAGAAGAGAAACCTTATGAATGTAACAAATGTGAAAAGTCTTTCACCCAGAAGATACACCTTCGAGTTCATCAAATAACACACACAGGAGAGAGAAATCTTATAAGTGTAATGAATGTGGAAAGTCTTTCCAAGGGAAAGGAAAACTTCGTGTTCATCAGAGAATACACACAGGAGTGAAACCTTATGAATGTAACCAATGTGTAAAGTCTTTCCGAAAGAAATCTTCCCTCAAATTGCATCAAAGAACACACACAGGAGAGAAACCTTATGTGTGCAACAAATGTGGAAAGACCTTCAAGTGGAAGTCATATCTTGATGGGCATAATAGAACACACACAGGAGAGAAAACTTATGCATGTAGTGAATGCAGAAAGTCTTTCAAATGGAAGGTAAAACTCCATGTTCATCAGAGAATATACTCAGGAGAAACACCTTATGAGTGTAACATATGTGGAAAGTCCTTCACACAGAAGCCAAACCCCAACATGCATAAGACAATTCAAACAGGAGAAAAACCTTATGAATGTAACCGATGTGGAATGTCTTTCAAATGGAAGTCTTCCCTCAAATTGCATCAGAGAACACACACAGGAGAGAAACTGTACGAGTGCATCAAATGTGGTAAGACCTTCAGATGGAAGTCACATTAAAGGAGGCATAAGAGAATTCAAACATATTAGAAACCCTAGGAATTTAACCAAAGTTGAAAGTCTTTCGTGCAGTATTCACCCTTCAGGAAGCGTAAGAGAGTTCACACATATGAGAAGCCTTAGCAATGTAATAAATAGGAAAGACTTTTTAGTCTGTGGAAGAAAACTCAGCTTGTGTCACAGAACCAACACAAGATAAAACCCTTAATGAATGTAGCAAATGTTCAGTCTTTTCCCCAGAAGGCACAAGTCAAGATTTATCACTAAACACCCACAGGATAGAATCCTATGAATAAAATGAAAGGGAAATTTTTTTGAAGAACTCATAGTTGAGTTTGCATGATACCACACAGACACAGGATAAAAATCGTATGAATATAACAATATGAAAAATCCATCATGAACGCATGACTAAGTATAAAATGCACATAGGAGAGAAAAACCTTATGAATATTACAAATGTGGAAAGTGTTTGACCTGGAAGGCATACTTCTGTGTTCATCACAAACCTGATTCCCATAGAAGAAAAGAAAACTAATGAATACAACAAATGTGCAATGACTTTTAATCAGAAGTCAGTCTTCAGTACATTTCACAACATACACAATAGAGAAATTCTGAGTAATGAAAAATATTTAGCTATATATAGAATCTCTGTATATAGGAGCATTAGGGTAAGTCTTCTAAACAAAGTCAACCTTCAGCAAGCATTAAGAGCACTCACAGAAGAAATAATAGCATGTAGGAAAACCTTTGTCAGAAACCTCTAAAAGCTGACTGTGTGGCTTAGTGGTAGAGTGCTAACCTATCAATGATGAAGGCCTGAGTTAGATTCCTCAATACTACGTGAAAAGAGCAAGCCAGAAGCAGCACTGTTGTTCAAATGGTAGAGTGCTAACCTTGAGCAAAAGTAGCTCAGGCCCTGAGTTCAAGCCTAAGGATTGGAGAAAGAGAGAGAGAGAGACAGAAAGAGAGAGACAGAAAGAGAGAGAGAAAGAGAGATAAGAGAGAGAAACAGGAACTTCTAAATTTTACAGAGATAGAGAAGGAGAGAGAGAAGGAGACAGAAACTAATTTCTAAACTTTACAGTCTTTCTATTTCCTTACAAATTCGTCTATGTCATTCTTTCTGACAGAAGCACAGAATTCCATTGTGTAAAAATACCATATTTGATCTACTCATCAACTGACGGGCATCTGGGTTGGTTCCATACCTTTGTTTTAGTAAATAGTGCTGTGATAAATGTTATTGTTCTAGTGAATTTAGTGTGTCCTATCTGGACGATTGGCAAGTAGTGAAATTGCTGGATCACAGGGGAGCTCTATGTTTAGTCTTTTTGGGAGACTGCCATAGTGCTTTCCATAGTGGTTGAACGAGTTTGCAATCCCACCAGCAGTGTAGTAGTGATCCCTCCTGGCCACATCCCCTCCAGCATACGTTATTAGATTTCTGGATCTTGTCCATTCTAACTGGAGTGAGGAGGAAAAGGGAAAGAGGAACTGAAACTTTCTCTCCTTACAGATGACATGATTCTGTATTTAAAGAACCCTATAGACTCTACTCCGAAGCTGCTTGAGCTGATATAAAACTTTGGTAAAGTAGCAGGGTATAAAATTAACCCTCAATGTCAACTGCATTCCTATATGCCAACAAACGAGAGGAATGAGGCAAGAATCAGGATAGCAACTCATTTTGCTATCAAAGAAAATAAAATACCTAGGAATTAACTTAGAATGTAAAGCACCTTTTTGATGGAACTATAAACCCTGGAGAAGGAAATTAACGCAGAACTGAGGAAATGCAAAAACCTATGCTCCTGCTTTGGAAGAAGTAATATTGTAAAAATGGCAATCTTGATAAGGACTATCTATAAATTCAGTGCAATATTCATCAATATCCCAATGTCATTCTTTAAAGAAACAGAAGAGGAAATCCAAAATTTCACTTGGAATAATAAAAGACCCCTTATAGTCTGTCTTCTGGCATGATACATAATGTTTAATCTCACCTTCTCCACCAAAATCTCACCTTTCTCATTGAGACATAGGTGGCCCTGTTTACTAGCAGCAAAGGCTCAAACGCGCAGTTTCAGGTGTCACCACTGCCTCTGTTACTGGGTAGATCCAACTCTGTCATCGATTCTGAGGTCTGCTCTGGGAGTCTTGGTCACAAGTTGTTCTGTGGCATCTGCTGCCAGCCTGTGCCTATTTGCTTCCTTTTCCTCCAGCAGCCTACAACAGGGAATGAAGTTCACTCGCGGATGCTCTCCTTCATATGCAGGGCAGGATGAGCCCAACCCTCCCTCATCTTCCTCTTCCAATTTTTGGGAAAAAATGTGCTGGCAGAAGTCCTCAGGTGTGGCGCATGGCTGATCCACACTTTTAATCCAGGCTGGTCAGGAGGCTGAGATCTGAGTATGGAAGTTCCAAGTCACCTAGAACAGGAAAGTCTGATAGATTCATACTACCAAAAATAAAAACAGCTGGGAATGGAATTTGGGCTCAAGTGGTAAAGGGCTGGTCCTGAGTACAAATGCTTAGTGCCCAGGCCCTGAGTTCAGGCTCCAGCACTGCCAACAACCTCACTTTAGTGAGATTTTAGCTTTATCCATGTAGGCACATCTCACTGGAATCTTTGCTGGTAGAGATAGTCTTCATAATTTTGTCTCAAGGTAAAGGTCCTCCTGGGGTAGTAGACAAAAGTGTCATGGAGAGAGGAGCCCCACTTGCTCCAGGTTTGAAGATGGCCTAGGTCAAGCCAGCATGGAGTTGGCACATCAGTCTTTTTCCTAGCACCACCTACCAGTGAATGTCCAATGACATTGATTGTTGTGGGATTGTGTGATTGAAGTGCCCCATTAAGTGCAGTGTTAGCACATCCAAACTTGGATACCAGGAATGCTGAAATCTCAAAGCTAAGATTTCTGTTGGCTACAGAAATGCTGGTGTGTCTGTTATTCACTAAAAGTTCAGGTTCAAAGATTCTGAAGCTTGATGCCATGTGTTTATTCCATTTAGTAAAATTATTTTAATGCACTGTATAAGTTAAAACATTTGATAAGAGTCAGGGGTAGTGAAAACATTGTCCTTGAATTCAGGTGTCTGACAGGGTAATGGGGGGGTGTTGGTGGCTGGGACTATGAAACTGGAGCTGCTATCAAACCATGGATCATGTTCCTCTTTGTCTGGGAGAAATGACTCCAAAGATGAAATTTGAATGGTGAGGAAAAGATGATGATGTACTCAGGAAATTTCTCCTAAACAAATGCTCATGTGGAAGTGGGATGGGGGCTGGGCATGTCTGAGGCAGAGCTTAAGGGGGCTTCTCATGGCGTTGAGAATGTTCCTTGCGACTTCAGGCATGCAGCAGGGTGCTTTAGATGACCATTGTGAGATGGATGGAATAAGACTGGAGACAAGATGAATGCTGGGATCTTGCAATGCTCTTGCATGAGTGGCTGGTGGCTCACCTGAAAGAACTAGTTATGTCTAAAAAAGAAATCAGGAATTTGTTTTGATTAGATAATACCTGTAATCCGAGGCATATTCAGGATCCTGATCTTAGTATTGTGGTTTAAAACCAACCCAGCAAAGGGAAAAATGCATGAGACTCATACTCCCAGTTTAGAGCAAGAACAAAGATTGAAGTAGAGCTGTGGCTCAAGAGCTAGAGTGCTACCTTGAGCAAAGAACAGCTAAGAAAAAGGTCCAGGTTTTGAGTTCAAGGCCAGCAATGAAAGAAGGAAGGTAAAAAAAGAGAAGTATGTGAGGAAGGGAAATATATAAAAGAAAAAGAGAAGGAAGTAGAAATTTAAAACTAGAGAATATTTAAAAGTCATCAGTCCTTCTAAGAAAAGTGTTGGAGTATGGGTTCTATATGTGGTGAACTGGAAGCCCAGCAGTGACTTGTTAACCAAAGAGTCACCATGATGAGCAAAGGATAGAAATCTGCATGAGCCTCTTAGCGGATGGAGTGACAGAAGAGAACCTCAGCTCCCATCCCATAGTTAGAAGTATATAGAGATGGGGAAGTTGGCATCACCTTGATGTCATTGTGTCCATGGAGACTGGAAGCCATGGCTCTGTGAAAGCACAATGTTCTGGTTACTGAGCTGAGAGGCTAAGGAGAGCCAAGTCCTGGCCATGAAGAAATCAGAGTCGCAGCAGAGCAACTCTGCTGCAGTGGGTGCCTGCTTGGCTGTTCTTATTCTGTGGTGGATCAGGCCGGAGCGGGTGATAGTAACTGTTTTGTGGTCACAAGCCCTTCACCAAGAGCTTCCTCTGGGATCCTCATAAGCTAGAGGGTGGCTGGTGGTGGGATGTGTGTGGGGTGGAAGTGACAGAGGGATGGACGCATGGCAAGGTGGGTGAAGAGATGAGAGGAATGATGAGAGCCCAGTTCATTGGTTTCCAAGGTTAATGGGTGGGAGGTAGAGAGGCATGATGGAGGAATGATGGAGGCAGGGGAAGGTGCTGACAGATTGAGGCCATCTGTAGTGCCAGCCTGGCCATCATCTGAAGCCCATAGGCAGCTTCCTGATCCTTCACTTAGTCCTGCTCCTTGTGGAGGGAATGTCAGGTGTACCCAGAGGAAGGGGTGGGGCAATGTTAGTAGCACCTGGAGAACCATTGGCCTCTACCTGGGTGAGGGGTGGTTATGGCTCCCATACTGGGTGGCCTGATAGCTATGGAACAGATCTCTCCTTAGCTACCACCGTCTGTGGCTGCTCTCCATCTAGGGTTAGGGCACCTGCTCAGCCATCAGGACACCCCATACAGGACAGAGGCCTACAATTCAGATGGCAGCACAGGGGTGAATAGGATCTCACCGTAGCCCTAGTTACATGGCTGTCCCTGCATGCAGGACAGGATGAGCTGGGGGAAGATGTTCTCTGTGTTTTTCCACAGCCTATCCCGGCCTCTTCTTGTGTCTGATTAGACCAAGAGAGTACCAGGTTCCATCTCAAAGTCCTGTTTCTTTTTCTTTTACAGTCATGAGGCTTGAACTCAGGTCCTGGGTACTGTCCCTGAGCTCTTTTGCTCAAGGTTGATGCTCTACCATTTGAACCATAGTGCCATTTCCAGCTTTTCCTTTTCATGTGGATCTCTGATATGTCCAGTGCTGTGCCTGCAGGGAGGCACTCACCCCACAGACAGAGCCACCTCTGCCGTGACTGTGACTGCCCACAACCCTCACACCCACTCCTTGCACACCCCTCGACTCCAGTTTTAGCTCCTCTTGGACTGGGTGTCCAGCCTAACCCTTCCTACACTCACAAAGGGTCTACAATTGTCTTCCCAGGGTCCTTTCTTCTGCCAGCCAGAGTACAGACTGTGCACATCTTGACGATCACAGAGCTCAAAGCCAAAGGCTGAGATGAAGAAGGGGGTGACCCAGTAGCTGCACAGGGCCCATGGATCATCCTGTGCATCCCCCAGCCTGTGACTTCCCCTACCCCCTTGGCAGGGAATCTCCATGCCCACATCCTGATCCCTGGTCCCCTCCAATTCCATTCTCCCTTGGATTTTGCAGACTGTCTACCATCAGGATCTAAAATTCTATTCATCACTTTATGTCCTTATCACTGATTTGCTACTTGGGCAGGATCTCCCCGTGCCTGGAGAGTGGGCATGTCATGTACTCTCTGTGGAGAAGTTGCCCCAGGAGAAGAAATATGCACTTCATGTGAGTGTTGGACAGGCCAGGAGGGCTCCCTAGGATCAGAAGCCACAGGAGAGGTGCAGATGGGGGAATGCTAGGGGCCCCAGGGGACAGTGGGAGTTAGGGCACAGTTGGTTCCTTCTGCAGGGTTGGCACCGCTTCTGGAAAGATGATATAGCTGACTGTGTAGATGGTATGAAGACATACTGGCCTAAACGTAGAATAAAGCATTGGTAAGTGGCTGTTAGCTGTCAAGATTCTACTGGAATATGTGGAATGAATTTATTAAGCACAATGCAGGCTCTTAGTCAGATCAGGATCAAGATTATGTGGTTCCATCAGATGAATGAGGAAAGATCAGAAAAATCTACTAAGATATCCAGATATACTTTTTAAACTAAGGTATCTGGACTCCTTTTTTTTTCTTTCTTAGTGGGGAGCTTGAACTTTGGACCTGGGCAAGGTCTCTTAGTTCTTTTTCCTCAAGGCTAATGCTGTACCAGTTTTAGCCACAACTCCACTTAGTTTTTGGGTGGATAAGTGGAGAGTAGAATCTTACATTTTTTTTGGTTTTCATTTTTTTGCTTGCAAAGGCTTTGAATCACCTTCTCCCTGGCTAGTAGAATGACAATTATGACCCTACAGCGCCTGGCTAGTGATTTTTTGAAAACTGGACTTTATTCCAAATCACATAACTGGTTCCTAGCAAAGTTTTGAAGCCTGACTTAAATGTGACAGATTTTTGTCACTTGGAGACACTCTGTGCTGAACGTTCGAAATCTACCAGCTGAGTCACAGTGGCACTTCCAGTTTTTTGTTTATGTGGTGCTGAGGAATGGAATCCAGGGTTTCATACATGCTAGGCAATCTTCATTTTCAGCCCAAGGTTTTATGTTTTGTTTTTTCAGTGTTGTTGCTTCTAAGGTACTGTATGATGTTCTTTCATTTTCTTTGCTTTTTACCTCTTTTCTTCTTTTTCCCTTTAGTTTTATTCTCTGTAGTCACTGTGTTGAATTCGGGTACCCTGTGTCTTGTACATAGGTTTATGTGATTTGGGGAATGGAGAGGGTATAATAAAATGGTAAAAAAAAAAACAAAGGAAAAAGGGTGAACCAATTGAACAGTGATACTTGGAAGACACTAAACGGAAATGAACTGAACAATCTGGGTGGAGAGGGGGCTGAGGGTAGGAAAACAGAGAAAAATGAGGGAGGGGATAACAATTTTCTTAAGAAATATGTTCATTACTTATGTAACCATATGCCAACTATATATTGACTTAACAAAATAAATTAACTTAAAAAATAATTTAGCCGGGTATGGTGGCTCACACTTGTAAATGTAGCTACTCAAGAGGCTGGGATCCAAGGATAGCAGTTCAAAGTCAGCCTGGGCACTGAAGTCCATGTGACTCTTATCTCCAATTAACCACCAGAAACCCAGAAGTGGCCCTATGGCTCAAGGGATAGGGCAGTAGTCCTGAGCTGAAAAGCTCAGTGACAAGACCCAGGTGCAGAATTGCAGTCCCATGACTTGAATGATGAATGATACTAGCCAGGCTCTGTGCGCTCACACTTGGAATCCTATCTCCACAGAATCAGGTTTGAATCCAGCCCAAACAAATTGCATGATATTCTGATTTACAGTTCATTACCAAAAATCTGGAAGTAGAGCTGTGGATAAAGTGGTAGAACACTAGCCTGAAGCAAAAAAAACTTTTAAGGACAGTTACCAGGCCCTGGGTTCAAGTCCCAGGACTGGCATAAAACAACAAAATGTGACGCGGAGTCGTCCATCATTTGGTGTTATAGTTCAATATTCTTGATATGCGTCTTAGAAATTAAGTCCCTAGCAAATACTCTCCCCTGAAATTCTGCTTCATAGCTGATTCATAGAATTTCAGCATCATTACTATCACCTTCCAGTTAGCATAGCAGTCTACTACTGAAAATTTGAAGAAAACTTTTGAGTAATCCTAATAAATCTGTGTATCATCTGCACACACATCAAATCAGCAGGAGCTATGTTCTACTATCATATAAATGTATTTAATCACTTCTTGACTTAATGAGCCTTAAAGAGTAAAACATATGAAATAGTTATGAAACTAACAGTCACCATTCTTCTACCTAATATTGTAATATAAGTTTATAAATGCAAGGACTATTCTGAAGTGTGCAGAAGATAGCTTCTAATTATAATATTCTCATGAAGTATAGTTTTTAAGAAGCATGTTGCTTGCTTTGGGAAAGCAAAGGCAAGGAAAAATGATATAAGTAAGTTCCCTATTTATCAGAAGGAAAATGCTATTGGGTTTAGATCAACTTCATTAATTCCGTGCTGATGAAACAAATATTTGCAATTCCTGAGGCCAATCACTTCATTGTGATGCACAATCAGCCAGCTTAGATCAATCTTCCAAAAAAGGAAAGGAACAAATGAGAAGCAATTAAGGTTTCCAAAATGAACCAGGTGGTGGTGGCAGCTCACACTTGTAATTCTATCTACTCAAGGCCTGAAATCCAAGGATCTGGATTAAGTCTGTCTGGGATGAAAATATTCCTGTCTGTAACATCATCTCTGTTATCACAGCCCAGCTGATACACTCTGCCCAACAGGTTCCAAACACCAAAGTCCATCTCCTATCTGAAATACTATCAAACGTACTCACATATTATTTCCTCTTTGGGAAATAGTTGAAACATGTACCAGAAACATTTCCCTGGCTTCAGAGTGGAAGTGGAAATATATACTCACTAGAATCCCATCTAGTACATTACAGTCAATCATCGTTCCTCACATCTTGTTAGTTAAATTGAACAATGAGTGTTTGGATCAGAAGCAATGTGTACGAGCATACATGTTGTAAAAGTACTGTAATCCTAGCTACTCAAGATAAGCTGAGAACTGAGGATTCCAGTTCAAAATCAGCCAGGCAATAAATTTCATAACATTTTTACCTCTAATTAACCAGCAAAAAACAGAGCGTTGAATTGTGCTTAAAATGCCACAGCCCTAAGCTTTGCATTAAAGTGCTAGGGGGTAGCATTCAGGATGCCCACTCCCTCCACTCCTTTTTAACATAGTACTAGAATTCCTAGGCAGTGCAATAAGGCAAGAAGCAAGCATAAAGGGGATCCAAGTAGGGAAAGAGGAAATAAAACTATCCCTCTTTGCAGATGACATGATTCTGTATTTAAAGAATCCTATAGACTCTACTCCCAAGCTCCTTGACCTGATTCAAAGCTTTGGAAGGGTAGCAGGCCATAAAATCAACCCTCACAAATCAACTGCCTTACTTTACGCTAACACTGAGAGGAACGAGGCAGTAATCAGGAAAGAAATTCCTTTCACAGTAGCCTCAAAGAAAATAAAGTACCTAGCAATTAGCTTAACTAAGAATGTAAAGGACCATTTACATGAAAACTTTAAAACCATAAAAAAGGATATTAAAGCGGAACTAAGATAATGGAAAACCTCCCATGCTCCTGGATTGGAAGAATCAACATTGTGAAAATGACAATCTTGCCAAGGGCTATCTACAAATTCAATGTAATACCAATCAACATCCCAATGTCATTCTTTAAAGAAATAGAAGAGGCAATTCAAAATTTCATATGGAATAATAAAAGACCCCGTATAGCAAAAATACTTCTTAGCAGAAAGAACAGCGCTGGAGGAATTTCAATTCCAAACTTAAGATTCTCTTACAGAGCTATAATTCTCAAAACAGCTTGGTACTGTAACAAGAATAGGCCTGAAGTCCATTGCAGTAGAACTGCGGACCCAGATATTAAACCACAGACCTCTGGCCACATAATCTTTGACCAGGGAGCCAAAAAAATAGAATGGAAGAAAGATAGCCTCTTCAACAAGTTGTGCTGGCAGAACTGGTTAAACACCTGCAGAAAACTAAAGTTGGATCCTTCTTTGTCCCCTTGCACTAGAATTAACTCCAAATGGATCAAAGACCTGGAGGTAAAAGCTGACACACTGAAAAGTTTACAGGAAGGAATAGGAGATACACTAGGCCTCCTTGGCACAGATCGAAACTTTCTTAATAAGGACCAAGAATCACAACAAATCAGAGAAAGGCTGGATAAGTGGGACTGCACTAAACTGCAGAGCTTTTGTATGGCAACGGATATAGCTAGTAAACTAATCAGGATGCCTACAGAGTGGGAGAAGATCTTCACCACCCAAACAACGGACAAAGGCCTCATATCTAAAATATATCAACAACTCAAAAAATTGAATCACTCCAAAACTAACCTCCAAAGTAACACCCATCACATTAAAAATGGGCCAAAGACTTAAGAGAGTCTTCTCTGAAGAAGAAACAAAAATGGTCTATAGACACATGAAGAAATGCTCAACATCTCTGGTCATAAAAGAAATGCAAATCAAAACAACTCTAAGATTCTACCTCACTCCAGTTAGAATGGCCAGGATCAGGAAAATGAATGACAACAGATGCTGGAGGCGATGTTGCCAGGAGGGATCAGTACTACACTGTTGATGGGAGTGCAAACTCATTCAACCACTATGGAAAGCAGTGCGGCAGTGCCTCAAAACGCTAAACATACAACTCCCCTATGACCCAGCAATTCCACTACTTGGCATTTACCCAACATTCCAGAAACAAGGGCATACTAAACCCACTAGGACAACAATGTTCATTGCAGCATTATTCACCATAGCAAAGATATGGAACCAACCAAGATGTCCCTCAGTTGATGAGTGGATCAACAAGTTGCGGTATTTGTACACAATGGAATTCTATGCTGCTGTCAGAAAAAATGACATCGCACCATTTGTTAGGAAATGGAAAGACTTAGAACAAATCATATTAAGTGAAGTAAGCCAGACTCAAAGGAACTTAGGCTCAGTGGTTTCCCTCATTCATCATAATCAGTAGAAACCTTGGGCTCTACTAGCAGAGATTTGCAATAGAGCAAAAGGCCATATATAAGGCCATATAATGTGAAGCTAATTGAAAGGACCTCCAGGATATTGAAACAAAAGCCACATAATGAATGATTGTTGTCCTTAATGTACTATGTTGTCTCTCATCTCCTTTGTTGTCCCTTGGTTATCCCATATTGGTATAGTATCTCACTTTGTTATCTGATATATTGAATTTATTTGTATTTGGATATTTGAAATTTGATAGGGAAGGGGGGAAAACCAAGACGGGTGGGGGCTGTGTAGTTGGAGGGAAATGGGTACCAAGACATGTGAAAGGGTATCAATGTATGTGAATTTATGCACCTTCTATCTGGCAAATATCATCTAACCCTTTTACTAATTACAATAAAAAAATGAAAAAAAAAAGAAAGTTGTAGTGTCTGGGGAGGATGATGAGGTGAAATACATTTCTTCTTAGAAATATACCTCATCTGGTTGCCCTGGATTTTCCTGGCCTTCTTCTTAGAGAAAGTTCTGTTATACTGGATTTGTGGCTTGGCAATGATCTAGCATGTACATCTTCGAGTAAGACATCCACAACTTCCATGCCTGAGACTCGAGTTTCCTGACCTTTGGCAACAGCACAGCAACATCTTTCTTCCTCCTGAGCCACAGGCCAAGTGAGTTGGCTTGAGCTGGTTGTTAGTTACAGTGGCTTGGTTACCAGGATTCCATATTCTGTTCCATTGTGAGGGAGGCAGGGTCACCTTTCAGGGACCAATGACCAAAGATCCTTGCTCACAAAAGACCTCACCAAAGACATACTGGAGGCTGAATCTCTCCTCCAATCTCACAATATACATGTGGATGTAGTATGCAGGACGCCTTATTTGTCCAATCCCAATGTCTTCCACTAGGCCCAACTACCAGTCTGGTCTCAGGCTCAAGGAGCCTTTCTTAGGTAAGATCCAAACTTAAGGGTCAATATTGCCCTCATCCTTTACAAAACATTTGCTTCACAGTGCCTTCTCTGCCTGCATTTTGCCCCTTGTCGAATTTTTTTTGTTTTTGCTAGTCTTGGGACTTGACCTCAGAGTGTGAACATTGTTCTTGGGCTTTCTTTAGGCTTTAGCTTTCCCACCGAGCCACAGCACAACTTGCAGCGTTTTCTATGTATGTGGTAATGAGGAATCAAACCTGAGTCTTTCTGCGCGGTTGCCAAGGACTCTACCACTAGGTCAAACACACAGAGAATCTTGCACATATTTTTGACGTCAATCTACTAGGATATTATTAGGTTTCTGTATCCTAATCAATTTTTTCCTGATGATTAGCTTTGCTGTCATGTGTAAAAAATGCAAGAGGGAAAACACAGAAGAATTAGTGAAATTAAAGAAAAGCATTAGACACAGTTAAGTGTTCATTCTTTGTAGGAGAAAAGATATTTGGATATGATGATGATGATGATGATGACTTTATAACTACTATGTCAGGGTTGAGAGTTTGGCATAGTGGTAGAATGCTTGCCTAGCATCCATGAAGATCTGGGTTTGATTGCTCAGTATCACATAGATAGAAAATCTAGATGTGGCACTGTGGCTCAAGTGGCAGAGGGCTAGACTTGAGAAAACCCGAGGACAGTGATCTGGCCCTGAATTCAAGCCCCAAGACTGGCAGAAAGATAAAAGAACATAAAAATGCTTTTTACGAGCTAATTCACTCACAGCATTTGCTTCTGAAATCTTCGCTTCTGCATCTTGTGAAATACCCCTTTCCCTCAACGTAGACAAGAAAAACAGATCCATCCCATGGTCCACTGTGAGGCCACTGGTTGGGCTAAGAGCTAGTCGTGCAGCAACACATAAGTTTTATTCTAATACTTTCCAAACTTTGTACTCAAATATGCTACCTACTTACCAACTTAGGTCAGTTATCCTTATGCTATACCTTTTCTTCATTACTACAATATTCTTACACTCCTACGTTAATCCTTCTGTACCTCCCCTGACCTCTCTCATTCTTTTTTTCTATCTCTGGACCTCTGCTCATCTTTCAACCTTTATACTGCACGGATCTACACTTGATGGCTGTTGAGCAATATTGTATATGTAGGTGGTAAATTTTTCTCTAGGCTCAGAGGGACTTAAACACAATAGAGATTGGATTGAGAGGCTTATTATTTTGGGTATAAATCGCTTATCAGTGGTTGTATTAGACTGGTCTGTAAGTGCACAAAAAGAAAGAGTGCACAAAAAGAGAGTGATAATACCAATCAAAACTTGTGAACATCTAGTGTCTGCCAGCTGCAGAGGTCTAGGTTGGTTATATCTGAAAAACTATAATCGTATTTAGTAGTAATCTTGCTCCCATTTTCAAATGGGCAGAACAAGAAACTCAAGCAAAATGTCAAATCAAGAAACAACATCCCCCACCCAATGTAAATAGACAATGGAACAGTCACTGGCAAACCTAGAGGAGAGTCTTCCAAGTGCTAAACAAATGCAATTGATAAACATCATTAATGAAAAATGTGAAAATATAAAGAAAGAGATAATGGAGGAAGCCATACCTGAACAAGAGGAAAGCAAAAACAAGGTGATAAGTGAAAAAGAAGAAGCCATAAAGGAGGCCATAATAAAGGTTTTTCAAAGAAAGATGGATGAATTCATAGAATCCACAAATAAGAACCGGACCAAACTCCAGCAAATGTCCAAAGAAAATAAAACTACTGAGCTAACCACTCAAAAGGAAATCAAGGAGATAAAGAAATCCATACATGATCTAAAACAAGAGACGCAAGGCATCAAAAGTGAGCAATTAGAATCAAGGGAGATGAAAAATAAAGTAGATAGCTTTGATAGCAGGTTAGACATTGCAGAGGAGAGAATTTCCGTGGCTGAAGATAATTTAGGTATTATGAAGGACAGAAAATGAGTCAATCCAAATCTAGGAAATATGAGAGAGCGCTTCAGGAGGTCCAAGATACAATTAGGAAGCCTAATTTAAGGCTAGTTGGTATTGAGGAGGGTGTGGAGAAAGAGGTCAATGGTATTGGAAATATACTTCAGGGAATCATCTCAGAGAATTTCCCAAATATCCAGAAGGGCAGGCCCATCCAGATACGAGAAGCTTTTAGAACCACAAACAGACCTGACCAGAAAAGAACATCCCACCGCCACATTGTGATCCGAACTGGATCAATAGAAACGAAAGGAAAGATCCTAAAGGCAGCCAGGGAAAAGGGATCAGTAACCTATAAAGGCAAACCATTCAGAATAACCCCAAATTTCTCAGCAGAGACCATGGAAGCAGGAAGTGACTGGAAGCATATATGTCATGCCCTTAAATCAAATGACTACCAACCAAGAATACTGTAGCCAGCTAAGCTCTCATTCAAACTGAGGGAACAATAAAACATTCCATTCCAGGGAAAAGCTGCCACAATATGTCGAAACAAAACCAACACTACAGAGAATTCTCAACGATGCTCTATACATAGAAAACCAAAATAAATGCAATATATGGAAAGAAATGGCACCTAAACAGCATACCGTCTAAGGACCACAAGAACTGTCAAGACACAGGCCCTACTAAAAGCTTTTTAAAATGGTAGGAACTAATAAATATCTCTCAATCCTAACTCTCAGTATCAATGGACTTAACTCTCCAATTAAATGGCATAGGCTGTCTAGTTGGATCAAAAAGCAAGAGCCATCGTTCTGCTGTCTTCAAGAGACACATCTTACCCCAAAACCATCATCTTTTGAAAGTGAGAGGTTGGAATAAATTCTATCAAGCTAACTGCCCCCATAAACAGGCTGGAGTTGCCATCCTCATATCAGATAAAATAGACTTCAAACTAAAATTAGTAAGAAAAGACAAAGAAGGTTACTACATACTACTAAAGGGATCTTTCCTCCAGGAAGACATAACGATCCTAAATATTTACACACCCTTTTGAAGGTTCTCAAAAGATTGAAGATTCTGCCAGTGTAAGTTAGATTCCGGAATTGATATTAAATAATGCAATGAGTAGGGATTTATATTTGAAATCTCACTGTTGGCAAAATCTAACACACATTTGCTTAGTATTTGCTTTTGATTTCCCAAGAAGTTCAGTACAAGCCAACATGTGTGGCATATATCGACTGGGAGAAATTATTCAGAGTATGTGACTCATTTGAACAGGAGTCAGTGAAAAGATACAGAAGCAGGATACCCATATTGTGATAATTTGTATCTTTTGCATATTTTGTGTTTGTTATTATTTCCATTTGTAGTGTACATTTCTAGGTAAAAACTTTTAAAATGTTTAGAAACAATTTGTTATTTCAACAGCAAAAAAAGACATTTATATGCCTGATAAAATTCACAGAATCCAAATTTTGCCATATTATTGTGTTTTTGTGGTTCATAGATCTTGAACGCAGCCTGGGCACTATCCCTGAGCTCTTCAGCTCCAGGCTACCACCTTACTCTGGAGCCATGCACCACTTCCCATTTTCTAAAAGTAAATTGGAGATAAGTGTCTCAGGTCTTTTTGTGCCAGGATGGCTTTAAACCTTGATCCTCAGATCTCAGCCTCCTGAGTAGCTAGGATTATAGAAGTGAGCCACCACCCCATCATGCTCAGCTTTCTGTTTTTTTTTTTAAACAAGCCCTTTGGCTGGAACTCGGTCTGAGCACTGTCCTTCAGCTTTCCTCAAGCCTAGTGATCTTCTACTTGAGCCACAGCACTACTTCTGGTTTTTTCTGTGTATGTGGTACTGCGGAATTGAAACTTCGTCTTCATACAAGCACTCTACAACTATGCCAAACTCCCAGCCCCTCCACATTAGTTTTTATGATAGATCTTTCCATGCATCCAGGTTGGCTAGAAATCCTTCTTGAGTTTCCCAAGATCAGGGAGTATAGGTGTGTCCCATCCTGTGTGGCTACATAACCATTGTTTAGGGTACAGTTCTCTCTTCATTCTACCCATCTAGAGCAATTTTCATCTTCCATGTATAATCATTAAACATTCAGCTCCTGTTCCTCTCTACTCCATTCTCTGGAACCATCGTGCTTTTTGGCTCTAAGGGTTTGTTGATCCTTGGAAGCTCTGGAAGGGAAAACATACCCTAGCTCTTCCTTTATGACTGCTGTATTTTTTAGTTTACTGTAATCAAGATTCATCTGTAAAATATAGTAAAATGTTCTTCCTTTTCAATGCATTGTTTTGCATATTTCTATCTTTTGATTATTATTAATAGTTGTGAATGGATTCTCCACATATTTGTTCTAGTCTCTGCTTTCTCTTCTGTTAGGTACAAATCTAGAAATAGAAGTGTTGGACCATATTTCTATGTAATTCTATATTTAGTACTTTTTTTAGCACTCTCCACGCAATTTTTGATTGTTTTATATTCCTTGCAGAACTATTCCAAAGTTCTACTTCTTCTCACTACCTTCCCAGTAATAGGTAGACTTTGAAAGTTGTTTTTTTGTATGCGTGTGTGTGTGTGTGTGTTTGTGTGTGTGTATGTGGATCTTTTTGTTTAAAACTATATTTATATTAACATATTTAAAGTAAAGATTTCATTGTAATTTTAATTTTTCTCATGACTGTTAATATTGAACTTCTTTCTACATTTTGAACTACTATTTCTATATATTCTTTTTAGAAAATCCTCTCCAATCTCCAATTTTTTTCCCTTTTTTTGTGGGGTAGTGGGGAAAGTCATGGGGCTTGGACCTTGGGCAGTGAGCTCTTTAGTTTAAGGCTATTGTCCTACCCTGAGTATTGCCCCTCAGTTCTTCTGCTCACAGCTCCCTACCCCTCTTCCCATTATATACAGAACAAAGGTCATCCTCAGTCTTTTTGAAAAAGTAAAACATACAGTAAATTTGTAGTATAAAACAGCAAGAAATAAATTTCTTGCCAGGTGCAGTGCCTTATACCTGTACTCCAAGCTACTCAGATATCAGGCTGATATCTAAAGATTTGGTTCAAAGCCAGCCTGGGCATTAGAAAGTCTATGAGACTCTCATCGACAGTTAACCACTAGAATATGGGAAATGGCACTGTGGCTTCATAGGTAGGGTGATAGCCTTGAGTTGAAGAGCTCAGGAACAGTGCCCAGGCCCAGAGTTCAAGCCTTACAAATCCCCCAGCCAAAAAAAAGAAAAAAAGTTTCTTCCCCAAGTGATTATTATGCCAGAAATAGAACATTAACATTCTGGGTGTACTTCACAGTATTATTACTTGATACCCTAAGATTTTGCAATATTCTCAGAGTACCAGCATATGTCATCATATAATGTAGTTCCTTTTCAATGGAATAATTCCATTTATAACCTAAATCTACTCCCCTGACTTATTTTTGTTGATACCACAATTGCTCTACCATGATATGCCACAAGCCATTAAACATTTTATGGTGGGTAATTGGAAAGGAGTGTCATGGAATTTTGTGCCAGGCTGGCTTTGAACCATGGTCCTCAGATCTCAGTCTCCTGAGTAGCTAGGATGACAGGCGTGAGCCACCAACACCTGGCTTGCCTTTTTATTTTTTTGTGTGTCTTGGGACTTGAACTCTGGGCCTAGGCACCATCCCTAAGCTTTTCAGGTCAATAGTAAGTCTAAACATTTAAGTAAAGGAATACAATTCCAACAAAAAAAAGAATAAAATTCCAGGCATGGTGTGTTTATAACTAGTGCTAATTACTTGATGAAAATGTGCCATTCCAGAAGCTGGTGTCATTTGATGATGTAGCTGTGGATTTCAGCTGGGAGGAGTGCCAGCATCTGGACAATGCTCAGAGGACCCTGTACAGAGATGTAATGCTGGAGACCTACAGCAACCTGGTGTCCTTAGGTGAGCAAAAGTCAAATTCATTTGCAAGGCCAAGTGCCTTGTTATTTTGCAGATATGTGAATGTTTATCAAACTTTCAATACTATTTAAATGAAAGATTCCAGGCCCTGAGAAGTATCATTACTTTCTAAAGAAAACCTAAGGTAATTTTGTACTCATTCTTCAGGATACCTTCAGGATACTTTGACAACAGTTCTAAATTATGTTTCCTCTAATGGAGACGACATTCTAAACTTACACAGTAATTGTAAGTGGATAAACCATCCAGAATAGAATATATATCATTATTGGAAATAGGATCTACAAATCACTAAACAGTGAGTTATAATGGAAACCTGGCACTAGGTGCAATGTTTCATGCCTGTAATCTTAAAATATTCAGGAGGAAGAAATCTAAGAATTCTAATTTGAAGCCAGCAATGGCATAAAAATTGCCATGAAACTCTATAACTCCAAGTAACCCCTCAAAAATGTTAGTGGAGTGTCAAGAGTTTGACTTTGTGGTTGAGTGCTTGCCTAGCATGCATGAAGACCTATGCATGTAAGTGGAGCTGGGACTCAAACTGGTATTTTTCTAGCCTTGAGCAAGACAGCTAAGTTTATGCCATACAAAATGAATCCAGAGCTGGGGGAAAGTCAACCATGGAGCCAGTGAGAAATGAGAAAAAAGATTTAATAGATAACTTGTGAGTAGGATGTCTGCGAACTTAAAGCAATGATGACACAGCATAAGCAATAATTCTCTACTGTTTCTAATTTACAGGGCCCTGTGTTCCCAAACCTGTATTAATTGACAAGCTAGAGCACTGTGCAGAACTCTGGATAGGAAATTCCTCTGACAAGAATATCACAGGTGAGTGAATGCATCTTCATATTGATGTTGGAGCCTGAGCCCCATTGGTAAGTTGTGATGTACTGACCAATAATATTCTTAGTTACCCTAAATCCTGTGTGGAACCTATGGAATTCTTTGTGAATGAATCAAGAATCATTTTCTTTTCCCAATCCTATGCCTGGTCTCAGGGCCTGAGCATGGCCCTTGGGTTTTCTCAAGGCTAGCTCTCTACTTCTTGAGTCATAGCACCACTTCTGGCTTTTTCTTTGTATGTAGTACCAAGGAACTGAACCAGGTCTTTGTGCATGCTAGCCCAAACCCCCGGCACCAAGAATCATAGGGTGATATGACGAATTCTATGTGGCAGTAGAGTTAAAGTTAGATTTCTCTGTAGAAATCACTGTGAAACAAAATAAAATGAGAAAGCCATGAGCCCGTGGCACATGCCTGTAATCCTAGCTACTTAGGAGGCTGAGATCTGAGGATCAAGGTTCAAAGACTGACCTATCACAAAAACACCTTAGACTCTTCTCTCCAATGAACCAATAGAAAATGAGAAGTGGGGTTGAGGCTAAAGACATAGGGCAGTAGCCTTGAGCTGAAGACCTCAGGAAGAACAGGCACGTCTAGAATTCAAGACCCATGACTGCAAAACAAGAAAGAAAGAAAGAAAGAAAGAAAGAAAGAAAGAAAGAAAGAAAGAAAGAAAGAAAGAGGGAAGAAAGAGGGAAGGAAGGAAAGGAAGAAAGAAAGGAAGAAAGAAAGAAAGAAAGAAAGAAAGAAAGAAAGAAAGAAAGAAAGAAAGAATGATATTTCATTTCTTTAAAACTAAGACGATAAATGATTGAGCAAACAAGGAATAAGTCAGGGCATTATTCTCTGATAAGGATAATATCTTTATGCTGGTAGGAAGAGACTGGTATTCAAAACCAGACGTTTCCACCAGAAATTGAGCCTAGTGGTAGAGTGCTTGCCTAGCATGCACAAATACATAGGTTTTATTCCTTATTACAACATACATAGAAAAAGCCAGAAGTAATGACTTCATTGGTAGGATTCTAGTCTTGAGAAAACCCAAGGACAGTGGTTAGGTCCTAAGTTCAAACCCAGGAATGGAAGGAAAAGAAAACAACAAAGTTTCAATCAAGATAAGAAAATTAACTAGACAATGAGCTGGGGATTTTCTGGTCTTCCATGGTTCTGAGGGACAGGAGTGTTAGAAAAGGAATTTTTATAAGACTTCAAATGGAAAGTAACAAATTTCAAAATTCCCACAAATACCTAAATTGAGACTTCAGTGAGAAGTTGTAACTGAAGGGATATAGGTGTAAGTCCTTACTCTCAAGAATCGTTCTTGCTTGGATCAAAGGCAAACAGACATATAAACCAAACTTGTGGCCGCTGAATCTAGAAAAAATTCGTGTTCCTCACTTAATGGTTAATAAGCACACAGCATTGAAACTGGGTAAGGTAATCCTATCTGCTACTCAGGACCTGAGACTCTTATTTGTAGTTAACTCTAGAAAAGTGTAAGTGGGGCTGTAGCTCAAGGATAGGGGTTATAGTCTTCTGCTGAAGTGTTCAGGGACAGGGCCGAGGCCTATGAACTACAAGAAAAAGAAAAGAAAAGAAAAGAAAGTTTTAAAAAGATGCAAAACAGCACAGTATTTAGATTATTTCTCAAAAATAAAAGAAAGGCAGCTATTCCTTAATGTATAAACAAAACATTATTTGAAAAAAAAACAGCTGCAGGTATAGTATAGGTAGTACT
Organism: Megascapheus bottae; assembly: GCA_024803745.1. Lineage (NCBI taxonomy): Eukaryota > Metazoa > Chordata > Mammalia > Rodentia > Geomyidae > Megascapheus > Megascapheus bottae. Next base: position 163,639 of record JANJXV010000422.1, read on the forward strand.
CAGCTTAAAACTGTATCAATACATAGTTGGGTAATTTCAATAAATATTTCCTGTGATATAAAAGAGAACTAAAACACAGAAAAACATTATTGGTCATTGTAAAATATCATTTTCTTAATATGTTAGGAAGAAAAGCATATATTTCTCACAAATCAATTTCCACTTTTATATTTTAAAATATCTAACACTTAGGATGGGAAAGTAAAGTCATTACCTTTACAGTAAGGAATATTTGTATCTCATGTATGTTTGTGTCTTTTTTTCTATGACTCATTTTAGATGTCCAGGTAATGGAAAATGTGTTCAAGACCTGCCAGGAAAGTCCACATGAATGTCTTTGTGAAGTAGCAGTTGCAAGTAGTATAGAAGTGGAGGAAAACGTGAGATTTGCAACAACTTTAAATTTGAGCTCTACACATAATCCAGAGCTGATTAGTAATAACGGTAACAACTTAGGGGTGAGGACTGAGGAGTTCATTAAGTGTCAGAACATGCTTCTGTCTCCTAAGCCTGATGAGATGCATGCTGCATATAGATCTCGTATGTCTCCTGTTCTTAAAAAATCCATCGGATATTCAGAGCATTTTATTCATGATTGTGACAGTCCAAAAGATCTGCAGTATCATAATTCTGTTCTCCCTGCCCAAGAAATTCTTCAGGGAGGGAGGAAAACTGCTAAATGTACTGTGTGATGAAAATATTGTACTTAACACCGACCATCACTACACATCCGAAAATGTACACAGGAGAGACTCCTCATACATGTAGTGAATGTGAGAAATCTTTCAGTAATGAAATACGCCTTACAATACCTCAGAGCAAATATCCTGAGATATGTGATGCGTACATCAAGTGTGAAAATTAATTTCTGAGAAGTCAGACCTGACGCTCCAAACTCGATCTCCAAGAGAAGACAAACCTTATGAATATGAGGAACGTAATAAAATTTCTGCCCAGAATTCAGCTCTCAGCACACATCAGAGATCTCACACAGAAGAGAAATCTTATGAATGGGATAAATGTGGGAAGACTTTTAGACTGAAATCATACCTCACTTTGCACCAGAGAAGACACACAGAAGAGAAACCTTATGAATGTAACAAATGTGAAAAGTCTTTCACCCAGAAGATACACCTTCGAGTTCATCAAATAACACACACAGGAAAGCAATCTTATAAGTGTAATGAATGTGGAAAGTCTTTCCAAGGGAAGGGAAAACTTCGTGTTCATCAGAGAATACACACAGGAGTGAAACCTTATGAATGTAACCAATGTGTAAAGTCTTTCAGACAGAAATCTTCCCTCAAATTGCATCAAAGAACACACACAGGAGAGAAACCTTATGTGTGCAACAAATGTGGAAAGACATTCAAGTGGAAGTCATATCTTGATTAGGCATAATAGAACACACACAGGAGAGAAAACTTATGCATGTAGTGAATGCGGAAAGTCTTTCAAATGGAACGTAAAACTCCATGTTCATCAGAGAATATACTCAGGAGAAACACCTTATGAGTGTAACATATGTGGAAAGTCCTTCACACAGAAGCCAAACCTCAACATGCATAAGACAATTCAAACAGGAGAAAAACCTTATGAATGTAACCGATGTGGAATGTCTTTCAAATGGAAGTCTTCCCTCAAATTGCATCAGAGAACACACACAGGAGAGAAACTGTACGAGTGCATCAAATGTGGTAAGACCTTCAGATGGAAGTCACATTACAGGAGGCATAACAGAATTCACACATATTAGAAACCTTAGGAATATAACCAAAGTTGAAAGTCTTTCGTGCAGTATTCACCCTTCAGGAAGCGTAAGAGAGTTCACACATATGAGAAGCCTTAGCAATGTAATAAATAGGAAAGACTTTTTAGTCTGTGGAAGAAAACTCAGCTTGTGTCACAGAACCAACACAAGATAAAACCCTTAATGAATGTAGCAAATGTTCAGTCTTTTCCCCAGAAGGCACAAGTCAAGATTTATCACTTTATCAGTTTGCATGATACCACACAGACACAGGATAAAAATCGTATGAATAAAAGAATATGAAAAATCCATCATGAACGCATGACTAAGTATAAAATGCACATAGGAGAGAAAAACCTTATGAATATTACAAATGTGGAAAGTGTTTGACCTGGAAGGCATACTTCTGTGTTCATCACAAACCTGATTCCCATAGAAGAAAAGAAAACTAATGGATAGAACAAATGTGCAAAGACTTTTAATCAGAAGTCAGTCTTCAGTACATTTCAGAACATACACAATAGAGAAATTCTGAGTAATGAAAAACATTTAGCTATATATAGAATCTCTGTATATGGGAGCATTAGGGTAAGTCTTCTAAACAAAGTCAACCGTCAGCAAGCATTAAGAGCACTCACAGAAGAAATAATAGCATGTAGGAAAACCTTTGTCAGAAACCTCTAAAAGCTGACTGTGTGGCTTAGTGGTAGAGTGATAACCTATCAAGGATGAAGGCCTGGGTTAGATTCCTCAATACTACGTGTAAAGAGCAAGCCAGAAGCAGCACTGTGGTTCAAATGGTAGAGTGCTAACCTTGAGCAAAAGTAGCTCAGGCCCTGAGTTCAAGCCTAAGGATAGGAGAGAGAGAGAGAGAGAGAGAGAGAGAGAGAGAGAGAGAGAGAGAGAGAGAGAGAGAGAGAGAGAGAGAGAGAGACAGAGAGAGACAGAGAGAGACAGAGAGAGAGAGACAGAGAGAGAGAAAGAGACAGAGACAGAGAGACAGAGACAGAGAGACAGAGAGACAGAGAGAGAGAGAAAGAGAGAAAAGAGAGAGAAAGAGAGAGAAACAGGAACTTCTAAATTTTACAGAGATAGAGAAGGAGAGAGAGAAGGGGACAGAAACTAATTTCTAAACTTTACAGTCTTTCTATTTCCTTACAAATTCGTCTATGTCATTCTTTCTGACAGAAGCACAGAATTCCATTGTGTAAAAATACCATATTTGATCTACTCATCAACTGACGGGCATCTGGGTTGGTTCCATACCTTTGCTATAGTAAATAGTGCTGTGATAAATGTTATTGTTCTAGTGAATTTAGTATGTCCTATCTGGACGATTGGCAAGTAGTGAAATTGCTGGATCACAGGGGAGCTCTATGTTTAGTCTTTTTGGGATACTGCCATAGTGCTTTCCATAGTGGTTGAACGAGTTTGCAATCCCACCAGCAATGTAGTAGTGATCCCTCCTGGCCACATCCCCTCCAGCATACGTTATTAGATTTCTGGATCTTGGCCATTCAAACTGGAGTGAAGAGGAAAAGGGAAAGAGGAACTGAAAATTTCTCTCCTTACAGATGACATGATTCTGTATTTAAAGAACCCTATAGACTCTACTCCAAAGCTGCTTGAGCTGATATAAAACTTTGGTAAGGTAGCAGGGTATAAAATTAACCCTCAATGTCAACTGCCTTCCTTTATGCCAACAAATGAGAGGATTGAGGCAAGAATCAGGATAGCAACTCATTTTGCTATCAAAGAAAATAAATACCTAGGAATTAACTTAGAATGTAAAGCACCTATTTGATGGAACTATAAACCCTGGAGAAGGAAATTAACGCAGAACTGAGGAAATGCAAAAACCTATGCTCCTGGTTTGGAAGAAGTAATATTGTAAAAATGGCAATCTTGATAAGGACTATCTACAAATTCAGTGCAATATTCATCAATATCCCAATGTCATTCTTTAAAGAAACAGAAGAGGAAATCCAAAATTTCACTTGGAATAATAAAAGACCCCTTATAGTCTGTCTTCTTGCATGATACATAATGTTTAATCTCACCTTCTCTACCAAAATCTCACCTTTCTCATTGAGACATAGGTGGTCCTGTTTACTAGCAGCAAAGGCTCAAACGCGCAGTTTCAGGTGTCACCACTGCCTCTGTTACTAGGTAGATCCAACTCTGTCATCGATTCTGAGGTCTGCTGTGGGAGTCTTGGTCACAAGTTGTTCTGTGGCTTCAGCTGCCAGCCTGTGCCTATTTGCTTCCTTTTCCTCCAGCAGCCTACAACAGGGAATGAAGTTCAGGCGCTGATGCTCTCCTTCATATGCAGGGCAGGATGAGCCCAACCCTCCCTCATCTTCCTCTTCCAATGTTTGGGAAAAAATGTGCTGGCTGAAGTCCTCAGGTGTGGAGCATGGCTGATCCACACTTTTAATCCAGGCTGGTCAGGAGGCTGAGATCTGAGTATGGAACTTCCAAGTCACCTAGAACAGGAAAGTCTGATAGATTCTTACTACCAAAAATAAAAACAGCTGGGAATGGAGTTTGGGCTCAAGTGGTAAAGGGCTAGTCTTGAGTACAAATGCTTAGTGCCCAGGCCCTGAGTTCAGGCTCCAGCACTGCCAACAACCTCACTTTAGTGAGATTTTAGCTTTATCCATGTAGGCACATCTCACTGGAATCTTTGCTGGTAGAGATAGTCTTCATAATTTTGTCTCAAGGTAAAGGTCCTCCTTGGGTAGTACACAAAAGGTGTCATGGAGAGAGGAGCCCCACTTGCTCCAGGTTTAAGATGGCCTAGGTCAAGCCAGCATGGAGTTGGCACATCAGTCTTTTTCCTAGCACCACCTACCAGTGAATGTCAAATGATATTGATTGTTGTGGGATTGTGTTATTGAAGTGCCCCATTAAGGGCAGTGTTAGCACATCCAAACTTGGATACCAGGAATGCTGAAATCTCAAAGCTAAGATTTCTGTTGGCTACAGAAATGCTGGTGTGTCTGTGATTCACTAAAAGTTCAGGTGCAAACATTCTGAAGCTTGATGCCATGTGTTTATTCCATTTACTAAAATTATTTTAATGCACTGCATAAGTTAAAACATTTGATAAGAGTCAGGGGTAGTGAAAACATTGTTCTTGAATTCAGGTGTCTGGCAGGGTAATGGGGGGGTGTTGGTGGCTGGGACTATGAAGCTGGAGCTGCTATCAAACCATGGATCATGTTCCTCTTTGTCTGGGAGAAATGACTCCAAAGATGAAATTTGAATGGCGAGGAAAAGATGATTATGTACTCAGGAAATTTCTCCTAAACAAATGCTCATGTGGAAGTGGGATGGGGGCTGGGCATGTCTGAGGCAGAGCTTAAGGGGGCTTCTCATGGCGTTGAGAACGTTCCTTGCAACTTCAGGCATGCAGCAGGGTGTTTTAGATGACCATTGTGAGATGGATGGACTAAGACTGGAGACAAGATGAATGCTGGGATCCTGCAATGCTCTTGCATGAGTGGCTGGTGGCTCACCTGAAAGAACTAATTATGTCTAAAAAAGAAATCAGGAATTTGTTTTGATTAGATAATACCTGTAATCCGAGGCATATTCAGGATCCTGATCTTAGTATTGTGGTTTAAAACCAACCCAGCAAAGGGAAAAATGCATGAGACTCATACTCCCAGTTTAGAGCAAGAACAAAGATTGAAGTAGAGCTGTGGCTTAAGAGCTAGAGTGCTAGCTTGAGCAAAGAAAAGCTAAGAAAAAGCTCCAGGTTTTGAGTTCAAGGCCAGGAATGAAAGAAGGAAGGTAAAAAAAGAGAAGTATGTGAGGAAGGGAAATATATAAATGAAAGAGAGAAGGAACTAGAAATTTAAAACTAGAAAATATTTAAAGTCATCAGTCCTTCTAAAAAAAGTGTTGGAGTATGGGTTCTATATGTGGTGAACTGGAAGCCCAGCAGTGACTTGTTAACCAAAGAGTCACCATGATGAGCAAAGGATAGAAATCTGCATGAGCCTCTTAGCGGATGGAGTCACAGAAGAGAACCTCAGCTCCCATCCCATATTTAGAAGCATATAGAGATGGGGAAGTTGGCATCACCTTGATGTCATTGTGTCCATGGAGACTGGAAGCCATGGCTCTATGAAAGCACAATGTTCTGGTTACTGAGCTGAGAGGCTGAGGAGAGCCAAGTCCTGGCCATGAAGAAATCAGGGTGGGAGCAGAGCAACTCTGCTGCAGTGTGTGCCTGCTTGGCTGTTCTTATTCTGTGGTGGATCAGGCCGGAGCGGGTGATAGTAACTGTTTTGTGGTCACAAGCCCTTCACCAAGAGCTTCCTCTGGGATCCTCATAAGCTTCAGGGTGGCTGGTGGTGTGATGTGTGTGGGGTGGAAGTGACAGAGGGATGGACGCATGGCAAGGTGGGTGAAGAGATGAGAGGAATGATGAGAGCCCAGTTCATTGGTTTCCAAGGTTAATGGGTGGGAGGTAGAGAGGCATGATGGAGGAATGATGGAGGCAGGGGAAGGTGGTGACAGAGTGAGGCCATCTGTAGTGCCAGCCTGGCCATCATCTGAAGCCCATAGGCAGCTTCCTGATCCTTCACTTAGTCCTGCTCCTTGTGGAGGGAATGTCACGTGTACCCAGAGCTAGGGGTGGGGCAATGTTAGTAGCACCTGGAGAACCATTGGCCTCTACCTGGGTGAGGGGTGGTTATGGCTCCCATGCTGGGTGGCCTGATAGCTATGGAACAGATCTCTCCTTAGATACCACAGTCAGTGGCTGCTCTCCATCTAGGGTTAGGGCACCTGCTCAGCCATCAGGACACCTCGTGCAGGACAGAGGCTTACAATTCAGATGGCAGCACAGGGGTGAAGATGATCTCACCGTAGCCCTAGTTACATGGCTGTCCCTGCATGCAGGACTGGATGAGCTGGGGAAAGATGTTCTCTGTGTTTTTCCACAGCCTATCCCGGCTTCTTCTTGTGTCTGGTTAGACCAAGAGAGTACCAGGTTCCCTCTCATAGTCCTGGTTCTTTTTCTTTTACAGTCATGAGGCTTGAACTCAGGTCCTGGGTATTGTCCCTGAGCTCTTTTGCTCAAGGTTGATGCTCTACCATTTGAACTATAGTGCCATTTCTAGCTTTTCCTTTTCATGTGGATCTCTGATATGTCCAGTGCTGTGCCTGCAGGGAGGCACTCACCCCACAGACAGAGCCACCTCTGCCGTGACTGTGACTGCCCACAACACTCACACCCACTCCTTGCACACCCCTCGACTCCAGTTTTAGCTCCTCGTGGACTGGGTGTCCAGCCTACCCCTTCCTACACTCACAAAGAGTCTACAGTTGTCTTCCCAGGGTCCTTTCTTCTGCCAGCCAGAGTACAGACTGTGCACATCTTGACGATCACAGAGCTCAAAGCCAAAGGCTGAGATGCAGAAGGGGGTGACCCAGTAGCTGCACAGGGCCCATGGATCATCCTGTGCATCCCCCAGCCTGTGACTTCCCCCACCCCCTTGGCAGGGAAGCTCCATGCCCACATCCTGATCCCTGGTCCCCTCCAATTCCATTCTCCCTTGGATTTTGCAGACTGTCTACCATCAGGATCTAAAATTCTATTCATCACTTTATGTCCTTATCACTGATTTGCTACTTGGGCAGGATCTCCCCGTGCCTGGAGAGTGGGCATGTCATGTACTGTCTGTGGAGAAGTTGCCCCAGGAGAAGAAATATGCACTTCATGTGAGTGTTGGACTGGGCAGGAGGGCTCCCTAGGATCAGAAGCCACAGGAGGGGTGCAGATGGGGGAATGCTAGGGGCCCCAGGGGACAGTGGGAGTTAGGGCACAGTTGGTTCCTTCTGTAGGGTTGACACCGCTTCACAAACCCAACAGAATGAGGTTCACATTACAGATGTCAGAGACAGTGCAGATTGCCAATGGGCGCAGGGGTCACTGTCACCCCCAGATGCTGGCTGCATGCTGGGATGCACGCAGAGATGTTTTCAAGATCAGATAATGAGGATGTTGCAGGGTGTAACCATTCTTTTCAGATGGCTCTCTAGCTCTCTTGAGCTTCATCTCTATCTTTGGCTTTTTCTTGGCAGTTAACTGGAAATGAGAGTTTCATGGACTTTCCTTTCTGGACTGGCTTCAAACAGAAGCTATGCACAGTTTTCAAACCATACCCTACTGAAGAAGGGAAGCTTGTTCTGGTGCTTAAATGGGTTGCACTTTGGCTCCGTTTGCTATGCCTCACGGGAGGGGGCTCATCATTTGTAGACTAAGATCTCATGACCTTCAAAGCCAAATGCTACCTGAAAGTTCAGGGTCCCAGCCTATGTGTTGGGCCGGGGTGAATACATTCTCTGTTATGCTGGGTCATCAACCCATGTTTTAAGCTGGAAGTAGGCAGTGCCACATTTGATAAGAACATCTGCCAGAGATTGTCACCTCATGAAAGCAGATTCTAAATTTGTATTCCATTTCCTGTGGTGGAGAAATCCCCTCCAACTTAGACAGGCTCACATCCACCTGCAGGTCACACTCCTAATGCACCCTTGAGTGTCCTCATGGTATTGGGATCTAAGTTTGTAGGGAATGCTCCTTTAGACCATGAATTAGCTGGACAAGTGATGACAAACGTGTTGTGGATTAATATGAGAACAATTTAAGAAGCCCTGGAGGAGCATCAACCTGACCCTCTGTGGTGCTATAAATCTGATAGGATGTTCCAGACTGAGAAACAATCACATGGCTTTGTGTTTGGCATCCAGACAAGTGAGTGCATGTCTTAGCTGTCAGTCAATACAGAGGAGGACATGAATAAGTGGGTGGAAAGCATCTATCAGACCCCTGTCTGGGGGAAGGTGGAGAGAACATAGGAAGGTAGATACCATGCCTGTGGTGGGGCCAAAAAAAGGGTAAAAGAGGCAAAGGAACCAGGTACTGGTAGCTCAAGACTGTCATCCTAGCTACTCAGGAGTTTGAGATCTGAGGATCACAATTCAAAGCCAGCCCAGGACAGAAACTCCATGAGACCCTTATCTGCAATAAACTACTGAATGCAAGAAGCTCAAGCTCAGTGACAGCATCCAGGCCTAGCGTTCAAAACCGAGGACTGGCAGAAAAAAGTATCAAAGGACAAGAAGCTGGCCAAAAGTTAGAGGGACTCTATCTTGACAAACAACACAATGGTAAGTTGCACTCAGAAGACTTGCACAAAATCTGGAAATGCCTGAGACCTATCTATGTATGTTTCCTGTTTGTCTAAATACATATGTTTATGCATTTATATATTAGTATAGAGAGACAGATCAATACATATGACTATACATATATACATAGCCAGACACTTATGGGTGGGTGGTATACTGTGTGAGAGTTTGTGTTTGTGTTTTGTGGATGGCTATCTCTGTTTAAGAAAGATAGAAAATATGTAAATATCTTTAAAAAAACTTGAAAAAAATATAGAGAGACATAAGCTCTTGAGGGAATCTGAAATGACAAGATTATTCACAGGCACGTTTATCCTTATGGACTCCTCAGCAAGTTTTAATTTTTTTCATTATTTTCTTTCTTTTTTTGAACCAGTGCTAAGGATTTCTCTCAGGGACCAGGTGCTGCCAATTACTAATTTTCTCATGGCTGGTACAAGACGAACTGAGCCACAGTTCCACTTTTGCCTTATTTGTTCGTGCTTAACTGAAGATAAAGATTTCTATCAGTGACTTTCTTTCAGGGGCTGGATTCTAACGAGGATCCCCAGACCTCAGCCTTCTCTATAGCTACAATTAACAATATGAGAACCCAGCACTGGGTTCCAATGCACAGGGCAAGAAATTGAGTGAATCTCTCAACTCCAATTAGCTATAATAAGCTAGAAGTGAAAGACCAATACCTTTGAGGAAAAGATGCTGAGGGTTATCACACAGGCCCTATGAGTAAGCCCTAAACCCTGTACACATGTGTGCATGCACACATTCGCAGATACACACACACAAGCACACACACAATATTTCAGGCAATATTGTATTTTGAATTAATATCCAAAGATTGGACAACAGGATAGCAAGTAATAAAATCTGTTTTTCTTGTCTACATTGAGGGAAAGGGATAAGTCACAAGATGCAGAAGCGAAGAATTCAGAGGCAAATGCTGTGAGTGAATAACTTGTAAAAAGCACATTTCATTTCTTTTCTTTTCTTTTGTTTTTTCTGCCATTCCTGGGGCTTGAACTCAGGGCCTGAGCACTGCTCTTGGCTTTTCCCAAGTCTAGCCCTCTGCCACTTGAGCCACATTGCCATATGGATTTTTATATCTGTGTGATATTAAGGACTCAAACCTAGATCTTCATGGATGCTAGGCAAGCACTCTACCACTGGGCCAAACTCTAAACCCCGATTAAGTATTTATAAATAGTCATCATCATCATATCAAAATATCCTTTCTCCTACAAAGAATGAACACTTATCTATGTCTGTAAGACTTTTTTTATGTCACCAATGCTTCTGTGATTTTCCCACTTGCATTTTTACAGATGACAGCACAGATATTCATCAGGAAGAAAAATAGATTAGGATACAGAAACCTAACAACGTCCTAGTAGATTGAAGTGAAAAATATGTGCAAGATGGCCTGGGTGTTTCATCTATTTGTAGAGTGCTTGGCTACCACACAAAAAGAGTCCGGTTTGATTCTCCAGTACCATATACATAGAAAACGCTGGAAGTGGTGCTGTGGCTTGGTGGGACAGCTATAGCCTAAAGAAAGCCTAAGAACAATGGTCAGGCTCTGAGGTCAAGTCCCAGGACTAGCAAAAAAAATGTGCAAGAGGCAAAATGCAAGCTGAGAAGGCACTGTGAAGCAAAATGTCTTGTGAAGGGTAAGGGGAATAGTGACAGTTAAGTTTGGATCTTACCTAAGAAAGGCTCCTTGAGCCTGAGACCAGGCTAGCACTTACGCCTAGTTAATGACTTGGGATTTGAACAAAAAGGTGTGCTGTTTACTACATCCATATGTGAGGTGGGAAGGGAGATTCAGCCTCCAGTATGTCTTTGGGGAGGTCTTCTGTGAGCAAGGAGCTTTGGTCATTGGGCCTTGAAAGGTGACCCTACCTCCCTCACAATGGAACAGAATATGTAACCCTGGTAACCAAGCCACTGTATGTGACAACCAGCTCAAGTCAGCTCCCTGGCCTGTGGCTCAGGAGGAAGAAAGATGTTGCTGTGCTGTTGCCAAAGGTCAGGAGGCTCAGATCTCAGGCATGAGAGATATGGATGTCTCACTTGAAGAAGTAGATGCTGGATCAGGGCCAAGACAAAATTCCAGTATATCAGCCATTTCTCTAGGAAGAAAGCCAGGAAACTCCAGGGCAACTCAGGTGAGGTATATGGAGAGGAAACCTATTTGAACCCATCATCCTGCCCACACACTACAACCTTCTTGTGTGCTTTCAAGTGACTATACTGATATTAGAGTGTGTCATTTCCAATCTACTCTATTCCAATTCCTCAGTGTGAAGTGTGGTCCCATTCCTACGTTTGAAATATCCACTGTTTTGCCAATACAGTGTGATGGTAAGTCAGCTCAGACTCTGAATGAGCCTTGTAACCTATGGATCCTGGAGGAAGGCCTGTTGGAGATGCTGCTGACAAAGCTGATCCCTGCCTACCAGAAAGCGGATCTCTTTTATGTGGGAAACTTCCTGCACAATTTCAAATAGTGGAGGACAATGTAGTAGTTGCTGGAAATTCTCTTGAAAAAGTGAGTGTTCCCCCTCCAAACCCATGTTTGCTCACCCCTCCTGGCCAAGTCTTGGAATACTTGGCTCCTCTCTGAGCCTGTTTGGTTCACTGGGGTGTTCACAGGGGAGCTAAGCATGATACAAGTGCACAAACTACTTTATTATGACTGGGACACCATGCCATTTCATTTCCCTCACAAGCTACTGGAGTCTCAACAGTGTGTTTACTGAGAAGTTGGATTTCAGGCATGAGTAAGTGGCTCCCAACTGCAGCCCTCCCCTAGGTGACATCCTAGGAAATCCCATTTCCCAGTAAGAAATGAGGTGTCAGTACTAATGGCGGAGGCCTGTGAAATACTGGAGTCAGAGGAAAAGCTGGGGGTGAATCACTTTTGAACCATCAGGGAGGGATTGTGATAGCTTTGCCTGTTAGAATCTGAAAGCATTTACATTTTGGTGTGTGGTCCAGTGCTGCCACTTGAACCTGAACCCAGGTCTAAATGCCATCCCTTTGGTGTTCAAAAATTAGCACTGTACCATTTGAGTCATAGGTCAAGTTCTGGCTTTTTGCTGCCTAATTGAAGACAAGTGCCTTTAGATTTTACTGACTAGACTGGCTTTCCACTGTGATCTTCAGAGCTCAGCCTGCTGGGTGGCTAAGATTAGAGGAATGAGCATTTAGTTCTTTATTTAGAGCATTCACTTATTGATTTATTTAGAGCATTTACTTAGTTAATTTAAGGTGCGTTTACTTTGCACAGATGCATAGAGGCCTCTCTCAGAAGCTTCTGGAAGTGGGGTGTAAAAGTCATCCTGTTCTCGAGTGTCTCTTACCCCCCTCCCAGCACATAAGTGCACATCTCTGCAGGACAGCCACAGCATTAGAATCCTGCAAGAAAGGGGCTTTGGTAAAAGGCTCAGGATGGAGAGAGAAGGCTCTCAATTTCCTTGTACCGAATGTGCCCATAGCATCATGTGTTCCATCTATACGATGTGAATGGACTTCTACCCGAGTGATTTCTACTAGTTCAAGAACTGCCACACCCTGACACAACTCAAGCTCTATATGAGGCTCCACATGTCGGCTTTGGACCTGCTCTTCTAAACACAAACTTTTTGACCAGCTGGAGGAATATGCGACCAGTAAGACGAAGAAAAATTAGAAGTCCTGGTGTGGGTGCCTCAGAGCCTGTGAGTAGGAAGCCCATGTGGTCTAGATATTGGTTGGCCCTTACTTCTACAGAGCTTGGCAAAATGCCCTTTATGGGTGGTGTCAGCCAGGTAATGTCTGTCCTCTGAAAGGACTCGGGAATAAGCACTCATTAGAAAGACCCTACACCTCCTCAGTGTTCAGTCCAAACTCCAGTTCTACAGGTTCCTCCATTAGATCCTCATGGAAGTTGAGTGACACTTCAACTTGCAGAGTCCACTCTGTCCACTCTGTACCTATTTCCATTCTTAGGTTTGGGTCATCGTGTAAGAGCTTATCCTGAACTCCGGATGAAAAACCCACCAGTGGAGCTGGTGACTGATGGAGACTGAGAATCATCACTGCACTCCAGAAAGCATGGGCCTTCTGTAGAAATTACCAAACAGGTTTAGAGTCCTATGGATATACCTTTTGCTCTGAACCCCATGTGTGACACAGTTGAACCTGCAGATACTATGGAGGAAGAAAAAGAGCACCCAGATTTCCTTCCGTTTCCTTTGACACTCCGCCCAGAGTCAGTCCATCTGAGTCAGAGTAACACTCCACTTATTGTGCAAGCTGAAGGGGCACACGCTGGGCTCATGGAAAATGTCCCCATGGGAATCAGCAAGTGTACTCTCAATACTGGATTCATTGGAGGAAAATGAATCCATCCTCACAGAATATCCAGACCCATCCATCTCACTAAAAGAGACTCAATCTCCATTCGACAACCCAGAATCCATCCCCCTCTTAACTCAGGAAGGACATTCTGTTTCTCATGAGGAAGGATACCCTTCTGAGGACTCTGAAGTAGAATTACTGTCTGAAGGCAACTTGGAGGCCAGTCTGGATTTAGACCTTCCCTGTCCCCTTCCTAAAAAGACGTCTCTTTATCTTGCTCTCATGATTCTTGTCAAGTATTCATTGTATTTACTTTGCTAACTATTAAACTCTCATTGTTAATATTATGGTGTGCTGTTCTTCAGTCCTTATTATACTGTGTTTTATTTTCCACTTATAATGTGAGACCTCAGACACCTAGGTCCTGCGTGGGCCAAAAACCAGACAGGTCTGGTCCCATAGAAGACAACCTTACTGGATATACAGGGAACTATGAAATGCATGGAATCACCAGGAATCCAGGCCAGGCCTCCATGGACAGACAAGTCAGCTACCAAAGCTTAAGGACCAAGCAGATGCCTGGAAATGTGTTTTGTCAATTGGGAAAATTGCCAGAGTAACTGTAATATTATGTGGGACTCTGTTCTGTGAGTTCAAGTCTGTTTATATATCCATTGTGCTTTGTACAAATATTTAAGAAAATTAAAACTCCACAATAGCATCAAAAATCTACTTTGGCTTTTAATGTTGCCTAGTTGTAGAGTGCTCGCCTAGTATACAAGAAGACCTTGATTCAATTCCTCGACACTGCATACACAGAAAAAGCAGATGGGGCACTGTTGCTCAGGTGTAAGAGTGCCACCCTTGAACAAATGTTGCCAAGGACAGTTCCTGGTCCCTCAGTTCAAGCCGCAGGACTAGCCAAACAAGAAATCATACCATTTTCCACACATTTGGAAATAAATCTGTTTTATCTAACCCTACTTCTTTTTTGCCAGTCCAGGGTGTGTGCCACCAAGCCAAACTACTGGCCCCCAACCTTACTATTTTTAATCATTTAATTTTTTTACATAATCATATTTCATGCTGTCTGTATTAATAGCATAAACAGTATGCTTAGTGTAATAATGTTAAAGGTAAAACATAAGAAATTAATAACTAAAATTCCTTTTATATTAGTTTTATAGCATTACTATAATTTTATGAGAAAAATTACTTAGAATGTTTATTTTAGAGTTCAAGTAATCCATTTTGATAAATATATCAACCTACATCATTTATTTGAACACATTTTAAACTATTTTTTTCAGGAATGAAAATACATATATATTTGTTGTAAATGAAATTTATGACTTGGGGGGAAGGGAAAGAGAAAACGGGGGAGGGGGTAACAGTGTTTACAAGAAATGTACTCATTACATATGTAACACCAATCTCTTTGTATATCACCTTGAACAACAAATTTTTTGAAAAGTAAAATAAGTTTAAATGTCTAATTTGGGCAGAATTTTTTTTTGCCAGTACTGGGCTTAGACTCAGGACCTGAGCACAATCCTTGTTTTTGATTTTGTTTATTCTTAAGGCGCAAGTTCTATCACATGTGCCACAGCACCACTTTTATCTTTTTTTATCAATGTTGTGCTGAGGAATTGACCTTGGGTCTTCATTCATGCTCGGCAAGAACGCTTCCACTAAGCTTAACTTATGGCCCCAGTGGGAAGGAAGTTTTCCATAAAATATGTAGGAAATATGTACACTAAGGAAAAGCCATCAAAAATAGAAGAAAAATTATATACTTAGATAACAACATGCCAGTATTATGGCCGATCTCTGTAATTCTAGCTTCAAGAGTGGCCTATTTGGACCGGGAGTTGGCTGGCTGAAGTAAAGTGCTATCCTTGAGCAAGCCCTAGGATAGTGCTCTGGCCATGAGTTGAAGCCATAGGACATGCAAAAAATAATAATTTAATGCCCGTGACTGGTGGCTCACCCTGGTAATCCTAGCTCCCCTGGAGGATCGACGTTCAAAGACGGCCCAGGCATAAAAATCTGTGAGAATCTTATTTCCAAATAATCCAGAGAATTCAAAATGACAATGTGCCTCAAGTGGTAGAGCTCTTGCCTTGAGCTGAAGAGCTTAAGGTAAACATCCAGGCCCAGAGTTCAAGCCCCATGAGTGAAAAAAAGAAAAAGAAAAAGAAAGCCCTTATCTAAGGCTGGAGTGCACACTAGTGGTAGTTTGCTTGCCTAGTATGCACAAAGCCCTGTGTTCAATTACTCTGTACCACTTACACCAAAAAAAAAGCTGGAAATGATCTCAGAAGGTTGGGTTCTGAGGATCACAGTTCAAAGCCAGGCCAGACACTAAAGTTCATGAACCTGTTACTTCCACTTAAGCACCAGAAAACCAGAAGTGACACTGTGGCTCAAGGTGTTTAAGGTTGTAGCCTTGAGCTGAAGAGCCCAGGGACAGTGCCCAGGTGCACAATTAAAGTCTTACAACCAAAAGAGAGAGAGAGAGAGAGAGAGAGAGAGAGAGAGAGAGAGAGAGAGAGAGACAGACAGCGACAGAGAGACAGAGAGAGAGACAGGCAGACAGACAGAGACAGACAGACAGAGAGACAGAGACAGAGACATCAAACAGTCAGGCACTGCTGGCTGAAGCGTGTAATTCTACCTACTATGGAGGCTGAGATTGGAGGATCTTGGTTCAAAGCCCAAATCCAGCCTGGACACATATGTTTGTGAGACTTACATCACCAATTAACTACCAGAAACCAAAAATGGAGCTGTAGAGGAAGAGCGCTAGCCTTGAGCTGAAGAGGTCAGGGACAGTCCAGGCCCAAAGTCCAAGCAACATGATGAATCAATAATAAAAAAAAGAAGATAGCTAATAGTAATGATGAATAATTTTGGGCTGGGAGTTTGGCCTAGTGGTAGAGTGTTTGCCTAGCATGCACGAAGACCTGGGTTCAATTCCTCAATATCACATACATAGAAAAATGCTGGAAGTGGTGCTGAGGCTAAAGTGGTAGAGCCCTAGCCTTGAGAAAATATAAGGACAGTGCTCAGTCCCTGAGTTCATGGCCAGGACTGGCCAAATCAAAAGTAGTAGAGCACTGGCATTGAACTGAAGATCTGAGGAACAGCCCATGCACAGAGTTCAAGCACCGCAAACAACAACAACAAAATCTATGAAATGGCAGTGGTGGTTTTAAGCTAAGCAAAAATAGAGTAGAAATTGGTAAAATAAATATTTGTGTGTAAGCAAAATAGCCAGACTTATGCATTAGAACAGGATAGCAACTTGAAAAAAAAATTTGTTTTCCATCTCACTAGGTCCTGTCTCTTAATTTATTCAAGTAAGTAAAATGCTGGGTTTTATAATCATTTCTCTGAATATTAGAAAATCATAATATCTCTCATTAACCAACAAAGACCAGGAACTGGGGCTTCGTTCAAATGGCAGAGTATCAGGCAAGAGAAGAAAAATATTGAAGTAAGAACTTGAAGTTCTTGATACAGAACCTGCATAGTAACAGAGCAGCAGCCTGGTGATGGTACCTCACACCTATAATCTTAGCTACTCAGGAGGCTAAGATCTGAGAATCAAAGTTTAAAGCCAGCCAAAGTACCCAGTTAACTGCCAGAAAAACCAGAAGTGGCACTGTGGCTCACAGATTAAAGCACTAGCCTTGAGCTGAAGAGCTCAGGGACAGTGCCCAGGCCCAGAGTTCAAGCCCCACAATTGACAAAAATCAAACAAGCAAACAAAACTCACAAAGAAGCCTGCAGACCACAGTGGTTCTGCTGAGTCTCTTCTCTATGGGGATCAGGAAACATTTCACTTTTTCTGTCTCTTCCCATCTCAACATACATACTAAAATAAGACTGTGTTGAAAGTTTCAATTTATAAAAATGTTTTTCATGAAGCACCCTGAAATATTCATCGCTTATATCTCAATTGAAGATAGTTGATTTGGGGCTGCATTGGTAGAGTGCTAGCCTTGAGCAGAAAAGGTCAGGGATAGATCTGAAGCACTCAGTTGAAGACCCAGTGCCAACACACAAAAGAAATTATGCACTTTATACATATTTTCTAATTTCTTAATGAATTTTTCAGTCTGTATAAATATAGGGTACATTCCTTGTTACTTAAGTAAGATTGCTCTTTTTTTTCTTTTTGCCAGTCCTACGGCTTGGACTCAGGGCCTAGACATTTTCATTGGACTCGCTTGCCCAAGGTGAGTGCTGTGCCTCTTGAAACACAGCGCCACTTCTAGCTTTTTTCTGAATATGCGGTACCGGTGAATAGAACCTAGGTCTTCATGCATTCTAGGTGAGCACTCTACCATTAGGCTACATTCCCAGGCAGTGAGATTCCTCTTACAGTCATTGTATGTTCACAGAGTTTGATCTCACACACTGTAGGGACTGGTTGGCTTTGACCTGTGATCCTAAGCTCTGAGCCTCCTAAGTAGCTGAAATTAAGTTGTGAGCCAGCATGATGGCTTCCATTCTTTTTTCTACAAAAATATATGTAGTTATCTAAAATATATTTATAGCTGAAAAAAATGAATCTCTCCCAAACAAATCTTCAAAGAAACAACCATCCTATTAAAAGGTGGGCTAAAGACTTAAAAGAGTATTCTCTGAAGAAAAAATTAAAATGGGCTTTAGACACATGAAGAAATGCTACATAACTCTAGCAATAAGGGAAATGAAAATCAAAACAACTTTGAGATTCCTCCTGACTCCAGTCAGAATGGCCATTATCAAAAAATCTAATGAGAGATACTGGTGGGGAAGTGACCAGGTGGGATCACACCTACACTGTTGGTGTGAGTGTAAACTCGTTCAACCACTAGGGAAAGCAGTGTGGTGGTTCCTCAAAAGACTGAACATAGAGCTCCCCTATGATCCAGCAAATCCCCTACTTGGCATCTACCCAATTGTCCAGAAAAAAGGACATACTAAAGCCACTAGCACAATGATGCTCATTGCAGCACTATTTACCATAGCAAAGCTATGAAACCAACCCAGATGCCACTCAGTAGATGACTGAAACAAGAAGATGTGGTACTTATACACAATGGAATGCTATGCTGCCATCAGAAGGAATGACATCGCCCCATTTGTAAGGAAATGGAAAGACTTGGAAAAATTCATATTAAGTGAAGCAGCCAGACCCAAAGAAACATAAGCTCAATGGTTTCCCTCATTTGTAATAATTAGTTCACATCTAGGACTCTCCTAGCAGAGGATTACAATAACTGAAAAACCTAGGTATATAAGGTCATATAGGATGAGACTAAATGAAAGGATCTCTAGGATATGGGAACAAGAGCTATATCTTGTGTCATCGTTGCTCTTAATCTTGTGTGATTTTTGTCCTTAATCTACTATGTTATTTCCCATCTCTTATTTTGCCCTTTGGTTTATGTCAGATTGTTACTGTATCTGATTTTTTCCCTGGCATATTGTATATATGTTTATTTGTTTATGTCAAATAGGAAAGGGAAGGGGGGAAACAAGATGATTGGGAAGGGGAGGGGAGAGGGAACTGGGGACAAAAACATGTGCAGTGGAATAAATGTGTGAGAAGCAATGCAGTCCACTACCTGTAAATGTAATCGTAACCCCTCTATACATTACCCTGAAAATAAAAAAGAGACTATAAAAATATCTGTAGAAAATGAGGTTGGATGATGGAAACAACCTGATGCCCTACTACAAAAAATGTGATACACGCACACACACACACACACACACACACACACACACACACACAAACACACAATGGAATGATACATAGCCAACCGACAAGATAAAATAATGGCATTCTCGGGGAAGTGGATGAAAAGGAAAAAAATCATATTAAGTGAAGTAAGCCAAACTCAAAGGAACATAGGCCCAAGATTCTCCCTCATTTGTCAAATTCAGTAGAAACCTTGGGATCTGCTACCAGAAATTTACAATAGAACAAAATCTAGAGACATCGTGTCAAATAGTATGACACTAAATGTAAGGACCTCCAAGATAAAGAAACAAAACTCATATAATGAGTGATTGTTGTCCTTAATGAACTATGTGATCTCTTATCTCTTTTGCTATCCCTTTGTTATATCATATTGTTACAATATTTCACCTTGTTTTCTGATATATTTCATACGTGCCTAATTGGTTATTTGAAATTGGATAGGGAAGGGGGGAAATGAACATGAGTGGGGGTAGGGGAAGGGAAAGGGGACCATATCATTACATGGGGTATCAAAGTTTGAGAAGTAATGCACCTTCTATCTGGTGAATATAATGTAACCCTTCTATAAATTACAATAAAAATAAATACAGAAAAAGAAGATCTGCACAGAAAAAAATAATAATGGCATTTTTGGGGTAGTGGATGAAATTAGAGTGAATCCTGTTGAGTGAGATAAGTCAAGACCAAGGAACAAAAGGTACATGATATCCTTAATATATGGATATTAGTTTCAAACAGTAGTAGAGCGATGATTGAATAGTTGATACCCAAAGTTCTGGACATAATTTTGGAGATATAAACATAACTACATAGACATAAAAATCTAGGATAGACTATACACTCTATAGACATGTGTTTTATTATAGATTAATCTGTATCTATGACATACAAAGACTCAGCTTAATTTTTACTATATTCTAAAATCTATGTGCCAGTGATTGTATAGCGATTCCCTTCTTGAATACTTGTTGGTTAAACATGACATTTGAAATATGATGTAAAATTCAATGTTAATAAATTTTTTAAAAAAGAGGCTAGAGGTAAATACCACTAATGTACTTGCTCTAAGTGGTACAGAAATTTTCTTAATGAATCAAGGGGTTTTATTACATCTTTATGCAATTATTTTAGTTCTGAGTGTTCTACACTCAATGATACTTCTGGAAAGATGATATAGCTGACTGTGTAGATGGTATGAAGACATACTGGCCTAAACGTAGAATAAAGCATTGGTAAGTGGCTGTTAGCTGTCCAGATTCTACTGGAATATGTGGAATGAATTTATTAAGCACAATGCAGGCTCTTAGTCAGATCAGGATCAAGATTATGTTGTTCCATCAGATGAATGAGGAAAGATCAGAAAAATCTACTAAGATATCCAGATATACTTTTTAAACTAAGGTATCTGGACTCCTTTTTTTTCTTTCTTGGTGGGAAGCTTGAACTTTGGACCTGGGCAAGGTCTCTTAGTTCTTTTTCCTCAAGGCTAATGCTGTACCAGTTTTAGCCACAACTCCACTTAGTTTTTGGGTGGATAAGTGGAGAGTAGAATCTTACAGTTTTTTTGTTTTCATTTTTTTGCTTGCAAAGGCTTTGAATCACCTTCTCCCTGGCTAGTAGAATGACAATTATGACCCTCCAGCGCCTGGCTAGTGATTTTTTGAAAACTGGACTTTATTCCAAATCACATAACTGGTTCCTAGCAAAGTTTTGAAGTCTGACTTAAATGTGACAGATTTTTGTCACTTGGAGACACTCTGTGCTGAACGTTAGAAATCTACCAGCTGAGTCACAGTGGCACTTCCAGTTTTTTGTTTATGTGGTGCTGAGGAATGGAATCCAGGGTTTCATACATGCTAGGCAAGCTTCATTTTCAGCCCAAGGTTTTATGTTTTGTTTTTTCACTGTTGTTGATTCTAAGGTACTGTATGATGTTCTTTCATTTTCTTTGCTTTTTACTCTTTTCTTCTTTTTCCCTTTAGTTTTATTCTCTGTAGTCACTGTGTTGAATTCGGGTACCCTGTGTCTTGTACATAGGTTTATGTGATTTGGGGAATGGAGAGGGTATAATAAAATGGTAAAAAAAAAACAAAGGAAAAAGGGTGAACCAATTGAACAGTGATACTTGGAAGACACTAAACGGAAATGAACTGAACAATCTGGGTGGAGAGGGGGCTGAGGGTAGGAAAACAGAGAAAAATGAGGGAGGGGATGACAATTTTCTTAAGAAATATGTTCATTACTTATGTAACCGTATGCCAACTATATATTGACTTAACAAAATAAATTAACTTAAAAAATAATTTAGCCGGGTATGGTGGCTCACACTTGTAAATGTAGCTACTCAAGAGGCTGGGATCCAAGGATAGCAGTTCAAAGTCAGCCTGGGCACTGAAGTCCATGTGACTCTTATCTCCAATTAACCACCAGAAACCCAGAAGTGGCCCTATGGCTCAAGGGATAGGGCAGTAGTCTTGAGCTGAAAAGCTCAGTGACAAGACCCAGGTGCAGAATTGCAGTCCCAAGACTTGAATGATGAATGATACTAGCCAGGCTCTGTGCGCTCACACTTGGAATCCTATCTACACAGAATCAGGTTTGAATCCAGCCCAAACAAATTGCATGATATTCTGATTTACAGTTCATTACCAAAAATCTGGAAGTGGAGCTGTGGATAAAGTGGTAGAACACTAGCCTGAAGCAAAAAAAAACTTTTAAGGACAGTTCCCAGGCCCTGGGTTCAAGTCCCAGGACTGGCATAAAACAACAAAATGTGACGCTGAGTCCTCCATCATTTGGTGTTATAGTTCAATATTCTTGATATGCGTCTTAGACATTAAGTCCCTAGCAAATACTCTCCCCTGAAATTCTGCTTCATAGCTGATTCATAGAATTTCAGCATCATTACTATCACCTTCCAGTTAGCATAGCAGTCTACTACTGAAAATTTGAAGAAAACTTTTCAGTAATCCTAGTAAATCTGTGTATCATCTGCACACACATGAAATCAGCAGGAGCTATGTTCTACTCTTATATAAATGTATTTAATCCCTTCTTGACTTAATGAGCCTTAAAGAGTAAAACATATGAAATAGTTATGAAACTAACAGTCACCATTCTTCTACCTAATATTGTAATATAAGTTTATAAATGCAAGGACTATTCTGAAGTGTGCAGAAGATAGCTTCTAATTATAATATTCTCATGAAGTATAGTTTTTAAGAAACATGTTGCTTGCTTTGGGAAAGCAAAGGCAAGGAAAAATGATATAAGTGAGTTCCCTATTTATCAGAAGGAAAATACTATTGGGTTTAGATCAACTTCATTCATTCCGTGCTGATGAAACAAATATTTGCAATTCCTGAGGCCAATCACTTCATTGTGATGCACAATCAGCCAGCTTAGATCAATATTCCAAAAAAGGAAAGGAACAAATGAGAAGCAATTAAGGTTTCCAAAATGAACCAGGTGTTGGTGGCAGCTCACACTTGTAATTCTATCTACTCAAGGCCTGAAATCCAAGGATCTGGATTAAGTCTGTCTGGGATGAAAATATTCCTGTCTGTAACATCATCTCTGTTATCACAGCCCAGCTGATACACTCTGCCCAACAGGTTTCAAACACCAAAGTCCATCTCCTATCTGAAATACTATCAAACGTACTCACATATTATTTCCTCTTTGGGAGATAGTTGAAACATGTACCAGAAACATTTCCCTGGCTTCAGAGTGGAAGTGGAAATATATACTCACTAGAATCCCATCTAGTACATTACAGTCAATCATCGTTCCTCACATCTTGTTAGTTAAATTGAACAATGAGTGTTTGGATCAGAAGCAATGTGTATGAGCATACATGTTGTAAAAGTACTGTAATCCTAGCTACTCAAGATAAGGTGAGAACTGAGGATTCCAGTTCAAAATCAGCCAGGCAATAAATTCCATAAGATTTTTACCTCTAATTAACCAGCAAAAAACAGAGTGTTGAATTGTGCTTAAAATGCCACAGCCCTAAGCTTTGCATTAAAGTGCTAGGGGGTAGCATTCAGGATGCCCACTCCCTCCACTCTTTTTTAACATAGTACTAGAATTCCTAGGCAGTGCAATAAGGCAAGAAGCAAGCATAAAGGGGATCCAAGTAGGGAAAGAGGAAATAAAACTATCCCTCTTTGCAGATGACATGATTCTGTATTTAAAGAATCCTATAGACTCTACTCCCAAGCTCCTTGAGCTGATTCAAAGCTTTGGAAGGGTAGCAGGCCATAAAATCAACCCTCACAAATCAACTGCCTTACTTTACGCTAACACTGAGAGGAACGAGGCAGTAATCAGGAAAGAAATTCCTTTCACAGTAGCCTCAAAGAAAATAAAGTACCTAGCAATTAGCTTAACTAAGAATGTAAAGGACCGTTTAGATGAAAACTTTAAAACCCTAAAAAAGGAAATTAAAGCAGAACTAAGGAAATGGAAAAACCTCCCATGCTCCTGGATTGGAAGAATCAACATTGTGAAAATGACAATCTTGCCAAGGGCTATCTACAAATTCAATGTAATACCAATCAACATCCCAATGTCATTCTTTAAAGAAATAGAAGAGGCAATTCAAAATTTCATATGGAATAATAAAAGACCCCATATAGCAAAAATACTTCTTATCAGAAAGAACAGCGCTGGAGGAATTTCAATTCCAAACTTAAGACTCTCTTACAGAGCTATAATTCCCAAAACAGCTTGGTACTGGCACAAGAACAGGCCTGAAGTCCATTGCAGTAGAACTGCGGACCCAGATATTAAACCACAGACCTATGGCCACATAATCTTTGACCAGGGAGCCAAAAAAATAGAATGGAAGAAAGATAGCCTCTTCAACAAGTTGTGCTGGCAGAACTGGTTAAACACCTGCAGAAAACTAAAGTTGGATCCTTCTTTGTCACCTTGCACTAGAATTAACTC
Organism: Megascapheus bottae; assembly: GCA_024803745.1. Lineage (NCBI taxonomy): Eukaryota > Metazoa > Chordata > Mammalia > Rodentia > Geomyidae > Megascapheus > Megascapheus bottae. The sequence goes on from JANJXV010000422.1 coordinate 187,653, forward strand.
CAAATGGATCAAAGACGTGGAGGTAAAAGCTGACACACTGAAAAGTTTACAGGAAGGAATAGGAGATACACTAGGCCTCCTTGGCACAGGTCGAAACTTTCTTAATAAGGACCAAGAATCACAACAAATCAGAGAAAGGCTGGATTCGTGGGACTGCATTAAACTGCAGAGCCTTTGTATGGCAACGGATATAGCTAGTAAACTAATCAGGAAGCCTACAGAGTGGGAGAAGATCTTCACCAACCAAACAACGGACCAAGGCCTCATATCTAAAATATATCAACAACTCAAAAAATTGAATCACTCCAAAACTAACCTCCAAAGTAACACCCATCCCATTACAAAATGGGCCAAAGACTTAAAGAGAGTCTTCTCTGAAGAAGAAACAAAAATGGCCTATAGACACATGAAGAAATGCTCAACATCTCTGGTCAGAAAAGAAATGCAAATCAAAACAAGTCTAAGATTCCACCTAACTCCAGTTAGAATGGCCAGGATCAGGAAAACGAATGACAACAGATGCTGGAGGGGATGTGGTCAGGAGGGATCACTACTACACTGTTGGTGGGAGTGCAAACTCGTTCAACCACTATGGAAAGCAGTGCGGCAGTGCCTCAAAACACTAAACATACATCTCCCCTATGACCCAGCAATTCCAGTACTTGGCATTTACCCAACAATCCAGAAACAAGGGCATACTAAACCCACTAGCACAACAATGTTCATTGCAGCACTATTCACCATAGCAAAGATATGGAACCAACCCAGATGTCCCTCAGTTGATGAGTGGATCAACAAGTTGTGGTATTTGTACACAATGGAATTCTATGCTGCTGTCAGAAAGAATGACATCGCCCCATTTGTTAGGAAATGGAAAGACTTAGAACAAATCATATTAAGTGAAGTAAGCCAGACAGAAAGGAACTTAGGCTCAGTGGTTTCCCTCATTCGTCATAATCAGTAGAAACCTTGGGCTCTACTAGCAGAGATTGTCGATAGAGCAAAAGGCCATATATAAGGCCATATAATGTGAAGCTAATTGAAAGGACCTCCAGGATATTGACACAAAAGCCATATAATGAATGATTGTTGTCCTTAATGTACTATGTTGTCTCTCATCTCGCTTGCTGTCCCTTGGTTATCCCATATTGGTATACTACCTCACTTTCTTATCTGATATATTGAATTTATTTGTATTTGGATATTTGAAATTTGATAGGGAAGGGGGGAAAACCAAGACGGGTGGGGGGTGTGGGGTTGGAGGGAAATGGGTACCAAGACATGTGAAAGGGTACCAATGTATGTGAATTAATGGACCTTCTATCTGGCAAATATCATCTAACCCTTTTACTAATTACAAGAAAAAATAAAAAAATAGGAAGTTGTAGTGTGTGGAGAAGATGATGGGGTCAAATACATTTCTTCTTAGAAATTTACCTCATCTGGTTGCCATGGATTTTCCTGGCCTTCTTCTTAGAGAAAGTTCTGTTATACTGGATTTGTGGCTTGGCAATAATCTAGGATGTACATCTTCGAGTAAGACATCCATAACTTACATGCCTGAGACTCGAGTTTCCTGACCTTTGGCAACAGCACAGCAACATCTTGCTTCCTCCTGAGCCACAGGCCAAGTGAGCTGGCTTGAGCTGGTTGTTAGTTACAGTGGCTTGGTTACCAGGGTTCCATATTCTGTTCCATTGTGAGGGAGGCAGGGTCACCTTTCAGGGCCCAATGACCAAAGCTCCTTGCTCACAAAAGACCTCACCAAAGACATACTGCAGGCTGAATCTCTCCTCCAATCTCACAATATACATGTGGATGTAGTATAGAGCACACCTTATTTGTCCAATCCCAATGTCTTCCACTAGGCCCAACTACCAGTCTGGTCTCAGACTCAAGGAGCCTTTCTTAGGTAAGATCCAAACTTAAGGGTCAACATTGCCCTCATCCTTTACAAAACATTTGCTTCACAGTGCCTTCTCTGCCTGCATTTTGCCCCTTGTCGAATTTTTTTTTGTTTTTGCTAGTCTTGGGACTTGACCTCAGAGTGTGAACATAGTTCTTGGGCTTTCTTTAGGCTTTAGCTGTCCCACCGAGCCACAGCACCACTTGCAGCGTTTTCTATGTATGTGGTAATGAGGAATCAAACCTGAGTCTTTTTGCTTGGTAGCCAAGTATTCTACCACTAGGTCAAACACACAGGGCATCTTGCACATATTTTTGACGTCAATCTACTAGGATATTATTAGGTTTCTGTATCCTAATCAATTTTTTCCTGATGATTAGCTTTGCTGTCATGTGTAAAAAATGCAAGAGGGAAAACACAGAAGAATTAGTGAAATTAAAAAAAAGCATTAGACACAGTTAAGTGTTTATTCTTTGTAGGAGAAATGATATTTGGATATGATGATGATGATGATGACTTTATAATTACTATGTCAGGGTTGAGAGTTTGGCATAGTGGTAGAGTGCTTGCCTAGCATCCATGAAGATCTGGGTTTGATTGCTCAGTATCACATAGATAGAAAATCTAGATGTGGCACTGTGGCTCAAGTGGCAGAGGGCTAGACTTGAGAAAACCCGAGGACAGTTCTCAGGCCCTGAATTCAAGCCCCAAGACTGGCAGAAAGATAAAAGAAAATAAAAATGCTTTTTACGAGCTAATTCACTCACAGCATTTGCTTCTGAAATCTTCGCTTCTGCATCTTGTGAAATAGCCCTTTCCCTCAACGTAGACAAGAAAAACAGATCCATCCCATGGTCCACTGTGAGGCCACTGGTTGGGCTAAGAGCTAGTCGTGCAGCAACACATAAGTTTTATTCTAATACTTTCCAAACTTTGTACTCAAATATGCTACCTACTTACCAACTTAGATCAGTTATCCTTATGCTATACCTTTTCTTCATTACTAAAATATTCTTACACTCCTACGTTAATCCTTTTGTACCTCCCCTGACCTCTCTCATTCTTTTTTTCTATCTCTTGACCTCTGCTCATCTTTCAACCCTTATACTGCACGGATCTACACTTGATGGCTGTTGAGCAATATTGTATATGTAGGTGGTTAATTATTCTCTAGGCTCAGAGGGACTTAAAGACAATAGAGATTGGATTGATAGGCTTATTGTTTTGGGTATAAATCGCTTATCAGTGGTTGTATTAGACTGGTCCGTAAGTGCACTAAAAGAAAGAGTTAATACCAATCAAAACTTGTGAACATCTAGTGTCTGCCAGCTACAGAGGTCTAGGTTGGTTATATCTGAAAAACTATAATCGTATTTAGTAGTAATCTTGCTCCCATTTTCAAATGGGCAGAACAAGAAACTCAAGAAAAATGTCAAATCAAGAAACAACATCCCCCACCAAGTGTAAATAGACAATAGAACAGTCACTGGCAAACCTAGAGGAGAGTCTTCCAAGTGCTACATAAATGCAATTCATAAACATCATTAATAGAAAATGTGAAAATATAAAGAAAGAGATAATGGAGGAAGCCATAGCTGAACAAGAGGAAAGCAAAAACAAGGTGATAAGTGAAAAAGAAGAAGCCATAAAGGAGGCCATAATAAAGGTTTTTCAAAGAAAGACGGATGAATTCAAAGAATCCACAAATAAAAACGTGACCAAACTCCAGCAAATGTCCAAAGAAAATAAAGCTACTGAGCTAACCACTCAAAAGGAAATCAAGGAGATAAAGAAATCCATACATGATCTAAAACAGGAGATGCAAGGCATCAAAAATGAGTAATTAGAAGCAAGGGAGATGAAAAATAAAGTAGATAGCTTTGATAGCAGGATAGACAATGCAGAGGAGAGAATTTCCGGGGCTGAAGATAATTTAGTTATTATAGAGAAAGAACATAAAATGAGTCAATCCAAATCTAGGAAATATGAGAGAGCGCTTCAAGAGGTCCAAAATGCAATTGGGAAGCCTAATTTAAGGCTAGTTGGTATTGAGGAGGGCGTGGAGAAAGAGGACAATGGTATTGGAAATATTCTTCAGGGAATCATCTCAGAGAACTTCCCAAATATCCAGAAGGGCAGGTCCATCCAGATACGAGAAGCTTTTAGAACCCCAAACAGACCTGACCAGAAAAGAACATCCCACCGCCACATTGTGATCCGAACTGGATCAATAGAAACGAAAGAAAAGATCGTAAAGGCAGCCAGGGAAAAGGGATCAGTAACCTATAAAGGAAAACCCATCAGAATAACCCCAGATTTCTCAGCAGAGACCATGCTAGCACGAAGTGCCTGGAAGCATATATGTCATGCCCTTAAATCAAATAACTACCAACCAAGAATACTGTAGCCAGGAAAGCTCTCATTCATAACTGAGGGAAAAATAAAAACATTCCATTCCAGGGAAAAGCTGCAACAATATGTCGAAACAAAACCAACACTACAGAGAATTCTCAACGATGCTCTATACATACAAAACCAAAATAAATGAATTATAGGGAAAGAAATGGCACCTAAACAGCATACCATCTAAGGACCACAAGAACTGTCAAGACACAGGCCCTACTAAAAGCTTTTAAAAATGGTAGGAACTAATAAATATGTCTCAATCCTAACTCTCAATATCAATGGATTTAACTCTCCAATTAAACGGCATAGGTTGTCTAGTTGGATCAAAAAGCAAGAGCCATCGTTCTGCTGTCTTCAAGAGACACATCTTACCCAAAAACCATCATCTTTTGAAAGTGAGAGGTTGGAATAAATTCTATCAAGCTAACTGCCCCCATAAACAGGCTGGAGTTGCCATCCTCATATCAGATACAATAGACTTCAAACTAAAATTAGTAAGAAATGACAAAGAAAGTTACTACATACTACTAAAGGGATCTTTCCTCCAGACATAATGATCCTAAATATTTACACACCCTTTTGAAGGTTCTCAAAAGATTAAAGATTCTGACAGTGTAATTTAGATTCTGGCATTGATATTAAATAATGCAATGAGTAGGGATTTATATTTGAAATATCACTGTTGGCAAAATCTAACACACATTTGCTTAGTATTTGCTTTTGATTTCCCAAGAAGTTCAGTAGAAGCCAACATGTGTGGCATATATCGACTGGGAGAAATTATTCAGAGTATGTGACTCATTTGAACAGGAGTCAGTGAAAAGATACCGAAGCAGGATACCCATATTGTGATAATTTGTATCTTTTGCATATTTTGTGTTTGTTATTATTTCCATTTGTAGTGTACATTTCTAGGTAAAAACTTTTAAAATGTTTAGAAACAATTTGTTATTTCAACAGCAAAAAAAGACATTTATATGCCTGATAAAATTCACAGAATCCAAATTTTTCCATATTATTTTTTTTTTGTGGTTCATACATCTTGAACTCAGCCTGGGCACTATCCCTGAGCTCTTCAGCTCCAGGCTACCACCTTACTCTGGAGCCAAGCCCCACTTCCCATTTTCTAAAAGTAAATTGGAGATAAGTGTCTCAGGTCTTTTTGTGCGAGGATGGCTTTAAACCTTGATCATCAGATCTCAGCCTCCTGAGTAGCTAGGATTATAGAAGTGAGCCACCACCCCATCATGCTCAGCTTTCTGGTTTTTTTTTAAACAAGCCCTTTGGCTGGAACTCGGTCTGAGCACTGTCCTTCAGCTTTCCTCAAGCCTAGTGATCTTCTGCTTGAGCCACAGCACTACTTCTGGTTTTTTCTGTGTATGTGGTACTGCGGAATTGAAACTTCATCTTCATACAAGCACTCTACAATTATGCCAAACTCCCAGCCCCTCCACATTAGTTTTTATGATAGATCTTTCCATGCATCCAGGTTGGCTAGAAATCCTTCTTGAGTTTCCCAAGATCAGGGAGTATAGGTGTGTCCCATCCTGTGTGGCTACATAACCATTGTTTAGGGTACAGTTCTCTCTTCATTCTACCCATCTAGAGCAATTTTCATCTTCCATGTATAATCATTAAACATTCAGCTCCTGTTCCTCTCTACTCCATTCTCTGGAACCATCGTGCTTTTTGGCTCTAAGGGTTTGTTGATCCTTGGAAGCTCTGGAAGGGAAAACATACCCTAGCTCTTCCTTTATGACTGCTGTATTTTTAGTTTACTGTAATCAAGATTCATCTGTAAAATATAGTAAAATGTTCTTCCTTTTCAATGCATTGTTGTGCAAATTTCTATCTTTTGATTATTATTAATAGTTGTGAATGGATTCTCCACATATTTGTTCTAGTCTCTGCTTTCTCTTCCGTTAGGTACAAATCTAGAAATAGAAGTGTTGGACCATATTTCTATGTAATTCTATATTTAGTACTTTTTTAGCACTCTCCACGCACTTTTTGATTGTTTTATATTCCTTGCAGAACTATTCCAAAGTTCTACTTCTTCTCACTACCTTCCCAGTAATAGTTAGACTTTGAAAGTTGTTTTTTTGTATGCGTGTGTGTGTGTGTGTTTGTGTGTGTGTCTGTGGATTTTTTTGTTTAAAACTATATTTATATTAACATATTTAAAGTAAAGATTTCATTGTAATTTTAATTTTTCTCATGACTGTTAATATTGAACTTCTTTCTACATTTTGAACTACTATTTCTATATATTCTTTTTAGAAAATCCTCTCCAATCTCCAATTTTTTTCCCTTTTTTTGTGGGGTAGTGGGGAAAGTCATGGGGCTTGGACCTTGGGCCGTGAGCTCTTTAGTTTAAGGCTATTGCCCTACCCTGAGTATTGCAGCTCAGTTCTTCTGCTCACAGCTCCCTACCCCTCTTCCATTATATACAGAACAAAGGTCATCCTCAGTCTTTTTGAAAAAGTAAAACATACAGTAAATTTGTAGTATAAAACAGCAAGAAATAAATTTCTTGCCAGGTGCAGTGCCTTATACCTGTAATCCTAGCTACTCAGATATCAGGCTGATATCTAAAGATTTGGTTCAAAGCCAGCCTGCGCATTAGGAAGTCTATGAGACTCTCATCTACAGTTAATCACTAGAATATGGGAAATGGCACTGTGGCTTCATAGGTAGGGTGATAGCCTTGAGTTGAAGAGCTCAGGAACAGTGCCCAGGCCCAGAGTTGAAGCCTTACAAATCCCCCAGCCAGAAAAAGAAAAAAAAGTTTCTTCCCCAAGTGATTATTATGCCAGCCATAGAACATTAACATTCTGGGTGTACTTCACAGTATTATTACTTGATACCCTAAGATTTTGCAATATTCTCACAGTACCAGCATATGTCATCATATAATGTAGTTCCTTTTCAATGGAATAATTCCATTTATAACCTAAATCTACTCCCCCGACTTATTTTTTTGATACCACAATTGCTCTACCATGATATGCCACAAGCCATTAAACATTTTATGGTGGGTAATTGGAAAGGAGTTTCATGGAATTTTGTGCCAGGCTGGCTTTGAACCATGGTCCTCAGATCTCAGTCTCCTGAGTAGCTAGGATGACAGGCGTGAGTCACCAACACCTGGCTTGCCTTGTTATTTTTTTGTGGGTCTTGGGACTTGAACTCTGGGTCTAGGCACCATCCCTAAGCTTTTCAGGTCAATAGTAAGTCTAAACATTTAAGTAAAGGAATACAATTCTAACAAAAAAAAGAATAAAATTCCAGACATGGTGTGTTTATAACTCAGTGCTAATTACTTGATGAAAATGTGCCATTCCAGAAGCTGGTGTCATTTGATGATGTAGCTGTGGATATCAGCTGGGAGGAGTGGCAGCATCTGGACAATGCTCAGAGGACCCTGTACAGAGATGTAACGCTGGAGACCTACAGCAACCTGGTGTCCTTAGGTGAGCAAAAGTCAAATTCACTTGCAAGGCCAAGTGCCTTGTTATTTTGCAGATACGTGAATGTTTATCAAACTTTCAATACTATTTAAATGAAAGATTCCAGGCCCTGAGAAGTATCATTACTTTCTAAAGAAAACCTAAGGTAATTTTGTACTCATTCTTCAGGATACCTTCAGGATACTTTGACAACAGTTCTAAATTATGTTTCCTCTAATGGAGACGACATTCCAAACTTACACAGTAATTGTAAGTGGATAAACCATCCAGAATAGAATATATATCATTATTGGAAATAGGATCTACAAATCACTAAACAGTGAGTTTATAATGGAAACCTGGCACTAGGTGCAATATTTCATGCCTGTTTTCTTAAAATATTCAGGAGGAAGAAATCTAATAATTCTAATTTGAAGCCAGCAATGGCATAAAAATTGCCATGAAACTCTATAACTCCAAGTAACCCCTCAAAAATGTTAGTGGAGTGTCAAGAGTTTGACTTTGTGGTTGAGTGCTTGCCTAGCATGCATGAAGACCTATGCATGTAAGTGGAGCTGGGACTCAAACTGGTATTTTTCTAGCCTTGAGCAAGACAGCTAAGTTTATGCCATACAAAATGAATCCAGAGCTGGGGAAAAGTCAACCATGGAGCCAGTGAGAAATGAGAAAAAAGATTTAATAGATAACTTGTGAGTAGGATGTCTGCGAACTTAAAGCAATGATAACACAGCATAGGCAATAATTCTCTACTGTTTCTAATTTACAGGGCCCTGTGTTCCCAAACCTGTATTAATTGACAAGCTAGAACACTGTGCAGAACTCTGGATAGGAAATTCCTTGACAAGAATATCACAGGTGAGTGAATGCATCTTCATATTGATGTTGGAGCCTGAGCCCCATTGGTAAGTTCATGTTGTGATGTACTGAGCAATAATATTCTTAGTTAACCTAAATCCTGTGTGGAACCTATGGAATTCTTTGTGAATGAATCAAGAATCATTTTCTTTTCCCAATCCTATGCCTGGTCTCAGGGACTGAGCATGGTCCTTGGGTTTTCTCAAGGCTAGCTCTCTACTTCTTGAGTCATAGCACCACTTCTGGCTTTTTCTTTGTATGTAGTACCAAGGGACTGAACCAGGTCTTTGTGCATGCTAGCCCAAACCCCCGGCATAGGGTGATATGACGAATTCTTTTTGGCAGTAGAGTTAAAGTTAGATTTCTCTGTAGAAATCACTGTGAAACAAAATAAAATGAGAAAGCCATGAGCCAGTGGCTCATGCCTGTAATCCTAGCTACTTAGGAGGCTGAGATCTGAGGATCAAGGTTCAAACACTGACCTATCACAAAAACACCATAGACTCTTCTCTACAAAGAACCAATAGAAAATGAGAAGTAGGGTTGAGGCTAAAGACATAGGGCAGTAGCCTTGAGCTGAAGAGCTCAGGAAGAACAGCCAGGTCTAGAATTCAAGTCCCATGACTGCAAAACAAAAAAGAAAGAAAGAAAGAAAGAAAGAAAGAAAGAAGGAAAGAAAGAAAGAAGAAAGAGGGAAGAAAGAGGGAAGGAAGGAAAGGAAGGGAGGAAGGAAGGAAGAAAGAAAGAAAGAAAGAAAGAAAGAAAGAAAGAAAGAAAGAAAGAAAGAAAGAAGAGGGAAGAAAGAGGGAAGGAAGGAAAGGAAGGAAGGAAGAAAGAAAGAAAGAATGAAAGAAAGAAAGAAAGAAAGAAAGAGAGAAAGAATGATATTTCATTTCTTTAAAACTAAGACTATAAATGATTGAGCAAACAAGGAATAAGTCAGGGCATTATTCTCTGATAAGGATAATATCTTTTTGCTGGTAGGAAGAGACTGGTATTCAGAACCAGACCTTTCCACCAGAAATTGAGCCTAGTGGTAGAGTGCTTGCCTAGCATGCACAAAGACAGAGGTTTGATTCCTTATTACCACATACATAGAAAAAGCCAGAAGTAATGACTTCATTGGTAGGGTTCTAGTCTTGAGAAAACCCAAGGACAGTGGTTAGGTCCTAAGTTCAAACCCAGGAATGGAAGGAAAAGAAAAACAACAAAGTTTCAATCAACATAAGAAAATTAACTAGACAATGAGCTGGGGATTTTCTGGTCTTCCATGATTCTGAGGGACAGGAGTGTTAGAAAAGGAATTTTTATAAGACTTCAAATGGAAAGAAACAAATTTCAAAATTCCCACAAATACCTAAATTGAGACTTTAGTGAGAAGTTGTAACTGAACAGATATAGGTGTAAGTCCTTACTCTCAAGAATCGTTCTTGCTTGGATCAAAGGCAAACAGACATATACACCAAACTTGTGGCCGCTGAATCTAGAAAAAATTCGTGTTCCTCACTTAATGGTTAATAAGCAAACAGCATTGAAACTGGGTAAGGTAATCCTATCTGCTACTCAGGACCTAAGACTCTTATTTGTAGTTAACTCTAGAAAATAGGAATTGGGGCTGTAGCTCAAGGATAGGGGTTATAGTCTTCTGCTGAAGTGTTCAGGGACAGGGCCGGGGCCTATAAACTACAAAAAAAAGAAAAGAAAAGAGAAGAAAGTTTTAAAAAGATTCAAAACAGCACAATATTTAGATTATTTCTCAAAAATAAAAGAAAGGCAGCTATTCCTCAATGTATAAACAAAACAGTATTTGAAAAAAAACAGCTGCAGGTATATTATAGTTAGTACTCAGCTTAAAACTGTAGCAATACATAGATGGGTAATTTCAATAAATATTTCCTGTGATATAAAAAGAGAACTAAAACACAGAAAAACATTATTGGTCATTGTAAAATATCATTTTCTTAATATGTTAGGGAGAAAAGCATATATTTCTCACAAATCAATTTCCACTTTTATATTTTAAAATATCTAACACTTAGGATGGGAAAGGAAAGTCATTACCTTTACAGTAAGGAATATTTGTGTCTCATGTATGTTTGTGTCTTTTTTTCTATGACTCATTTTAGATGTCCAGGTAATGGAAAATGTGTTCAAGACTTGCCAGGAAAGTCCACATGAATGTCTTTGTGAAGTAGCAGTTGCAAGTAGTATCGAAGTGGAGGAAAACGTGAGATTAGCAACAACTTTAAATTTGAGCTCTACACATAATCCAGAGCTGATTAGTAATAATGATAACAACTTAGGGCTGAGGACTGAGGAGTTCATTAAGTGTCAGAACATGCTTCTGTCTCCTAAGCCTGATGAGATGCATGCTGCATATAGATCTCGTATGTCTCCTGTTCTTAAAAAATCCATCGGATATTCACAGCATTTTCTTCATGATTGTGACAGTCCAAAAGATCTGCAGTATCATAATTCTGTTCTTCCTGCCCAAGAAATTCTTCAGGGAGGGAGAAAAACTGCTAAATGTACTGTGTGATGAAAAATATTGTACTTAACACCGACCATCACTACACATCTGAAAATGTACACAGGACAGACTCCTCATACATGTAGTGAATGTGAGAAATCTTTCAGTAATGAAATACGCCTTACAATACCTCAGAGCAAATATCCTGAGATATGTGAGGCGTACATCAAGTGTGAAAATTAATTTCTGAGGAGTCAGACCTGACGCTCCAACCTCGATCTCCAAGAGAAGACAAACCTTATGAATATGAGGAACGTAATAAAATTTCTGCCCAGAATTCAGCTCTCAGCACACATCAGAGATCTCACACAGAAGAGAAATCTTATGAATGGGATAAATGTGGGAAGACTTTTAGACTGAAATCATACCTCACTTTGCACCAGAGAAGACACACAGAAGAGAAACCTTATGAATGTAACAAATGTGAAAAGTCTTTCACCCAGAAGATACACCTTCGAGTTCATCAAATAACACACACAGGAGAGAAATCTTATAAGTGTAATGAATGTGGAAAGTCTTTCCAAGGGAAGGGAAAACTTCGTGTTCATCAGAGAATACACACAGGAGTGAAACCTTATGAATGTAACCAATGTGTAAAGTCTTTCAGACAGAAATCTTCCCTCAAATTGCATCAAAGAACACACACAGGAGAGAAACCTTATGTGTGCAACAAATGTGGAAAGACCTTCAAGTGGAAGTCATATTTTGATGGGCATAATAGAACACACACAGGAGAGAAAACTTATGCATGTAGTGAATGCGGAAAGTCTTTCAAATGGAAGGTAAAACTCCATGTTCATCAGAGAATATACTCAGGAGAAACACCTTATGAGTGTAACATATGTGGAAAGTCCTTCACACAGAAGCCAAACCTCAACATGCATAAGACAATTCAAACAGGAGAAAAACCTTATTAATGTAACCGATGTGGAATGCCTTTCAAATGGAAGTCTTCCCTCAAATTGCATCAGAGAACACACACAGGAGAGAAACTGCTCGAGTGCATCAAATGTGGTAAGACCTTCAGATGGAAGTCACATTACAGGAGGCATAACAGAATTCACACATATTAGAAACCTTAGGAATATAACCAAAGTTGAAAGTCTTTCGTGCAGTATTCACCCTTCAGGAAGCGTAAGAGAGTTCACACATATGAGAAGCCTTAGCAATGTAATAAATAGGAAAGACTTTTTAGTCTGTGGAAGAAAACTCAGCTTGTGTCACAGAACCAACACAAGATAAAACCCTTAATGAATGTAGCAAATGTTCAGTCTTTTCCCCAGAAGGCACAAGTCAAGATTTATCGCTAAACACCCACAGGATAGAATCCTATGAAAAAAATGAAAGGGGAATTTTTTTGAAGAACTCATAGTTGAGTTTGCATGATACCACACAGACACAGGATAAAAATCGTATGAATATAAGAATATGAAAAAATCCATCATGAACGCATGACTAAGTATAAAATGCACATAGGAGAGAAAAACCTTATGAATATTACAAATGTGGAAAGTGTTTGACCTGGAAGGCATACTTCTCTGTTCATCACAAACCTGATTCCCATAGAAGAAAAGAAAACTAATGAATACAACAAATGTGCAATGACTTTTAATCAGAAGTCAGTCTTCAGTAGATTTCAGAACATACACAATAGAGAAATTCTGAGTAATGAAAAACATTCAGCTATATATAGAATCTCTGTGTATGGGAGCATTAGGTTAAGTCTTCTAAACAAAGTCAACCTTCAGCAAGCATTAAGAGCACTCACAGAAGAAATAATAGCATGTAGGAAAACCTTTGTCAGAAACCTCTAAAAGCTGACTGTGTGGCTTAGTGGTAGAGTGCTAACCTATCAAGGGAGAGAGAGAGGAAGAGAGAGAAAGAGAGAGACAGAGAGAGACAGAAAGAGAGAGAGAAAGAGAGAGAGAAAGAGAGAAAAGAGACAGAAAGTGAGAGAAACAGGAAATTCTAAATTGTACAGAGATAGAGAAGGAGACAGAAACTAATTTCTAAGCTTTACAGTCTTTCTATTTCCTTACAAATTCGTCTATGTCATTCTTTCTGACAGAAGCACAGAATTCCATTGTGTAAAAATACCATATTTGATCTACTCATCAACTGACGGGCATCTGGGTTGGTTCCATACCTTTGCTATAGTAAATAGTGCTGTGATAAATGTTATTGTTCTAGTGAATTTAGTATGTCCTATCTGGACGATTGGCAAGTAGTGAAATTGCTGGATCACAGGGGAGCTCTATGTTTAGTCTTTTTGGGATACTGCCATAGTGCTTTCCATAGTGGTTGAACGAGTTTGCAATCCCACCACAGTGTAGTAGTGATCCCTCCTGGCAACATCCCCTCCAGCATACGTTATTAGATTTCTGGATCTTGGCCATTCTAACTGGAGTGAGGAGGAAAAGGGAAAGAGGAACTGAAACTTTCTCTCCTTACAGATGACATGATTCTGTATTTAAAGAACCCTATGGTCTCTACCACGAAGCTGCTTGAGCTGATATAAAACTTTGGTAAGGTAGCAGGGTATAAAATTAACCCTCAATGTCAACTGCCTTCTTATATTCCAAGAAACAAGAGGAATGAGGCAAGAATCAGGATAGCAACTCATTTTGCTATCAAAGAAAATAAAATGCCTAGCAATTAACTTAGAATGTAAAGCACCTTTTTGATGGAACTATAAACCCTGGAGAAGGAAATTAACGCAGAACTGAGGAAATGCAAAAACCTATGCTCCTGGTTTGGAAGAAGTAATATTGTAAAAATGGCAATCTTCAATCAATATCCCAATGTCATTCTTTAAAGAAACAGAAGAGGAAATCCAAAATTTCACTTGGAATAATAAAAGACCCCTTATAGTCTGTCTTCTTGCATGATACATAATGTTTAATCTCACCTTCTCCACAAAATCTCACCTTTCTCATTGAGACATAGGTGGCCCTGTTTACTAGCAGCAAAGGCTCAAACGCGCAGTTTCAAGTGTCACCACTGCCTCTGTTACTGGGTAGATCCAACTCTGTCATCGATTCTGAGGTCTGCTCTGGGATTCTTGGTTACAAGTTGTTCTGTGGCATCTGCTGCCAGCCTGTGCCTATTTGCCTCCTTTTCTCCAGCAGCCTACAACAGGGAATGAATTCACGCGCTGATGCTCTACTTCATATGCAGGGCAGGATGAGCCCAACCCTCCCTCATCTTCCTCTTCCAATTTTTGGGAAAAAATGTGCTGGCAGAAGTCCTCAGGTGTGGCACATGGCTGATCCACACTTTTAATCCAGGCTGGTCAGGAGGCTGAGATCTGAGTATGGAACTTCCAAGTCACCTAGAACAGGAAAGTCTGATAGATTCTTACTACCAAAAATAAAAACAGCTGGGAATGGAGTTTGGGCTCAAGTGGTAAAGGGCTAGTCTTGAGTACAAATGCTTAGTGCCCAGGCCCTGAGTTCAGGCTCCAGCACTGCCAACAACCTCACTTTAGTGAGATTTTAGCTTTATCCATGTAGGCACATCTCACTGGAATCTTTGCTGGTAGAGATAGTCTTCATAATTTTGTCTCAAGGTAAAGGTCCTCCTGGGGTAGTACACAAAAGATGTCATCAGTCTTTTTCCTAGTACCACCTACCAGTGAATGTCAAATGACATTGATTGTTGTGGGATTGTGTGATTGAAGTGCCCCATTAAGGGCAGTGTTAGCACATCCAAACTTGGAAACCAGAAATGCTGAAATCTCAAAGCTAAGATTTCTGTTGCCTACAGAAATGCTGGTGTGTCTGTGATTCACTAAAAGTTCAGGTGCAAAGATTTTGAAGCTTGATGCCATGTGTTTATTCCATTTAGTAATATTATTTTAATGCACTGTATAAGTTAAAACATTTGATAAGTGTCAGGGGTAGTGAAAACATTGTTCTTGAATTCAGGTGTCTGGCAAGGTAATGGGGGGGTGTTGGTGGCTGGGACTATGAAGCTGGAGCTGCTATCAAACCATGGATCATGTTCCTCTTTGTCTGGGAGAAATGACTCCAAAGATGAAATTTGAATGGTGAGGAAAAGATGATGATGTACTCAGGGAATTTCTCCTAAACAAATGCTCATGTGGAAGTGGGATGGGGGCTGGGCATGTCTGAGGCAGAGCTTAAGGGGGCTTCTCATGGCGTTGAGAACGTTCCTTGCGACTTCAGGCATGCAGCAGGGTGTTTTAGATGACCATTGTGAGATGGATGGAATAAGACTGGAGACAAGATGAATGCTGGGATCCTGCAATGCTCTTGCATGAGTGGCTGGTGGCTCACCTGAAAGAAATAATTATGTCTAAAAAAGAAATCAGGAATTTGTTTTGATTAGATAATACCTGTATTCCGAGGCATATTCAGGATCCTGATCTTAGTATTGTGGTTTACAACCAACCCAGCAAAGGGAAAAATGCATGAGACTCATACTACCAGTTTAGAGCTAGAGTGCTACCTTGAGCAAAGAAAAGCTAAGAAAAAGCTCCAGGTTTTGAGTTCAAGGCCAGGAATGAAAGAAGGAAGGTAAAAAAAGAGAAGGATGTGAGGAAGGGAAATATATAAATGAAAGAGAAAAGGAACTAGAAATTTAAAACTAGAGAATATTTAAAAGTCATCAGTCCTTCTAAGAAAAGTGTTGGAGTATGGGTTCTATATGTGGTGAACTGGAAGCCCAGCAGTGACTTGTTAACCAAAGAGTCACCATGATGAGCAAAGGATAGAAATTTGCATGAGCCTCTTAGCAGATGGAGTGACAGAAGAGAACCTCAGCTCCCATCCCATAGTTAGAAGTATATAGAGATGGGGAAGTTGGCATCACCTTGATGTCATTGTGTCCATGGAGACTGGAAGCCATGGCTCTGTGAAAGCACAATGTTCTGGTTACTGAGCTGAGAGGCTGAGGAGAGCCAAGTCCTGGCCATAAAGAAATCAGAGTGGCAGCAGAGCAACTCTGCTGCAGTGTGTGCCTGCTTGGCTGTTCTTATTCTGTGGTGGATCAGGCCGGAGCGGGTGATAGTAACTGTTTTGTGGTCACAAGCCCTTCACCAAGAGCTTCCTCTGGGATCCTCATAAGCTACAGGGTGGCTGGTGGTGTGATGTGTGTGGGGTGGAAGTGACAGAGGGATGGACGCATGGCAAGGTGGGTGAAGAGATGAGAGGAATGATGAGAGCCCAGTTCATTGGTTTCCAAGGTTAATGGGTGGGAGGTAGAGAGGCATGATGGAGGAATGATGGAGGCAGGGGAAGGTGGTGACAGAGTGAGGCCATCTGTAGTGCCAGCCTGGCCATCATCTGAAGCCCATAGGCAGCTTCCTGATCCTTCACTTAGTCCTGCTCCTTGTGGAGGGAATGTCACGTGTACCCAGAGCTAGGGGTGGGGCAATGTTAGTAGCACCTGGAGAACCATTGGCCTCTACCTGGGTGGGGGTGGTTATGGCTCCCATCCTGGGTGGCCTGATAGCTATGGAACAGATCTCTCCTTAGCTACCACAGTCAGTGGCTGCTCTCCATCTAGGGTTAGGGCACCTGCTCAGCCATCAGGACACCCCATGCCAGGACAGAGGCCTACAATTCAGATGGCAGCACAGGGGTGAAGATGATCTCACCGTAGCCCTAGTTACATGGCTGTCCCTGCATGCAGGACAGGATGAGCTGGGGGAAGATGTTCTCTGTGTTTTTCCACAGCCTATCCCGGCCTCTTCTTGTGTCTGATTAGACCAAGAGAGTACCAGGTTCCCTCTCATAGTCCTGGTTCTTTTTCTTTTACAGTCATGAGGCTTGAACTCAGGTCCTGGGTACTGTCCCTGAGCTCTTTTGCTCAAGGTTGATGCTCTACCATTTGAACCATAGTGCCATTTCCATCTTTTCCTTTTCATGTGGATCTCTGTTATGTCCAGTGCTGTGCCTGCAGGGAGGAACTCACCCCACAGACAGAGCCACCTCTGCCGTGACTGTGACTGCCCACAACCCTCACAACCATTCCTTGCACACCCCTCGACTCCAGTTTTAGCTCCTCTTGGACTGGGTGTCCAGCCTACCCCTTCCTACACTCACAAAGGGTCTACAATTGTCTTCCCAGGGTCCTTTCTTCTGCCAGCCAGAGTACAGACTGTGCACATCTTGACGATCACAGAGCTCAAAGCCAAAGGCTGAGATGCAGAAGGGGGTGACCCAGTAGCTGCACAGGGCCCATGGATCATCCTGTGCATCCCCCAGCCTGTGACTTCCCCCACCCCCTTGGCAGGGAAGCTCCATGCCCACATCCTGATCCCTGGTCCCCTCCAATTCCATTCTCCCTTGGATTTTGCAGAATGTCTACCATCAGGATCTAAAATTCTATTCATCACTTTATGTCCTTATCACTGATTTGCTTCTTGGGCAGGATCTCCCCGTGCCTGGAGAGTGGGCATGTCATGTACTCTCTGTGGAGAAGTTTCCCCAGGAAAAGAAATATGCACTTCATGTGAGTGTTGGACTGGGCAGGAGGGCTCCCTAGGATCAGAAGCCACAGGAGGGGTGCAGATGGGGGAATGCTAGGGGCCCCAGGGGACAGTGGGAGTTAGGGCACAGTTGGTTCCTTCTGCAGGGTTGACACCGCTTCACAAACCCAACAGAATGAGGTTCACATTACAGATGTCAGAGACAGTGCAGATTGCCGATGGGCGCAGGGGTCACTGTCACCCCCAGATGCTGGCTGCATGCTGGGATGCACGCAGAGATGTTTTCAAGATCAGATAATGAGGATGTTGCAGGGTGTAACCATTCTTTTCAGATGGCTCTCTAGCTCTCTTGAGCTTCATCTCTATCTTTGGCTTTTTCTTGGCAGTTAACTGGAAATGAGAGTTTCATGGACTTTCCTTTCTGGACTGGCTTCAAACAGAAGCTATGCACAGTTTTCAAACCATACCCTACTGAAGAAGTGAAGCTTGATCTGGTGTTTAACTGGGTTGCACTTTGGCTCCGTTTGCTATGCCTCACGGGAGGGGGCTCATCATTTGTAGACTAAGATCTCATGACCTTTAAAGCCAAATGCTACCTGAAAGTTCAGGGTCCCAGCCTATGTGTTGGGCAGGGGTGAATACATTCTCTGTTATGCTGGGTCATCAACCCATGTTTTAAGCTGGAAGTAGGCAGTGCCACATTTGATAAGAACATCTGCCAGAGATTGTCACCTCATGAAAGCAGATTCTAAATTTGTATTCCATTTCCTGTGGTGGAGAAATCCCCTCCAACTTAGACAGGCTCACATCCACCTGCAGGTCACACTCCTAATGCACCCTTGAGTGTCCTCCTGGTATTGGGATCTAAGTTTTAGGGAATGCTGCTTTAGTCCATGAATTAGCTGGACAAGTGATGACAAACGTGTTGTGGATTAATATGAGAACAATTTAAGAAGCCCTGGAGGAGCATCAACCTGACCCTCTGTGGTGCTATAAATCTGATAGGATGTTCCAGACTGAGAAACAATCACATGGCTTTGTGTTTGGCATCCAGACAAGTGAGTGCATGTCTTAGCTGTCAGCCAATACAGAGGAGGACATGAATAAGTGGGTGGAAAGCATCTGTCAGACCCCTGTCTGGGGGAAGGTGGAGAGAACATAGGAAGGTAGATACCATGCCTGTGGTGGGGCCAAAAAAAGGGTAAAAGAGGCAAAGGAACCAGGTACTGGTAGCTCAAGACTGTCATCCTAGCTACTCAGGAGTTTGAGATCTGAGGATCACAATTCAAAGCCAGCCCAGGACAGAAATTCCATGAGACCCTTATCTGCAATAAACTACTGAATGCAAGAAGCTCAAGCTCAGTGACAGCATCCAGGGCTAGCGTTCAAAACCCAGGACTGGCAGAAAAAAGTATCAAAGGACAAGAAGCTGGCCAAAAGTTAGAGGGACTCTATCTTGACAAACAATACAATGGTAAGTTGCACTCAGAAGACTTGCACAAAATCTGGAAATGCCTGAGACCTATCTATGTATGTTTCCTGTTTGTCTAAATACATATGTTTATGCATTTATATATTAGTATAGAGAGACAGATCAATACATATGACTATACATATATACATAGCCAGACACATATGGGTGGGTGGTATACTGTGTGAGAGTTTGTGTTTGTGTTTTGTGGATGGCTATCTCTGTTTAAGAAAGATAGAAAATATGTAAATATCTTTAAAAAAAACTTGAAAAAAATATAGAGAGACATAAGCTCTTGAGGGAATCTGAAATGACAAGATTATTCACAGGCACGTTTATCCTTATGGATTCCTCAGCAAGTTTTAATTTTTTCATTATTTTCTTTCTTTTTTTGAACCAGTGCTAAAGAGATCTCTCAGGGACCAGGTGCTGCCAATTACTAATTTTCTCATGGCTGGTACAAGAGGAACTGAGCCACAGTTCCACTTTTGCCTTATTTATTCGTGCTTAACTGAAGATAAAGATTTCTATCAGTGACTTTCTTTCAGGGGCTGGATTCTAACGAGGATCCCCAGACCTCAGCCTTCTCTATAGCTACAATTAACAATATGAGAACCCAGCACTGGGTTCCAATGCACAGGGCAAGAAATTGAGTGAATCTCTCAACTCCAATTAGCTATCATAAGCTAGAAGTGAAAGACCAATACCTTTGAGGAAAAGATGCTGAGGGTTATCACACAGGCCCTATGAGTAAGCCCTAAACCCTGTACACATGTGTGCATGCACACATTGGCAGATACACACACACATGCACACACACAATATTTCAGGCAATATTGTATTTTGAATTAATATCCAAAGATTGGACAACAGGATAGCAAGTAATAAAATCTGTTTTTCTTGTCTACATTGAGGGAAAGGGATAAGTCACAAGATGCAGAAGCGAAGAATTCAGAGGCAAATGCTGTGAGTGAATAACTTGTAAAAAGCACATTTCTTTTCTTTTCTTTTCTTTTGTTTTTTTCTGCCATTCCTGGGGCTTGAACTCAGGGCCTGAGCACTGCTCTTGGCTTTTCCCAAGTCTAGCCCTCTGCCACTTGAGCCACATTGCCATATGGATTTTTATATCTGTGTGATATTAAGGACTCAAACCTAGATCTTCATGGATGCTAGGCAAGCACTCTACCACTGGCCCAAACTCTAAACCCCGATAAAGTATTTATAAATAGTCATCATCATCATATCAAAACATCCTTTTTCCTACAAAGAATGAACACTTATCTATGTCTGTAAGACTTTTTTATGTCACCAATGCTTCTGTGATTTTCCCACTTGCATTTTTACAGATGACAGCACAGATATTCATCAGGAAGAAAAATAGATTAGGATACAGAAACCTAACAACGTCCTAGTAGATTGAAGTGAAAAATATGTGCAAGATGGCCTGGGTGTTTCATGTATTTGTAGAGTGCTTGGCTACCACACAAAAAGACTCCGGTTTGATTCTGCAGTACCATATACATAGAAAACGCTGGAAGTGGTGCTGTGGCTTGGTGGGACAGCTATAGCCTAAAGAAAGCCTAAGAACAAGGGTCAGGCTCTGAGGTCAAGTCCCAGGACTAGCAAAAAAATGTGCAAGAGGCAAAATGCAAGCTGAGAAGGCACTGTGAAGCAAAATGTCTTGTGAAGGGTAAGGGGAATAGTGACAGTTAAGTTTGGATCTTACCTAAGAAAGGCTCCTTGAGCCTGAGACCAGGCTAGCACTTACGCCTAGTTAATGACTTGGGATTTGAACAAAAAGGTGTGCTGTTTACTACATCCATATGTGAGGTGGGAAGGGAGATTCAGCCTCCAGTATGTCTTTGGAGATGTCTTCTGTGAGCAAGGAGCTTTGGTCATTGGGCCTTGAAAGGTGACCCTACCTCCCTCACAATGGAACAGAACAGTGTGTACTCTGGCTGGCAGAAGAAAGGACCCTTTGAAGACAATTTTAGACACTTTGTGAGTGTAGGAAGGGGTAGGCTGGACACCCAGTCCAAGAGGAGCTAAAACTGGAGTCGAGGGGTGTGCAAGGAGTGGGTGTGAGGGTTGTGGGCAGTCACAGTCATGGCAGAGGTGGCTCTGTCTGTGGGGTGTGTGCCTCCCGGCAGGTACAGCATTGGAGATATCAGAGATCCACATGAAAAGGAAAAGCTGGAAATGGCACTATGGTTCAAATGGTAGAGCATCAACCTTGAGCAAAAGAGCTCAGGGACAGTACCCAGGACCTGAGTTCAAGCCTCATGACTGTAAAAGAAAAAGAACCAGGACTATGAGAGGGAAACTGGTACTCTCTTGGTCTAATCAGACACAAGAAGAGGCCGGGATAGGCTGTGGAAAAACACAGAGAACATTTTCCCCCAGCTCATCCTGTCCTGCATGCAGGGACAGCCATGTAACTAGGGCTACGGTGAGATCATCTTCACCTCTGTGCTGCCATCTGAA
The DNA here is from genome assembly GCA_024803745.1 of Megascapheus bottae. NCBI lineage: Eukaryota > Metazoa > Chordata > Mammalia > Rodentia > Geomyidae > Megascapheus > Megascapheus bottae. Next base: position 209,229 of record JANJXV010000422.1, read on the forward strand.
TTGTAGGCCTCTGTCCTGGCATGGGGTGTCCTGATGGCTGAGCAGGTGCCCTAACCCTAGATGGAGAGCAGCCATTGACTGTGGTAGCTAAGGAGAGATCTGTTCCATAGCTATCAGGCCACCCAGCATGGGAGCCATAACCACTCCTCACCCAGGTAGAGGCCAATGGTTCTCCAGGTGCTACTAACATTGCACCACCCCTAGCCCTGGGTACACGTGACATTCCCTCCACAAGGAGCAGGACTAAGTGAAGGATCAGGAAGCTGCCTATGGGCTTCAGATGATGGCCAGGCTGGCACTACAGATGGCCTCACTCTGTCACCACCTTCCCCTGCCTCCATCATTCCTCCATCATGCCTCTCTACCTCCCACCCATTAACCTTGGAAACCAATGAACTGGGCTCTCATCATTCCTCTCATCTCTTCACCCACCTTGCCATGCGTCCATCCCTCTGTCACTTCCACCCCACACACATCCCACCACCAGCCACCATGTAGCTTATGAGGATCCCAGAGGAAGCTCTTGGTGAAGGGCTTGTGACCACAAAACAGTTACTATCACCCGCTACGGCCTGATCCACCACAGAATAAGAACAGCCAAGCAGGCACACACTGCAGCAGAGTTGCTCTGCTGCCAGCCTGATTTCTTCATGGCCAGGACTTGGCTCTCCTCAGCCTCCCAGCTCAGTAACCAGAACATTGTGCTTTCACAGAGCCATGGCTTCCAGTCTCCATGGACACAATGACATCAAGGTGATGCCAACTTCCCCATCTCTATATGCTTCTAACTATGGGATGGGAGCTGAGGTTCTCTTCTGTGACTCTATCCGCTAAGAGGCTCATGCAGATTTCTATCCTTTGCTCATCATGGTGACTCTTTGGTTAACAAGTCACTGCTGGGCTTCCAGTTCACCACATATAGAACCCATACTCCAACACTTTTCTTAGAAGGACTGATGACTTTTAAATATTCTCTAGTTTTAAATTTCTAGTTCCTTCTCTCTTTCATGTATATATTTCCCTTCCTCACATACTTCCCTTTTTTACCTTCCTTCTTTCATTCCTGGCCTTGAACTCAAGACCTGGAGCTTTTTCTTAGCTTTTCTTTGCTCAAGGTAGCACTCTAGCTCTTGAGCCACAGCTGTACTTCAATCTATGTTCTTGCTCTAACCTGGGAGTATGAGTCTCATGCATTTTTCCCTTTGCTGGGTTGGTTTTAAACCACAATAATAAGATCAGGATCCTGAATACGCCTCGGATTACAGGTATTATCTAATCAAAACAAATTCCTGATTTCTTTTTTAGACATAATTAGTTCTTTCAGGTGAGCCACCAGCCACTCATGCAAGAGCATTGCAGGATCCCAGTATTCATCTTGTCTCCAGTCTTATTCCATCCATCTCACAATGGTCATCTAAAACACCCTGCTGCATGCCTGAAGTCGCAAGGAACGTTCTCAACGCCATGAGAAGCCCCCTTAAGCTCTGCCTCAGACATGCCCAGCCCCCATCCCACTTCCACATGAGCATTTGTTTAGGATAAATTTCCTTAGTACATCATCATCTTTTCCTCACCATTCAAATTTCATCTTTGGAGTCATTTCTCCCAGACAAAGAGGAACATGATCCATGGTTTGATAGCAGCTCCAGCTTTATAGTCCCAGCCACCAACACCCCCCCATTACCCTGCCAGACACCTGAATTCAAGAACAATGTTTTCACTACCCCTGACTCTTATCAAATGTTTTAACTTATACAGTGCATTAAAATAATTTTACTAAATGGAATAAACACATGGCATCAAGCTTCAGAATCTTTGCACCTGAACTTTTAGTGAATCACAGACACACCAGCATTTCTGTAGCCAACAGAAATCTTAGCTTTGAGATTTCAGCATTCCTGGTATCCAAGTTTGGATGTGCTAACACTGCCCTTAATGGGGCACTTCAATCACAAAATCCAACAACAATCAATGTCATTTGACATTCACTGGTAGGTGGTGCTAGGAAAAAGACTGATGTGCCAACTCCATGCTGGCTTGACCTATGCCATCTTCAAACCTGGAGCAAGTGGGGCTCCTCTCTCCATGACACCTTTTGTGTACTACCCCAGGAGGACCTTTACCTTGAGACAAAATTATGAAGACTATCTCTACCAGCAAAGATTCCAGTGAGATGTGCCTACATGGATAAAGCTAAAATCTCACTAAAGTGAGGTTGTTGGCAGTGCTGGAGCCTGAACTCAGGGCCTGGGCACTAAGCATTTGTACTCAAGACTAGCCCTTTACCACTGGAGCACAAACTCCATTCCCACCAGTTTTTATTTTTGGTAGTAAGAATCTATCAGACTTTCCTGTTCTATGTGACTTGGAAGTTCCATACTCAGATCTCAGCCTCCTGACCAGCCTGGATTAAAAGTGTGGATCAGCCATGCGCCACACCTGAGGACTTCAGCCAGCACATTTTTTCCCAAAAATTGGAAGAGGAAGATGAGGGAGGGTTGGGCTCATCCTGCCCTGCATATGAAGGAGAGCATCAGCGCCTGAACTTCATTCCCTGTTGTAGGCTGCTGGAGGAAAAGGAAGCAAATAGGCACAGGCTGGCAGCAGATGCCACAGAACAACTTGTGACCAAGACTCCCAGAGCAGACCTCAGAATCGATGACAGAGTTGGATCTACCCAGTAACAGAGGCAGTGGTGACCCCTGAAACTGCGCGTTTGAGCCTTTGCTGCTAGTAAACAGGGCCACCTATGTCTGAATGAGAAAGGTGAAATTTTGGTGGAGAAGGTGAGATTAAACATTATGTATCATGCAAGAAGACAGACTATAAGGGGTCTTTTATTATTCCAAGTGAAATTTTGGATTTCCTCTTCTGTTTCTTTAAAGAATGACATTGGGATATTGATGAATATTGCACTGAATTTGTATATAGTCCTTATCAATATTGCCATTTTTACAATATTACTTCTTCCAAACCAGGAGCATAGGTTTTTGCATTTCCTCAGTTCTGCGTTAATTTCCTTCTCCAGGGTTTATAGTTCCATCAAAAAGGTGGTTTACATTCTAAGTTAATTCCTAGGTATTTTATTTTCTTTGATAGCAAAATGAGTTGCTATCCTGATTCTTGCCTCATTCCTCTCATTTGTTGGCATATAGGAAGGCAGTTGACATTGAGGGTTAATTTTATACCCTGCTACCTTACCAAAGTTTTATATCAGCTCAAGCAGCTTCGGAGTAGAGTCTATAGGGTTCTTTAAATACAGAATCATGTCATCTGTAAGGAGAGAAAGTTTCAGTTCCTCTTTCCCTTTTCCTCCTCACTCCAGTTAGAATGGCCAAGATCCAGAAATCTAATAACGTATGCTGGAGGGGATGTGGCCAGGAGGGATCACTACTACACTGCTGGTGGGATTGCAAACTCGTTCAACCACTATGGAAAGCACTATGGCAGTATCCCAACAAGACTAAACATAGAGCTCCCCTGTGATCCAGCAATTTCACTACTTGCCAATCGTCCAGATAGGACATACTAAATTCACTAGAACAATAACATTTATCACAGCACTATATACTATGGCAAAGGTATGGAAACAACCCAGATGCCCGTCAGTTGATGAGTAGATCAAATATGGTATTTTTACACAATGGAATTCTGTGCTTCTGTCAGAAAGAATCACATAGAAGAATTTGTAAAGAAATACAAAGACTGTAAAGTTTAGAAATTAGTTTCTGTCTCCTTCTCTCTCTCCTTCTCTATCTCTGTAAAATTTAGAAGTTCCCGTTTCTCTCTCTTTTCTCTCTTTCTCTCTCTCTTTCTGTCTCTCTCTGTCTGTCTGTCTGTCTGTCTGTCTCTCTCTCTCTCTCTCTCCTATGTGCATTTTATACTTAGTCATGCGTTCATGATGGATTTTTCATATTCTTATATTCATACGATTTTTATCCTGTGTCTGTGTGGTATCATGCAAACTCAACTATGAGTTCTTCAAAAAAATTTCCCGTTCATTTTATTCATAGGATTCTATCCTGTGGGTGTTTAGTGATAAATCTTGACTTGTGCCTTCTGGGGAAAAGACTGAACATTTGCTACATTCATGAAGGGTTTTATCTTGTGTTGGTTCTGTGACACAAGCTGAGTTTTCTTCCACAGACTAAAAAGTCTTTCCTATTTATTACATTGCTAAGGCTTCTCATATGTGTGAACTCTCTTACGCTTCCTGAAGGGTGAATACTGCACGAAAGACTTTCAACTTTGGTTATATTCCTAAGGTTTCTAATATGTGTGAATTCTGTTATGCCTCCTGTAATGTGACTTCCATCTGAAGGTCTTACCACATTTGATGCACTCGTACAGTTTCTCTCCTGTGTGTGTTCTCTGATGCAATTTGAGGGAAGACTTCCATTTGAAAGACATTCCACATCGGTTACATTCATAAGGTTTTTCTCCTGTTTGAATTGTCTTATGCATGTTGAGGTTTGGCTTCTGTGTGAAGGACTTTCCACATATGTTACACACATAAGGTGTTTCTCCTGAGTATATTCTCTGATGAACATGGAGTTTTACCTTCCATTTGAAAGACTTTCCGCATTCACTACATGCATAAGTTTTCTCTCCTGTGTGTGTTCTATTATGCCCATCAAGATATGACTTCCACTATAAGGTCTTTCCACATTTGTTGCACACATCAGGTTTCTCTCCTGTGTGTGTTCTTTGATGCAATTTGAGGGAAGATTTCTGTCTGAAAGACTTTACACATTGGTTACATTCATAAGGTTTCACTCCTGTGTGTATTCTCTGATGAACACGAAGTTTTCCCTTCCCTTGGAAAGACTTTCCACATTCATTACACTTATAAGATTTCTCTCCTGTGTGTGTTATTTGATGAACCCGAAGGTGTATCTTCTGTGTGAAAGACTTTTCACATTTGTTACATTCATAAGGTTTCTCTTCTGTGTGTCTTCTCTGGTGCAAAGTGAGGTATGATTTCAGTCTAAAAGTCTTCCCACATTTATCCCATTCATAAGATTTCTCTTCTGTGTGAGATCTCTGATGTGTGCTGAGAGCTGAATTCTGGGCAGAAATTTTATTACGTTCCTCATATTCATAAGGTTTGTCTTCTCTTGGAGATCGAGGTTGGAGCGTCAGGTCTGACTTCTCAGAAATTAATTTTCACACTTGATGTACGCCTCACATATCTCAGGATATTTGCTCTGAGGTATTGTAAGGCGTATTTCATTACTGAAAGATTTCTCACATTCACTTCATGTATGAGGAGTCTCTCCTGTGTACATTTTCGGATGTGTAGTGATGGTCGGTGTTAAGTACAATATTTTTCATCACCCAGTACATTTAGCAGTTTTCCTCCCTCCCTGAAGAATTTCTTGGGCAGGGAGAACAGAATTATGATACTGCAGATCTTTTGGACTGTCACAATCATGAATAAAATGCTCTGAATATCCGATGGATTTTTTAAGAACAGGAGACATACGAGATCTATATGCAGCATGCATCTCATCAGGCTTAGGAAACAGAAGCATGTTCTGACACTTAATGAACTCCTCAGTCCTCACCCCTAAGTTGTTACCGTTATTACTAATCAGCTCTGGATTATGTGTAGAGCTCAAATTTAAAGTTGTTGCAAATCTCACGTTTTCCTCCACTTCGATACTACTTGCAACTGCTAATTCACAAAGACATTCATGTGGACTTTCCTGGCAGTTCTTGAACACATTTTCCATTACCTGGACATCTAAAATGAGTCATAGAAAAAAAGACACAAACATACATGGGATACAAATATTCCTTACTGTAAAGGTAATGACTTTACTTTCCCATCCTAAGTATTAGATATTTTAAAATATAAAAGTGGAAATTGATTTGTGAGAAATATATGCTTTTCTCCCTAACATATTAAGAAAATGATATTTTACAATGACCAATAATGTTTTTCTGTGTTTTAGTTCTCTTTTTATATCACAGGAAATATTTATTGAAATTACCCATCTATGTATTGCTACAGTTTTAAGCTGAGTACTACCTATAATATACCTGCAGCTGTTTTTTTTCAAATACTGTTTTGTTTATACATTGAGGAATAGCTGCCTTTCTTTTATTTTTGAGAAATAATCTAAAATTGTGCTGTTTTGCATCTTTTCAAAACTTTCTTTTCTTTTTTTTGTAGTTCATAGGCCTCGGCCCTGTCCCTGAACACTTCAGCAGAAGACTATAACCCCTATCCTTGAGCTACAGCCCCACATACTCTTTTCTAGAGTTAACTACAGATAAGAGTCTCAGGTCCTGAGTAGCAGATAGGATTACCTTACCCAGTTTCAATGCTGTTTGCTTATTAACCATTAAGTGAGGAACGCGAATTTTTTCTAGATTCAGCGGCCACAAGTTTGGTTTATATGTCTGTTTGCCTTTGATCCAAGCAAGAAAGATTCTTGAGAGTAAGGACTTATACCTATATCCCTTCAGTTACAACTTCTCACTAAAGTCTCAATTTAGGTATTTGTGGGAATTTTGAAATTTGTTTCTTTCCATTTGAAGTCTTATAAAAATTCCTTTTCTAACACTCCTGTCCCTCAGAACCATGGAAGACCAGAAAATCCCCAGCTCATTGTCTAGTTAATTTTCTTATGTTGATTGAAACTTTGTTGTTTTTTTTCCCTTCCATTCCTGGGTTTGAACTTAGGACCTAACCACTGTCCTTGGGTTTTCTCAAGACTAGAACCCTACCAATGAAGTCATTACTTCTGGCTTTTTCTATGTATGTGGTAATAAGGAATCAAACCTGTGTCTTTGTGCATGCTAGGCAAACTCTCTACCAATAGGCTCAATTTCTGGTGGAAAGGTCTGGTTCTGAATACCAGTCTCTTCCTACCAGCAAAAAGATATTATCCTTATCAGAGAATAATGCCCTGACTTATTCCTTCTTTGCTCAATCATTTATAGTCTTAGTTTTAAAGAAATGAAATATCATTGTTTCTTTCTTTCTTTCCTTCTTTCTTTCTTTCTTTCTTTCTTTCTTTCTTTCTTTCTTTCTTTCTTTCTTCCTTTCTTTCTTCCTTTCCTTCCTTCCCTCTTTCTTCCCTCTTTCTTTCTTTCTTTCTTTCTTTCTTTCTTTCTTTCTTTCTTTCTTTCTTTCTTTCTTTCTTTCTTTCTTCTTTTGCGGTCATGGGACTTGAATTCTAGACCTGGCTGTTCTTCCTGAGCTCTTCAGCTCAAGGCTACTGCCCTATGTCTTTAGACTCAACCCCACTTCTCATTTTCTATTGGTTCATGGAGAGAAGAGTCTAAGGTGTTTTTGTGATAGGTCAGTCTTTGAACCTTGATCCTCAGATCTCAGCCTCCTAAGTAGCTAGGATTACAGGCATGAGCCACGGGCTCATGGCTTTCTCATTTTATTTTGTTTCACAGTGATTTCTACAGAGAAATCTAACTTTAACTCTACTGCCACATAGAATTCATTATATCACCCTATGATTCTTGGTGCCGGGGGTTTGGGCTAGCATGCACAAAGACCTGGTTCAGTTCCTTGGTACTACATACAAAGAAAAAGCCAGAAGTGGTGCTATGACTCAAGAAGTAGAGAGCTAGCCTTGAGAAAACCCAAGGACCATGCTCAGGCCCTGAGACCAAGCATAGGATTGGAAAAAGAAAATGATTCTTGATTCATTCACAAAGAATTCCATAGGTTCCACACAGGATTTAGGGTAACTAAGAATATTATTGCTCAGTACATCACAACATGAACTTACCAATGGGGCTCAGGCTCCAACATCAATATGAAGATGCATTCACTCACCTGTGATATTCTTGTCAGAGGAATTTCCTATCCAGAGTTCTGCACAGTGCTCTAGCTTGTCAATTAATACAGGTTTGGGAACACAGGGCCCTGTAAATTAGAAACAGTAGAGAATTATTGCTTATGCTGTGTCATCATTGCTTTAAGTTCGCAGACATCCTACTCACAAGTTATCTATTAAATCTTTTCTCTCATTTCTCACTGGCTCCATGGTTGACTTTTCCCCAGCTCTGGATTCATTTTCTATGGCATAAACTTAGCTATCTTGCTCAAGGCTAGAAAAATACCAGTTTGAGTCCCAGCTCCACTTACATGCATAGGTCTTCATGCATGCTAGGCAAGCACTCAACCACAAAGTCAAACTCTTGACACTCCACTAACATTTTTGAGGGGTTACTTGGAGTTATAGAGTTTCATGGCAATTTTTATGCCATTGCTGGCTTCAAATTAGAATTCTTAGATTTCTTCCTCCTGAATATTTTAAGATTACAGGCATGAAACATTGCACCTAGTGCCAGGTTTCCATTATAAACTCACTGTTTAGTGATTTGTAGATCCTATTTCCAATAATGATATATATTCTATTCTGGATGGTTTATCCACTTACAATTACTGTGTAAGTTTGGAATGTCGTCTCCATTAGAGGAAACATAATTTAGAACTGTTGTCAAAGTATCCTGAAGGTATCCTGAAGAATGAGTACAAAATTACCTTAGGTTTTCTTTAGAAAGTAATGATACTTCTCAGGGCCTGGAATCTTTCATTTAAATAGTATTGAAAGTTTGATAAACATTCACGTATCTGCAAAATAACAAGGCACTTGGCCTTGCAAGTGAATTTGACTTTTGCTCACCTAAGGACACCAGGTTGCTGTAGGTCTCCAGCATTACATCTCTGTACAGGGTCCTCTGAGCATTGTCCAGATGCTGCCACTCCTCCCAGCTGAAATCCACAGCTACATCATCAAATGACACCAGCTTCTGGAATGGCACATTTTCATCAAGTAATTAGCACTGAGTTATAAACACACCATGTCTGGAATTTTATTCTTTTTTTGTTGGAATTGTATTCCTTTACTTAAATGTTTAGACTTACATGAAATATTGACCTGAAAAGCTTAGGGATGGTGCCTAGGCCCAGAGTTCAAGTCCCAAGACCCACAATAAAATAAAAAGGCAAGCCAGGTGTTGGTGGCTCACGCCTGTCATCCTAGCTACTCAGGAGACTGAGATCTGAGGACCATGGTTCAAAGCCAGCCTGGCACAAAATTCCATGAGACTCCTTTCCAATTACCCACCATAAAATGTTTAATGGCTTGTGGCATATCATGGTAGAGCAATTGTGGTATTGACAAAAATAAGTCGGGGGAGTAGATTTAGGTTATAAATGGAATTATTCCATTGAAAAGGAACTACATTATATGATGACATATGCTGGTACTGTGAGAATATTGCAAAATCTTAGGGTATCAAGTAATAATACTGTGAAGTACACCCAGAATGTTAATGTTCTATGGCTGGCATAATAATCACTTGGGGAAGAAACTTTTTTTTCTTTTTTTTGGCTGGGGGATTTGTAAGGCTTGAACTCTGGGCCTGGGCACTGTTCCTGAGCTCTTCAACTCAAGGCTATCACCCTACCTATGAAGCCACAGTGCCATTTCCCATATTCTAGTGGTTAACTGTAGATGAGAGTCTCATAGATTTTCTAATGCCCAGGCTGGCTTTGAACCAAATCTTTAGATATCAGCCTGATATCTGAGTAGCTAGGATTACAGGTATAAGGCACTGCACCTGGCAAGAAATTTATTTCTTGCTGTTTTATACTACAAATTTACTGTATGTTTTACTTTTTCAAAAAGACTGAGGATGACCTTTGTTCTGTATATAATGGGAAGAGGGGTAGGGAGCTGTGAGCAGAAGAACTGAGGGGCAATACACAGGGTAGGACAATAGCCTTAAACTAAAGAGCTCACGGCCCAAGGTCCGAGCCCCATGACTTTCCCCACTACCCCACAAAAGAAGGGAAAAAAATTGGAGATTGGAAAGGATTTTCTAAAAAGAATATATAGAAATAGTAGTTCAAAATGTAGAAAGAAGTTCAATATTAACAGTCATGAGAAAAATTAAATTTACAATGAAATCATTACTTTAAATATGTTAATATAAATATAGTTTTAAACAAAAAGATCCACATACACACACACAAACACACACACACACACACACATACAAAAAAAACTTTCAAAGTCTAACTGTTACTGGGAAGGTAGTGAGAAGAAGTAGAACTTTGGAATAGTTCTGCAAGGAATATAAAACAAACAAAAATTGCGTGGAGAGTGCTAAAAAAGTACTAAATATGGAATTATATAGAAATATGGTCCAACAATTCTATTTCTAGATTTGTACCTAACGGAAGAGAAAGCAGAGACTAGAACAAATATGTGGAGAATCCATTCACAACTATTAATAATAATCAAAAGATAGAAATATGCGAAACAATGCATTGAAAAGGAAGAACATTTTACTGTATTTTACAGATGAATCTTGATTAGAGTAAACTAAAAATACAGCAGTCATAAAGGAAGAGCTAGGGTATGTTTTCCCTTCCAGAGCTTCCAAGGATCAACAAACCCTTAGAGCCAAAAAGCACGATGGTTCCAGAGAATGTAGTAGAGAGGAACAGGAGTTGAATGTTTAATGATTATACATGGAAGATGAAAATTGCTCTAGATGGGTAGAATGAAGAGAGAACTGTACCCTAAACAATGGTTATGTAGCCACACAGGATGGGACACACCTATACTCCCTGATCTTGGGAAACTCAAGAAGGATTTCTAGCCATCCTGGATGCATGGAAAGATCTATCATAAAAACTAATGTGGAGGGGCTGGGAGTTTGGCATACTTGTAGAGTGCTTGTATGAAGACGAAGGTTCAATTCCGCAGTACCACATACACAGAAAAAACCAGAAGTAGTGCTGTGGCTCAAGTAGAAGATCACTAGGCTTGAGGAAAGCTGAAGGACAGTGCTCAGACCGAGTTCCAGCCAAAGGGCTTGTTTAAAAATAAAACCAGAAAGCTGAGCATGATGGGGTGGTGGCTCACTTCTATAATCCTAGCTACTCAGGAGGCTGAGATCTGAGGATCAAGGTTTAAAGCCATCCTGGCACAAAAAGACCTGAGACTCTTATCTCCAATTTACCTTTAGAAAATGGGAAGTGGGGCTTGGCTCCAGGGTAAGGTGATAGCCTGGAGCTGAAGAGCTCAGGGATAGTACCCAGGCTGAGTTCAAGATCCATGACCCACCAAAAAAACCCAAAAAACAAAAAATAATATGGAAAAATTTGGATTCTGTGAATTTTATCAGGCATATAAATGATTTTTTGCTGTTGAAACAACAAATTGTTTGCAAATATTTTAAAAGTTTTTACCTAGAAATGTACACTACAAATGGAATTAATAAAAAACACAAAATATGAAAAAGATACAAATTTTCAAAATATGGGTATCCTGCTTCCGTATCTTTCACTGACTCCTGTTAAAATGAGTCACATATTCTGAATCATTTCTCCCAGTCGATATATGCCACACATGTTAGCTTGTACTGAACTTCTTGGGAAATCAAAAGCAAATACTAAGCAAATGTGTGTTAGATTTTGTCAACAGTGATATTTCAAATATAAATCCCTACTCATTGCATTATTTAATATGAATGCCGGAATCTAACTTACACTGGCAGTATCTTCAATCTTTTGAGAATCTTCAAAAGGGTGTGTAAATATTTAGGATCGTTATGTCTTCCTGGAGGAAAGATTCCTTTAGTAGTATGTAGTAACCTTCTTTGTCTTTTCTTACTAATTTTAGTTTGAAGTCTAATGTATCTGATATGAGGATGGCAACTCCAGCCTGTTTATGTGGGCAGTTAGCTTGATAGAGTTTATTCCAAACTCTCACTTTCAAAAGATGACAGTTTTGGGGTAAGATGTGTCTCTTGAAGAGAGCAGAACCATGACTCTTGCTTTTTGATCCAACTAGACAGCCTATGCCGTTTAATTGGAGAGTTAAGTCCATTGATATTGAGAGTTAGGATTGAGAGATATTTATTAGTTCCTACCATTTTTAAATGCCTTTAGTAGGGCCTGTGTCTTGACAGTTCTTGTGGTCCTTAGATGGTATGCTGTTTAGGTGCCATTTCTTTCCCTATATTGCATTTATTTTGGTTTTCTATGTATAGAGAATCTTTGAGAATTCTCTGTAGTGTTGGTTTTGTTTCGACATATTGTTGCAGCTTTTCCATGGAATGGAATGTTTTTATAGTTCCCTCAGTTATGAATGAGAGCTTAGCTGGCTACAGTATTCTTGGTTGGTAGTTATTTGATTTAAGGGCATGACATATATGCTTCCAGTCACTTCGTGCTTGCATGGTCTCTGCTGAGAAATCTGGGGTTATTCTGATTGGTTTCCCTTTATAGGTTACTGATCCCTTTTCCCTGGCTGCATTTACAATCTTTTCTTTCGTTTCTATTGATCCAGTTCGGATCACAATGTGGCGGTGGGATGTTCTTTTCTGGTCAGGTCTGTTTGAGGTTCTAAAAGGTTCTCATATCTGCATGGGTCTGCCCCTCTGGATATTTGGGAAATTCTCTGAGATGATTCCCTGAATTATATTTCCAATACCATTGACCTCTTTTTCCACGCCCTCCTCAATACAAACTAGCCTTAAATTAGGCTTCCTAATTGCATCTTGGACCTCCTGAAGCGCTCTCTCATATTTCCTAGATTTGGATTGACTCATTTTCTGTTCTTTCTCTATAATACCTAAATTATCTTCAGCCCGGGAAATTCTCTCCTCTGCATTTTCTAACCTGCTATCAAAGCGATCTACTTTATTTTTCATCTCCCTTGCTTCTAATTGCTCATTTTTGATGCCTTGCATCTCCTATTTCACATCATGTATGGATTTCTTTATCTCCTTGATTTCCTTTTGAGTGGTTAGCTCAGTAGCTTTATTTTCTTTGGACATTTGCTGGAGTTTGGTCACGTTATTATTTGTGGATTCTATGAATTCATCCATCTTTCTTTGAAAAACCTTTATTATGGCCTCCTTTATGGCTTCTTCTTTTTCACTTATTACCTTGTTTTTGCTTTCCTCTTGTTCAGCTATGGCTTCCTCCATTATCTCTTTCTTTATATTTTCACATTTTCCATTAATGATGTTTATCAATTGCATTTGTGTAGCACTTGGAAGACTCTCCTATAGGTATGCCAGTGACTATTCCATTGTCTGTTTACATTGGGTGGGGGATGTTGTTTCTTGATTTGACATTTTTCTTGAGTTTCTTGTTCTGCCCATTTGAAAATGGGAGCAAGATTACTACTAAATGCGATTATAGTTTTTCAGATATAACCAACCTAGACCTCTGTAGCTGGCAGACACTTGATGTTCACAACTTTTGATTGGTATTATCACTCTTTCTTTTTGTGCACTTACAGACCAGTCTAATACAACCACAGATAAGCGATTTATACCCAAAACAAGAAGCCTCTCAATCCAATCTCTATTGTCTTTAAGTGCCTCTGAGCCTAGAGAATAATTAACCACCTACGTATACAATATTGCTCAACAGCCATCAAGTGTAGATCCGTGCAGTATAAGGGTTGAACGATGAGCAGAGGTCCAGAGATAGAAAAAAAGAATGAGAGAGGTCAGGGGAGGTACAAGAGGATTAACGTAGGAGTGTAAGAATATTGTAGTCATGAAGAAAAGTTATATCATAAGGATAACTGACCTAAGTTGCTAAGTAGGCAGCATATTTGAGTACAAAGTTTGGAAAGTATTAGAATAAAACTTATGTATTGCTGCACGACTAGCTCTTAACCCAACCAGTGGCCTCACAGTGGACCATGGGATGGATATGTTTTTCTTGTCTACGTTGAGATGCAGAAGCGAAGATTTCAGAAGCAAATGCTGTGAGTGAATTAGCTCGTAAAAAGCATTTTTATTTCCTTTTATCTTTCTGCCAGTCTTGGGGCTTGAATTCAGGGCCTGAGCACTGTCCTCGGGTTTTCTCAAGTCTAGCCCTCTGCCACTTGATCCACAGTGCCACATCTAGATTTTCTATCTATGTGATACTGAGCAATCAAACCCAGATCTTCCTGGATGCTAGGCAAGCACTCTACCACTATGCCAAACTCTCAACCCTGACATAGTAATTATAAAGTCATCATCATCATATCAAAATATCCTTTCTCCTACAAAGAATGAACACATATCTATGTATGTAATGCTTTTTTTTAATTTCACTAATTCTTCTATGTTTTTCCCTCTTGCATTTTTTACACATGACAGCAAACCTAATCATCACGAAAAAATTGATTAGGATACAGAAACCTAATAATATCCTTATAGATTGATGTCAAAAATATGTGCAAGATGCCCTGTGTGTTTGACCTAGTGGTAGAGTCCTTGGCTACCACGCAAAAAGAATCAGGTTTGATTCCTCAGTGCCACATACATAGAAAATGCTGCAAGTGGTGCTGTGGCTCGGTGGGACAGCTAAAGCCTAAAGAAAGCCCAAGAACAATGTTCACACTCTGAGGTCAAGTCCCAAGACTAGCAAAAACAAAAATAATTCGACAAGGGGCAAAATGCAGGCAGAGAAGGCACTGTGAAGCAAATGTTTTGTAAAGGATGAGGGCAATATTGACCCTTAAGTTTGGATCTTACCCAAGAAAGGCTCCTTGAGCCTGAGACCAGACTGGTAGTTGGGCCTAGTGGAAGACATTGGGATTGGACAGATAAGGTGTGCTGTTTACTACATCCACATGTATATTGTGAGATTGGAGGAGAGATTCAGCCTCCAGTATGTCTTTGGTGAGGTCTTCTGTGAGCAAGGATCTTTGGTCATTGGGCCCTGAAAGGTGATCCTGCCTCCCTCACAATGGAACAGAATATGGAACCCTGGTAACCAAGCCACTGTAACTAACAACCAGCTCAAGCCAGCTCACTTGGCCTGTGGCTCAGGAGGAAGAAAGATGTTGCTGTGCTGTTGCCAAAGGTCAGGAAACTCGAGTCTCAGGCATGGAAGTTGTGGATGTCTTACTCGAAGATGTACATGCTAGATCATTGCCAAGCCACAAATCCAGTATAACAGAACTTTCTCTAAGAAGAAGGCCAGGAAAATCCAGGGCAACCAGATGAGGTAAATTTCTAAGAAGAAATGTATTTGACCCCATCATCCTCCCCCCACACTACAACTTTCTTTTTTTTTCATGTTTTTATTGTAATTAGTAAAAGGGTTAGATGATATTGGCCAGATAGAAGGTGCATTAATTCACATACATTGATACCTTTCACATGTCTTGGTACCCATTTCCCTCCAACCCCACACCCCCCACCCGTCTTGGTTTTCCCCCCTTCCCTATCAAATTTCAAATATCGAAATACAAATAAATTCAATATATAAGATAAAGTGAGATACTATCCCAATATGGAATAACCAAGGGACAGCAAACGAGATGAGAGACAACATAGTACATTAAGGACAACAATCATTCATTATATGGCTTTTGTGTCAATATCCTGGAGGTCCTTTCAGTTACCTTCACATTACATGGCCTTATATATGGCCTTTTGCTCTATTGACAATCTCTGATAGTAGAGCCCAAGGTTTCTACTGATTATGACGAATGAGGGAAACCACTGAGCCTAAGTTCCTTTGAGCCTGGCATACTTCACTTAATATGATTTGTTCTAAGTCTTTCCATTTCCTAACAAATGGGGCGATATCATTCTTTCTGACAGCAGCATAGAATTCCATTGTGTACAAATACCACAACTTGTTGATCCACTCATCCACTGAGGGACATCTGGGTTGGTTCCATATCTTTGCTATGGTGAATAGTGATGCAATGAACATTGTTAGGCTAGTGGGTTTAGTATGCCCTTGTTTCTGGATTGTTGGGTAAATGCCAAGTAGTGGAATTCCTGGGTCATAGGGGAGTTCTATGTTTGGCCTTTTGAGGCACTGCCGCACTGCTTTCCATAGTGGTTGAACGAGTTTGCACTCCCACCAACAGTGTAGTAGTGATCCCTCCTGGCCACATCCCCTCCAGCATCTGTTGTCATTCGTTTTCCTGATCCTGGCCATTCTAACTGTAGTGAGGTGGAATCTTAGAGTTGTTTTGATTTGCATTTCTTTTATGACCAGAGATGTGGAGCATTTCTTCATGTGTCTATAAGCCATTTTTGTTTCTTCTTCAGAGAAGACTCTCTTTAAGTCTTTGGCCCATTTTTAATGGGGTGGGTGTTACTTTGGAGGTTAGTTTTGGAGTGATTCAATTTTTTGAGTTGTTGATATATTTTAGATATGAGGCCTTGGTCCGTTGTTTGGAATCCCACTCTGTAGGCTTCCTGATTAGTTTACTACCTATATCCGTTGCCATACAAAAGCTCTGCAGTTTAATGCAGTCCCACTTATCCAGCCTTTCTCTGATTTGTTGTGATTCTTGGTTCTTATTAAGAAAGTTTCGACCTGTGCCAAGGAGGCCTAGTGTATCTCCTATTCCTTCCTGTAAACTTTTCAGTGTGTCAGCTTTTACCTCCAGGTCTTTGATCCATTTGGAGTTAATTCTAGTGCAAGGTGACAAAGAAGGATCCAACTTTAGTTTTCTGCAGGTGTTTAACTAGTTCTGCCAGCACAACTTGTGAAGAGGCTATCTTTCTTCCATTCTATTTTTTTGGCTCCCTGTTCAAAGATTAGTTGGCCATAGGTCTGTGGTTTAATATCTGGGTCCGCAGTTCTACTCCATTGGACTTCAGGCCGCTTCTTGTGCCAGTACCAAACTGTTTTGAGAATTATAGCTCTCTAATAGAGTCTTAAGTTTGGAATTGAAATTCCTCCAACGCTGTTCTTTCTGCTAAGAAGTGTTTTTGCTATACGGGGTCTTTTATTATTCCATATGAAATTTTGAATTGCCTCTTCTATTTCTTTAAAGAATGCATTGGGATGTTGATTGGTATTACATTGAATTTGTAGATAGCCCTTGGCAAGATTGTCATTTTCACAATATTGATTCTTCCAATCCAGGAGCATGGGAGGTTTTTCCATTTCCTTAGTTCTGCTTTAATTTCCTTTTTTATGGTTTTAAAGTTTTCATCTAAACGGTCCTTTACATTCTTAGTTAAGCTAATTGCTAGGTACTTTATTTTCTTTGAGGCTATTGTGAAAGGATTTTCTTTCCTGATTATTGCCTCGTTCCTCTCACTGTTGGCGTAAAGTCAGGCAGTTGATTTGTGAGGGTTGATTTCATGGCCTGCTACCCTTCCAAAGCTTTGAATCAGCTCAAGGACCTTGGGAGTAGAGTCTATAGGATTCTTTAAATACAGAATCATGTCATCTTCAAAGAGGGATAGTTTTATTTCCTCTTTCCCTACTTGGATCCCCTTTATGCTTGCTTCTTGCCTTATTGCACTGCCTAGGAATTCTAGTACTAGGTTAAAAAGGAGTGGAGAGAGTGGGCATCCTTATCTCGTTCCTGATTTTAGAGGGAATGGCTTTAGATTTTCACCATTAAGTATAATACTAGCAGTGGGTTTCTCATTCACAGCCTTTATTACATTGAGAAATGTTCCATGGATTCCTAGTTTCTCCACATCTTTTAACATGAAGGCGTTTGGATCTTCTCAAATGCCTTTTCCGCATCTATTGAGACAATCATGTGATTTTATCCCTGCTCATGTTGATGTGTTGAATTATATTAATTGATTTGTGTATGTTGAACCAGCTTTGCCTCCCTGTGATGAATCCAGTTTGATCATAGTGTATAATTTTTTGATGAGTTGTTGTAGAAGGTTGGCCAGTATTTTGTTGAGAAGTTTTGCATCGATATTCATCAAAGAAATGGGTCTATAGATCTCTTTCTTTCATGAATCTCTGTCTGGTTTGGGGATGAGGGATATACTGGCTTCACAGAATGAGTTTGGTAAAGAACCTTCATTTTCAATTTCGTTGAAGAGCTTGAGGAGTATTGGTGTGAGCTCTGCTTTGAAGACCTTATAGAATTCAGGTGTGAATCCATCTGGCCCTGGGCTCTTTTTAAGTGGAAGTTGTCTAATTTCCATTTCTATTTCAGAGCTTGAAATAGGCCTGTTGAGTTGGGTTAGCTCTTCTTGGTTCAGTGTGGGTATGTTAATATTGTCTAGGAATTAATCCATTTCTTCTAGATTCTCAAATTTATTGGTGTAAGGTTTGAGAAGTATTCCCTCATGATATTCTGGATCTTGGTAATTTCTGTCGTGATATTACCATTTTCATCTGCGATTTTGTTTATTTCGATATGCTCTCTTCTTTTTTTGGTAAGATTTGCTAAGGGCTTGTCAATTTTTTTTAATTCTTTCAAAGAACCAACTTCTTGTTTTGTTGATTCTTTCTATAGTTTTTTTTATTCCAAATCATTTAATTCTGCTTTGATTTTAATAATTTGCTTTCTCCTAATGGGTTTAGGGTTGGTTTGTTGCTCTTTTTCCAGGAGGTTAAGGTGAGATATTAACTCGTTTTGTTGCCATTTTTCCAACTTGCTGTTGTAGGCCCTCAGCGCTATAAATTTTCCTCTGAGTACTGCCTTTGTTGTGTCCCTAAGGAGTTGATATTTGTGTGTTCCTTATTGTTAAATTTCATAAACAGTTGGATATCTGTTCTGATCTCTTCGATTACCCATTGTTTTTGATTCAACAATGTGTTGTTCAGTCTCCATGAGTTACAGGGTTTTCTTTGGTGGAGATGTGTGTGCAGCTCCAATTTGATGCCTTTATGGTCTGAGAGTGTGCATGGAATAATTTCAGTGTTTCTGAATCTGTCCAGGTTTGCTTTATGGCCTAAGATGTGGTCTATTTTGGAAAATGTTCCATGTGCTGCTGAGGAAAACGTATATTGTGGTGTTACTGGGTGGAATATTCTGCAGATGTCTGTTACATCTAGTCGGTCTATATAGTTGTTCAGTTCTAAGGTTTCTCTTTTGAGTTTTTGCCTTGTTGATCTGTCCATAGGTGAGAGTCGTGTGTTAAACTCACCAACAATCACTGTATTTCGATCTATGTATGGTTTCAGTGTAAGTAAAGTTTTCTTGATGAAGTTTGGAGCTCCGGGATTGGGTGTGTAAATATTTAGGATCGTTATGTCTTCCTGGAGGAAAGATCCCTTTAGTAGTATGTTGTAACCTTCTTTGTCTTTTCTTACTAATTTTAGTTTGAAGACTATTGTATCTGATATGAGGATGGCAACTCCAGCCTGTTTATGGGGGCAGTTACCTTGATAGAGTTTATTCCAACTTCTCACTTTCAAAAGATGATTGTTTTTGGGTAAGATGTGTCTCTTGAAGACAGCAGAGCGATGGCTCTTGCTTTTTGCTCCAACTAGACAGCCTATGCCGTTTAATTGGAGAGTTAAATCCATTGATATTGAGAGTTAGGATTGAGAGATATTTATTAGTTACTACCATTTTTAAAAGCTTTTAATAGGGCCTGTGTCTTGACAGTTCTTGTGGTCCTTAGATGGTATGCTGTTTAGGTGCCATTTCTTTCCATATATTGCATTTATTTTGGTTTTCTATGTATAGAGCATCGTTGAGAATTCTCTGTAGTGTTGGTTTTGTTTCGACATATTGTTGCAGCTTTTCCCTGGAATGGAATGTTTTATTGTTCCCTCAGTTTGAATGAGAGCTTAGCTGGCTGCAGTATTCTTGGTTGGTAGTTATTTGATTTAAGGGCATGACATATATGCTTCCAGTCACTTCGTGCTTGCATTGTCTCTGCTGAGAAATCTGGGGTTATTCTGATTGGTTTGCCTTTATAGGTTACTGATCCCTTTTCCCCGGCTGCCTTTAGGATCTTTCCTTTCGTTTCTATTGATCCAGTTCGGATCACAATGTGGCGGTGGGATGTTCTTTTCTGGTCAGGTCTTTTTGGGGTTCTAAAACCTTCTCGTATGTGGATGGGCCTGCCCTTCTGGATATTTGGGAAATTCTGAGATGATTCCCTGAAGTATATTTCCAATACCATTGACCTCTTTCTCCACGCCCTCCTGAATACCAACTAGCCTTATATTAGGCTTCCTAATTGTATCTTGGACCTCCTGAAGCGCTCTCTCATATTTCCTAGATTTGGATTGTCTCATTTTCTCTTCTTTATAATACCTAAATTATCTTCAGCCCGGGAAATTCTCTCCTCTGCGTTGTCTAACCTGATATCAAAGCTATCTACTTTATTTTTCATCTCCCTTGCTTCTAATTGCTCACTTTTTATGCCTTGTGTCTCTTGTTTTAGATCATGTATGGATTTCTTAATTTGTTTGATTTCCTTTTGAGTGGTTAGCTCAGTAGCTTTATTTTCTTTGGACATTTGCTGGAGTTTGGTCACGTTTTTATTTGTGGATTCTATGAATTCTTCCATCTTTCTTTGAAAAACCTTTATTATGGCCTCCTTTATGGCTTCTTCTTTTTCACTTATCACCTTGTTTTTGCTTTCCTCTTGTTCAGCTATTGTTGGGAGCCAGAGTGGAATCAAACTGTACCTTGACTTGCATCAGATGATGGCTATATTGTCTTATTGCTTTCTGGCCCTATTCTATGTAAATGACCTGAGAATTACCATATGAATGTAACACCTGGAGGTTCCCTGGGTCAGGAGGAGGGAAGAAGGGGGAGTGGAAAATAAACGCGGGAGTCTCGGCAGTCTTTGCCTGGACTGCGGACATCCCGGACCCGGTGTGTCTGTCTCTCTTCTTTTTCTTCCTAGTCCTTGTCCCCTATTTCAGGAATCCCAATCTGCGAACCCTGGTTTGCTGCCGGTTGGCCCCGGCATCTGGCGCCCGAACAGGCACCCTGAAAATCTGGGATGAAGGTGAAGGACCCCTCCCTGTGGTGAGTAACACATAGTAGGACTATTAAGAGAGGATCTTAAGAGAGAGTATAGTCAGGAGTAAAAATTATGGGTCAAGCTAATAGCCATAGGTTATTTCTACCGATCTTAACAGGCCTATTTGAAGCCCATGGAACGTGGGTGGAAAAGGGGTGCTT
Organism: Megascapheus bottae; assembly: GCA_024803745.1. Taxonomy (NCBI): domain Eukaryota; kingdom Metazoa; phylum Chordata; class Mammalia; order Rodentia; family Geomyidae; genus Megascapheus; species Megascapheus bottae. The sequence continues at coordinate 230,108 of JANJXV010000422.1, forward strand.
CAGAGCTTCCTACAGTTTGTCGAGGAGGAATGCCCGAGGTCTATAGAGGAGGAATTCCAAAAAGCCTGGCAGCGGATAGGAAAAAGAATTCAAGATTATTATAATGTATATGGCCCCGAAAAGACCCCAGTAGAGGCTACTACTGTATGGAATTTAGTAAATGAATACATAGATCCTCTACATGAAAATGCTGATCTTAATCTTGAATTAAGGGAACTTTATGAGTTAAAGGACCCTTCTGAAGAACCTGAGGCTGAGCCATATGCCGCAGCCCAAGAGAGTCTAAGTGAGATCTTGAAAAGGGAACAACAACCAGTAGATATTGAGTATCAGAATTCAGGTTTGAATATCAAGGAGGAAAGTTATGATGAGTCAATGGAGGGCCGCGTGGCTACGATAGACAAGAAGTTAGAAGTAATGCTACATCTTCTATCGAAAATGGGGATAGAGCAGAGAGCCCCCCCAGAAGTAGGAAAGAAATATGACCCTCAGGCCACTATGGTGTCTGATTCTAAACCTTACCCCTCACACCCACCGCCTCTGGCTGCAGCCTTACAGCCTCAATCCCTTTTTCAACCTTTAGGCAAGCCTAAAGGCCCTAGCAACAAGTCCCTTTTAACAGGCACTACAACCAGGCACAGTGCATCGCAATTAAACCTGACTCAGGCTGCTAGAGAGAGGGAAGGTATTTCAGGGCCTCGATGCTTCCCTAGTTTAGTTGATCATTATGAACAAGTATACCATCAACCTGTTCCTGTTAAACTATTACAGGATTTAAAAAATGCCTGCTCCCAATATGGGCCAACTGCCCCTTTTACTCAAGTAATATTGGAGGCTGCGTGTGCTGGTATTGCATGCCCAAATGACTGGAAGCAGCTTGCCAGAGCATGCCTTAGTGCGGGAGAGTACTTATTATGGGAGACAGAGTTCACAGCACAGTGTCGGGCTAAAATTGAAACAAATAGGTCTAAGAACCTGCCTTACACTTTTGATCAGTTGTTAGGAGAGGGAACCTATAAAAACACCGAAGATCAATTGGGTTATGCAAAGGAGGCCTATTTACAAATAAATGCTGCGGCGAGAGAGGCTTGGAAAAAGTTATGCAATTCCAATCGTACAAAAAATCTAGTAGAAGTTAAACAGGGACCGAATGTACCTTATCTAGAATTTTTGTCTCGATTAATGGAGACTGCAGACTGCCTAGTACAAGATGAGAATGCAAGGAAGAGTATAGTTAGACACAGCCTATGAAAATGCCAACGCCACCTGTCAGGCGGCTATCAGACCCCATAGGAATAAGGGAGGAATCACGGACTTTATTTCACTGTGTGCTGATATTGGACCCTCCCATGTACAAGGCCTTACTTTAGCCGCCGCTCCTCAAGGAAAGACTGTTACTGAGTCTCTAAAATATAGAGGTCAGCGGCATTCTCGGGATGCTAGACCCCCAGGGCGTTGCTTTTCTTGTGGACAAATAGGACATTGAATGATGCAATGCCCACGCCATGCCAGGCCAAAGAGAGAAAAATCACCTGGCACATGTCCACGCTGTGGTAAAGGGAAGCACTGGGCTAAAGATTGCAAGTCAGCAACAAATTGCAATGGCCGCCCGTATTTGGGAAACTGGAGAAGGGGCCAGCCCCTGACTCCGCAAAACCATGGGGCAGTCCCTCCCTCTTCTCGGCCACAAGTGCATCTTCTAACAACCCCCCAAGATCAGTCTCCGGCCTCCTCCGTGCCACCCCAGGCAGTGCAGGATTGGACCTCTGTTCCTCCACCTGCTCAGTATTGACCCCAGAGATGGGGACACAAGTTTCCCCACAGGGGTCTTCGGCCCCCTTCCCCCGGGAGTGGCTGGATTGCTGTTAGGGCAAAGTAGCTCAGCCCTTAAAGGGATACAGATTACACCTGGCAAAATTGACCAGGACTTTACTGGAGAAATCAAAGTTATGGCCTCTGCCCCGAAACACGTGGTATCGATCCCAGCTGGTCAAAAATTAGCACAATTGATACTTGTGCCTTTACCTCCCGGGGAGACTGCTAATTCCCCATGTGGACAGAGAGGATTTAGATCTTCTGATATCTATTGGGTACAAAGCATAAAACAAGAAAGGCCTGAGATGACTATATTTATACAAGAAAAGCCCTTTAAAGGAATATTAGACACTGGAGCAGATGTGTCTGTGATATCTAAAAAACTGGCCAGCCCAATGGCCCCTGACAACCTCTATGACTTCCCTACAGGGGGTTGGGCAAGCAACTGACCCACAGCAGAGCAGTGCGATCCTTGTTTGGAGAGATGAGGAAGGGCACTCTGGTCATTTTCAGCCATTTGTCTTGGATCATCTGCCAATTAATTTATGGGGTCGTGATATCATGGAAAAAATGGGAGTGTATATGTTTAGTCCTAGTGCTGCGGTCACTAAGCAGTTACTTGATCAAGGCCTCCTCCCCTTTAGGGGACTAGGCCGAGCAGCACAGGGGGAGCTAGAGCCACTCCAACCCCAGTCTCACCCTACGAGACAAGGATTAGGGTATTCTCTAACGGGGGCTGTAGTTTGTCCTGCCCCTCATGCTGATCCCATAAATTGGCTCTCTGAACAACCGGTATGGGTCGAACAGTGGCCTCTTTCACTAGAAAAGATCATTGCAGTACAGCAGCTGGTACAGGAACAGCTGGACTTGGGACATGTGGCCCCTTCTAACTCTCCATGGAATTCTCCAATTTTTATTATAAAGAAAAAATCAGGTAAATGGAGGCTGTTACAGGATTTGAGAAAAGTCAATGCCACTATGGAACTGATGGGGGCCCTACAGCCTGGCTTGCCTTCACCCATGGCAATCCCAAAGGATACTTATAAGATTATTATAGATTTGAAGGATTGTTTCTATACTATACCCCTGGCGCCTCAAGACTGTAAGCGCTTTGCCTTCAGCGTCCCCTCTGTTAATTTTAAAGAACCCATGAAGCGATATCACTGGCTTGTGCTCCCACAGGGCATGGCAAATAGCCCAACTTTATGTCAAAGTTTTGTAGCTAGAGCCATTTCTTCCACTCGTGAAAAATTTTCTTCTGTTTATATTGTTCATTATATGGATGACATCTTGTTGGCTTGTTCTGACCCTATCGTCGTACGACAAGCCTTTGGACAACTAAAGCAAGATCTGAGCCTCTTTGGCCTTATAATAGCAGCTGAAAAGGTTCAGGAACACCCCCCTTTTACATATCTAGGCCATATATTAGGCCCACACTATTTTAAAAGCCAAAAAATACAATTAAAAACTTCACACTTAAGAACTCTTCATGATTTTCAGCAATTCTTAGGAGATATAAATTGGCTTCGGCCTTATCTAAAGCTCTCCACAGGAGAGTTAAAACCCCTCTTTGATGTCTTAAAAGGAGATACCAACCCTACATCCTTGCGCGAATTAAATCCTGACGCCAGGAGGGCCATCCAAATTGTAGAAAAGGCAATTTCCTAAGCACAAGTGACCTATTGTGACTATTCTAAACCATGGGGAGTTTACATTTTAGCTACTTCTCACTCCCCAACTGCTGTATTGTGGCAGGATGGCCCACTTTTATGGCTTTATCTACCATCAACACCCGGCAAAGTGCTGACCCCCTACTACGAATTGGTAGCTAATCTGATACATATGTGCCGAGTGGATTCCCGTAAATATTTAGGTCAGGAACCTTATTTTATCTGTGTCCCATATAATCTACAACAACAAGATTGGCTATTCGCCCATTGCGATTCTTGGGCCATTGCTTGGGCCAATTATATGGGGAAAATTTTGCATCACTACCCGTCTAACAAACTTCTCCAATTTGCTGCATGTCATACGTTTCTATTTCCTTCCATAGTAGAGGCCTCACCTTTATCTTCTGCTGCTTTGGTATTTACAGATGGATCCTCTAATGGAACGGCTGCTTTGACCATTAATGGGAAAACTCAATCTTGGGTTACGGGTTTTTCCTCCGCCCAAGAGGTGGAATTAGAGGCTGTTTTACAAGCACTCGTCCTGTTACAAGACGAGCCATTTAACTTATACTCAGACAGTCAATATGTAATTCGTGCTCTTCAAGTCATAGAAACTGTTCCCTTTATTGGAACTACTAACTCCAATATTCACACCCAATTTCGCCAAGTACAAACTTTGCTTTGTTCTCGCAACCACCCCTGTTTTTTTGGCTTTGTTCGAGCTCACACTAATCTTCCTGGCCCTTTAAGTGAGGGCAATGCGGTTACCTACTCCGCCACCAGAGTTTACTTAACTCAGGTTGAACTTGCTAAGCAGTCACATGCCATCCATCATCAAAACAGTCGAGCCTTGCGCCGACAGTTTAAATTATCTAGAGAAGCAGCATGACAAATAGTTAAGACTTGCTCCAACTGTGTCCCTTTTTCACCAGCCCCCCATTTAGGCATAAATCCACGAGGACTGCTTTCTAATCACATTTGGCAGATGGATGTCACACATGTTCCATCATTTGGCCGATTAAAATATGTTCATGTTACTGTAGATACTTATTCTAATTTTATCTTGGCCACCCCCCTTGCTGGGGAAGCCACTAAACATTGTATCTCTCACTGCATTCGATGCTTTGCTGAGATGGGGATTCCCTCGCAAATAAAAACAGATAATGGCCCTGGCTATGCAAGCCGAGCATTTCAATCCTTCTGCCATTCCTATAATATCACTCATATTACAGTCATTCCTTACAATCCTCAAGGTTAAGGCATCGTGGAGAGAGCTAATGGATTATTAAAACATCAAATTGCTAAAATACAGAAAGGAGAGTCATATCCCGCTACCCCTGTGAATATACTTAATCATGCCTTATTTGTTTTAAATTTTTTGAATTTGGATTCAAATAATGTATCTGCTGCTCAGCGATTCTGGGAAAAAAGAGCGCAGCATCCTTTTCCCTTAGTAAAGTGGAAGGATCCCCTAACTGGTGCTTGGCATGGACCCGATCCTGTTCTAACCTGGGATCGAGGGCATGTATGTGTTTTTTCACAAGGAGAAAATGACGCCCGCTGGCTGCCTGAACGCTGCGTTCGGATCGTGGAGAGTGACAGTGGCCATCCAAGCAGCGACTCACTGGGCCTACACCCCCAACCCTCCAGTGGTGCATCCTGCGACGTGGGAAGGACCTGAGTTATTTGTGCATGTCAATTGGGACTGCTACTGATCCACTTGTTCCACACATTCATATGAGCTGTGTTTCTCCTCCTTTTACTATTATGTAGGGACCTTTTAACATATTTATTGACTCTACACAATTTAATATGTGACATGATTTTGTCTTTACCAGCCCTCTTCTTAATAACCTTTTTTGTAAAAGATGCCCAGGTGAAAAGCAAAGGCCTCCAGAGGTAAGTAGAAGTCGGCCGACCCCCTTCTATGTCTGCGTTTTATTTTATTTTATTTTATTTTATTTTATTTTTGTTTGTTTGTTTGAAAAGGTGCACTGTGGGCCTAAAACAGAGGCCTGGGTGGTCAAGGGACACCTTGACCCCCCCTCCCCTTCTGAGTTTCTTGTCGATAACAAGGCATACCTGAGAGTCCCACCAGCAAGACATGTCTAAATCTAAAAATAACTGTTTGGTGAAAACATTCATTTGAGCTCATATTTTTTTTGTGTGTGTTAAGTGTATCTGATTGAGTCCAATTTTCTTGTTATATGTCAATGTGTGATTATTTAAAAGTCTCCGTTTCTCTGTCCTGTTCGTGTTACATATTTTTCCTTTTCCAGTTTTGTCTTTAAAATTGGTACCATTTCTAAGTATGGATCCTTATGGTTTTTCTGTGCGTACTCAGGCACACATCCTTGTTATTTATTTGAACATCTCTGGGCCTAGCATGGCCGCTCCCCCATGTCTGCAGTTGTAACAAGCCCTGGAAAAATAAATTCCAGCTAAGTTGCCTTGCAAAATGTTTTGTTTTGAATCTGGTTCTCACCTGTAAGAGTAAAATTGGCAAAACTCTCTTGACACAAACTTCCGGAAATTGAACGGCCGATATTAATTTTGCGCGCTTTATGATCTTTGAGTATGAATGTGTGTGAATGAGTGAGTGAACATGTTCAAGTTTAAATTATCAGCATGCTGTATAAAACAATGGATAAATTTATACTTAAACACAAAGACAATTGGGTAAATCTAAGCTTAAAACTTCAACAAAAATATTAGGTTTGAATGTTTTACAATGTCTCAAAGAATTATTGTGTTGTCTTAAAGAAAAACTGGTAAATATTTTTCTAGATCCTGAAATCTGCATTTTATTGCAGGGCATACAGCTGTATACATTGTAAACATTGTATCCTGTTCAGCCCAGAGGTGTTAGGGAATTTGGGATTTATTACTTTAAGTTAAAGTTTGGACACATGTATTAGAGATTTAAATGTAAAATTGTTCATTAACGTCAGAAATTTTGCCTGTCCTTTCTTGCAAACTGACACTAGAAATCTGATGGTAAAATGTGGATAATGTGATTAGTATTTTAAAGAAATGTTTAAAGGTTTATCTCCATGCTATTGGGTGTATTTTAAAAAAGGAGAGGAAACTAAGTCCAGACTTAGACTTTTGGTGCACTGATGTCTATAGTTCTTGAATTAGGGAAAAACTGTTATTTGAGTTTAAACTGTTGTTGGAGTTCTAGACAGTAATCTAAACTGCAAAAGAGCCCTTTTTTCTAAAAGGCAAGAGGAGTGCCTTGAGCCTTAGGGGGCCTGAAGGCAGAAGGAGTTCTTTGTGCCCTTAAAGGTTTTTCAATTGCAAATAAAGGCTAAGGTGTTAATTGTTTAAGCCAGTATCAGTAAAAGTTATTAAGGACATTGGAAATGGGTTTCTAAACAATATTTGAAAGTGAAGTTGTCTTAAATGTTTAAAGAAAGAGAAAAAAGGAAAATTAGGACTACCAAAGTAATTGCTTAATTGCTATTTCAGCTTGCTCTTGTAAGTTACCTTATAGCAACTTCCAGCTAGCCCATGGAGAAGGACAGCAATCCTTATTCGGATATAACTTTGGCTTTGACCAGGTTCTAGGTAAGCTCATGCTTAGAGACTATTTCTGTGTTGACCACCTTGTTGCTTTAATTGGAGTAACGTGGCCTTTTGTAGGACTCATTGATCTGAAAGCCGCAGCTTTGAGCCTGCCCGGGCAAAGCAAAGTCCCTGTGAGACTGTGGTGTCTAATCTGCCAGCAGGATGCTGGGACAGAGTTGCTTTGGAGCTTGAAGTGGCCGAGTGCTAGCTCTGAGCTGAAAAGCTGGGGGGAAGCACTCAAGCACCAAGCTCGGGATTCATAGTGGTAGGTTGCTAGCCTTGAGCTGGAGAGCTGAGAGACAGTGCCCAGGCCCCGAGTTCAAGTACAGCAACCAACAAAGTGAAATGCCAATGGCATGTTTATCCCTGTGTGGAGAGACACTACTGGGACACGAAAGCCTCTGCTTGGATGGCAGAGTTGGTGTCAGATCTTAGTCACTTGTGCTTGGCCAATCAAATTAATCAGACCCGGGAGGTCATAGAATAGTTTGTAAGCATGCCTTACTAATGCCCGTGCCTTTCATAACTGGGCAGGAACTTGTCAATCTTCTGTGATAGTGGGTAGTTTAAAGTCCTAATTGAGCAAAATTTTTATTTTTTATTTTTGACACCAGCCACAAATTCAGGAAAAGTTTGTGGATCTGAGGCTTGTGTCTCTATTAATCTGTTTAGATCTGACAACTGAAGCATTGTTAAGGTTGCAGAAATTTAGTTCCCCAGACAATCAAGAAAAAGCCTTTGCAAATGGGTGCTAGGTAAGCTACACTATTGTAGCCAAGGATGGTTTGTGCAGTTGTTGAATGTCAAGTATGATCTCTAGTTTCGTGTAGATTGTTGTTCCTGGTGTCTAATCCTTGCAACCCCTTGATAAAACAGGCTGGGCTTCTTAAGGTCCCTGGTCAAGTGCGGAGACGGCGGCCCTGAGTCAGCTTGAAGAAGTCACGGAAGTTGAATCTCCGCCCATCAAATCCCCGTTGGACCAAGGGACCAAAGTCATTTTTGGAAAATGTGACAGGATAAATTAGGGGTATAGAAAAGAGGAAAAATTGCACTTGTGTTTCTTTTAAAATAAAAACCGGGGAAAAGGTTGGGAGCCAGATTGGAATCAAACTGTACCTTGAGTTGCATCAGATGATGGCTATATTGTCACGATGTCTCTAGATTTTGTTCTATTATAAATCTCTGGTAGCAGAGCCCAAGGTTTCTACTGAATTTGACAAATGAGGGAGACTCTTGGGCCTATGTTCCTTTGAGTTTGGCTTACTTCACTTAATATGATTTTTTTCCTTTTCATCCACTTCCCCGAGAATGCCATTATTTTATCTTGTCTGTTGGCTATGTATCATTCCAGTGTGTGTGTGTGTGTGTGTGTGTGTGTGTGTGTGTGTGTGTGTATCACATTTTTTGTAGTAGAGCATCTGGTTGTTTCCATCATCCAGCCTCATTTTCTACAGATATTTTTATAGTCTCTTTTTTATTTTCAGGGTAATGTATAGAGGGGTTACAATTACATTTACAGGTAGTGGACTGCATTACTTCTCACACATTTATTCCACTCCACATGTTTTTGTCCCCAGTTCCCTCTCCCCTCCCCTTCCCAATCATCTTGTTTCCCCCCTTCCCTTTCCTATTTGACATAAACAAATAAACATATATACAATATGCCAGGGAAAAAATCAGATACAGTAACAATCTGACATTAACCAAAGGGCAAAATAAGAGATGAGAAATAACATAGTAGATTAAGGACAAAAATCACACAAGATTAAGAGCAACGATGACACAAGATATAGCTCTTGTTCCCATATCCTAGAGATCCTTTCATTTAGTCTCATCCTATATGACCTTATATACCTAGGTTTTTGAGTTATTGTAATCCTCTGCTAGGAGAGTCCTAGATGTGAACTAATTATTACAAATGAGGGAAACCATTGAGCTTAAGTTTCTTTGGGTCTGGCTTGCTTCACTTAATATGAATTTTTCCAACTCTTTCCATTTCCTTACAAATGGGGCGATGTCTTTCCTTCTGATGGCAGCATAGCATTCCATTGTGTATAAGTACCACATCTTCTTGATTCAGTCATCTACTGAGTGGCATCTGGGTTGGTTTCATATCTTTGCTATGGTAAATAGTGCTGCAATGAGCATCATTGTGGTAGTGGCTTTAGTATGTCCTTTTTTCTGGACAATTGGGAATGGAAGCCATCATGCTGGCTCACAACTTAATTTCAGCTACTTAGGAGGCTCAGGGCTTAGGATCACAGGTCAAAGCCAACCAGGGCCCTACAGTGTGTGAGATCAAACTCTGTGAACATACAATGAGTGTAAGAGGAATCTCACTGCCTGGGAATGTCGCCTAATGGTAGAGTGCTCACCTAGAATGCATGAAGACCTAGGTTCTATTCACCAGTACCGCATACTCAAGAAAAAAGCTTGAAGTGGCGCTGTGTCTCAAGAGGCAGAGCACTCACCTGGGGCAAGCGAGTCCAATGAAAATGTCTAGGCCCTGAGTCCAAGCCGTAGGACTGGCAAAAAGAAAAAAAAGAGCAATCTTACTTAAGTAACAAGGAATGTACCCTATATTTATACAGACTGAAAAATTCATTAAGAAAGTAGAAAATATGTATAAAATGCATAATTTCTTTTGTGTGTTGGCACTGGGTCTTCAACTGAGTGCTTCAGCTCTATCCCTGACCTTTTCTGCTCAAGGCTAGCACTCTACCAATGCAGCCCCAAATCAACTATCTTCAATTGTGATATAAGCGATGAATATTTCAGGGTGCTTCATGAAAAACATTTTTATAAATTGAAACTTTCAACACAGTCTTATTTTAGTATGAATGTTGAGATGGGAAGAGACAGAAAAAGTGAAATGTTTCCTGATCCCCATAGAGAAGAGACTCAGCAGAACCACTGTGGTCTGCAGGCTTCTTTGTGAGTTTTGTTTGCTTGTTTGATTTTTGTCAATTGTGGGGCTTGAACTCTGGGCCTGGGCACTGTCCCTGAGCTCTTCAGCTCAAGGCTAGTGCTTTAATCTGTGAGCCACAGTGCCACTTCTGGTTTTTCTGGCAGTTAACTGGGTACTTTGGCTGGCTTTAAACTTTGATTCTCAGATCTTATCCTCCTGAGTAGCTAAGATTATAAGTGTGAGGTACCCTCACAAGGCTGCTGCTCTGTTACTATGCAGGTTCTGGATCAAGAACTTCAAGTTCTTACTTCAATTTTTTCTTCTCTTGCCTGATACTCTGCCATTTGAACGAAGCCTCAGTTCCTGGTCTTTGTTGGTTAATGAGAGATATTATGATTTTCTAATATTCAGAGCAATGATTATAAAACCCAGCATTTTACTTACTTGAATAAATTAAGAGACAGGACCTAGTGAGATGGAAAACAAAATTTTTTTTTCAAGTTGCTATCCTGTTCTAATGCATACGTCTGGCTATTTTGCTTACACACAAATATGTATTTTACCAGTTTCTACTCTATTTTTGCTTAGCTTAAAACCACCACTGCCATTTCATAGATTTTGTTGTTGTTGTTTGCGGTGCTTGAACTCTGTGCCTGGGTTGTTCCTCAGATCTTCAGTTCAATGCCAGTGCTCTACTACTTTGGATTTGGCCAGTCCTGGGCTTGAACTCAGGGACTGAGCACTGTCCTTATATTTTCTCAAGGCTAGGGCTCTACCACTTCAGCCTCAGCACAACTACCAGCATTTTTCTATGTATGTGGTACTGAGGAATTGAACCCAGGTCTTCGTGCATGCTAGGCAAGCACTCTACCACTAGGCCAAAATCTGTGTGAAGTCACAGAATGGAGGTGTGTGAACTCACAATGGAGGTGAGTGAAGTCACAGAATGGAGGTGTGTGAAGTCATAGAATGGAAGTGTGTGAAGTCATAGAATGGAGGTGTGTGATGTCAGAATGGAGGTGTGTGAAGTCACAGAATGGATGTATGTGACGTCATAAATGTTGGTGTGTGAAGTCATAGAATGGAGGTGTGAAGTCATTGAATGGAGGTGTGAAGTCATAGAATGCAGGTGTGTGAAGTCATAGAATGCAGGTTTGTGAAGTCATAGAATGGAGGTGTGTGAAGTCAGATTGGAGATGTGTGAAGTAAAAGAATGGAGGTGTGTCAACTCAGAAAGGAGGTGTGTGAAGTCATAGAGTGGAGGTGTGTGAAGTTATAGAATGCAGGTGTGTGAAATCATAGAATGGAGGTGTGTGAAGCCACAGAAATGAGGTGTTTGAAGTCAAAATGGAAGTGCGTGATGTCAGAATGGAGGTGTGTGAAGTCATAGAATGGAGGTGTGTGAAGTCATAGAATGGAGGTGTGTGAAGTCATAGAATGGAGGTGTGTGAACTCATAGAATGGAGGAGTGTGAAGTCATAGAATGGAGGTGTGTGAAGTCACAGAATGGAGGTGTGTGAAGTCATAGAATGGAGGTGTGTGAAGTCACAGAATGGAGGTGTGCGAAGTCACAGAATGGATGTGTGTGAACTCAGAATGGAGGTGTGTGAATTCACAGAAGGGAGGTTTGTGAAGTCAAAGAATGGATGTTTCTGAAGAATGAAGGTGTGTGAAGTCATAGAATGGAGGTGTGTGAAGTCAAAATGCAGGTGGGTGAAGTCAAACAATGGAGGGGTGTTACGTCCCAGAATGGAGGTGTGTGAAGTCACAGAATGGAAGTGCGTGAAGTCAAAATGGAGGTGTGTGAAGTCAGAGAATGGAGGTGTGTGAAGTCATGGAATGGAGGTATGTGAAGTCATAGAATGGAGGTGTGTCAAGTCAGAATGGAGAAGTGTGAAGGCACAGAATGGAGGTGTGTGAAGTCATAGAATGTTGGTGTGTGAAGTCATACAATGGAGGTGTATGAAGTCATAAAATGGAGGTGTGTGAAGTCATAGAATGGTGGTGTGTGAAATCATAGAATGGAGGTTTGTGAAGTCACAGATTGAGGTGTGTGAAGTCAGAATGGAGGTGTGTGAAGTCAGAATGGAGGTGTGTAAAGTCATAGAATGGAGGTGTGTGAAGTCACTATGCAGGTGTGTGAACTCAGAGAATGGAGGTGTGTGAAGTCAAAATGTAGGTGTGTGAAGTCATAGAATGGAAGTGTGTGAAGTCACAGAATGGAGGTGTGTGAAGTCACAGAATGGAGGTGTGTGAACTCAGAATGGAGGTGTATAAAGTCATAGAATGGAGGTGTGTGAAGTCACAATGCAGGTGTGTGAAGTCATAGAATGGAGGTGTGTGAAGTCACAATGTAGGTGTGTGAAGTCATAGAATGGAGGTGTGTGAAGTCATAGAATGGAGGTGTGTGAAGTCAAAAATGGAGGTGTGTGAAGTCATATAATGGAGGTGTGTGAAGTCACAGAATGGAGGTGTGTGAAGTCATAGAATGGAGATGTGTGAAGTCACAGAATGGAGGTGTGTGAAATCGTAGAATGGAGGTGTGTGAAGTCAGAGAATCGAGGTGTGTGAAGTACTAGAATGGAGGTGTGAGAAGTCACAGAATGGAGGTGTGTGACCTCACAATGGAGGTGAGTGAAGTCACAGAATGGGGGTGTGTGAAGTCACAGAATGGAGGTATGTGACGTCGTAAATGTAGGTGTGTGAATTCATAGAATGGAGGTGTGTGAAGTCAAAGAATGGAGGTGTGTGAAGTCATAGAATGGAGGTGTCTGAAATCACAGAATGTAGTTGTGTGTAATCACAGAGTGTAGGTGTGTTAAGTCACAGTGTGGAGGTGTGTAAAGTCTCAGAATGGATGTGTGAAGTCATAGAATGGAGGTGTTTGAAGTCATAGAAGTTGGTTTTTGAAGACACAGAATGGAGGTGTGTGAAGTCATAGAATGGAGGTGTGTGAAGTCAGATTGGAGGTGTGTGAAGTAACAGAATGTAGGTGTGTCAACTCAGAAAGGAGGTGTGTGAAGTCATAGAATGGAGTTGTGTGAAGTCATAGAATGCAGGTGTGTGAAATCATAGAATGGAGGTGTGTGAAGCCACAGAAATGAGGTGTTTGAAGTCAAAATGGAAGTGTGTGAAGTGAGAATGGAGATGTGCGAAGTCATAGAATGGAGGTGTGTGAAGTCATATAATGGAGGAGTGTGAAAACATAGAATGGAGGTGTGTGAAGTCACAGATGGAGGTGTGTGAAATCATAGAATGCAGGTGTGTGAAGTCACAGAATGGAGGTGTGTGAAGTCACAGAATGGAGGTATGTAAACTCAGAATGGAGGTGTGTGAATTCAAAGAAGGGAGGTTTGTGAAGTCATAGAATGGACGTTTCTGAAGTAAGAATGAAGGTTTGTGAAGTCATAGAATGGAGGTGTGTGAAGTCAAAATGCAGGTGTGTGAAGTCAAACAATGGATGTGTGTTAAGTCACAGAATGGACGTGTGTGAAGTCACAGAATGGAAGTGTGTGAAGTCAAAATGGAGGTGTGTGAAGTCAGAGAATGGAGGTGTGTGAAGTCATAGAATGGAGGTGTGTCAAGTCAGAATGGAGATGTGTGAAGTCACAGAATGGAGGTGTGTGAAGTCATAGAATGTTGGTGTGTGAAATCATAGAATGGAGGTTTGTGACGTCACAGATTGACGTGTGTGAAGTCAGAATGGAGGTGTGTGAAGTCAGAATGGAGGTGTGTAAAGTCATAGAATGGAGTTGTGTGAAGTCACAATGCAGGTGTGTGAACTCAGAGAATGGAGGTGTGTGTAGTCATAGAATGGAGGTGTGTAAAGTCATAGAATGTAGGTGTGTAAAGTCAAAAAATGGAGGTGTGTGAAGTCATAGAATGGAGGTGTTTGAGTCACAGAATGGAGGTGTGTGAAGTCATAGAATGGAGGTGTGTGAAGTCATAGAATGAAGGTGTGTGAAATCATATATTGGAGGTGTGTGAAGTCAAAGAATGGTGGTATGTGAAGTCACAGAATGGATGGGTGTGAAGACAGAATAGAGGTGTGCGAAGTCATAGAATGGAGGTGTGTGAAGTCAGAATGGAGCTGTGTGAACTCATAGAATGGAGGTGTGTGAAGTCACAATGGAGATGTGTGAAGTCATAGAATGGTGGTTTTTGAAGTCACAGAATGGAGGTGTGTGAAATCATAGAATGGAGGTGTGTGAAGTCAGATTGGAGGTGTGTGAAGTCACAGAATTGAGGTGTATGAAGTCAGAATGGAGGTGTGTGTATTCAGAATGGAGGTGTGTGAAGTCAGAGACTGGAGGTGTGTGAAGTCACAATGCAGGTGTGTGAACTGATAGAACGTAGGTGTGTGAAGTCACAATGGAGGTGTGTGAAGTCATAGAATGGAGGTGTGTGAAGTCATAGAATGGAGGTGTGTGAAGTCACAAAATGGAGGTGTGTGAAGTCATATAATGGAGATGTGTGAAGTCACAGAATGGAGTTGTGTGAAATCGTAGAATGGAGGTGTGTGCAGTCAGAGAATCGAGGTGTGTGAAGTCACAGAATGGAGGTGTGTGAAGTCACAAAATGGAGGTGTGTGAACTCACAATGGAGGTGAGTGAAGTCACAGAATGGAGGTGTGTGAAGTCATAGAATGGAAGTGTGTGAAGTCATAGAATGGAGGTGTGTGATGTCAGAATGGAGCTGTGTGAAGTCACAGAATGGAGGTATGTGACGTCATACATGTTGGTGTGTGAAGTCATAGAATGGAGGTGTGAAGTCACAGAATGGAGGTGTGTGAAGTCACAAAATGGAGGTGTGTGAACTCACAATGGAGGTGAGTGAAGTCACAGAATGGAGGTGTGTGAAGACATAGAATGGAAGTGTGTGAAGTCACAGAAGGCAGGTGTGTGAAGTCAGAGAATAGAGTTGTGTGAAGTCACAATGGAGGTGTGTGAATTCATAGAATGGGCGTGTGTGAAGTCAAAGAATGGAGGTGTGTGGAGTCATAGAATGGAGTTGTGTGTAGTCACAGAGTGTAGGTGTGTAAAGTCACAGGGTGGAGGTGTGTGAAATCTCAGAATGGAGGTGTGTGAAGTCATAGAATGTTGGTTTTTGAAGACAAAGAATGGAGGTGTGTGAAGTCATGAATGGAGGTGTGGTAACCCACAGAAATGAGGTGTTTGAAGTCAAAATGGAAATGTGTGAAGTCAGAATGGAGGTGTGTGAAGTCATAGAATGGAGGTGTGTGAAGTCATAGAATGGAGGTGTGTGAACTCATAGAATGGAGGAGTGTGAAGTCATAGAATGGAGGTGTGTGAAGTCACAGATGGAGGTGTGTGAAGTCATAGGACGGAGGTGTGTGAAGTCACAGAATGGAGGTGTGTGAAGTCAGAATGGAGAGGTGTGAACTCATAGAATGGAGGTGTGTGAAGTCACAATGGAGATGTGTGAAGTCATAGAAGGGAGGTGTGTGAACTCAGATTGGAGGTATGTGAAGTCACAGAATGGAGGTGTGTCAACTCAGAAATGAGGTATGTGAAGTCATAGAATGGAGGTGTGTGAAGTCACAGAATTGAGGTGAGTGAAGTCAGAATGGAGGTGTGTGAATTCAGAATGGAGGTGTGTGAAGTCAGAGAATGGAGGTTTGTGAAGTCACAATGCAGGTGTGTGAACTGATAGAACGTAGGTGTGTGAAGTCACAATGTAGGTGTGTGAAGAGATAGAATGGAGGTGTGTGAAGTCATAGAATGGAGGTGTGTGAAGTCACAAAATGGAGGTGTGTGAAGTCATATAGTGGAGGTTTGTGAAGTCACAGAATGGAGGTGTGTGAACTCAGAATGGAGGTGTGTGAAGTCACAGAATGGATGTGTGTGAACTCACAATGGAGGTGAGTGAATTCACAGAATGGAGGTGTGTGAATTCATAGAATGGAAGTGCGTGAAGTCATAGAATGTAGGTGTGTGATGTCAGAATGGAGGTGTGTGAATTCACAATGGAGGTGTGTGAAGTCATAGAATGGAGGTGTGTGAAGTCACAATGTAGGTGTGTGAAGTCATAGAATGGAGGTGTGTGAAGTCATAGAATGGAGGTGTGTGAAGTCAAAAATGGAGGTGTGTGAAGTCATATAATGGAGGTGTGTGAAGTCACAGAATGGAGGTGTGTGAAGTCATAGAATGGAGATGTGTGAAGTCACAGAATGGAGGTGTGTGAAATCGTAGAATGGAGGTGTGTGAAGTCAGAGAATCGAGGTGTGTGAAGTACTAGAATGGAGGTGTGAGAAGTCACAGAATGGAGGTGTGTGACCTCACAATGGAGGTGAGTGAAGTCACAGAATGGGGGTGTGTGAAGTCACAGAATGGAGGTATGTGACGTCTTAAATGTAGGTGTGTGAATTCATAGAATGGAGGTGTGTGAATTCAAAGAATGGAGGTGTGTGAAGTCATAGAATGGAGGTGTCTGAAATCACAGAATGTAGTTGTGTGTAATCACAGAGTGTAGGTGTGTTAAGTCACAGAGTGGAGGTGTGTAAAGTCTCAGAATGGATGTGTGAAGTCATAGAATGGAGGTGTTTGAAGTCATAGAAGTTGGTTTTTGAAGACACAGAATGGAGGTGTGTGAAGTCATAGAATGGAGGTGTGTGAAGTCAGATTGGAGGTGTGTGAAGTAACAGAATGTAGGTGTGTCAACTCAGAAAGGAGGTGTGTGAAGTCATAGAATGGAGTTGTGTGAAGTCATAGAATGCAGGTGTGTGAAATCATAGAATGGAGGTGTGTGAAGCCACAGAAATGAGGTGTTTGAAGTCAAAATGGAAGTGTGTGAAGTGAGAATGGAGATGTGCGAAGTCATAGAATGGAGGTGTGTGAAGTCATATAATGGAGGAGTGTGAAAACATAGAATGGAGGTGTGTGAAGTCACAGATGGAGGTGTGTGAAATCATAGAATGCAGGTGTGTGAAGTCACAGAATGGAGGTGTGTGAAGTCACAGAATGGAGGTATGTAAACTCAGAATGGAGGTGTGTGAATTCAAAGAAGGGAGGTTTGTGAAGTCATAGAATGGACGTTTCTGAAGTAAGAATGAAGGTTTGTGAAGTCATAGAATGGAGGTGTGTGAAGTCAAAATGCAGGTGTGTGAAGTCAAACAATGGATGTGTGTTAAGTCACAGAATGGACGTGTGTGAAGTCACAGAATGGAAGTGTGTGAAGTCAAAATGGAGGTGTGTGAAGTCAGAGAATGGAGGTGTGTGAAGTCATAGAATGGAGGTGTGTCAAGTCAGAATGGAGATGTGTGAAGTCACAGAATGGAGGTGTGTGAAGTCATAGAATGTTGGTGTGTGAAATCATAGAATGGAGGTTTGTGACGTCACAGATTGACGTGTGTGAAGTCAGAATGGAGGTGTGTGAAGTCAGAATGGAGGTGTGTAAAGTCATAGAATGGAGTTGTGTGAAGTCACAATGCAGGTGTGTGAACTCAGAGAATGGAGGTGTGTGTAGTCATAGAATGGAGGTGTGTAAAGTCATAGAATGTAGGTGTGTAAAGTCAAAAAATGGAGGTGTGTGAAGTCATAGAATGGAGGTGTTTGAGTCACAGAATGGAGGTGTGTGAAGTCATAGAATGGAGGTGTGTGAAGTCATAGAATGAAGGTGTGTGAAATCATATATTGGAGGTGTGTGAAGTCAAAGAATGGTGGTATGTGAAGTCACAGAATGGATGGGTGTGAAGACAGAATAGAGGTGTGCGAAGTCATAGAATGGAGGTGTGTGAAGTCAGAATGGAGCTGTGTGAACTCATAGAATGGAGGTGTGTGAAGTCACAATGGAGATGTGTGAAGTCATAGAATGGTGGTTTTTGAAGTCACAGAATGGAGGTGTGTGAAATCATAGAATGGAGGTGTGTGAAGTCAGATTGGAGGTGTGTGAAGTCACAGAATTGAGGTGTATGAAGTCAGAATGGAGGTGTGTGTATTCAGAATGGAGGTGTGTGAAGTCAGAGACTGGAGGTGTGTGAAGTCACAATGCAGGTGTGTGAACTGATAGAACGTAGGTGTGTGAAGTCACAATGGAGGTGTGTGAAGTCATAGAATGGAGGTGTGTGAAGTCATAGAATGGAGGTGTGTGAAGTCACAAAATGGAGGTGTGTGAAGTCATATAATGGAGATGTGTGAAGTCACAGAATGGAGTTGTGTGAAATCGTAGAATGGAGGTGTGTGCAGTCAGAGAATCGAGGTGTGTGAAGTCACAGAATGGAGGTGTGTGAAGTCACAAAATGGAGGTGTGTGAACTCACAATGGAGGTGAGTGAAGTCACAGAATGGAGGTGTGTGAAGTCATAGAATGGAAGTGTGTGAAGTCATAGAATGGAGGTGTGTGATGTCAGAATGGAGCTGTGTGAAGTCACAGAATGGAGGTATGTGACGTCATACATGTTGGTGTGTGAAGTCATAGAATGGAGGTGTGAAGTCACAGAATGGAGGTGTGTGAAGTCACAAAATGGAGGTGTGTGAACTCACAATGGAGGTGAGTGAAGTCACAGAATGGAGGTGTGTGAAGACATAGAATGGAAGTGTGTGAAGTCACAGAAGGCAGGTGTGTGAAGTCAGAGAATAGAGTTGTGTGAAGTCACAATGGAGGTGTGTGAATTCATAGAATGGGCGTGTGTGAAGTCAAAGAATGGAGGTGTGTGGAGTCATAGAATGGAGTTGTGTGTAGTCACAGAGTGTAGGTGTGTAAAGTCACAGGGTGGAGGAGTGTGAAATCTCAGAATGGAGGTGTGTGAAGTCATAGAATGTTGGTTTTCGAAGACAAAGAATGGAGGTGTGTGAAGTCATGAATGGAGGTGTGGTAACCCACAGAAATGAGGTGTTTGAAGTCAAAATGGAAATGTGTGAAGTCAGAATGGAGGTGTGTGAAGTCATAGAATGGAGGTGTGTGAAGTCATAGAATGGAGGTGTGTGAACTCATAGAATGGAGGAGTGTGAAGTCATAGAATGGAGGTGTGTGAAGTCACAGATGGAGGTGTGTGAAGTCATAGGACGGAGGTGTGTGAAGTCACAGAATGGAGGTGTGTGAAGTCAGAATGGAGAGGTGTGAACTCATAGAATGGAGGTGTGTGAAGTCACAATGGAGATGTGTGAAGTCATAGAAGGGAGGTGTGTGAACTCAGATTGGAGGTATGTGAAGTCACAGAATGGAGGTGTGTCAACTCAGAAATGAGGTATGTGAAGTCATAGAATGGAGGTGTGTGAAGTCACAGAATTGAGGTGAGTGAAGTCAGAATGGAGGTGTGTGAATTCAGAATGGAGGTGTGTGAAGTCAGAGAATGGAGGTTTGTGAAGTCACAATGCAGGTGTGTGAACTGATAGAACGTAGGTGTGTGAAGTCACAATGTAGGTGTGTGAAGAGATAGAATGGAGGTGTGTGAAGTCATAGAATGGAGGTGTGTGAAGTCACAAAATGGAGGTGTGTGAAGTCATATAGTGGAGGTTTGTGAAGTCACAGAATGGAGGTGTGTGAACTCAGAATGGAGGTGTGTGAAGTCACAGAATGGATGTGTGTGAACTCACAATGGAGGTGAGTGAATTCACAGAATGGAGGTGTGTGAATTCATAGAATGGAAGTGCGTGAAGTCATAGAATGTAGGTGTGTGATGTCAGAATGGAGGTGTGTGAATTCACAATGGAGGTGTGTGAAGTCATAGAATGGAGGTGTGTGAAGTCACAATGTAGGTGTGTGAAGTCATAGAATGGAGGTGTGTGAAGTCATAGAATGGAGGTGTGTGAAGTCAAAAATGGAGGTGTGTGAAGTCATATAATGGAGGTGTGTGAAGTCACAGAATGGAGGTGTGTGAAGTCATAGAATGGAGATGTGTGAAGTCACAGAATGGAGGTGTGTGAAATCGTAGAATGGAGGTGTGTGAAGTCAGAGAATCGAGGTGTGTGAAGTACTAGAATGGAGGTGTGAGAAGTCACAGAATGGAGGTGTGTGACCTCACAATGGAGGTGAGTGAAGTCACAGAATGGGGGTGTGTGAAGTCACAGAATGGAGGTATGTGACGTCTTAAATGTAGGTGTGTGAATTCATAGAATGGAGGTGTGTGAAGTCAAAGAATGGAGGTGTGTGAAGTCATAGAATGGAGGTGTCTGAAATCACAGAATGTAGTTGTGTGTAATCACAGAGTGTAGGTGTGTTAAGTCACAGAGTGGAGGTGTGTAAAGTCTCAGAATGGATGTGTGAAGTCATAGAATGGAGGTGTTTGAAGTCATAGAAGTTGGTTTTTGAAGACACAGAATGGAGGTGTGTGAAGTCATAGAATGGAGGTGTGTGAAGTCAGATTGGAGGTGTGTGAAGTAACAGAATGTAGGTGTGTCAACTCAGAAAGGAGGTGTGTGAAGTCATAGAATGGAGTTGTGTGAAGTCATAGAATGCAGGTGTGTGAAATCATAGAATGGAGGTGTGTGAAGCCACAGAAATGAGGTGTTTGAAGTCAAAATGGAAGTGTGTGAAGTGAGAATGGAGATGTGCGAAGTCATAGAATGGAGGTGTGTGAAGTCATATAATGGAGGAGTGTGAAAACATAGAATGGAGGTGTGTGAAGTCACAGATGGAGGTGTGTGAAATCATAGAATGCAGGTGTGTGAAGTCACAGAATGGAGGTGTGTGAAGTCACAGAATGGAGGTATGTAAACTCAGAATGGAGGTGTGTGAATTCAAAGAAGGGAGGTTTGTGAAGTCATAGAATGGACGTTTCTGAAGTAAGAATGAAGGTTTGTGAAGTCATAGAATGGAGGTGTGTGAAGTCAAAATGCAGGTGTGTGAAGTCAAACAATGGATGTGTGTTAAGTCACAGAATGGACGTGTGTGAAGTCACAGAATGGAAGTGTGTGAAGTCAAAATGGAGGTGTGTGAAGTCAGAGAATGGAGGTGTGTGAAGTCATAGAATGGAGGTGTGTCAAGTCAGAATGGAGATGTGTGAAGTCACAGAATGGAGGTGTGTGAAGTCATAGAATGTTGGTGTGTGAAATCATAGAATGGAGGTTTGTGACGTCACAGATTGACGTGTGTGAAGTCAGAATGGAGGTGTGTGAAGTCAGAATGGAGGTGTGTAAAGTCATAGAATGGAGTTGTGTGAAGTCACAATGCAGGTGTGTGAACTCAGAGAATGGAGGTGTGTGTAGTCATAGAATGGAGGTGTGTAAAGTCATAGAATGTAGGTGTGTAAAGTCAAAAAATGGAGGTGTGTGAAGTCATAGAATGGAGGTGTTTGAGTCACAGAATGGAGGTGTGTGAAGTCATAGAATGGAGGTGTGTGAAGTCATAGAATGAAGGTGTGTGAAATCATATATTGGAGGTGTGTGAAGTCAAAGAATGGTGGTATGTGAAGTCACAGAATGGATGGGTGTGAAGACAGAATAGAGGTGTGCGAAGTCATAGAATGGAGGTGTGTGAAGTCAGAATGGAGCTGTGTGAACTCATAGAATGGAGGTGTGTGAAGTCACAATGGAGATGTGTGAAGTCATAGAATGGTGGTTTTTGAAGTCACAGAATGGAGGTGTGTGAAATCATAGAATGGAGGTGTGTGAAGTCAGATTGGAGGTGTGTGAAGTCACAGAATTGAGGTGTATGAAGTCAGAATGGAGGTGTGTGTATTCAGAATGGAGGTGTGTGAAGTCAGAGACTGGAGGTGTGTGAAGTCACAATGCAGGTGTGTGAACTGATAGAACGTAGGTGTGTGAAGTCACAATGGAGGTGTGTGAAGTCATAGAATGGAGGTGTGTGAAGTCATAGAATGGAGGTGTGTGAAGTCACAAAATGGAGGTGTGTGAAGTCATATAATGGAGATGTGTGAAGTCACAGAATGGAGTTGTGTGAAATCGTAGAATGGAGGTGTGTGCAGTCAGAGAATCGAGGTGTGTGAAGTCACAGAATGGAGGTGTGTGAAGTCACAAAATGGAGGTGTGTGAACTCACAATGGAGGTGAGTGAAGTCACAGAATGGAGGTGTGTGAAGTCATAGAATGGAAGTGTGTGAAGTCATAGAATGGAGGTGTGTGATGTCAGAATGGAGCTGTGTGAAGTCACAGAATGGAGGTATGTGACGTCATACATGTTGGTGTGTGAAGTCATAGAATGGAGGTGTGAAGTCACAGAATGGAGGTGTGTGAAGTCACAAAATGGAGGTGTGTGAACTCACAATGGAGGTGAGTGAAGTCACAGAATGGAGGTGTGTGAAGACATAGAATGGAAGTGTGTGAAGTCACAGAAGGCAGGTGTGTGAAGTCAGAGAATAGAGTTGTGTGAAGTCACAATGGAGGTGTGTGAATTCATAGAATGGGCGTGTGTGAAGTCAAAGAATGGAGGTGTGTGGAGTCATAGAATGGAGTTGTGTGTAGTCACAGAGTGTAGGTGTGTAAAGTCACAGGGTGGAGGTGTGTGAAATCTCAGAATGGAGGTGTGTGAAGTCATAGAATGTTGGTTTTTGAAGACAAAGAATGGAGGTGTGTGAAGTCATGAATGGAGGTGTGGTAACCCACAGAAATGAGGTGTTTGAAGTCAAAATGGAAATGTGTGAAGTCAGAATGGAGGTGTGTGAAGTCATAGAATGGAGGTGTGTGAAGTCATAGAATGGAGGTGTGTGAACTCATAGAATGGAGGAGTGTGAAGTCATAGAATGGAGGTGTGTGAAGTCACAGATGGAGGTGTGTGAAGTCATAGGACGGAGGTGTGTGAAGTCACAGAATGGAGGTGTGTGAAGTCAGAATGGAGAGGTGTGAACTCATAGAATGGAGGTGTGTGAAGTCACAATGGAGATGTGTGAAGTCATAGAAGGGAGGTGTGTGAACTCAGATTGGAGGTATGTGAAGTCACAGAATGGAGGTGTGTCAACTCAGAAATGAGGTATGTGAAGTCATAGAATGGAGGTGTGTGAAGTCACAGAATTGAGGTGAGTGAAGTCAGAATGGAGGTGTGTGAATTCAGAATGGAGGTGTGTGAAGTCAGAGAATGGAGGTTTGTGAAGTCACAATGCAGGTGTGTGAACTGATAGAACGTAGGTGTGTGAAGTCACAATGTAGGTGTGTGAAGAGATAGAATGGAGGTGTGTGAAGTCATAGAATGGAGGTGTGTGAAGTCACAAAATGGAGGTGTGTGAAGTCATATAGTGGAGGTTTGTGAAGTCACAGAATGGAGGTGTGTGAACTCAGAATGGAGGTGTGTGAAGTCACAGAATGGATTTGTGTGAACTCACAATGGAGGTGAGTGAATTCACAGAATGGAGGTGTGTGAATTCATAGAATGGAAGTGCGTGAAGTCATAGAATGTAGGTGTGTGATGTCAGAATGGAGGTGTGTGAATTCACAATGGAGGTGTGTGAAGTCAGAGAATGGAGGTTTGTGAAGTCACAATGCAGGTGTGTGAACTGATAGAACGCAGGTGTGTGAAGTCACAATGTAGGTGTGTGAAGTGATAGAATGGAGGTGTGTGAAGTCATAGAATTGAGATGTGTGAAGTCACAGAATGGAGGTGTGTGAAATCGTAGAATGGAGGTATGTGAAGTCAGAGAATCAAGGTGTGTGAAGTCAATGAATGGAGGTGTGTGAAGTCACAGAATGGATGTGTGTGAACTCACAATGGAGGTGAGTGAAGTCACAGAATGGAAGTGTGTGAATTCATAGGATGGAAGTGCGTGAAGTCATAGAATATATGTGTGTGATGTAAGAATGGAGGTGTCTGAAGTCACAGAATGGAGGTGTGTGACATCATAAATGTTGGTGTGTGAAGTCATAGAATGGAGGTGTGAAGCTATAGAATGGATGTGTGAAGTCACAGAAGGCAGGTGTGTGAAGTCACAGAATAGAGTTGTGTGAAGTCATAATGGAGGAGTGTGAATTCATAGAATGGAGGTGTGTGAAGTCAAAGAATGGAGGTGTGTGAAGTCATAGAATGGAGGTGTGTGAAAGCACAGAATGGAAGTGTGTGTAGTCACAGAGTGGAGGTGTGTAAAGTCACAGAATGGAGGTGTGTGAGGTCTCAGAATGGAGGTGTGTGAAGTCACAGAATGGAGGTATTTGAAGTCATAGAATGTTGGTTTTTGAAGTCAGAGAATGGCGGTGTGTGAAGTCATAGAATGGAGGTGTGTGAGGTCAGATTGGAGGTGTGTGAAGTCACAGAATGGAAGTGTGTCAACTCACAAAGGAGGTGTGTGAAGTCATAGAATGGAGGTGTGTGAAGTCATAGAATGGAGGTGTGTGAAATCATAGAATAGAGGAGTGTGAAGTCACAGAACTGAGGTGTTTGAAGTCAAAATGGAAGTATGTGAAGTCAGAATGGAGGTGTGTGAAGTCATAGAATGGAGGTGTGTGAAGTCATAGAATGGAGGTGTGTGAAGTCACAGAAAGGAGGTGTGTGAACTCATAGAATGGAGGAGTGTGAAGTCATTGAATAGAGGTGTGTAAAGTCACAGATGGAGATGTGTGAAGTCATAGAATGGAGGTGTGTGAAGTCACAGAATGGAGGTGTGTGAAGTCACAGAATGGAGGTGTGTGAACCCAGAATGGAGGTGTGTGAATTCACAGAAGGGAGGTTTGTGAAGTCATAGAATGGATTGTGTGTGAAATCACAGAATGGAGGTGTGTGAAGTCACAGAATGGAGGTGTGTAAAGTCACAGAGTGGAGGTGTGTGAAGTCAAAGAATGGAGGTTTGTGAAGTCATAGAATGGAGGTGTGTGAAGTCACAGAATGCAGGTGTGTGAAGTCAGAATAGAGGTGTGCGAAGTCCTAGAATGGAGGAGTGTGAAGTCAGAATGGAGCTGTGTGAAGTCATATTATGGAAGTGTGTGAAGTCAGAATGGAGGTGTGTGAACTCATAGAATGGAGGGGTATGAAGTCACAATGGAGGTGTGTGAAGTCACAGAATGGATGTGTGTGAACTCAGAAAGGAGGTGTGTGAAGTCATAGAATGGAGGTGTGTGAAATCACAGAATGGAGGTGTGTGTAGTCACAGAGTGGAGGTGTGTAAAGTCACAGACTGGAGGTGTGTGAAGTCTCAGAATGGAGGTGTGTGAAGTCATAGAATGGAGGCGTTTGAAGTCATAGAATGTTGGTTTTTGAAGTCAGAGAATGGAGGTGTGTGAAGTCATAGAATGGAGGTGTGTGAGGTCAGATTGGAGGTGTGTGAAGTCACAGAATGGAAGTGTGTCAACTCATCAAGGAGGTGTGTGAAGTCATAGAATGGAGGTGTGTGAAATCATAGAATGGAGGTGTGTGAAATCATAGAATGGAGGTGTGTGAAGTCACAGAAATGAGGTGTTTGAAGTCAAAATGGAAGTGTGTGAAGTCAGAATGGAGGTGTGTGTAGTCATAGAATGGAGGTGTGTGAAGTCATAGAATGGAGGTGTGTGAAGTCACAGAATGGAGGTGTGAGAACTCATAGAATGGAGGAGTGTGAAGTCATAGAATGGACGTGTGTGAAGTCACAGATGGTGGTGTGTGAAGTCATAGAATGGAGGTGTGTGAAGTCACCGAATTGAGGTGTGTGAAGTCACAGAATGGAGGTGTGTGAAGTCACAGAATGGAAGTGTGTGAACCCAGAATGGAGGTGTGTGAATTCACAGAAGGGAGGTTTATGAAGTCATAGAATGGATTGTGTGTGAAATCACAGAATGGAGGTGTGTGAAGTCACAGAATGGAGGTGTGTAAAGTCATAGAGTGGAGGTGTGTGAAGTCACAGAATGGAGGTTTGTGAAGTCAGAACAGAGGTGTGCGAAGTCATAGAATGGAGGAGTGTGAAGTGAGAATGGAGCTGTTTGAAGTCATAGAATTGAAGTGTGTGAAGTCAGAATGGAGGTGTGTGAACTCATAGAATGGAGGTGTATGAAGTCATAATGGAGGTATGTGAAGTCACAGAATGGATGTGTGTGAACTCAGAAAGGAGGTGTGTAAAGTCAGATAATGGAGGTGTGTGAAGTCACAATGCAGGTGTGTGAACTCATAGAATGGTGGTGTGTGAAGTAACAATGTAGGTTTCTGAAGTCATAGAATGGAGGTGTGTGAAGTCATAGAATGGAGGTGTGTGAAGTCACAGAATGGAGGTGTGTGATGTCATAGAATGGAGGTGTGTGAAGTCACAGAATGGAGGTGTGTGAAGGCATAGAATGGAGGTGTGTGAAGTCATAGAATGGAGGTGTGTGAAGTCAGAATGTAGCTGTCTGAACTCATATAATGGAGGTGTGTGAAGTCAAAATGGACATGTGAGAAGTCATAGAATGGAGGTTTTTGAAGTCACAGAATGGAGGTGTGTGAAGTCATAGAATGGAGGTTTGTGAAGTCAGATTGGAGGTATGTGAAGTCACAGAATGGAGGTGGGTCAACTCAGAAAGGAGGTATGTGAAGTCATAGAATGGAGGTGTGTGAAGTCAAAGAATGGAGGTGTGGGAAATCATAGAATGGAGGTGGGTGAAGTGACAGAACTGAGGTGTGTGAAGTCAGAATGGAGGTGTGTGTATTCAGAATGGAGGTGTGTGAAGTCAGAGACTGGAGGTGTGTGAAGTCACAATGCAGGTGTGTGAACTGATAGAACGTAGGTGTGTGAAGTCACAATGTAGGTGTCTGAAGTCATAGAATGGAGGTGTGTGAAGTCATAGAATGGAGGTGTGTGAAGTCACAAAATGGAGGTGTGTGAAGTCACAGAATGGAGGTGTGTGAAATCATAGAATGGAGGTGTGTGAAATCACAGAATTGAGGTGTGTGAAGTCACAGAATGGAGGTGTGAGAAGTCACAGAATGGAGGTGTGTGAACTCACAATGGAGGTGAGTGAAGTCACAGAATGGAGGTGTGTGAAGTCATAGAATGGAAGTGTGCGAAGTCATAGATGGAGGTGTGTGATGTCAGAATGGAGGTGTGTGAAGTCATAAATGTTGGTGTGTGAAGTCATTGAATGGAGGTGTGAAATCATAGAATGGAGGTGTGTGAAGTCATAGAATGGAGGTGTGTGAAGTCACAGAAGGCAGGTGTGTGAAGTCACAGAATAGAGTTGTGTGAAGTCACAATGGAGGTCTGTGAATTCATAGAATGGAGGTGTGTGATGTCAAAGAATGGAGGTGTGTGAAGTCATAGAATGGAGGTATTTGAAATCACAGAATGGCGTTGTGTGTAGTCACAGAGTGTAGGTGTGTAAAGTCACAGAGTGGAGGTGTGTGAAGTCTCAGAATGGAGGTGTGTGATGTCATAGAATGGAGGTGTGTGAAGTCACAGAATGGAGGTGTGTGAAGGCATAGAATGGAGGTGTGTGAAGTCATAGAATGGAGGTGTGTGAAGTCACAGAATAGAGGTGTGTGAAGTCATAGAATGGAGATGTGTGAAGGCACAGAATGGAGGTGTGTGAAATCGTGGAATGGAGGTGTGTGAAGTCAGAGAATCGAGGTGTGTGAAGTCACAGAATGGAGGTGTGTGAAGTCACAGAATGGAGGTGTGTGAACTCACAATGGAGGTGAGTGAAGTCACAGAATGGAGCTGTGTGAAGTAATAGAATGGAAGTGTGTGAAGTCATAGAATGTAGGTGTGTGATGTCAGAATGGAGGTGTGTGAAGTCACAGAATGGAGGTATGTGACGTCATAAATGTTGGTGTGTGAAGTGAGAGAATGGAGGTGTGAAGTCATAGAATGGAGGTGTGTGAAGTCTTAGAATGGAGGTGTGTGAAGTCACAGAATGCAGGTGTGTGAAGTCACAGAATGGAGTTGTGTGAAGTCATAGAATGGAGGTGTGTGAAATCAAAGAATGGAGGTTCGTTAAGTCATAGAATGGATTGTATGTGAAATCATAGAATGGAGGTGTGTGAAGTCACAGAATTGAGGTGTGTAAAGTCACAGAATGGAGGTGTGTGAAGTCACAGATTGCAGGTGTGTGATGTCAGAATGGAGGTGTGTGAAGTCACAGGATGGAGGTATGTGACGTCATAAATGTTGGTGTGTGAAGTCATAGAATGGAGGTGTGTGAAATCATAGAATGGAGGTGTGTGAAGTCATAGAATGGAGGTTTGTGACGTCACAGATTGATGTGTGTGAAGTCAGAATGGAGGTGTGTGAGGTCAGAATGGAGGTGTGTAAAGTCATAGAATGGAGGTGTGTGAGGTCAGATTGGAGGTGTGTGAAGTCACAGAATGGAAGTGTGTCAACTCATCAAGGAGGTGTGTGAAGTCATAGAATGGAGGTGTGTGAAATCATAGAATGGAGGTGTGTGAAATCATAGAATGGAGGTGTGTGAAGTCACAGAAATGAGGTGTTTGAAGTCAAAATGGAAGTGTGTGAAGTCAGAATGGAGGTGTGTGTAGTCATAGAATGGAGGTGTGTGAAGTCATAGAATGGAGGTGTGTGAAGTCACAGAATGGAGGTGTGAGAACTCATAGAATGGAGGAGTGTGAAGTCATAGAATGGACGTGTGTGAAGTCACAGATGGAGGTGTGTGAAGTCATAGAATGGAGGTGTGTGAAGTCACCGAATTGAGGTGTGTGAAGTCACAGAATGGAGGTGTGTGAAGTCACAGAATGGAAGTGTGTGAACCCAGAATGGAGGTGTGTGAATTCACAGAAGGGAGGTTTATGAAGTCATAGAATGGATTGTGTGTGAAATCACAGAATGGAGGTGTGTGAAGTCACAGAATGGAGGTGTGTAAAGTCACAGAGTGGAGGTGTGTGAAGTCACAGAATGGAGGTTTGTGAAGTCAGAACAGAGGTGTGCGAAGTCATAGAATGGAGGAGTGTGAAGTGAGAATGGAGCTGTTTGAAGTCATAGAATTGAAGTGTGTGAAGTCAGAATGGAGGTGTGTGAACTCATAGAATGGAGGTGTATGAAGTCATAATGGAGGTATGTGAAGTCACAGAATGGATGTGTGTGAACTCAGAAAGGAGGTGTGTAAAGTCAGATAATGGAGGTGTGTGAAGTCACAATGCAGGTGTGTGAACTCATAGAATGGTGGTGTGTGAAGTAACAATGTAGGTTTCTGAAGTCATAGAATGGAGGTGTGTGAAGTCATAGAATGGAGGTGTGTGAAGTCACAGAATGGAGGTGTGTGATGTCATAGAATGGAGGTGTGTGAAGTCACAGAATGGAGGTGTGTGAAGGCATAGAATGGAGGTGTGTGAAGTCATAGAATGGAGGTGTGTGAAGTCAGAATGTAGCTGTGTGAACTCATATAATGGAGGTGTGTGAAGTCAAAATGGACATGTGAGAAGTCATAGAATGGAGGTTTTTGAAGTCACAGAATGGAGGTGTGTGAAGTCATAGAATGGAGGTTTGTGAAGTCAGATTGGAGGTATGTGAAGTCACAGAATGGAGGTGGGTCAACTCAGAAAGGAGGTATGTGAAGTCATAGAATGGAGGTGTGTGAAGTCAAAGAATGGAGGTGTGGGAAATCATAGAATGGAGGTGGGTGAAGTGACAGAACTGAGGTGTGTGAAGTCAGAATGGAGGTGTGTGTATTCAGAATGGAGGTGTGTGAAGTCAGAGACTGGAGGTGTGTGAAGTCACAATGCAGGTGTGTGAACTGATAGAACGTAGGTGTGTGAAGTCACAATGTAGGTGTCTGAAGTCATAGAATGGAGGTGTGTGAAGTCATAGAATGGAGGTGTGTGAAGTCACAAAATGGAGGTGTGTGAAGTCACAGAATGGAGGTGTGTGAAATCATAGAATGGAGGTGTGTGAAATCACAGAATTGAGGTGTGTGAAGTCACAGAATGGAGGTGTGAGAAGTCACAGAATGGAGGTGTGTGAACTCACAATGGAGGTGAGTGAAGTCACAGAATGGAGGTGTGTGAAGTCATAGAATGGAAGTGTGCGAAGTCATAGATGGAGGTGTGTGATGTCAGAATGGAGGTGTGTGAAGTCATAAATGTTGGTGTGTGAAGTCATTGAATGGAGGTGTGAAGTCATAGAATGGAGGTGTGTGAAGTCATAGAATGGAGGTGTGTGAAGTCACAGAAGGCTGGTGTGTGAAGTCACAGAATAGAGTTGTGTGAAGTCACAATGGAGGTCTGTGAATTCATAGAATGGAGGTGTGTGATGTCAAAGAATGGAGGTGTGTGAAGTCATAGAATGGAGGTATTTGAAATCACAGAATGGCGTTGTGTGTAGTCACAGAGTGTAGGTGTGTAAAGTCACAGAGTGGAGGTGTGTGAAGTCTCAGAATGGAGTTGTGTGATGTCATAGAATGGAGGTGTGTGAAGTCACAGAATGGAGGTGTGTGAAGGCATAGAATGGAGGTGTGTGAAGTCATAGAATGGAGGTGTGTGAAGTCACAGAATAGAGGTGTGTGAAGTCATAGAATGGAGATGTGTGAAGGCACAGAATGGAGGTGTGTGAAATCGTGGAATGGAGGTGTGTGAAGTCACAGAATGGAGGTGTGTGAAGTCATAGAATGGAGATGTGTGAAGTCACAGAATGGAGGTGTGTGAAATCGTGGAATGGAGGTGTGTGAAGTCAGAGAATCGAGGTGTGTGAAGTCACAGAATGGAGGTGTGTGAAGTCACAGAATGGAGGTGTGTGAACTCACAATGGAGGTGAGTGAAGTCACAGAATGGAGCTGTGTGAAGTAATAGAATGGAAGTGTGTGAAGTCATAGAATGTAGGTGTGTGATGTCAGAATGGAGGTGTGTGAAGTCACAGAATGGAGGTATGTGACGTCATAAATGTTGGTGTGTGAAGTGAGAGAATGGAGGTGTGAAGTCATAGAATGGAGGTGTGTGAAGTCTTAGAATGGAGGTGTGTGAAGTCACAGAATGCAGGTGTGTGAAGTCACAGAATGGAGTTGTGTGAAGTCATAGAATGGAGGTGTGTGAAATCAAAGAATGGAGGTTCGTTAAGTCATAGAATGGATTGTATGTGAAATCATAGAATGGAGGTGTGTGAAGTCACAGAATTGAGGTGTGTAAAGTCACAGAATGGAGGTGTGTGAAGTCACAGATTGCAGGTGTGTGATGTCAGAATGGAGGTGTGTGAAGTCACAGGATGGAGGTATGTGACGTCATAAATGTTGGTGTGTGAAGTCATAGAATGGAGGTGTGTGAAATCATAGAATGGAGGTGTGTGAAGTCATAGAATGGAGGTTTGTGACGTCACAGATTGATGTGTGTGAAGTCAGAATGGAGGTGTGGAGGTCAGAATGGAGGTGTGTAAAGTCATAGAATGGAGGTGTGTGAAGTCACAATGCAGGTGTGTGAACTCAGAGAATGGAGGTGTGTGAAGTCATAGAATGGAGGTGTGTAAAGTCATAGAATGTAGGTGTGTAAAGTCAAAAAATGGAGGTGTGTGAAGTCATAGAATGGAGGTGTGTGAAGTCATAGAATGGAGGTGTGTGAAGTCATAGAATGGAGGTGTGTGAACTCATAGAATGGAGGTGTGTGAAGTCAGAATGGAGCTGTGTGAACTCATAGAATGGAGGTGTGTGAAGTCACAATGGAGATGTGTGAAGTCATAGAATGGTGGTTTTTGAAGTCACAGAATGGAGGTGTGTGAAGTCAGATTGGAGGTATGTGAAGTCACAGAATGGAGGTATGTCATCTCAGAAAGGAGGTATGTGAAGTCACAGAATGGAGGTGTGGGAAATCATAGAATGGAGGTGTGTGAAGTCACAGAATTGAGGTGTATGAAGTCAGAATGGAGGTGTGTGTATTCAGAATGGAGGTGTGTGAAGTCAGAGACTGGAGGTGTGTGAAGTCACAATGCAGGTGTGTGAACTGATAGAACGTAGGTGTGTGAAGTCACAATGGAGGTGTGTGAAGTCATAGAATGTAGGTGTGTGAAGTCATAGGATGGAGGTGTGAGAAGTCACAAAATGGAGGTGTGAGAAGTCATATAATGGAGGTGTGTGAAGTCACAGAATGGAGGTGTGTGAACTCAGAATGGGGGTGTGTGAAGTCACAGAATGGAGGTGTGTGAACTCAAAGAATGGAGATGTGTGAAGTCACAGAATGGAGGTGTGTGAAATCGTAGAATGGAGGTGTGTGCAGTCAGAGAATCGAGGTGTGTGAAGTCACAGAATGGAGGTGTGTGAAGTCACAGAATGGAGGTGTGTGAACTCACAATGGAGGTGAGTGAAGTCACAGAATGGAGGTGTGTGAAGTCACAGAATGGAAGTGTGTGAAGTCATAGAATGGAGGTGTGTGATGTCAGAATGGAGGTGTGTGAAGTCACAGAATGGAGGTATGTGACGTCATAAATGTTGGTGTGTGAAGTCATAGAATGGAGGTGTGAAGTCATAGAATGGAGGTGTGTGAAGTCACAGAAGGCAGGTGTGTGAAGTCACAGAATAGAGTTGTGTGAAGTCACAATGGAGGTGTGTGAATTCATAGAATGGACGTGTGTGAAGTCAAAGAATGGAGGTGTGTGAAGTCAGAGAATGGAGTTGTGTGTAGTCACAGAGTGTAGGTGTGTAAAGTCACAGGGTGGAGGTGTGTGAAGTCTCAGAATGGAGGTGTGTGAAGTCATAGAATGTTGGTTTTTGAAGACAAAGAAAGGAGGTGTGTGAAGTCATAGAATAGAGGTGTGTGAAGTCAGATTGGAGGTGTGTGAAGTAACAGAATGGAGGTTTGTCAACTCAGAAAGGAGGTGTGTGAAGTCATAGAATGGAGGTGTGTGAAGTCATAGAATGCAGGTGTGTGAAATCATGAATGGAGGTGTGGTAACCCACAGAAATGAGGTGTTTGAAGTCAAAATGGAAATGTGTGAAGTCAGAATGGAGGTGTGTGAAGTCATAGAATGGAGGTGTGTGAAGTCATAGAATGGAGGTGTGTGAAGTCATAGAATGGAGGTGTGTGAAGTCATAGAATGGAGGAGTGTGAAGTCATAGAATGGAGGTGTGTGAAGTCACAGATGGAGGTGTGTGAAGTCATAGGACGGAGGTGTGTGAAGTCACAGAATGGAGGTGTGTGAAGTCACAGAATGGAGGTGTGTGAACTTAGAATGGAGGTGTGTGAATTCACAGAAGGGAGGTTTGTGAAGTCATAGAGTAGATGTTTCTGAAGTAAGAATGAAGGTGTGTGAAGTCATAGAATGGAGGTGTGTGAAGTCAAAATGCAGGTGTGTGAAGTCAAACAATGGAGGTGGGTTAAGTCACAGAATGGAGGTGTGTGAAGTCACAGAATGGAGGTGTGTGAAGTCAGAGAATGGAAGTGTGTAAAATCATAGAATGGAGGTGTGTCAAGTCAGAATGCAGATGTGTGAAGGCACAGAATGGAGTTGTGTGAAGTCATAGAATGTTGGTGTGTGAAGTCATACAATGGAGGTGTATGAAGTCATAGAATGGAGGTGTGTGAAGTCATAGAATGGAGGTGTGTGAAATCATAGAATGGAGGTGTGTGAAGTCACAAAATGGAGGTGTGTGAAGTCACAGAATGGAGGTGTGTGAAATCATAGAATGGAGGTGTGTGAAATCACAGAATTGAGGTGTGTGAAGTCACAGAATGGAGGTGTGAGAAGTCACAGAATGGAGGTGTGTGAACTCACAATGGAGGTGAGTGAAGTCACAGAATGGAGGTGTGTGAAGTCATAGAATGGAAGTGTGCGAAGTCATAGATGGAGGTGTGTGATGTCAGAATGGAGGTGTGTGAAGTCATAGAATGGAGATGTGTGAAGGCACAGAATGGAGGTGTGTGAAATCGTGGAATGAAGGTGTGTGAAGTCACAGAATGGAGGTGTGTGAAGTCATAGAATGGAGATGTGTGAAGTCACAGAATGGAGGTGTGTGAAATCGTGGAATGGAGGTGTGTGAAGTCAGAGAATCGAGGTGTGTGAAGTCACAGAATGGAGGTGTGTGAAGTCACAGAATGGAGGTGTGTGAACTCACAATGGAGGTGAGTGAAGTCACAGAATGGAGCTGTGTGAAGTAATAGAATGGAAGTGTGTGAAGTCATAGAATGTAGGTGTGTGATGTCAGAATGGAGGTGTGTGAAGTCACAGAATGGAGGTATGTGACGTCATAAATGTTGGTGTGTGAAGTGAGAGAATGGAGGTGTGAAGTCATAGAATGGAGGTGTGTGAAGTCTTAGAATGGAGGTGTGTGAAGTCACAGAATGCAGGTGTGTGAAGTCACAGAATGGAGTTGTGTGAAGTCATAGAATGGAGGTGTGTGAAATCAAAGAATGGAGGTTCGTTAAGTCATAGAATGGATTGTATGTGAAATCATAGAATGGAGGTGTGTGAAGTCACAGAATTGAGGTGTGTAAAGTCACAGAATGGAGGTGTGTGAAGTCACAGATTGCAGGTGTGTGATGTCAGAATGGAGGTGTGTGAAGTCACAGGATGGAGGTATGTGACGTCATAAATGTTGGTGTGTGAAGTCATAGAATGGAGGTGTGTGAAATCATAGAATGGAGGTGTGTGAAGTCATAGAATGGAGGTTTGTGACGTCACAGATTGATGTGTGTGAAGTCAGAATGGAGGTGTGTGAGGTCAGAATGGAGGTGTGTAAAGTCATAGAATGGAGGTGTGTGAGGTCAGATTGGAGGTGTGTGAAGTCACAGAATGGAAGTGTGTCAACTCATCAAGGAGGTGTGTGAAGTCATAGAATGGAGGTGTGTGAAATCATAGAATGGAGGTGTGTGAAATCATAGAATGGAGGTGTGTGAAGTCACAGAAATGAGGTGTTTGAAGTCAAAATGGAAGTGTGTGAAGTCAGAATGGAGGTGTGTGTAGTCATAGAATGGAGGTGTGTGAAGTCATAGAATGGAGGTGTGTGAAGTCACAGAATGGAGGTGTGAGAACTCATAGAATGGAGGAGTGTGAAGTCATAGAATGGACGTGTGTGAAGTCACAGATGGAGGTGTGTGAAGTCATAGAATGGAGGTGTGTGAAGTCACCGAATTGAGGTGTGTGAAGTCACAGAATGGAGGTGTGTGAAGTCACAGAATGGAAGTGTGTGAACCCAGAATGGAGGTGTGTGAATTCACAGAAGGGAGGTTTATGAAGTCATAGAATGGATTGTGTGTGAAATCACAGAATGGAGGTGTGTGAAGTCACAGAATGGAGGTGTGTAAAGTCACAGAGTGGAGGTGTGTGAAGTCACAGAATGGAGGTTTGTGAAGTCAGAACAGAGGTGTGCGAAGTCATAGAATGGAGGAGTGTGAAGTGAGAATGGAGCTGTTTGAAGTCATAGAATTGAAGTGTGTGAAGTCAGAATGGAGGTGTGTGAACTCATAGAATGGAGGTGTATGAAGTCATAATGGAGGTATGTGAAGTCACAGAATGGATGTGTGTGAACTCAGAAAGGAGGTGTGTAAAGTCAGATAATGGAGGTGTGTGAAGTCACAATGCAGGTGTGTGAACTCATAGAATGGTGGTGTGTGAAGTAACAATGTAGGTTTCTGAAGTCATAGAATGGAGGTGTGTGAAGTCATAGAATGGAGGTGTGTGAAGTCACAGAATGGAGGTGTGTGATGTCATAGAATGGAGGTGTGTGAAGTCACAGAATGGAGGTGTGTGAAGGCATAGAATGGAGGTGTGTGAAGTCATAGAATGGAGGTGTGTGAAGTCAGAATGTAGCTGTGTGAACTCATATAATGGAGGTGTGTGAAGTCAAAATGGACATGTGAGAAGTCATAGAATGGAGGTTTTTGAAGTCACAGAATGGAGGTGTGTGAAGTCATAGAATGGAGGTGTGTGAAGTCAGATTGGAGGTATGTGAAGTCACAGAATGGAGGTGGGTCAACTCAGAAAGGAGGTATGTGAAGTCATAGAATGGAGGTGTGTGAAGTCAAAGAATGGAGGTGTGGGAAATCATAGAATGGAGGTGGGTGAAGTGACAGAACTGAGGTGTGTGAAGTCAGAATGGAGGTGTGTGTATTCAGAATGGAGGTGTGTGAAGTCAGAGACTGGAGGTGTGTGAAGTCACAATGCAGGTGTGTGAACTGATAGAACGTAGGTGTGTGAAGTCACAATGTAGGTGTCTGAAGTCATAGAATGGAGGTGTGTGAAGTCATAGAATGGAGGTGTGTGAAGTCACAAAATGGAGGTGTGTGAAGTCACAGAATGGAGGTGTGTGAAATCATAGAATGGAGGTGTGTGAAATCACAGAATTGAGGTGTGTGAAGTCACAGAATGGAGGTGTGAGAAGTCACAGAATGGAGGTGTGTGAACTCACAATGGAGGTGAGTGAAGTCACAGAATGGAGGTGTGTGAAGTCATAGAATGGAAGTGTGCGAAGTCATAGATGGAGGTGTGTAATGTCAGAATGGAGGTGTGTGAAGTCATAAATGTTGGTGTGTGAAGTCATTGAATGGAGGTGTGAAGTCATAGAATGGAGGTGTGTGAAGTCATAGAATGGAGGTGTGTGAAGTCACAGAAGGCAGGTGTGTGAAGTCACAGAATAGAGTTGTGTGAAGTCACAATGGAGGTCTGTGAATTCATAGAATGGAGGTGTGTGATGTCAAAGAATGGAGGTGTGTGAAGTCATAGAATGGAGGTATTTGAAATCACAGAATGGCGTTGTGTGTAGTCACAGAGTGTAGGTGTGTAAAGTCACAGAGTGGAGGTGTGTGAAGTCTCAGAATGGAGGTGTGTGATGTCATAGAATGGAGGTGTGTGAAGTCACAGAATGGAGGTGTGTGAAGGCATAGAATGGAGGTGTGTGAAGTCATAGAATGGAGGTGTGTGAAGTCACAGAATAGAGGTGTGTGAAGTCATAGAATGGAGATGTGTGAAGGCACAGAATGGAGGTGTGTGAAATCGTGGAATGGAGGTGTGTGAAGTCACAGAATGGAGGTGTGTGAAGTCATAGAATGGAGATGTGTGAAGTCACAGAATGGAGGTGTGTGAAATCGTGGAATGGAGGTGTGTGAAGTCAGAGAATCGAGGTGTGTGAAGTCACAGAATGGAGGTGTGTGAAGTCACAGAATGGAGGTGTGTGAACTCACAATGGAGGTGAGTGAAGTCACAGAATGGAGCTGTGTGAAGTAATAGAATGGAAGTGTGTGAAGTCATAGACTGTAGGTGTGTGATGTCAGAATGGAGGTGTGTGAAGTCACAGAATGGAGGTATGTGACGTCATAAATGTTGGTGTGTGAAGTGAGAGAATGGAGGTGTGAAGTCATAGAATGGAGGTGTGTGAAGTCTTAGAATGGAGGTGTGTGAAGTCACAGAATGCAGGTGTGTGAAGTCACAGAATGGAGTTGTGTGAAGTCATAGAATGGAGGTGTGTGAAATCAAAGAATGGAGGTTCGTTAAGTCATAGAATGGATTGTATGTGAAATCATAGAATGGAGGTGTGTGAAGTCACAGAATTGAGGTGTGTAAAGTCACAGAATGGAGGTGTGTGAAGTCACAGATTGCAGGTGTGTGATGTCAGAATGGAGGTGTGTGAAGTCACAGGATGGAGGTATGTGACGTCATAAATGTTGGTGTGTGAAGTCATAGAATGGAGGTGTGTGAAATCATAGAATGGAGGTGTGTGAAGTCATAGAATGGAGGTTTGTGACGTCACAGATTGATGTGTGTGAAGTCAGAATGGAGGTGTGTGAGGTCAGAATGGAGGTGTGTAAAGTCATAGAATGGAGGTGTGTGAAGTCACAATGCAGGTGTGTGAACTCAGAGAATGGAGGTGTGTGAAGTCATAGAATGGAGGTGTGTAAAGTCATAGAATGTAGGTGTGTAAAGTCAAAAAATGGAGGTGTGTGAAGTCATAGAATGGAGGTGTTTGAGTCACAGAATGGAGGTGTGTGAAGTCATAGAATGGAGGTGTGTGAAGTCATAGAATGGAGGTGTGTGAACTCATAGAATGGAGGTGTGTGAAGTCAGAATGGAGCTGTGTGAACTCATAGAATGGAGGTGTGTGAAGGCATAGAATGGAGGTGTGTGAAGTCATAGAATGGTGGTTTTTGAAGTCACAGAATGGAGGTGTGTGAAGTCAGATTGGAGGTATGTGAAGTCACAGAATGGAGGTATGTCATCTCAGAAAGGAGGTATGTGAAGTCACAGAATGGAGGTGTGGGAAATCATAGAATGGAGGTGTGTGAAGTCACAGAATTGAGGTGTATGAAGTCAGAATGGAGGTGTGTGTATTCAGAATGGAGGTGTGTGAAGTCAGAGACTGGAGGTGTGTGAAGTCACAATGCAGGTGTGTGAACTGATAGAACGTAGGTGTGTGAAGTCACAATGGAGGTGTGTGAAGTCATAGAATGTAGGTGTGTGAAGTCATAGGATGGAGGTGTGAGAAGTCACAAAATGGAGGTGTGAGAAGTCATATAATGGAGGTGTGTGAAGTCACAGAATGGAGGTGTGTGAACTCAGAATGGGGGTGTGTGAAGTCACAGAATGGAGGTGTGTGAACTCAAAGAATGGAGATGTGTGAAGTCACAGAATGGAGGTGTGTGAAATCGTAGAATGGAGGTGTGTGCAGTCAGAGAATCGAGGTGTGTGAAGTCACAGAATGGAGGTGTGTGAAGTCACAGAATGGAGGTGTGTGAACTCACAATGGAGGTGAGTGAAGTCACAGAATGGAGGTGTGTGAAGTCACAGAATGGAAGTGTGTGAAGTCATAGAATGGAGGTGTGTGATGTCAGAATGGAGGTGTGTGAAGTCACAGAATGGAGGTATGTGACGTCATAAATGTTGGTGTGTGAAGTCATAGAATGGAGGTGTGAAGTCATAGAATGGAGGTGTGTGAAGTCACAGAAGGCAGGTGTGTGAAGTCACAGAATAGAGTTGTGTGAAGTCACAATGGAGGTGTGTGAATTCATAGAATGGACGTGTGTGAAGTCAAAGAATGGAGGTGTGTGAAGTCAGAGAATGGAGTTGTGTGTAGTCACAGAGTGTAGGTGTGTAAAGTCACAGGGTGGAGGTGTGTGAAGTCTCAGAATGGAGGTGTGTGAAGTCATAGAATGTTGGTTTTTGAAGACAAAGAAAGGAGGTGTGTGAAGTCATAGAATAGAGGTGTGTGAAGTCAGATTGGAGGTGTGTGAAGTAACAGAATGGAGGTTTGTCAACTCAGAAAGGAGGTGTGTGAAGTCATAGAATGGAGGTGTGTGAAGTCATAGAATGCAGGTGTGTGAAATCATGAATGGAGGTGTGGTAACCCACAGAAATGAGGTGTTTGAAGTCAAAATGGAAATGTGTGAAGTCAGAATGGAGGTGTGTGAAGTCATAGAATGGAGGTGTGTGAAGTCATAGAATGGAGGTGTGTGAAGTCATAGAATGGAGGTGTGTGAAGTCATAGAATGGAGGAGTGTGAAGTCATAGAATGGAGGTGTGTGAAGTCACAGATGGAGGTGTGTGAAGTCATAGGACGGAGGTGTGTGAAGTCACAGAATGGAGGTGTGTGAAGTCACAGAATGGAGGTGTGTGAACTTAGAATGGAGGTGTGTGAATTCACAGAAGGGAGGTTTGTGAAGTCATAGAGTAGATGTTTCTGAAGTAAGAATGAAGGTGTGTGAAGTCATAGAATGGAGGTGTGTGAAGTCAAAATGCAGGTGTGTGAAGTCAAACAATGGAGGTGGGTTAAGTCACAGAATGGAGGTGTGTGAAGTCACAGAATGGAGGTGTGTGAAGTCAGAGAATGGAAGTGTGTAAAATCATAGAATGGAGGTGTGTCAAGTCAGAATGGAGATATGTGAAGGCACAGAATGGAGTTGTGTGAAGTCATAGAATGTTGGTGTGTGAAGTCATACAATGGAGGTGTATGAAGTCATAGAATGGAGGTGTGTGAAGTCATAGAATGGAGGTGTGTGAAATCATAGAATGGAGGTTTGTGAAGTCACAGATTGAGGTGAGTGAAGTCAGAATGGAGGTGAGTGGAGTCAGAATGGAGGTGTGTAAAGTCATAGAATGTAGGTGTGTGAAGTCACAATGCAGGTGTGTGAACTCAGAGA
The DNA here is from genome assembly GCA_024803745.1 of Megascapheus bottae. NCBI lineage: Eukaryota > Metazoa > Chordata > Mammalia > Rodentia > Geomyidae > Megascapheus > Megascapheus bottae. The sequence goes on from JANJXV010000422.1 coordinate 269,904, forward strand.
ATGGAGGTGTGTGAAGTCACAATCTAGGTGCGTGAAGTCATAGAATGTAGGTGTATAAAGTCGAAAAATTGAGGTGTGTGAAGTCATAGAATGGAGGTGTTTGAGTCACAGAATGATGGTGTGTGAAGTCATAGAATAGAGGTGTGTGAAATCATAGAATGGAGGTGTGTGAAGCCATATATTGGAGGTGTGTGAAGTTACAGAATGGAGGTGTATGAAGTCACAGAATGGAGGTGTGTGAAGTCAAAGAATGGAGATGTGTGAAGGCACAGAATGGAGGTGTGTGAAATCATAGAATGGAGGTGTGTGAACACACAATGGAAGTGAGTGAAGTCACAGAATGGAGGTGTATGAAGTCACAGAATGGAGGTGTGTGAAGTCATAGAATGGAGATGTGTGAAGTCACAGAATGTAGGTGTGTGAGGTCACAGAATGGAGGTGTGTGAACACACAATGGAAGTGAGTGAAGTCACAGAATGGAGGTGTGTGAAGTCATAGAATGGAGGTGTTTGAGTCACAGAATGATGGTGTGTGAAGTCATAGAATGGAGGTGTGTGAAGTCATAGAATGGAGGTGTGTGAAGCCATATATTGGAGGTGTGTGAAGTTACAGAATGGAGGTGTATGAAGTCACAGAATGGAGGTGTGTGAAGTCAAAGAATGGAGATGTGTGAAGGCACAGAATGGAGGCGTGTGAAATCATAGAATGGAGGTGTGTGAACACACAATGGAAGTGAGTGAAGTCACAGAATGGAGGTGTATGAAGTCACAGAATGGAGGTGTGTGAAGTCATAGAATGGAGGTGTGTGAAGTCAGAATGTAGCTGTGTGAACTCATATAATGGAGGTGTGTGAAGTCAAAATGGACATGTGAGAAGTCATAGAATGGAGGTTTTTGAAGTCACAGAATGGAGGTGTGTGAAGTCATAGAATGGAGGTGTGTGAAGTCAGATTGGAGGTATGTGAAGTCACAGAATGGAGGTGGGTCAACTCAGAAAGGAGGTATGTGAAGTCATAGAATGGAGGTGTGTGAAGTCAAAGAATGGAGGTGTGGGAAATCATAGAATGGAGGTGGGTGAAGTGACAGAACTGAGGTGTGTGAAGTCAGAATGGAGGTGTGTGTATTCAGAATGGAGGTGTGTGAAGTCAGAGACTGGAGGTGTGTGAAGTCACAATGCAGGTGTGTGAACTGATAGAACGTAGGTGTGTGAATTCACAATGTAGGTGTCTGAAGTCATAGAATGGAGGTGTGTGAAGTCATAGAATGGAGGTGTGTGAAGTCACAAAATGGAGGTGTGTGATGTCATATAATGGAGGTGTGTGAAGTCATAGATTGGAGATGTGTGAACTCAGAATGGAGGTGTGTGAAGTCACAGAATGGAGGTGTGTGAAGTCACAGAATGGAGGTGTGTGAAATCGTAGAATGGAGGTGTGTGAAATCACAGAATCGAGGTGTGTGAAGTCACAGAATGGAGGGGTGAGAAGTCACAGAATGGAGGTGTGTGAACTCACAATGGAGGTGAGTGAAGTCACAGAATGGAGGTGTGTGAAGTCATAGAATGGAAGTGTGCGAAGTCATAGATGGAGGTGTGTGATGTCAGAATGGATGTGTGTGAAGTCATAAATGTTGGTGTGTGAAGTCATGGAATGGAGGTGTGAAGTCATAGAATGGAGGTGTGTGAAGTCATAGAATGGAGGTGTGTGAAGTCACAGAAGGCAGGTGTGTGAAGTCACAGAATAGAGTTGTGTGAAGTCACAATGGAGGTGTGTGCATTCATAGAATGGAGGTGTGTGATGTCAAAGAATGGAGGTGTGTGAAGTCATAGAATGGAGGTATTTGAAATCACAGAATGGAGTTGTGTGTAGTCACAGAGTGTAGGTGTGTAAAGTCACAGAGTGGAGGTGTGTGAAGTCTCAGAATGGAGGTGTGTGAAGTCATAGAATGGAAGTGTTTGAAGTCATAGAATGTTGGTCTTTGAAGACACAGAATGGAGGTGTGTGAAATCATAGACTGGACGTGTGTGAAATCAAAGAAAGGAGGTATGTGAAGTCATAGAATGGAGGTGTGTGAAGTTATAGAATGGAGGTGTTTGAAGTCATAGAATTTTGTTTTCTGAAGTCACAGAATGGAGGTGTGTGAAGTCATAGAATGGACGTGTGTGAAGTCAGATTGGAGGTGTGTGAAGTAACAGGATGGAGGTGTGTCAACTCAGAAAGGTGGTGTGTGAAGTCTTAGAATGGAGATGTGTGAACTCAGAAAGGAGGTGTGTAAAGTCAGATAATGGAAGTGTGTGAAGTCACAATGCACGTGTGTGAACTCATAGAATGGAGGTGTGTGAAGTAACAATGTAGGTTTCTGAAGTCATAGAATGGAGGTGTGTGAAGTCATAGAATGGAGGTGTGTGAAGTCACAGCATGGAGGTGTGTGATGTCATAGAATGGAGGTGTGTGAAATCACAGAATGGAGGTGTGTGAAGGCATAGAATGGAGGTGTGTGAAGTCATAGAATGGTGGTTTTTGAAGTCACAGAATGGAGGTGTGTGAAGTCAGATTGGAGGTATGTGAAGTCACAGAATGGAGGTATGTCATCTCAGAAAGGAGGTATGTGAAGTCACAGAATGGAGGTGTGGGAAATCATAGAATGGAGGTGTGTGAAGTCACAGAATTGAGGTGTATGAAGTCAGAATGGAGGTGTGTGTATTCAGAATGGAGGTGTGTGAAGTCAGAGACTGGAGGTGTGTGAAGTCACAATGCAGGTGTGTGAACTGATAGAACGTAGGTGTGTGAAGTCACAATGGAGGTGTGTGAAGTCATAGAATGTAGGTGTGTGAAGTCATAGGATGGAGGTGTGAGAAGTCACAAAATGGAGGTGTGAGAAGTCATATAATGGAGGTGTGTGAAGTCACAGAATGGAGGTGTGTGAACTCAGAATGGGGGTGTGTGAAGTCACAGAATGGAGGTGTGTGAACTCAAAGAATGGAGATGTGTGAAGTCACAGAATGGAGGTGTGTGAAATCGTAGAATGGAGGTGTGTGCAGTCAGAGAATCGAGGTGTGTGAAGTCACAGAATGGAGGTGTGTGAAGTCACAGAATGGAGGTGTGTGAACTCACAATGGAGGTGAGTGAAGTCACAGAATGGAGGTGTGTGAAGTCACAGAATGGAAGTGTGTGAAGTCATAGAATGGAGGTGTGTGATGTCAGAATGGAGGTGTGTGAAGTCACAGAATGGAGGTATGTGACGTCATAAATGTTGGTGTGTGAAGTCATAGAATGGAGGTGTGAAGTCATAGAATGGAGGTGTGTGAAGTCACAGAAGGCAGGTGTGTGAAGTCACAGAATAGAGTTGTGTGAAGTCACAATGGAGGTGTGTGAATTCATAGAATGGACGTGTGTGAAGTCAAAGAATGGAGGTGTGTGAAGTCAGAGAATGGAGTTGTGTGTAGTCACAGAGTGTAGGTGTGTAAAGTCACAGGGTGGAGGTGTGTGAAGTCTCAGAATGGAGGTGTGTGAAGTCATAGAATGTTGGTTTTTGAAGACAAAGAAAGGAGGTGTGTGAAGTCATAGAATAGAGGTGTGTGAAGTCAGATTGGAGGTGTGTGAAGTAACAGAATGGAGGTTTGTCAACTCAGAAAGGAGGTGTGTGAAGTCATAGAATGGAGGTGTGTGAAGTCATAGAATGCAGGTGTGTGAAATCATGAATGGAGGTGTGGTAACCCACAGAAATGAGGTGTTTGAAGTCAAAATGGAAATGTGTGAAGTCAGAATGGAGGTGTGTGAAGTCATAGAATGGAGGTGTGTGAAGTCATAGAATGGAGGTGTGTGAAGTCATAGAATGGAGGTGTGTGAAGTCATAGAATGGAGGAGTGTGAAGTCATAGAATGGAGGTGTGTGAAGTCACAGATGGAGGTGTGTGAAGTCATAGGACGGAGGTGTGTGAAGTCACAGAATGGAGGTGTGTGAAGTCACAGAATGGAGGTGTGTGAACTTAGAATGGAGGTGTGTGAATTCACAGAAGGGAGGTTTGTGAAGTCATAGAGTAGATGTTTCTGAAGTAAGAATGAAGGTGTGTGAAGTCATAGAATGGAGGTGTGTGAAGTCAAAATGCAGGTGTGTGAAGTCAAACAATGGAGGTGGGTTAAGTCACAGAATGGAGGTGTGTGAAGTCACAGAATGGAGGTGTGTGAAGTCAGAGAATGGAAGTGTGTAAAATCATAGAATGGAGGTGTGTCAAGTCAGAATGCAGATGTGTGAAGGCACAGAATGGAGTTGTGTGAAGTCATAGAATGTTGGTGTGTGAAGTCATACAATGGAGGTGTATGAAGTCATAGAATGGAGGTGTGTGAAGTCATAGAATGGAGGTGTGTGAAGTCACAATGCAGGTGTGTGAACTGATAGAACGTAGGTGTGTGAAGTCACAATGGAGGTGTGTGAAGTCATAGAATGTAGGTGTGTGAAGTCATAGGATGGAGGTGTGTGAAGTCACAATGCAGGTGTGTGAACTGATAGAACGTAGGTGTGTGAAGTCACAATGGAGGTGTGTGAAGTCATAGAATGTAGGTGTGTGAAGTCATAGGATGGAGGTGTGAGAAGTCACAAAATGGAGGTGTGAGAAGTCATATAATGGAGGTGTGTGAAGTCACAGAATGGAGGTGTGTGAACTCAGAATGGGGGTGTGTGAAGTCACAGAATGGAGGTGTGTGAACTCAAAGAATGGAGATGTGTGAAGTCACAGAATGGAGGTGTGTGAAATCGTAGAATGGAGGTGTGTGCAGTCAGAGAATCGAGGTGTGTGAAGTCACAGAATGGAGGTGTGTGAAGTCACAGAATGGAGGTGTGTGAACTCACAATGGAGGTGAGTGAAGTCACAGAATGGAGGTGTGTGAAGTCACAGAATGGAAGTGTGTGAAGTCATAGAATGGAGGTGTGTGATGTCAGAATGGAGGTGTGTGAAGTCACAGAATGGAGGTATGTGACGTCATAAATGTTGGTGTGTGAAGTCATAGAATGGAGGTGTGAAGTCATAGAATGGAGGTGTGTGAAGTCACAGAAGGCAGGTGTGTGAAGTCACAGAATAGAGTTGTGTGAAGTCACAATGGAGGTGTGTGAATTCGTAGAATGGACGTGTGTGAAGTCAAAGAATGGAGGTGTGTGAAGTCATAGAATGGAGTTGTGTGTAGTCACAGAGTGTAGGTGTGTAAAGTCACAGGGTGGAGGTGTGTGAAGTCTCAGAATGGAGGTGTGTGAAGTCATAGAATGTTGGTTTTTGAAGACAAAGAATGGAGGTGTGTGAAGTCATAGAATAGAGGTGTGTGAAGTCAGATTGGAGGTGTGTGAAGTAACAGAATGGAGGTTTGTCAACTCAGAAAGGAGGTGTGTGAAGTCATAGAATGGAGGTGTGTGAAGTCATAGAGTGCAGGTGTGTGAAATCATGAATGGAGGTGTGGTAACCCACAGAAATGAGGTGTTTGAAGTCAAAATGGAAATGTGTGAAGTCAGAATGGAGGTGTGTGAAGTCATAGAATGGAGGTGTGTGAAGTCATAGAATGGAGGTGTGTGAAGTCATAGAATGGAGGTGTGTGAAGTCATAGAATGGAGGAGTGTGAAGTCATAGAATGGAGGTGTGTGAAGTCACAGATGGAGGTGTGTGAAGTCATAGGACGGAGGTGTGTGAAGTCACAGAATGGAGGTGTGTGAAGTCACAGAATGGAGGTGTGTGAACTTAGAATGGAGGTGTGTGAATTCACAGAAGGGAGGTTTGTGAAGTCATAGAGTAGATGTTTCTGAAGTAAGAATGAAGGTGTGTGAAGTCATAGAATGGAGGTGTGTGAAGTCAAAATGCAGGTGTGTGAAGTCAAACAATGGAGGTGGGTTAAGTCACAGAATGGAGGTGTGTGAAGTCACAGAATGGAGGTGTGTGAAGTCAGAGAATGGAAGTGTGTAAAATCATAGAATGGAGGTGTGTCAAGTCAGAATGGAGATATGTGAAGGCACAGAATGGAGTTGTGTGAAGTCATAGAATGTTGGTGTGTGAAGTCATACAATGGAGGTGTATGAAGTCATAGAATGGAGGTGTGTGAAGTCATAGAATGGAGGTGTGTGAAATCATAGAATGGAGGTTTGTGAAGTCACAGATTGAGGTGAGTGAAGTCAGAATGGAGGTGTGTGGAGTCAGAATGGAGGTGTGTAAAGTCATAGAATGTAGGTGTGTGAAGTCACAATGCAGGTGTGTGAACTCAGAGAATGGAGGTGTGTGAAGTCACAATCTAGGTGCGTGAAGTCATAGAATGTAGGTGTATAAAGTCGAAAAATTGAGGTGTGTGAAGTCATAGAATGGAGGTGTTTGAGTCACAGAATGATGGTGTGTGAAGTCATAGAATAGAGGTGTGTGAAATCATAGAATGGAGGTGTGTGAAGCCATATATTGGAGGTGTGTGAAGTTACAGAATGGAGGTGTATGAAGTCACAGAATGGAGGTGTGTGAAGTCAAAGAATGGAGATGTGTGAAGGCACAGAATGGAGGTGTGTGAAATCATAGAATGGAGGTGTGTGAACACACAATGGAAGTGAGTGAAGTCACAGAATGGAGGTGTATGAAGTCACAGAATGGAGGTGTGTGAAGTCATAGAATGGAGATGTGTGAAGTCACAGAATGGAGGTGTGTGAGGTCACAGAATGGAGGTGTGTGAACACACAATGGAAGTGAGTGAAGTCACAGAATGGAGGTGTGTGAAGTCATAGAATGGAGGTGTTTGAGTCACAGAATGATGGTGTGTGAAGTCATAGAATGGAGGTGTGTGAAGTCATAGAATGGAGGTGTGTGAAGCCATATATTGGAGGTGTGTGAAGTTACAGAATGGAGGTGTATGAAGTCACAGAATGGAGGTGTGTGAAGTCAAAGAATGGAGATGTGTGAAGGCACAGAATGGAGGCGTGTGAAATCATAGAATGGAGGTGTGTGAACACACAATGGAAGTGAGTGAAGTCACAGAATGGAGGTGTATGAAGTCACAGAATGGAGGTGTGTGAAGTCATAGAATGGAGGTGTGTGAAGTCAGAATGTAGCTGTGTGAACTCATATAATGGAGGTGTGTGAAGTCAAAATGGACATGTGAGAAGTCATAGAATGGAGGTTTTTGAAGTCACAGAATGGAGGTGTGTGAAGTCATAGAATGGAGGTGTGTGAAGTCATAGAATGGAGGTGTGTGAAGTCACAGCATGGAGGTGTGTGATGTCATAGAATGGAGGTGTGTGAAATCACAGAATGGAGGTGTGTGAAGGCATAGAATGGAGGTGTGTGAAGTCATAGAATGGTGGTTTTTGAAGTCACAGAATGGAGGTGTGTGAAGTCAGATTGGAGGTATGTGAAGTCACAGAATGGAGGTATGTCATCTCAGAAAGGAGGTATGTGAAGTCACAGAATGGAGGTGTGGGAAATCATAGAATGGAGGTGTGTGAAGTCACAGAATTGAGGTGTATGAAGTCAGAATGGAGGTGTGTGTATTCAGAATGGAGGTGTGTGAAGTCAGAGACTGGAGGTGTGTGAAGTCACAATGCAGGTGTGTGAACTGATAGAACGTAGGTGTGTGAAGTCACAATGGAGGTGTGTGAAGTCATAGAATGTAGGTGTGTGAAGTCATAGGATGGAGGTGTGAGAAGTCACAAAATGGAGGTGTGAGAAGTCATATAATGGAGGTGTGTGAAGTCACAGAATGGAGGTGTGTGAACTCAGAATGGGGGTGTGTGAAGTCACAGAATGGAGGTGTGTGAACTCAAAGAATGGAGATGTGTGAAGTCACAGAATGGAGGTGTGTGAAATCGTAGAATGGAGGTGTGTGCAGTCAGAGAATCGAGGTGTGTGAAGTCACAGAATGGAGGTGTGTGAAGTCACAGAATGGAGGTGTGTGAACTCACAATGGAGGTGAGTGAAGTCACAGAATGGAGGTGTGTGAAGTCACAGAATGGAAGTGTGTGAAGTCATAGAATGGAGGTGTGTGATGTCAGAATGGAGGTGTGTGAAGTCACAGAATGGAGGTATGTGACGTCATAAATGTTGGTGTGTGAAGTCATAGAATGGAGGTGTGAAGTCATAGAATGGAGGTGTGTGAAGTCACAGAAGGCAGGTGTGTGAAGTCACAGAATAGAGTTGTGTGAAGTCACAATGGAGGTGTGTGAATTCATAGAATGGACGTGTGTGAAGTCAAAGAATGGAGGTGTGTGAAGTCAGAGAATGGAGTTGTGTGTAGTCACAGAGTGTAGGTGTGTAAAGTCACAGGGTGGAGGTGTGTGAAGTCTCAGAATGGAGGTGTGTGAAGTCATAGAATGTTGGTTTTTGAAGACAAAGAAAGGAGGTGTGTGAAGTCATAGAATAGAGGTGTGTGAAGTCAGATTGGAGGTGTGTGAAGTAACAGAATGGAGGTTTGTCAACTCAGAAAGGAGGTGTGTGAAGTCATAGAATGGAGGTGTGTGAAGTCATAGAATGCAGGTGTGTGAAATCATGAATGGAGGTGTGGTAACCCACAGAAATGAGGTGTTTGAAGTCAAAATGGAAATGTGTGAAGTCAGAATGGAGGTGTGTGAAGTCATAGAATGGAGGTGTGTGAAGTCATAGAATGGAGGTGTGTGAAGTCATAGAATGGAGGTGTGTGAAGTCATAGAATGGAGGAGTGTGAAGTCATAGAATGGAGGTGTGTGAAGTCACAGATGGAGGTGTGTGAAGTCATAGGACGGAGGTGTGTGAAGTCACAGAATGGAGGTGTGTGAAGTCACAGAATGGAGGTGTGTGAACTTAGAATGGAGGTGTGTGAATTCACAGAAGGGAGGTTTGTGAAGTCATAGAGTAGATGTTTCTGAAGTAAGAATGAAGGTGTGTGAAGTCATAGAATGGAGGTGTGTGAAGTCAAAATGCAGGTGTGTGAAGTCAAACAATGGAGGTGGGTTAAGTCACAGAATGGAGGTGTGTGAAGTCACAGAATGGAGGTGTGTGAAGTCAGAGAATGGAAGTGTGTAAAATCATAGAATGGAGGTGTGTCAAGTCAGAATGCAGATGTGTGAAGGCACAGAATGGAGTTGTGTGAAGTCATAGAATGTTGGTGTGTGAAGTCATACAATGGAGGTGTATGAAGTCATAGAATGGAGGTGTGTGAAGTCATAGAATGGAGGTGTGTGAAGTCACAATGCAGGTGTGTGAACTGATAGAACGTAGGTGTGTGAAGTCACAATGGAGGTGTGTGAAGTCATAGAATGTAGGTGTGTGAAGTCATAGGATGGAGGTGTGTGAAGTCACAATGCAGGTGTGTGAACTGATAGAACGTAGGTGTGTGAAGTCACAATGGAGGTGTGTGAAGTCATAGAATGTAGGTGTGTGAAGTCATAGGATGGAGGTGTGAGAAGTCACAAAATGGAGGTGTGAGAAGTCATATAATGGAGGTGTGTGAAGTCACAGAATGGAGGTGTGTGAACTCAGAATGGGGGTGTGTGAAGTCACAGAATGGAGGTGTGTGAACTCAAAGAATGGAGATGTGTGAAGTCACAGAATGGAGGTGTGTGAAATCGTAGAATGGAGGTGTGTGCAGTCAGAGAATCGAGGTGTGTGAAGTCACAGAATGGAGGTGTGTGAAGTCACAGAATGGAGGTGTGTGAACTCACAATGGAGGTGAGTGAAGTCACAGAATGGAGGTGTGTGAAGTCACAGAATGGAAGTGTGTGAAGTCATAGAATGGAGGTGTGTGATGTCAGAATGGAGGTGTGTGAAGTCACAGAATGGAGGTATGTGACGTCATAAATGTTGGTGTGTGAAGTCATAGAATGGAGGTGTGAAGTCATAGAATGGAGGTGTGTGAAGTCACAGAAGGCAGGTGTGTGAAGTCACAGAATAGAGTTGTGTGAAGTCACAATGGAGGTGTGTGAATTCGTAGAATGGACGTGTGTGAAGTCAAAGAATGGAGGTGTGTGAAGTCATAGAATGGAGTTGTGTGTAGTCACAGAGTGTAGGTGTGTAAAGTCACAGGGTGGAGGTGTGTGAAGTCTCAGAATGGAGGTGTGTGAAGTCATAGAATGTTGGTTTTTGAAGACAAAGAATGGAGGTGTGTGAAGTCATAGAATAGAGGTGTGTGAAGTCAGATTGGAGGTGTGTGAAGTAACAGAATGGAGGTTTGTCAACTCAGAAAGGAGGTGTGTGAAGTCATAGAATGGAGGTGTGTGAAGTCATAGAGTGCAGGTGTGTGAAATCATGAATGGAGGTGTGGTAACCCACAGAAATGAGGTGTTTGAAGTCAAAATGGAAATGTGTGAAGTCAGAATGGAGGTGTGTGAAGTCATAGAATGGAGGTGTGTGAAGTCATAGAATGGAGGTGTGTGAAGTCATAGAATGGAGGTGTGTGAAGTCATAGAATGGAGGAGTGTGAAGTCATAGAATGGAGGTGTGTGAAGTCACAGATGGAGGTGTGTGAAGTCATAGGACGGAGGTGTGTGAAGTCACAGAATGGAGGTGTGTGAAGTCACAGAATGGAGGTGTGTGAACTTAGAATGGAGGTGTGTGAATTCACAGAAGGGAGGTTTGTGAAGTCATAGAGTAGATGTTTCTGAAGTAAGAATGAAGGTGTGTGAAGTCATAGAATGGAGGTGTGTGAAGTCAAAATGCAGGTGTGTGAAGTCAAACAATGGAGGTGGGTTAAGTCACAGAATGGAGGTGTGTGAAGTCACAGAATGGAGGTGTGTGAAGTCAGAGAATGGAAGTGTGTAAAATCATAGAATGGAGGTGTGTCAAGTCAGAATGGAGATATGTGAAGGCACAGAATGGAGTTGTGTGAAGTCATAGAATGTTGGTGTGTGAAGTCATACAATGGAGGTGTATGAAGTCATAGAATGGAGGTGTGTGAAGTCATAGAATGGAGGTGTGTGAAATCATAGAATGGAGGTTTGTGAAGTCACAGATTGAGGTGAGTGAAGTCAGAATGGAGGTGTGTGGAGTCAGAATGGAGGTGTGTAAAGTCATAGAATGTAGGTGTGTGAAGTCACAATGCAGGTGTGTGAACTCAGAGAATGGAGGTGTGTGAAGTCACAATCTAGGTGCGTGAAGTCATAGAATGTAGGTGTATAAAGTCGAAAAATTGAGGTGTGTGAAGTCATAGAATGGAGGTGTTTGAGTCACAGAATGATGGTGTGTGAAGTCATAGAATAGAGGTGTGTGAAATCATAGAATGGAGGTGTGTGAAGCCATATATTGGAGGTGTGTGAAGTTACAGAATGGAGGTGTATGAAGTCACAGAATGGAGGTGTGTGAAGTCAAAGAATGGAGATGTGTGAAGGCACAGAATGGAGGTGTGTGAAATCATAGAATGGAGGTGTGTGAACACACAATGGAAGTGAGTGAAGTCACAGAATGGAGGTGTATGAAGTCACAGAATGGAGGTGTGTGAAGTCATAGAATGGAGATGTGTGAAGTCACAGAATGGAGGTGTGTGAGGTCACAGAATGGAGGTGTGTGAACACACAATGGAAGTGAGTGAAGTCACAGAATGGAGGTGTGTGAAGTCATAGAATGGAGGTGTTTGAGTCACAGAATGATGGTGTGTGAAGTCATAGAATGGAGGTGTGTGAAGTCATAGAATGGAGGTGTGTGAAGCCATATATTGGAGGTGTGTGAAGTTACAGAATGGAGGTGTATGAAGTCACAGAATGGAGGTGTGTGAAGTCAAAGAATGGAGATGTGTGAAGGCACAGAATGGAGGCGTGTGAAATCATAGAATGGAGGTGTGTGAACACACAATGGAAGTGAGTGAAGTCACAGAATGGAGGTGTATGAAGTCACAGAATGGAGGTGTGTGAAGTCATAGAATGGAGGTGTGTGAAGTCAGAATGTAGCTGTGTGAACTCATATAATGGAGGTGTGTGAAGTCAAAATGGACATGTGAGAAGTCATAGAATGGAGGTTTTTGAAGTCACAGAATGGAGGTGTGTGAAGTCATAGAATGGAGGTGTGTGAAGTCATAGAATGGAGGTGTGTGAAGTCACAGCATGGAGGTGTGTGATGTCATAGAATGGAGGTGTGTGAAATCACAGAATGGAGGTGTGTGAAGGCATAGAATGGAGGTGTGTGAAGTCATAGAATGGTGGTTTTTGAAGTCACAGAATGGAGGTGTGTGAAGTCAGATTGGAGGTATGTGAAGTCACAGAATGGAGGTATGTCATCTCAGAAAGGAGGTATGTGAAGTCACAGAATGGAGGTGTGGGAAATCATAGAATGGAGGTGTGTGAAGTCACAGAATTGAGGTGTATGAAGTCAGAATGGAGGTGTGTGTATTCAGAATGGAGGTGTGTGAAGTCAGAGACTGGAGGTGTGTGAAGTCACAATGCAGGTGTGTGAACTGATAGAACGTAGGTGTGTGAAGTCACAATGGAGGTGTGTGAAGTCATAGAATGTAGGTGTGTGAAGTCATAGGATGGAGGTGTGAGAAGTCACAAAATGGAGGTGTGAGAAGTCATATAATGGAGGTGTGTGAAGTCACAGAATGGAGGTGTGTGAACTCAGAATGGGGGTGTGTGAAGTCACAGAATGGAGGTGTGTGAACTCAAAGAATGGAGATGTGTGAAGTCACAGAATGGAGGTGTGTGAAATCGTAGAATGGAGGTGTGTGCAGTCAGAGAATCGAGGTGTGTGAAGTCACAGAATGGAGGTGTGTGAAGTCACAGAATGGAGGTGTGTGAACTCACAATGGAGGTGAGTGAAGTCACAGAATGGAGGTGTGTGAAGTCACAGAATGGAAGTGTGTGAAGTCATAGAATGGAGGTGTGTGATGTCAGAATGGAGGTGTGTGAAGTCACAGAATGGAGGTATGTGACGTCATAAATGTTGGTGTGTGAAGTCATAGAATGGAGGTGTGAAGTCATAGAATGGAGGTGTGTGAAGTCACAGAAGGCAGGTGTGTGAAGTCACAGAATAGAGTTGTGTGAAGTCACAATGGAGGTGTGTGAATTCATAGAATGGACGTGTGTGAAGTCAAAGAATGGAGGTGTGTGAAGTCAGAGAATGGAGTTGTGTGTAGTCACAGAGTGTAGGTGTGTAAAGTCACAGGGTGGAGGTGTGTGAAGTCTCAGAATGGAGGTGTGTGAAGTCATAGAATGTTGGTTTTTGAAGACAAAGAAAGGAGGTGTGTGAAGTCATAGAATAGAGGTGTGTGAAGTCAGATTGGAGGTGTGTGAAGTAACAGAATGGAGGTTTGTCAACTCAGAAAGGAGGTGTGTGAAGTCATAGAATGGAGGTGTGTGAAGTCATAGAATGCAGGTGTGTGAAATCATGAATGGAGGTGTGGTAACCCACAGAAATGAGGTGTTTGAAGTCAAAATGGAAATGTGTGAAGTCAGAATGGAGGTGTGTGAAGTCATAGAATGGAGGTGTGTGAAGTCATAGAATGGAGGTGTGTGAAGTCATAGAATGGAGGTGTGTGAAGTCATAGAATGGAGGAGTGTGAAGTCATAGAATGGAGGTGTGTGAAGTCACAGATGGAGGTGTGTGAAGTCATAGGACGGAGGTGTGTGAAGTCACAGAATGGAGGTGTGTGAAGTCACAGAATGGAGGTGTGTGAACTTAGAATGGAGGTGTGTGAATTCACAGAAGGGAGGTTTGTGAAGTCATAGAGTAGATGTTTCTGAAGTAAGAATGAAGGTGTGTGAAGTCATAGAATGGAGGTGTGTGAAGTCAAAATGCAGGTGTGTGAAGTCAAACAATGGAGGTGGGTTAAGTCACAGAATGGAGGTGTGTGAAGTCACAGAATGGAGGTGTGTGAAGTCAGAGAATGGAAGTGTGTAAAATCATAGAATGGAGGTGTGTCAAGTCAGAATGCAGATGTGTGAAGGCACAGAATGGAGTTGTGTGAAGTCATAGAATGTTGGTGTGTGAAGTCATACAATGGAGGTGTATGAAGTCATAGAATGGAGGTGTGTGAAGTCATAGAATGGAGGTGTGTGAAGTCACAATGCAGGTGTGTGAACTGATAGAACGTAGGTGTGTGAAGTCACAATGGAGGTGTGTGAAGTCATAGAATGTAGGTGTGTGAAGTCATAGGATGGAGGTGTGTGAAGTCACAATGCAGGTGTGTGAACTGATAGAACGTAGGTGTGTGAAGTCACAATGGAGGTGTGTGAAGTCATAGAATGTAGGTGTGTGAAGTCATAGGATGGAGGTGTGAGAAGTCACAAAATGGAGGTGTGAGAAGTCATATAATGGAGGTGTGTGAAGTCACAGAATGGAGGTGTGTGAACTCAGAATGGGGGTGTGTGAAGTCACAGAATGGAGGTGTGTGAACTCAAAGAATGGAGATGTGTGAAGTCACAGAATGGAGGTGTGTGAAATCGTAGAATGGAGGTGTGTGCAGTCAGAGAATCGAGGTGTGTGAAGTCACAGAATGGAGGTGTGTGAAGTCACAGAATGGAGGTGTGTGAACTCACAATGGAGGTGAGTGAAGTCACAGAATGGAGGTGTGTGAAGTCACAGAATGGAAGTGTGTGAAGTCATAGAATGGAGGTGTGTGATGTCAGAATGGAGGTGTGTGAAGTCACAGAATGGAGGTATGTGACGTCATAAATGTTGGTGTGTGAAGTCATAGAATGGAGGTGTGAAGTCATAGAATGGAGGTGTGTGAAGTCACAGAAGGCAGGTGTGTGAAGTCACAGAATAGAGTTGTGTGAAGTCACAATGGAGGTGTGTGAATTCGTAGAATGGACGTGTGTGAAGTCAAAGAATGGAGGTGTGTGAAGTCATAGAATGGAGTTGTGTGTAGTCACAGAGTGTAGGTGTGTAAAGTCACAGGGTGGAGGTGTGTGAAGTCTCAGAATGGAGGTGTGTGAAGTCATAGAATGTTGGTTTTTGAAGACAAAGAATGGAGGTGTGTGAAGTCATAGAATAGAGGTGTGTGAAGTCAGATTGGAGGTGTGTGAAGTAACAGAATGGAGGTTTGTCAACTCAGAAAGGAGGTGTGTGAAGTCATAGAATGGAGGTGTGTGAAGTCATAGAGTGCAGGTGTGTGAAATCATGAATGGAGGTGTGGTAACCCACAGAAATGAGGTGTTTGAAGTCAAAATGGAAATGTGTGAAGTCAGAATGGAGGTGTGTGAAGTCATAGAATGGAGGTGTGTGAAGTCATAGAATGGAGGTGTGTGAAGTCATAGAATGGAGGTGTGTGAAGTCATAGAATGGAGGAGTGTGAAGTCATAGAATGGAGGTGTGTGAAGTCACAGATGGAGGTGTGTGAAGTCATAGGACGGAGGTGTGTGAAGTCACAGAATGGAGGTGTGTGAAGTCACAGAATGGAGGTGTGTGAACTTAGAATGGAGGTGTGTGAATTCACAGAAGGGAGGTTTGTGAAGTCATAGAGTAGATGTTTCTGAAGTAAGAATGAAGGTGTGTGAAGTCATAGAATGGAGGTGTGTGAAGTCAAAATGCAGGTGTGTGAAGTCAAACAATGGAGGTGGGTTAAGTCACAGAATGGAGGTGTGTGAAGTCACAGAATGGAGGTGTGTGAAGTCAGAGAATGGAAGTGTGTAAAATCATAGAATGGAGGTGTGTCAAGTCAGAATGGAGATATGTGAAGGCACAGAATGGAGTTGTGTGAAGTCATAGAATGTTGGTGTGTGAAGTCATACAATGGAGGTGTATGAAGTCATAGAATGGAGGTGTGTGAAGTCATAGAATGGAGGTGTGTGAAATCATAGAATGGAGGTTTGTGAAGTCACAGATTGAGGTGAGTGAAGTCAGAATGGAGGTGTGTGGAGTCAGAATGGAGGTGTGTAAAGTCATAGAATGTAGGTGTGTGAAGTCACAATGCAGGTGTGTGAACTCAGAGAATGGAGGTGTGTGAAGTCACAATCTAGGTGCGTGAAGTCATAGAATGTAGGTGTATAAAGTCGAAAAATTGAGGTGTGTGAAGTCATAGAATGGAGGTGTTTGAGTCACAGAATGATGGTGTGTGAAGTCATAGAATAGAGGTGTGTGAAATCATAGAATGGAGGTGTGTGAAGCCATATATTGGAGGTGTGTGAAGTTACAGAATGGAGGTGTATGAAGTCACAGAATGGAGGTGTGTGAAGTCAAAGAATGGAGATGTGTGAAGGCACAGAATGGAGGTGTGTGAAATCATAGAATGGAGGTGTGTGAACACACAATGGAAGTGAGTGAAGTCACAGAATGGAGGTGTATGAAGTCACAGAATGGAGGTGTGTGAAGTCATAGAATGGAGATGTGTGAAGTCACAGAATGGAGGTGTGTGAGGTCACAGAATGGAGGTGTGTGAACACACAATGGAAGTGAGTGAAGTCACAGAATGGAGGTGTGTGAAGTCATAGAATGGAGGTGTTTGAGTCACAGAATGATGGTGTGTGAAGTCACAGAATGGAGGTGTGTGAAGTCATAGAATGGAGGTGTGTGAAGCCATATATTGGAGGTGTGTGAAGTTACAGAATGGAGGTGTATGAAGTCACAGAATGGAGGTGTGTGAAGTCAAAGAATGGAGATGTGTGAAGGCACAGAATGGAGGCGTGTGAAATCATAGAATGGAGGTGTGTGAACACACAATGGAAGTGAGTGAAGTCACAGAATGGAGGTGTATGAAGTCACAGAATGGAGGTGTGTGAAGTCATAGAATGGAGGTGTGTGAAGTCAGAATGTAGCTGTGTGAACTCATATAATGGAGGTGTGTGAAGTCAAAATGGACATGTGAGAAGTCATAGAATGGAGGTTTTTGAAGTCACAGAATGGAGGTGTGTGAAGTCATAGAATGGAGGTGTGTGAAGTCAGATTGGAGGTATGTGAAGTCACAGAATGGAGGTGGGTCAACTCAGAAAGGAGGTATGTGAAGTCATAGAATGGAGGTGTGTGAAGTCAAAGAATGGAGGTGTGGGAAATCATAGAATGGAGGTGGGTGAAGTGACAGAACTGAGGTGTGTGAAGTCAGAATGGAGGTGTGTGTATTCAGAATGGAGGTGTGTGAAGTCAGAGACTGGAGGTGTGTGAAGTCACAATGCAGGTGTGTGAACTGATAGAACGTAGGTGTGTGAATTCACAATGTAGGTGTCTGAAGTCATAGAATGGAGGTGTGTGAAGTCATAGAATGGAGGTGTGTGAAGTCACAAAATGGAGGTGTGTGATGTCATATAATGGAGGTGTGTGAAGTCATAGATTGGAGATGTGTGAACTCAGAATGGAGGTGTGTGAAGTCACAGAATGGAGGTGTGTGAAGTCACAGAATGGAGGTGTGTGAAATCGTAGAATGGAGGTGTGTGAAATCACAGAATCGAGGTGTGTGAAGTCACAGAATGGAGGGGTGAGAAGTCACAGAATGGAGGTGTGTGAACTCACAATGGAGGTGAGTGAAGTCACAGAATGGAGGTGTGTGAAGTCATAGAATGGAAGTGTGCGAAGTCATAGATGGAGGTGTGTGATGTCAGAATGGATGTGTGTGAAGTCATAAATGTTGGTGTGTGAAGTCATGGAATGGAGGTGTGAAGTCATAGAATGGAGGTGTGTGAAGTCATAGAATGGAGGTGTGTTAAGTCACAGAAGGCAGGTGTGTGAAGTCACAGAATAGAGTTGTGTGAAGTCACAATGGAGGTGTGTGCATTCATAGAATGGAGGTGTGTGATGTCAAAGAATGGAGGTGTGTGAAGTCATAGAATGGAGGTATTTGAAATCACAGAATGGAGTTGTGTGTAGTCACAGAGTGTAGGTGTGTAAAGTCACAGAGTGGAGGTGTGTGAAGTCTCAGAATGGAGGTGTGTGAAGTCATAGAATGGAAGTGTTTGAAGTCATAGAATGTTGGTCTTTGAAGACACAGAATGGAGGTGTGTGAAATCATAGACTGGACGTGTGTGAAATCAAAGAAAGGAGGTATGTGAAGTCATAGAATGGAGGTGTGTGAAGTTATAGAATGGAGGTGTTTGAAGTCATAGAATTTTGTTTTCTGAAGTCACAGAATGGAGGTGTGTGAAGTCATAGAATGGACGTGTGTGAAGTCAGATTGGAGGTGTGTGAAGTAACAGGATGGAGGTGTGTCAACTCAGAAAGGTGGTGTGTGAAGTCTTAGAATGGAGATGTGTGAACTCAGAAAGGAGGTGTGTAAAGTCAGATAATGGAAGTGTGTGAAGTCACAATGCACGTGTGTGAACTCATAGAATGGAGGTGTGTGAAGTAACAATGTAGGTTTCTGAAGTCATAGAATGGAGGTGTGTGAAGTCATAGAATGGAGGTGTGTGAAGTCACAGCATGGAGGTGTGTGATGTCATAGAATGGAGGTGTGTGAAATCACAGAATGGAGGTGTGTGAAGGCATAGAATGGAGGTGTGTGAAGTCATAGAATGGAGGTGTGTGAAGTCACAGAATAGAGGTGTGTGAAGTCATAGAATGGAGATGTGTGAAGGCACAGAATGGAGGTGTGTGAAATCGTGGAATGGAGGTGTGTGAAGTCACAGAATGGAGGTGTGTGAAGTCATAGAATGGAGATGTGTGAAGTCACAGAATGGAGGTGTGTGAAATCGTGGACTGGAGGTGTGTGAAGTCAGAGAATCGAGGTGTGTGAAGTCACAGAATGGAGGTGTGTGAACTCACAGAATGGAGGTGTGTGAACTCACAATTGAGATGAGTGAAGTCACAGAATGGAGGTGTGTGAAGTAATAGAATGGAAGTGTGTGAAGTCATAGAATGTAAGTGTGTGATGTCAGAATGGAGGTGTGTGAAGTCACAGAATGGAGGTATGTGACGTCATAAATGTTGGTGTGTGAAGTCAGAGAATGGAGGTGTAAAGTCATAGAATGGAGGTGTGTGAAGTCGTAGAATGGAGGTGTGTGAAGTCACAATGGAGGTGTGTGAAGTCATACAATGGAGGTGTGTGAAATCAAAGAATGGAGGTTTGTTAAGTCATAGAATGGATTGTGTGTGAAATCATAGAATGGAGGTGTGTGAAGTCACAGAATTGATGTGTGTAAAGTCACAGAGTGGAGGCGTGTTAAGTCACATTACGGAGTTGTGTGTGAAGTCATAGAATGGAGGTGTGTGAAGTCACAGATTGCAGGTGTGTGATGTCAGAATGGAGGTGTGTGAAGTCACAGGATGGAGGTATGTGACGTCATAAATGTTGGTGTGTGAAGTCATAGAATGGAGGTGTGAAGTCATAGAATGGAGGTGTGTGAAGTCATAGAATGGAGGTTTGTGACGTCACAGATTGATGTGTGTGAAGTCAGAATGGAGGTGTGTGAAGTCAGAATGGAGGTGTGTAAAGTCATAGAATGGAGGTGTGTGAAGTCACAATGCAGGTGTGTGAACTCAGAGAATGGAGGTGTGTGAACTCATAGAATGGAGGTGTGTAAAGTCCTAGAATGTAGGTGTGTAAAGTCAAAAAATGGAGGTGTGTGAAGTCATAGAATGGAGGTGTTTGAGTCACAGAATGGAGGTGTGTGAAGTCATAGAACGGAGGTGTGTGAAGTCATAGAATGGAGGTGTGTGAAATCATATATTGGAGGTGTGTGAAGTCAAAGAATGGCGGTATGTGAAGTCACAGAATGGAGGGGTGTGAAGTCAGAATAGAGGTGTGCGAAGTCATAGAATGGAGGTGTGTGAAGTCATAGAATGGAGGTGTGTGAAGTCACAAAATGGAATTGTGAGAAGTCATATAATGGAGGTGTGTGAAGTCACAGAATGGAGGTGTGTGAACTCAGAATGGAGGTGTGTGAAGTCACAGAATGGAGGTGTGTGAAGTCATAGAATGGAGGTGTGTGAAGTCACAAAATGGAGTTGTGAGAAGTCATATAATGGAGGTGTGTGAAGTCACAGAATGGAGGTGTGTGAACTCAGAATGGAGGTGTGTGAAGTCACAGAATGGAGGTGTGTGAAGTCAAAGAATGGAGATGTGTGAAGTCACAGAATGGAAGTGTGTGAAATCGTAGAATAGAGGTGTGTGCAGTCAGAGAATCGAGGTGTGTGAAGTCACAGAATGGAGGTGTGTGAAGTCACAGAATGGAGGTGTGGGAACTCACAGTGGAGGTGAGTGAAGTCACAGAATGGAGGTGTGTAAAGTCATAGAATGGAAGTGTGTGAAGTCATAGAATGGAGGTGTGTGATGTCAGAATGGAGGTGTGTGAAGTCACAGAATGGAGGTATGTGACGTCATAAATGTTGGTGTGTGAAGTCATAGAATGGAGGTGTGAAGTCATAGAATGGAGGTCTGTGAAGTCATAGAATGGAGGTGTGTGAAGTCACAGAAGGCAGGTGTGTGAAATCACAGAATAGAGTTGTGTGAAGTCACAATGGAGGTGTGTGAATTCATAGAATGGAGGTGTGTGAAGTCAAAGAATGGAGGTGTGTGAAGTCATAGAATGGAGTTGTGTGTAGTCACAGAGTGTAGGTGTGTAAAGTCACAGGGTGGAGGTGCGTGAAGTCTCAGAATGGAGGTGTGTGAAGTCATAGAATGTTGGTTTTTGAAGACAAAGAATGGAGGTGTGTGAAGTCATAGAATGGAGGTGTGTGAAGTCAGATTGGAGGTGTGTGAAGTAACAGAATGGAGGTGTGTCAACTCAGAAAGGAGGTGTGTGAAGTCATAGAATGGAGGTGTGTGAATTCATAGAATGCAGGTGTGTGAAATCATGAATGGAGGTGTGGTATCCCACAGAAATGAGGTGTTTGAAGTCAAAATGGAAATGTGTGAAGTCAGAATGGAGGTGTGTGAAGTCATAGAATGGAGGTGTGTGAAGTCATAGAATGGAGGTGTATAAAGTCGAAAAATTGAGGTGTGTGAAGTCATAGAATGGAGGTGTTTGAGTCACAGAATGATGGTGTGTGAAGTCATAGAATAGAGGTGTGTGAAATCATAGAATGGAAGTGTGTGAAGCCATATATTGGAGGTGTGTGAAGTTACAGAATGGAGGTGTATGAAGTCACAGAATGGAGGTGTGTGAAGTCAAAGAATGGAGATGTGTGAAGGCACAGAATGGAGGTGTGTGAAATCATAGAATGGAGGTGTGTGAACACACAATGGAAGTGAGTGAAGTCACAGAATGGAGGTGTATGAAGTCACAGAATGGAGGTGTGTGAAGTCATAGAATGGAGATGTGTGAAGTCACAGAATGGAGGTGTGTGAGGTCACAGAATGGAGGTGTGTGAACACACAATGGAAGTGAGTGAAGTCACAGAATGGAGGTGTGTGAAGTCATAGAATGGAGGTGTTTGAGTCACAGAATGATGGTGTGTGAAGTCATAGAATGGAGGTGTGTGAAGTCATAGAATGGAGGTGTGTGAAGCCATATATTGGAGGTGTGTGAAGTTACAGAATGGAGGTGTATGAAGTCACAGAATGGAGGTGTGTGAAGTCAAAGAATGGAGATGTGTGAAGGCACAGAATGGAGGCGTGTGAAATCATAGAATGGAGGTGTGTGAACACACAATGGAAGTGAGTGAAGTCACAGAATGGAGGTGTATGAAGTCACAGAATGGAGGTGTGTGAAGTCATAGAATGGAGGTGTGTGAAGTCAGAATGTAGCTGTGTGAACTCATATAATGGAGGTGTGTGAAGTCAAAATGGACATGTGAGAAGTCATAGAATGGAGGTTTTTGAAGTCACAGAATGGAGGTGTGTGAAGTCATAGAATGGAGGTGTGTGAAGTCAGATTGGAGGTATGTGAAGTCACAGAATGGAGGTGGGTCAACTCAGAAAGGAGGTATGTGAAGTCATAGAATGGAGGTGTGTGAAGTCAAATAATGGAGGTGTGGGAAATCATAGAATGGAGGTGGGTGAAGTGACAGAACTGAGGTGTGTGAAGTCAGAATGGAGGTGTGTGTATTCAGAATGGAGGTGTGTGAAGTCAGAGACTGGAGGTGTGTGAAGTCACAATGCAGGTGTGTGAACTGATAGAACGTAGGTGTGTGAATTCACAATGTAGGTGTCTGAAGTCATAGAATGGAGGTGTGTGAAGTCATAGAATGGAGGTGTGTGAAGTCACAAAATGGAGGTGTGTGATGTCATATAATGGAGGTGTGTGAAGTCATAGATTGGAGATGTGTGAACTCAGAATGGAGGTGTGTGAAGTCACAGAATGGAGGTGTGTGAAGTCACAGAATGGAGGTGTGTGAAATCGTAGAATGGAGGTGTGTGAAATCACAGAATCGAGGTGTGTGAAGTCACAGAATGGAGGGGTGAGAAGTCACAGAATGGAGGTGTGTGAACTCACAATGGAGGTGAGTGAAGTCACAGAATGGAGGTGTGTGAAGTCATAGAATGGAAGTGTGCGAAGTCATAGATGGAGGTGTGTGATGTCAGAATGGATGTGTGTGAAGTCATAAATGTTGGTGTGTGAAGTCATGGAATGGAGGTGTGAAGTCATAGAATGGAGGTGTGTGAAGTCATAGAATGGAGGTGTGTGAAGTCACAGAAGGCAGGTGTGTGAAGTCACAGAATAGAGTTGTGTGAAGTCACAATGGAGGTGTGTGCATTCATAGAATGGAGGTGTGTGATGTCAAAGAATGGAGGTGTGTGAAGTCATAGAATGGAGGTATTTGAAATCACAGAATGGAGTTGTGTGTAGTCACAGAGTGTAGGTGTGTAAAGTCACAGAGTGGAGGTGTGTGAAGTCTCAGAATGGAGGTGTGTGAAGTCATAGAATGGAAGTGTTTGAAGTCATAGAATGTTGGTCTTTGAAGACACAGAATGGAGGTGTGTGAAATCATAGACTGGACGTGTGTGAAATCAAAGAAAGGAGGTATGTGAAGTCATAGAATGGAGGTGTGTGAAGTTATAGAATGGAGGTGTTTGAAGTCATAGAATTTTGTTTTCTGAAGTCACAGAATGGAGGTGTGTGAAGTCATAGAATGGACGTGTGTGAAGTCAGATTGGAGGTGTGTGAAGTAACAGGATGGAGGTGTGTCAACTCAGAAAGGTGGTGTGTGAAGTCTTAGAATGGAGATGTGTGAACTCAGAAAGGAGGTGTGTAAAGTCAGATAATGGAAGTGTGTGAAGTCACAATGCACGTGTGTGAACTCATAGAATGGAGGTGTGTGAAGTAACAATGTAGGTTTCTGAAGTCATAGAATGGAGGTGTGTGAAGTCATAGAATGGAGGTGTGTGAAGTCACAGCATGGAGGTGTGTGATGTCATAGAATGGAGGTGTGTGAAATCACAGAATGGAGGTGTGTGAAGGCATAGAATGGAGGTGTGTGAAGTCATAGAATGGAGGTGTGTGAAGTCACAGAATAGAGGTGTGTGAAGTCATAGAATGGAGATGTGTGAAGGCACAGAATGGAGGTGTGTGAAATCGTGGAATGGAGGTGTGTGAAGTCACAGAATGGAGGTGTGTGAAGTCATAGAATGGAGATGTGTGAAGTCACAGAATGGAGGTGTGTGAAATCGTGGACTGGAGGTGTGTGAAGTCAGAGAATCGAGGTGTGTGAAGTCACAGAATGGAGGTGTGTGAACTCACAGAATGGAGGTGTGTGAACTCACAATTGAGATGAGTGAAGTCACAGAATGGAGGTGTGTGAAGTAATAGAATGGAAGTGTGTGAAGTCATAGAATGTAAGTGTGTGATGTCAGAATGGAGGTGTGTGAAGTCACAGAATGGAGGTATGTGACGTCATAAATGTTGGTGTGTGAAGTCAGAGAATGGAGGTGTAAAGTCATAGAATGGAGGTGTGTGAAGTCGTAGAATGGAGGTGTGTGAAGTCACAATGGAGGTGTGTGAAGTCATACAATGGAGGTGTGTGAAATCAAAGAATGGAGGTTTGTTAAGTCATAGAATGGATTGTGTGTGAAATCATAGAATGGAGGTGTGTGAAGTCACAGAATTGATGTGTGTAAAGTCACAGAGTGGAGGCGTGTTAAGTCACATTACGGAGTTGTGTGTGAAGTCATAGAATGGAGGTGTGTGAAGTCACAGATTGCAGGTGTGTGATGTCAGAATGGAGGTGTGTGAAGTCACAGGATGGAGGTATGTGACGTCATAAATGTTGGTGTGTGAAGTCATAGAATGGAGGTGTGAAGTCATAGAATGGAGGTGTGTGAAGTCATAGAATGGAGGTTTGTGACGTCACAGATTGATGTGTGTGAAGTCAGAATGGAGGTGTGTGAAGTCAGAATGGAGGTGTGTAAAGTCATAGAATGGAGGTGTGTGAAGTCACAATGCAGGTGTGTGAACTCAGAGAATGGAGGTGTGTGAACTCATAGAATGGAGGTGTGTAAAGTCCTAGAATGTAGGTGTGTAAAGTCAAAAAATGGAGGTGTGTGAAGTCATAGAATGGAGGTGTTTGAGTCACAGAATGGAGGTGTGTGAAGTCATAGAACGGAGGTGTGTGAAGTCATAGAATGGAGGTGTGTGAAATCATATATTGGAGGTGTGTGAAGTCAAAGAATGGCGGTATGTGAAGTCACAGAATGGAGGGGTGTGAAGTCAGAATAGAGGTGTGCGAAGTCATAGAATGGAGGTGTGTGAAGTCATAGAATGGAGGTGTGTGAAGTCACAAAATGGAATTGTGAGAAGTCATATAATGGAGGTGTGTGAAGTCACAGAATGGAGGTGTGTGAACTCAGAATGGAGGTGTGTGAAGTCACAGAATGGAGGTGTGTGAAGTCATAGAATGGAGGTGTGTGAAGTCACAAAATGGAGTTGTGAGAAGTCATATAATGGAGGTGTGTGAAGTCACAGAATGGAGGTGTGTGAACTCAGAATGGAGGTGTGTGAAGTCACAGAATGGAGGTGTGTGAAGTCAAAGAATGGAGATGTGTGAAGTCACAGAATGGAAGTGTGTGAAATCGTAGAATAGAGGTGTGTGCAGTCAGAGAATCGAGGTGTGTGAAGTCACAGAATGGAGGTGTGTGAAGTCACAGAATGGAGGTGTGGGAACTCACAGTGGAGGTGAGTGAAGTCACAGAATGGAGGTGTGTAAAGTCATAGAATGGAAGTGTGTGAAGTCATAGAATGGAGGTGTGTGATGTCAGAATGGA
This sequence comes from Megascapheus bottae, assembly GCA_024803745.1. NCBI lineage: Eukaryota > Metazoa > Chordata > Mammalia > Rodentia > Geomyidae > Megascapheus > Megascapheus bottae. Next base: position 294,873 of record JANJXV010000422.1, read on the forward strand.
GGTGTGTGAAGTCACAGAATGGAGGTATGTGACGTCATAAATGTTGGTGTGTGAAGTCATAGAATGGAGGTGTGAAGTCATAGAATGGAGGTCTGTGAAGTCATAGAATGGAGGTGTGTGAAGTCACAGAAGGCAGGTGTGTGAAATCACAGAATAGAGTTGTGTGAAGTCACAATGGAGGTGTGTGAATTCATAGAATGGAGGTGTGTGAAGTCAAAGAATGGAGGTGTGTGAAGTCATAGAATGGAGTTGTGTGTAGTCACAGAGTGTAGGTGTGTAAAGTCACAGGGTGGAGGTGCGTGAAGTCTCAGAATGGAGGTGTGTGAAGTCATAGAATGTTGGTTTTTGAAGACAAAGAATGGAGGTGTGTGAAGTCATAGAATGGAGGTGTGTGAAGTCAGATTGGAGGTGTGTGAAGTAACAGAATGGAGGTGTGTCAACTCAGAAAGGAGGTGTGTGAAGTCATAGAATGGAGGTGTGTGAAGTCATAGAATGCAGGTGTGTGAAATCATGAATGGAGGTGTGGTATCCCACAGAAATGAGGTGTTTGAAGTCAAAATGGAAATGTGTGAAGTCAGAATGGAGGTGTGTGAAGTCATAGAATGGAGGTGTGTGAAGTCATAGAATGGAGGGGTGTGAAGTCATAGAATGGAGGTGTGTGAACTCATAGTATGGAGGAGTGTGAAGTCATAGAATGGAGGTGTGTGAAGTCACAGATGGAGGTGTGTGAAGTCATAGGACGGAGGTGTGTGAAGTCACAGAATGGAGGTGTGTGAAGTCACAGAATGGAGGTGTGTGAACTTAGAATGGAGGTGTGTGAATTCACAGAAGGGAGGTTTGTGAAGTCATAGAGTAGATGTTTCTGAAGTAAGAATGAAGGTGTGTGAAGTCATAGAATGGAGGTGTGTGAAGTCAAAATGCAGGTGTGTGAAGTCAAACAATGGAGGTGGGTTAAGTCACAGAATGGAGGTGTGTGAAGTCACAGAATAGAGGTGTGTGAAGTCAGAGAATGGAAGTGTGTAAAATCATAGAATGGAGGTGTGGCAAGTCAGAATGCAGATGTGTGAAGGCACAGAATGGAGTTGTGTGAAGTCATAGAATGTTGGTGTGTGAAGTCATACAATGGAGGTGTATGAAGTCATAGAATGGAGGTGTGTGAAGTCATAGAATGGAGGTGTGTGAAATCATAGAACGGAGGATTGTGAAGTCACATATTGAGATGTGTGAAGTCAGAATGGAGGTGTGTGGAGTCAGAATGGAGGTGTGTAAAGTCACAGAATGGAGGTGTGTGAAGTCACAATGCAGGTGTGTGAACTCAGAGAATGGAGGTGTGTGAAGTCACAATCTAGGTGCGTGAAGTCATAGAATGTAGGTGTATAAAGTCAAAAAATTGAGGTGTGTGAAGTCATAGAATGGAGGTGTTTGAGTCACAGAATGATGGTGTGTGAAGTCATAGAATGGAGGTGTGTGAAGTCATAGAATGGAGGTGTGGGAAGTCATATATTGGAGGTGTGTGAAGTTACAGAATGGAGGTGTATGAAGTCACAGAATGGAGGTGTGTGAAGTCAAAGAATGGAGATGTGTGAAGGCACAGAATGGAGGTGTGTGAAATCATAGAATGGAGGTGTGTGAACACACAATGGAAGTGAGTGAAGTCACAGAATGGAGGTGTATGAAGTCACAGAATGGAGGTGTGTGAAGTCATAGAATGGAGATGTGTGAAGTCACAGAATGGAGGTGTGTGAGGTCACAGAATGGAGGTGTGTGAACACACAATGGAAGTGAGTGAAGTCACAGAATGGAGGTGTGTGAAGTCATAGAATGGAGGTGTGTGAAGTCAGAATGTAGCTGTGTGAACTCATATAATGGAGGTGTGTGAAGTCAAAATGGACATGTGAGAAGTCATAGAATGGAGGTTTTTGAAGTCACAGAATGGAGGTGTGTGAAGTCATAGTATGGAGGTGTGTGAAGTCAAAGAATGGAGGTGTGGGAAATCATAGAATGGAGGTGGGTGAAGTGACAGAACTGAGGTGTGTGAAGTCAGAATGGAGGTGTGTGTATTCAGAATGGAGGTGTGTGAAGTCAGAGACTGGAGGTGTGTGAAGTCACAATGCAGGTGTGTGAATTCATAGAATGGAGGTGTGTGAAGTCAAAGAATGGAGGTGTGTGAAGTCATAGAATGGAGTTGTGTGTAGTCACAGAGTGTAGGTGTGTAAAGTCACAGGGTGGAGGTGCGTGAAGTCTCAGAATGGAGGTGTGTGAAGTCATAGAATGTTGGTTTTTGAAGACAAAGAATGGAGGTGTGTGAAGTCATAGAATGGAGGTGTGTGAAGTCAGATTGGAGGTGTGTGAAGTAACAGAATGGAGGTGTGTCAACTCAGAAAGGAGGTGTGTGAAGTCATAGAATGGAGGTGTGTGAAGTCATAGAATGCAGGTGTGTGAAATCATGAATGGAGGTGTGGTATCCCACAGAAATGAGGTGTTTGAAGTCAAAATGGAAATGTGTGAAGTCAGAATGGAGGTGTGTGAAGTCATAGAATGGAGGTGTGTGAAGTCATAGAATGGAGGTGTGTGAACTCATAGTATGGAGGAGTGTGAAGTCATAGAATGGAGGTGTGTGAAGTCACAGATGGAGGTGTGTGAAGTCATAGGACGGAGGTGTGTGAAGTCACAGAATGGAGGTGTGTGAAGTCACAGAATGGAGGTGTGTGAACTTAGAATGGAGGTGTGTGAATTCACAGAAGGGAGGTTTGTGAAGTCATAGAGTAGATGTTTCTGAAGTAAGAATGAAGGTGTGTGAAGTCATAGAATGGAGGTGTGTGAAGTCAAAATGCAGGTGTGTGAAGTCAAACAATGGAGGTGGGTTAAGTCACAGAATGGAGGTGTGTGAAGTCACAGAATAGAGGTGTGTGAAGTCAGAGAATGGAAGTGTGTAAAATCATAGAATGGAGGTGTGGCAAGTCAGAATGCAGATGTGTGAAGGCACAGAATGGAGTTGTGTGAAGTCATAGAATGTTGGTGTGTGAAGTCATACAATGGAGGTGTATGAAGTCATAGAATGGAGGTGTGTGAAGTCATAGAATGGAGGTGTGTGAAATCATAGAACGGAGGATTGTGAAGTCACATATTGAGATGTGTGAAGTCAGAATGGAGGTGTGTGGAGTCAGAATGGAGGTGTGTAAAGTCACAGAATGGAGGTGTTTGAAGTCACAATGCAGGTGTGTGAACTCAGAGAATGGAGGTGTGTGAAGTCACAATCTAGGTGCGTGAAGTCATAGAATGTAGGTGTATAAAGTCAAAAAATTGAGGTGTGTGAAGTCATAGAATGGAGGTGTTTGAGTCACAGAATGATGGTGTGTGAAGTCATAGAATGGAGGTGTGTGAAGTCATAGAATGGAGGTGTGGGAAGTCATATATTGGAGGTGTGTGAAGTTACAGAATGGAGGTGTATGAAGTCACAGAATGGAGGTGTGTGAAGTCAAAGAATGGAGATGTGTGAAGGCACAGAATGGAGGTGTGTGAAATCATAGAATGGAGGTGTGTGAACACACAATGGAAGTGAGTGAAGTCACAGAATGGAGGTGTATGAAGTCACAGAATGGAGGTGTGTGAAGTCATAGAATGGAGATGTGTGAAGTCACAGAATGGAGGTGTGTGAGGTCACAGAATGGAGGTGTGTGAACACACAATGGAAGTGAGTGAAGTCACAGAATGGAGGTGTGTGAAGTCATAGAATGGAGGTGTGTGAAGTCAGAATGTAGCTGTGTGAACTCATATAATGGAGGTGTGTGAAGTCAAAATGGACATGTGAGAAGTCATAGAATGGAGGTTTTTGAAGTCACAGAATGGAGGTGTGTGAAGTCATAGTATGGAGGTGTGTGAAGTCAAAGAATGGAGGTGTGGGAAATCATAGAATGGAGGTGGGTGAAGTGACAGAACTGAGGTGTGTGAAGTCAGAATGGAGGTGTGTGTATTCAGAATGGAGGTGTGTGAAGTCAGAGACTGGAGGTGTGTGAAGTCACAATGCAGGTGTGTGAATTCATAGAATGGAGGTGTGTGAAGTCAAAGAATGGAGGTGTGTGAAGTCATAGAATGGAGTTGTGTGTAGTCACAGAGTGTAGGTGTGTAAAGTCACAGGGTGGAGGTGCGTGAAGTCTCAGAATGGAGGTGTGTGAAGTCATAGAATGTTGGTTTTTGAAGACAAAGAATGGAGGTGTGTGAAGTCATAGAATGGAGGTGTGTGAAGTCAGATTGGAGGTGTGTGAAGTAACAGAATGGAGGTGTGTCAACTCAGAAAGGAGGTGTGTGAAGTCATAGAATGGAGGTGTGTGAAGTCATAGAATGCAGGTGTGTGAAATCATGAATGGAGGTGTGGTATCCCACAGAAATGAGGTGTTTGAAGTCAAAATGGAAATGTGTGAAGTCAGAATGGAGGTGTGTGAAGTCATAGAATGGAGGTGTGTGAAGTCATAGAATGGAGGTGTGTGAAGTCATAGAATGGAGGTGTGTGAACTCATAGTATGGAGGAGTGTGAAGTCATAGAATGGAGGTGTGTGAAGTCACAGATGGAGGTGTGTGAAGTCATAGGACGGAGGTGTGTGAAGTCACAGAATGGAGGTGTGTGAAGTCACAGAATGGAGGTGTGTGAACTTAGAATGGAGGTGTGTGAATTCACAGAAGGGAGGTTTGTGAAGTCATAGAGTAGATGTTTCTGAAGTAAGAATGAAGGTGTGTGAAGTCATAGAATGGAGGTGTGTGAAGTCAAAATGCAGGTGTGTGAAGTCAAACAATGGAGGTGGGTTAAGTCACAGAATGGAGGTGTGTGAAGTCACAGAATAGAGGTGTGTGAAGTCAGAGAATGGAAGTGTGTAAAATCATAGAATGGAGGTGTGGCAAGTCAGAATGCAGATGTGTGAAGGCACAGAATGGAGTTGTGTGAAGTCATAGAATGTTGGTGTGTGAAGTCATACAATGGAGGTGTATGAAGTCATAGAATGGAGGTGTGTGAAGTCATAGAATGGAGGTGTGTGAAATCATAGAACGGAGGATTGTGAAGTCACATATTGAGATGTGTGAAGTCAGAATGGAGGTGTGTGGAGTCAGAATGGAGGTGTGTAAAGTCACAGAATGGAGGTGTGTGAAGTCACAATGCAGGTGTGTGAACTCAGAGAATGGAGGTGTGTGAAGTCACAATCTAGGTGCGTGAAGTCATAGAATGTAGGTGTATAAAGTCAAAAAATTGAGGTGTGTGAAGTCATAGAATGGAAGTGTTTGAGTCACAGAATGATGGTGTGTGAAGTCATAGAATGGAGGTGTGTGAAGTCATAGAATGGAGGTGTGGGAAGTCATATATTGGAGGTGTGTGAAGTTACAGAATGGAGGTGTATGAAGTCACAGAATGGAGGTGTGTGAAGTCAAAGAATGGAGATGTGTGAAGGCACAGAATGGAGGTGTGTGAAATCATAGAATGGAGGTGTGTGAACACACAATGGAAGTGAGTGAAGTCACAGAATGGAGGTGTATGAAGTCACAGAATGGAGGTGTGTGAAGTCATAGAATGGAGATGTGTGAAGTCACAGAATGGAGGTGTGTGAGGTCACAGAATGGAGGTGTGTGAACACACAATGGAAGTGAGTGAAGTCACAGAATGGAGGTGTGTGAAGTCATAGAATGGAGGTGTGTGAAGTCAGAATGTAGCTGTGTGAACTCATATAATGGAGGTGTGTGAAGTCAAAATGGACATGTGAGGAGTCATAGAATGGAGGTTTTTGAAGTCACAGAATGGAGGTGTGTGAAGTCATAGTATGGAGGTGTGTGAAGTCAAAGAATGGAGGTGTGGGAAATCATAGAATGGAGGTGGGTGAAGTGACAGAACTGAGGTGTGTGAAGTCAGAATGGAGGTGTGTGTATTCAGAATGGAGGTGTGTGAAGTCAGAGACTGGAGGTGTGTGAAGTCACAATGCAGGTGTGTGAACTGATAGAACGTAGGTGTGTGAAGTCACAATGTAGGTGTCTGAAGTTATAGAATGGAGGTGTGTGAAGTCATAGAATGGAGGTGTGTGAAGTCACAAAATGGAGGTGTGTGATGTCATATAATGGAGGTGTGTGAAGTCATAGATTGGAGATGTGTGAACTCAGAATGGAGGAGTGTGAAGTCACAGAATGGAGGTGTGTGAAGTCACAGAATGGAGGTGTGTGAAATCGTAGAATGGAGGTGTGTGAAATCACAGAATCGAGGTGTGTGAAGTCACAGAATGGAGGGGTGAGAAGTCACAGAATGGAGGTGTGTGAACTCACAATGCAGGTGAGTGAAGTCACAGAATGGAGGTGTGTGAAGTCATAGAATGGAAGTGTGCGAAGTCATAGATGGAGGTGTGTGATGTCAGAATGGATGTGTGTGAAGTCATAAATGTTGATGTGTGAAGTCATGGAATGGAGGTGTGAAGTCATAGAATGGAGGTGTGTGAAGTCATAGAATGGAGGTGTGTGAAGTCACAGAAGGCAGGTGTGTGAAGTCACAGAATAGAGTTGTGTGAAGTCACAATGGAGGTGTGTGAATTCATAGAATGGAGGTGTGTGATGTCAAAGAATGGAGGTGTGTGAAGTCATAGAATGGAGGTATTTGAAATCACAGAATGGAGTTGTGTGTAGTCACAGAGTGTAGGTGTGTAAAATCACAGAGTGGAGGTGTGTGAAGTCTCAGAATGGAGGTGTGTGAAGTCATAGAATGGAAGTGTTTGAAGTCATAGAATGTTGGTTTTAGAAGACACAGAATGGAGGTGTGTGAAATCATAGACTGGACGTGTGTGAAATCAAAGAAAGGAGGTGTGTGAAGTCATAGAATGGAGGTGTGTGAAGTCATAGAATGGAGGTGTTTGAAGTCATAGAATTTTGGTTTCTGAAGTCACAGAATGGAGGTGTGTGAAGTCACAGAATGGAGGTGTGTGAACTCAGAATGCAGTTGTGTGAAGTCACAATGGAGGTGTGTGAAGTCATAGAATGGAGGTGTGTGAAATCAAAGAATGGATGTTTGTTAAGTCATAGAATGGATTGTGTGTGAAATCATAGACTGGAGGTGTGTGAAGTCACAGAATTGAGGTGTGTAAAGTCACAGAGTGGAGGTGTGTGAAGTCACAGAATGGAGATGTGTGTGAAGTCATAGAATGGAGGTGTGTGAAGTCACAGATTGCAGGTGTGTGATGTCAGAATGGAGGTGTGTGAAGTCACAGGATGGAGGTATGTGACGTCATAAATGTTGGTGTGTGAAGTCATAGAATGGAGGTGTGAAGTCAAAAAATGGAGGTGTGTGAAGTCATAGAATGGAGGTGTGTGAAGTCACAGAAGGCAGGTGTGTTAAGTCACAGAATACAGTTGTGTGAAGTCATGGCATGGAGGTGTTTGAAGTCAGAATGCAAGTGTGTGAAGTCATAGAATAGAGGTGTGTGAAGTCATAGAATGGAGGTGCGTGAATCATAGATTGAAGGTGTGGGGAAGTCATAGTATGGAGGTGTGTGAAGTCACAGAAAGGAGGTGTATGAAGTCACAGAATGGAGGTATGTGAAGTCAAAATGGAGGTGTGTGAAGTCAAAGAATGGAGGTGTGTGAAATCATAGAATGGAGGTGTATGAAGTCATGGAATGGAGGTTTGTGAAGTCAAACATTGGAAGTGTGTGAAGTTACAGAATGGAGGTGTGTGAAGTCATAAAATGGAGGTGTGTGAAGTCATAGAATGGAGGAGTGTGAAGTCAGAATCGAGATGTGTGAAGTCACATAATGGAGGTGTGTGAAGTCATAGTATTTTGGTGTGTGAAGTCATAGAATGGAGGTGTATGAAGTCATAGAATGGAGGTGTGTGAAGTCAGAATGCACGTGTGTGAGGTCATAGAATGGAGGTGTGTGAAGTCATAGAATAGAGGTGTGTGAAGTCATAGATTGGAAGTGTGTGAAGTCATAGAATGGAGGTGTGGGACGTCACAGAATGGAGGTGTGTGTACTCAGAATGGAGGTGTGTGAATTCACAGAAGGGAGGTTTGTGAAGTCATAGAATGGAGATTTCTGCAGTAAGAAAGAAGGTGTGTGAAGACATAGAATGGAGGTGTGTGTAGTCAAAATGAAGGTGTGTGAAGGCAGAAAGTGGAGATGTGTGAAGTCATGGAATGGAGGTTTGTGAAGTCATAGAATGGAGGTGTGTGAAGTCACAGAATGGAGGTATGGGAAGTCACAGTATGGAGGTGTGTGAACTCAGATTTAAGGTGTGTGAAGTCACAGAATGGAGAGGTATGAAGTCAAAGAATGGAGGTATGTGAAGTCACAGAATGGAGGGGTGTGAAGTCAGAATAGAGGTTTGCGAAGTCATAGAATGGAGGTGTGTGAAGTCAGAATGGAGATGTGCGAAGTCATAGAATGGTAGTTTTTGAAGTCACAGAATGGAGGTGTGTGAAGTCATAGAATGGAGGTGTGTGAAGTCAGATTGGAGGTATGTGAAGTCACAGAATGGAGGTGTGTCAACTCAGAAATGAGGTATGTGAAGTCATAGAATGGAGGTGTGTGAAGTCACAGAATTGAGGTGTGTGAAGTCAGAATGGAGGTGTGTGAATTAAGAATGGAGGTGTGTGAAGTCAGAGAATGGAGGTTTGTGAAGTCACAATGCAGGTGTGTGAACTGAGAGAACGTAGGTGTGTGAAGTCACAATGTAGGTGTGTGAAGTGATAGAGTGGAGGTGTGTGAAGTCATAGAATGGAGGTGTGTGAAGTCATAGAATGGAGGTGTGTGAAGTCAGATTGGAGGGGTGTGAAGTAACAGAATTGAGGTGTGTCAACTCAGAAAGGAGGTGTGTGAAGTCATAGAATGGACGTGTGTGAAGTCACAGATGGAGGTGTGTGAAGTCATAGAATGGAGGTGTGTGAAGTCACAGAATGGAGGTGTGTGAACCCAGAATGGAGGTGTGTGAATTCACAGAAGGGAGGTTTGGAAGTCATAGAATGGATTGTGTGTGAAATCACAGAATGGAGGTGTGTGAAGTCACAGAATGGATGTGTGTAAAGTCACAGAGTGGAGGTGTGTGAAGTCACAGAATGGAGGTTTGTGAAGTCATAGAATGGAGGTGTGTGATGTCACAGAATGCAGGTGTGAAGTCAGAACAGAGATGTGCGAAGTCATAGAATGAGGAGTGTGAAGTGAGAATGGAGCTGTGTGAAGTCATAGAATTGAAGTGTGTGAAGTCAGAATGGAGGTGTGTGAACTCATTGAATAGAGGTGTATGAAGTCACAATGGAGGTGTGTGAAGTCACAGAATGGATGTGTGTGAACTCAGAAAGGAGGTGTGTGAAGTCAGATAATGGAGGTGTGTGAAGTCACAATGCAGGTGTGTGAACTCATAGAATGGAGGTTTGTGAAGTAACAATGTAGGTTTCTGAAGTCATAGAATGGAGGTGTGTGAAGTCATAGAATGGAGGTGTGTGAAGTCACAGAATGGAGGTGTGTGATGTCATAGAATGGAGGTGTGTGAAGTCACAGAATGGAGGTGTGTGAAGGCATAGAATGGAGGTGTGTGAAGTCATAGAATGGAGGTGTGTGAAGTCACAGAATAGAGGTGTGTGAAGTCATAGAATGGAGATGTTCAAAGTCACAGAATGGAGGTGTGTGAAGGCATAGAATGGAGGTGTGTGAAGTCATAGAATGGAGGTGTGTGAAGTCACAGTATGTAGGTGTGTGAACTCAGATTTAAGGTTGTGAAGGCACAGAATGGAGGGGTGTGAAGTCAAAGAATGGATGTATGTGAAGTCACAGAATGGAGGGGTGTGAAGTCAGAATAGAGGTTTGCGAAGTCATAGAATGGAGGTGTGTGAAGTCAGAATGGAGCTGTGTGAACTCATAGAATGGAAGTGTGTGAAGTCACAATGGAGATGTGTGAAGTCATAGAAGGGAGGTGTGTGAACTGAGATTGGAGGTATGTGAATTCACAGAATGGAGGTGTGTCAACTCAGAAATGAGGTATGTGAAGTCATAGAATGGAGGTGTGTGAAGTCCCAGAATTGAGGTGTGTGAAGTCAGAATGGAGGTGTGTGAAGTCAGAGAATGTAGGTTTGTGAAGTCACATTGCAGATGTGTGAACTGATAGAACGTAGGTGTGTGAAGTCACAATGTAGGTGTGTGAAGTGATAGAATGGAGGTGTGTGAAGTCATAGAATGGAGATGTGTGAAGTCACAAAATGGAGGTGTGTGAAGTCATATAATGGAGGTTTGTGAAGTCACAGAATGGAGGTGTGTGAACTCAGAATGGAGGTGTGTGAAGTCACAGAATGGATGTGTGTGAACTCACAATGGAGGTGAGTGAAGTCACAGAATGAAGGTGTGTGAATTCATAGAATGGAAGTGCGTGAAGTCATAGAATGTAGGTGTGTGATGTCAGAATGGAGGTGTGTGAATTCAGAATGGAGGTGTGTGAAGTCAGAGAATGGAGGTTTGTTAAGTCACAATGCAGGTGTGTGAACTAATAGAACCTAGGTGTGTGAAGTCACAATGTAGGTGTGTGAAGTGATAGAATCGAGGTGTGTGAAGTCATAGAATGGAGATGTGTGAAGTCACAGAATGGAGGTGTGTGAAATCGTAGAATGGAGGTATGTGAAGTCAAAGAATCAAGGTGTGTGAAGTCAATGAATGGAGGTGTGTGAAGTCACAGAATGGATGTGTGTGAACTCACAATGGAGGTGAGTGAAGTCACAGAATGGAGGTGTGTGAATTCATAGAATGGAAGTGCGTGAAGTCATAGAATGTAGGTGTGTGATATCAGAAGGGAGGTGTGTGAAGTCACAGAATGGAGGTGTGTGACGTCATAAATGTTGGTGTGTGAAGTCATAGAATGGAGGTGTGAAGTCATAGAATGGAGGTGTTAAGTCATAGAATGGAGGTGTGTGAAGTCACAGAATGCAGGTGTGTGAAGCCACAGATTAGAGTTGTGTGAAGTCATAATGGAGGTGTGTGAATTCATAGAATGGAGGTGTGTGAAGTCAAAGAATGGAGGTGCGTGAAGTCATAGAATGGCGGTGTGTGAAATCACAGAATGGAAGTTTTTGTAGTCACAGAGTGGAGGTGTGTAAAGTCACAGAATGGAGGTGTGTGAAGTCTCAGAATGGAGGTGTGTGAAGTCATAGAATGGAGGTGTTTGAAGTCATAGAATGTTGGTTTTTGAAGTCAGAGTATGGAGGTGTGTGAAGTCATAGAATGGAGGTGTGTGAGGTCAGATTGGAGGTGTGTGAAGTCACAGAATGGAAGTGTGTCAACTCATAAAGGAGGTGTGTGAAGTCATAGAATGGAGGTGTGTGAAGTCATAGAATGGAGGTGTGTAAAATAATAGAATAGAGGTGTGTGAAGTCACAGAAATGAGGGGTTTGAAGTCAAAATGGAAGTATGTGAAGTCAGAATGGAGGTGTGTGAAGTCATAGAATGGAGGTTTGTGAAGTCACAGAAAGGAGGTGTGTGAACTCATAGAATGGAGGAGTGTGAAGTCATAGAATGGAGGTGTGTGAAGTCACAGATGGAGGTGTGTGAAGTCATATAATGGAGGTATGTGAAGTCACACAATGGAGGTGTGTGAAGTCACAGAATGCAGGTGTGTGAAGTCAAAATAGAGGTGTGCGAAGTCCTAGAATGGAGGTGTATGAAGTCACAATGGAGGTGTGTGAAGTCACAGAATGGATGTGTGTGAATTCAGAAAGGAGGTGTGTGAAGTCATAGATGGAGGTCTGTGAAGTCATAGAATGGAGGTGTGTGAAATCATAGAATGGAGGTGTGTGAAGTCACAGAATTGAGGTGTGTGAAGTCAGAATGGAGGTGTGTGAAGTCAGAATGGAGGTGTGTGAAGTCAGAGAATGGAGGCGTTTGAAGTCATAGAATGTTGGTTTTTGAAGTCAGAGAATGGAGGTGTGTGAAGTCATAGAATGGAGGTGTGTGAGGTCAGATTGGAGGTGTGTGAAGTCACAGAATGGAAGTGTGTCAACTCATCAAGGAGGTGTGTGAAGTCATAGAATGGAGGTGTGTGAAGTCATAGAATGGAGGTGTGTGAAATCATAGAATGGAGGTGTGTGAAGTCACAGAAATGAGGTGTTTGAAGTCAAAATGGAAGTGTGTGAAGTCAGAATGGAGGTGTGTGTAGTCATAGAATGGAGGTGTGTGAAGTCATAGAATGGAGGTGTGTGAAGTCACAGAATGGAGGTGTGAGAACTCATAGAATGGAGGAGTGTGAAGTCATAGAATGGACGTGTGTGAAGTCACAGATGGAGGTGTGTGAAGTCATAGAATGGAGGTGTGTGAAGTCACCGAATTGAGGTGTGTGAAGTCACAGAATGGAGGTGTGTGAAGTCACAGAATGGAGGTGTGTGAACCCAGAATGGAGGTGTGTGAATTCACAGAAGGGAGGTTTATGAAGTCATAGAATGGATTGTGTGTGAAATCACAGAATGGAGGTGTGTGAAGTCACAGAATGGAGGTGTGTAAAGTCACAGAGTGGAGGTGTGAGAAGTCACAGAATGGAGGTTTGTGAAGTCAGAACAGAGGTGTGCGAAGTCATAGAATGGAGGAGTGTGTAGTGAGAATGGAGCTGTTTGAAGTCATAGAATTGAAGTGTGTGAAGTCAGAATGGAGGTGTGTGAACTCATAGAATGGAGGTGTATGAAGTCATAATGGAGGTATGTGAAGTCACAGAATGGATGTGTGTGAACTCAGAAAGGAGGTGTGTAAAGTCAGATAATGGAGGTGTGTGAAGTCACAATGCAGGTGTGTGAACTCATAGAATGGAGGTGTGTGAAGTAACAATGTAGGTTTCTGAAGTCATAGAATGGAGGTGTGTGAAGTCATAGCATGGAGGTGTGAGAAGTCACAGAATGGAGGTGTGTGAAGTCACAGAATGGAGGTGTGTGATGTCATAGAATGGAGGTGTGTGAAGTCACAGAATGGAGGTGTGTGAAGGCATAGAATGGAGGTGTGTGAAGTCATAGAATGGAGGTGTGTGAAGTCAGAATGTAGCTGTGTGAACTCATATAATGGAGGTGTGTGAAGTCAAAATGGACATGTGAGAAGTCATAGAATGGAGGTTTTTGAAGTCACAGAATGGAGGTGTGTGAAGTCAGATTGGAGGTATGTGAAGTCACAGAATGGAGGTGGGTCAACTCAGAAAGGAGGTATGTGAAGTCATAGAATGGAGGTGTGTGAAGTCAAAGAATGGAGGTGTGGGAAATCATAGAATGGAGGTGGGTGAAGTGACAGAACTGAGGTGTGTGAAGTCAGAATGGAGGTGTGTGTATTCAGAATGGAGGTGTGTGAAGTCAGAGACTGGAGGTGTGTGAAGTCACAATGCAGGTGTGTGAACTGATAGAACGTAGGTGTGTGAAGTCACAATGTAGGTGTCTGAAGTCATAGAATGGAGGTGTGTGAAGTCATAGAATGGAGGTGTGTGAAGTCACAAAATGGAGGTGTGTGAAGTCACAGAATGGAGGTGTGTGAAATCATAGAATGGAGGTGTGTGAAATCACAGAATTGAGGTGTGTGAAGTCACAGAATGGAGGTGTGAGAAGTCACAGAATGGAGGTGTGTGAACTCACAATGGTGGTGAGTGAAGTCACAGAATGGAGGTGTGTGAAGTCATAGAATGGACGTGTGTGAAGTCACAGATGGAGGTGTGTGAAGTCATAGAATGGAGGTGTGTGAAGTCACAGAATGGAGGTGTGTGAACCCAGAATGGAGGTGTGTGAATTCACAGAAGGGAGGTTTGGAAGTCATAGAATGGATTGTGTGTGAAATCACAGAATGGAGGTGTGTGAAGTCACAGAATGGATGTGTGTAAAGTCACAGAGTGGAGGTGTGTGAAGTCACAGAATGCAGGTTTGTGAAGTCATAGAATGGAGGTGTGTGATGTCACAGAATGCAGGTGTGAAGTCAGAACAGAGATGTGCGAAGTCATAGAATGAGGAGTGTGAAGTGAGAATGGAGCTGTGTGAAGTCATAGAATTGAAGTGTGTGAAGTCAGAATGGAGTTGTGTGAACTCATAGAATGGAGGTGTATGAAGTCACAATGGAGGTGTGTGAAGTCACAGAATGGATGTGTGTGAACTCAGAAAGGAGGTGTGTAAAGTCAGATAATGGAGGTGTGTGAAGTCACAATGCAGGTGTGTGAACTCATAGAATGGAGGTGTGTGAAGTAACAATGTAGGTTTCTGAAGTCATAGAATGGAGGTGTGTGAAGTCATAGAATGGAGGTGTGTGAAGTCACAGAATGGAGGTGTGTGATGTCATAGAATGGAGGTGTGTGAAGTCACAGAATGGAGGTGTGTGAAGGCATAGAATGGAGGTGTGTGAAGTCATAGAATGGAGGTGTGTGAAGTCACAGAATAGAGGTGTGTGAAGTCATAGAATGGAGATGTTCAAAGTCACAGAATGGAGGTGTGTGAAGGCATAGAATGGAGGTGTGTGAAGTCATAGAATGGAGGTGTGTGAAGTCACAGAATGGAGGTGTGTGAAGTCACAGTATGTAGGTGTGTGAACTTAGATTTAAGGTTGTGAAGGCACAGAATGGAGGGGTGTGAAGTCAAAGAATGGATGTATGTGAAGTCACAGAATGGAGGGGTGTGAAGTCAGAATAGAGGTTTGCGAAGTCATAGAATGGAGGTGTGTGAAGTCAGAATGGAGCTGTGTGAACTCATAGAATGGAAGTGTGTGAAGTCACAATGGAGATGTGTGAAGTCATAGAAGGGAGGTGTGTGAACTGAGATTGGAGGTATGTGAATTCACAGAATGGAGGTGTGTCAACTCAGAAATGAGGTATGTGAAGTCATAGAATGGAGGTGTGTGAAGTCCCAGAATTGAGGTGTGTGAAGTCAGAATGGAGGTGTGTGAAGTCAGAGAATGTAGGTTTGTGAAGTCACATTGCAGATGTGTGAACTGATAGAACGTAGGTGTGTGAAGTCACAATGTAGGTGTGTGAAGTGATAGAATGGAGGTGTGTGAAGTCATAGAATGGAGATGTGTGAAGTCACAAAATGGAGGTGTGTGAAGTCATATAATGGAGGTTTGTGAAGTCACAGAATGGAGGTGTGTGAACTCAGAATGGAGGTGTGTGAAGTCACAGAATGGATGTGTGTGAACTCACAATGGAGGTGAGTGAAGTCACAGAATGAAGGTGTGTGAATTCATAGAATGGAAGTGCGTGAAGTCATAGAATGTAGGTGTGTGATGTCAGAATGGAGGTGTGTGAATTCAGAATGGAGGTGTGTGAAGTCAGAGAATGGAGGTTTGTTAAGTCACAATGCAGGTGTGTGAACTAATAGAACCTAGGTGTGTGAAGTCACAATGTAGGTGTGTGAAGTGATAGAATCGAGGTGTGTGAAGTCATAGAATGGAGATGTGTGAAGTCACAGAATGGAGGTGTGTGAAATCGTAGAATGGAGGTATGTGAAGTCAAAGAATCAAGGTGTGTGAAGTCAATGAATGGAGGTGTGTGAAGTCACAGAATGGATGTGTGTGAACTCACAATGGAGGTGAGTGAAGTCACAGAATGGAGGTGTGTGAATTCATAGAATGGAAGTGCGTGAAGTCATAGAATGTAGGTGTGTGATATCAGAAGGGAGGTGTGTGAAGTCACAGAATGGAGGTGTGTGACGTCATAAATGTTGGTGTGTGAAGTCATAGAATGGAGGTGTGAAGTCATAGAATGGAGGTGTTAAGTCATAGAATGGAGGTGTGTGAAGTCACAGAATGCAGGTGTGTGAAGCCACAGAATAGAGTTGTGTGAAGTCATAATGGAGGTGTGTGAATTCATAGAATGGAGGTGTGTGAAGTCAAAGAATGGAGGTGCGTGAAGTCATAGAATGGCGGTGTGTGAAATCACAGAATGGAAGTTTTTGTAGTCACAGAGTGGAGGTGTGTAAAGTCACAGAATGGAGGTGTGTGAAGTCTCAGAATGGAGGTGTGTGAAGTCATAGAAAGGAGGTGTTTGAAGTCATAGAATGTTGGTTTTTGAAGTCAGAGTATGGAGGTGTGTGAAGTCATAGAATGGAGGTGTGTGAGGTCAGATTGGAGGTGTGTGAAGTCACAGAATGGAAGTGTGTCAACTCATAAAGGAGGTGTGTGAAGTCATAGAATGGAGGTGTGTGAAGTCATAGAATGGAGGTGTGTAAAATAATAGAATAGAGGTGTGTGAAGACACAGAAATGAGGGGTTTGAAGTCAAAATGGAAGTATGTGAAGTCAGAATGGAGGTGTGTGAAGTCATAGAATGGAGGTTTGTGAAGTCACAGAAAGGAGGTGTGTGAACTCATAGAATGGAGGAGTGTGAAGTCATAGAATGGAGGTGTGTGAAGTCACAGATGGAGGTGTGTGAAGTCATATAATGGAGGTATGTGAAGTCACACAATGGAGGTGTGTGAAGTCACAGAATGCAGGTGTGTGAAGTCAAAATAGAGGTGTGCGAAGTCCTAGAATGGAGGTGTATGAAGTCACAATGGAGGTGTGTGAAGTCACAGAATGGATGTGTGTGAATTCAGAAAGGAGGTGTGTGAAGTCATAGATGGAGGTCTGTGAAGTCATAGAATGGAGGTGTGTGAAATCATAGAATGGAGGTGTGTGAAGTCACAGAATTGAGGTGTGTGAAGTCAGAATGGAGGTGTGTGAAGTCAGAATGGAGGTGTGTGAAGTCAGAGAATGGAGGCGTTTGAAGTCATAGAATGTTGGTTTTTGAAGTCAGAGAATGGAGGTGTGTGAAGTCATAGAATGGAGGTGTGTGAGGTCAGATTGGAGGTGTGTGAAGTCACAGAATGGAAGTGTGTCAACTCATCAAGGAGGTGTGTGAAGTCATAGAATGGAGGTGTGTGAAGTCATAGAATGGAGGTGTGTGAAATCATAGAATGGAGGTGTGTGAAGTCACAGAAATGAGGTGTTTGAAGTCAAAATGGAAGTGTGTGAAGTCAGAATGGAGGTGTGTGTAGTCATAGAATGGAGGTGTGTGAAGTCATAGAATGGAGGTGTGTGAAGTCACAGAATGGAGGTGTGAGAACTCATAGAATGGAGGAGTGTGAAGTCATAGAATGGACGTGTGTGAAGTCACAGATGGAGGTGTGTGAAGTCATAGAATGGAGGTGTGTGAAGTCACCGAATTGAGGTGTGTGAAGTCACAGAATGGAGGTGTGTGAAGTCACAGAATGGAGGTGTGTGAACCCAGAATGGAGGTGTGTGAATTCACAGAAGGGAGGTTTATGAAGTCATAGAATGGATTGTGTGTGAAATCACAGAATGGAGGTGTGTGAAGTCACAGAATGGAGGTGTGTAAAGTCACAGTGTGGAGGTGTGTGAAGTCACAGAATGGAGGTTTGTGAAGTCAAAACAGAGGTGTGCGAAGTCATAGAATGGAGGAGTGTGAAGTGAGAATGGAGCTGTTTGAAGTCATAGAATTGAAGTGTGTGAAGTCAGAATGGAGGTGTGTGAACTCATAGAATGGAGGTGTATGAAGTCATAATGGAGGTATGTGAAGTCACAGAATGGATGTGTGTGAACTCAGAAAGGAGGTGTGTAAAGTCAGATAATGGAGGTGTGTGAAGTCACAATGCAGGTGTGTGAACTCATAGAATGGAGGTGTGTGAAGTAACAATGTAGGTTTCTGAAGTCATAGAATGGAGGTGTGTGAAGTCATAGAATGGAGGTGTGAGAAGTCACAGAATGGAGGTGTGTGAAGTCACAGAATGGAGGTGTGTGATGTCATAGAATGGAGGTGTGTGAAGTCACAGAATGGAGGTGTGTGAAGGCATAGAATGGAGGTGTGTGAAGTCATAGAATGGAGGTGTGTGAAGTCAGAATGTAGCTGTGTGAACTCATATAATGGAGGTGTGTGAAGTCAAAATGGACATGTGAGAAGTCATAGAATGGAGGTTTTTGAAGTCACAGAATGGAGGTGTGTGAAGTCAGATTGGAGGTATGTGAAGTCACAGAATGGAGGTGGGTCAACTCAGAAAGGAGGTATGTGAAGTCATAGAATGGAGGTGTGTGAAGTCAAAGAATGGAGGTGTGGGAAATCATAGAATGGAGGTGGGTGAAGTGACAGAACTGAGGTGTGTGAAGTCAGAATGGAGGTGTGTGTATTCAGAATGGAGGTGTGTGAAGTCAGAGACTGGAGGTGTGTGAAGTCACAATGCAGGTGTGTGAACTGATAGAACGTAGGTGTGTGAAGTCACAATGTAGGTGTCTGAAGTCATAGAATGGAGGTGTGTGAAGTCATAGAATGGAGGTGTGTGAAGTCACAAAATGGAGGTGTGTGAAGTCACAGAATGGAGGTGTGTGAAATCATAGAATGGAGGTGTGTGAAATCACAGAATTGAGGTGTGTGAAGTCACAGAATGGAGGTGTGAGAAGTCACAGAATGGAGGTGTGTGAACTCACAATGGTGGTGAGTGAAGTCACAGAATGGAGGTGTGTGAAGTCATAGAATGGAAGTGTGCGAAGTCATAGATGGAGGTGTGTGATGTCAGAATGGAGGTGTGTGAAGTCATAAATGTTGGTGTGTGAAGTCATGGAATGGAGGTGTGAAGTCATAGAATGGAGGTGTGTGAAGTCATAGAATGGAGGTGTGTGAAGTCACAGAAGGCAGGTGTGTGAAGTCACAGAATAGAGTTGTGTGAAGTCACAATGGAGGTCTGTGAATTCATAGAAAGGAGGTGTGTGATGTCAAAGAATGGAGGTGTGTGAAGTCATAGAATGGAGGTATTTGAAATCACAGAATGGCGTTGTGTGTAGTCACAGAGTGTAGGTGTGTAAAGTCACAGAGTGGAGGTGTGTGAAGTCTCAGAATGGAGGTGTGTGATGTCATAGAATGGAGGTGTGTGAAGTCACAGAATGGAGGTGTGTGAAGGCATAGAATGTAGGTGTGTGAAGTCATAGAATGGAGGTGTGTGAAGTCACAGAATAGAGGTGTGTGAAGTCATAGAATGGAGATGTGTGAAGGCACAGAATAGAGGTGTGTGAAATCGTGGAATGGAGGTGTGTGAAGTCACAGAATGGAGGTGTGTGAAGTCATAGAATGGAGATGTGTGAAGTCACAGAATGCAGGTGTGTGAAATCGTGGAATGGAGGTGTGTGAAGTCAGAGAATCGAGGTGTGTGAAGTCACAGAATGGAGGTGTGTGAAGTCACAGAATGGAGGTGTGTGAACTCACAATGGAGGTGAGTGAAGTCACAGAATGGAGCTGTGTGAAGTAATATAATGGAAGTGTGTGAAGTCATAGAATGTAGGTGTGTGATGTCAGAATGGAGGTGTGTGAAGTCACAGAATGGAGGTATGTGACGTCATAAATGTTGGTGTGTGAAGTGAGAGAATGGAGGTGTGAAGTCATAGAATGGAGGTGTGTGAAGTCTTAGAATGGAGGTGTGTGAAGTCACAGAATGCAGGTGTGTGAAGTCACAGAATGGAGTTGTGTGAAGTCATAGAATGGAGGTGTGTGAAATCAAAGAATGGAGGTTCGTTAAGTCATAGAATGGATTTTATGTGAAATCATAGAATGGAGGTGTGTGAAGTCACAGAATTGAGGTGTGTAAAGTCACAGAATGGAGGTGTGTGAAGTCACAGATTGCAGGTGTGTGATGTCAGAATGGAGGTGTGTGAAGTCACAGGATGGAGGTATGTGACGTCATAAATGTTGGTGTGTGAAGTCATAGAATGGAGGTGTGTGAAGTCATAGAATGGAGGTGTGGGAAGTCATAGAATGGAGGTTTGTGACGTCACAGATTGATGTGTGTGAAGTCAGAATGGAGGTGTGTGAAGTCAGAATGGAGGTGTGTAAAGTCATAGAATGGAGGTGTGTGAAGTCACAATGCAGGTGTGTGAACTCAGAGAATGGAGGTGTGTGAAGTCATAGAATGGAGGTGTGTAAAGTCATAGAATGTAGGTGTGTAAAGTCAAAAAATGGAGGTGTGTGAAGTCATAGAATGGAGGTGTTTGAGTCACAGAATGGAGGTGTGTGAAGTCATAGAATGGAGGTGTGTGATGTCACAGAATGCAGGTGTGAAGTCAGAACAGAGATGTGCGAAGTCATAGAATGAGGAGTGTGAAGTGAGAATGGAGCTGTGTGAAGTCATAGAATTGAAGTGTGTGAAGTCAGAATGGAGGTGTGTGATGTCATAGAATGGAGGTGTGTGAAGTCACAGAATGGAGGTGTGTGAAGGCATAGAATGGAGGTGTGTGAAGTCATAGAATGGAGGTGTGTGAAGTCACAGAATAGAGGTGTGTGAAGTCATAGAATGGAGATGTTCAAAGTCACAGAATGGAGGTGTGTGAAGGCATAGAATGGAGGTGTGTGAAGTCATAGAATGGAGGTGTGTGAAGTCACAGAATGGAGGTGTGTGAAGTCACAGTATGTAGGTGTGTGAACTCAGATTTAAGGTTGTGAAGGCACAGAATGGAGGGGTGTGAAGTCAAAGAATGGATGTATGTGAAGTCACAGAATGGAGGGGTGTGAAGTCAGAATAGAGGTTTGCGAAGTCATAGAATGGAGGTGTGTGAAGTCAGAATGGAGCTGTGTGAACTCATAGAATGGAAGTGTGTGAAGTCACAATGGAGATGTGTGAAGTCATAGAAGGGAGGTGTGTGAACTGAGATTGGAGGTATGTGAATTCACAGAATGGAGGTGTGTCAACTCAGAAATGAGGTATGTGAAGTCATAGAATGGAGGTGTGTGAAGTCCCAGAATTGAGGTGTGTGAAGTCAGAATGGAGGTGTGTGAATTCAGAATGGAGGTGTGTGAAGTCAGAGAATGTAGGTTTGTGAAGTCACATTGCAGATGTGTGAACTGATAGAACGTAGGTGTGTGAAGTCACAATGTAGGTGTGTGAAGTGATAGAATGGAGGTGTGTGAAGTCATAGAATGGAGATGTGTGAAGTCACAAAATGGAGGTGTGTGAAGTCATATAATGGAGGTTTGTGAAGTCACAGAATGGAGGTGTGTGAACTCAGAATGGAGGTGTGTGAAGTCACAGAATGGATGTGTGTGAACTCACAATGGAGGTGAGTGAAGTCACAGAATGAAGGTGTGTGAATTCATAGAATGGAAGTGCGTGAAGTCATAGAATGTAGGTGTGTGATTTCAGAATGGAGGTTTGTGAATTCAGAATGGAGGTGTGTGAAGTCAGAGAATGGAGGTTTGTTAAGTCACAATGCAGGTGTGTGAACTAATAGAACCTAGGTGTGTGAAGTCATAATGTAGGTGTGTGCAGTGATAGAATCGAGGTGTGTGAAGTCATAGAATGGAGATGTGTGAAGTCACAGAATGGAGGTGTGTGAAATCGTAGAATGGAGGTATGTGAAGTCAAAGAATCAAGGTGTGTGAAGTCAATGAATGGAGGTGTGTGAAGTCACAGAATGGATGTGTGTGAACTCACAATGGAGGTGAGTGAAGTCACAGAATGGAGGTGTGTGAATTCATAGAATGGAAGTGCGTGAAGTCATAGAATGTAGGTGTGTGATATCAGAAGGGAGGTGTGTGAAGTCACAGAATGGAGGTGTGTGACGTCATAAATGTTGGTGTGTGAAGTCATAGAATGGAGGTGTGAAGTCATAGAATGGAGGTGTTAAGTCATAGAATGGAGGTGTGTGAAGTCACAGAATGCAGGTGTGTGAAGCCACAGAATAGAGTTGTGTGAAGTCATAATGGAGGTGTGTGAATTCATAGAATGGAGGTGTGTGAAGTCAAAGAATGGAGGTGCGTGAAGTCATAGAATCGCGGTGTGTGAAATCACAGAATGGAAGTTTTTGTAGTCACAGAGTGGAGGTGTGTAAAGTCACAGAATGGAGGTGTGTGAAGTCTCAGAATGGAGGTGTGTGAAGTCATAGAATGGAGGTGTTTGAAGTCATAGAATGTTGGTTTTTGAAGTCAGAGTATGGAGGTGTGTGAAGTCATAGAATGGAGGTGTGTGAGGTCAGATTGGAGGTGTGTGATGTCACAGAATGGAAGTGTGTCAACTCATAAAGGAGGTGTGTGAAGTCATAGAATGGAGGTGTGTGAAGTCATAGAATGGAGGTGTGTAAAATAATAGAATAGAGGTGTGTGAAGTCACAGAAATGAGGGGTTTGAAGACAAAATGGAAGTATGTGAAGTCAGAATGGAGGTGTGTGAAGTCATAGAATGGAGGTTTGTGAAGTCACAGAAAGGAGTTGTGTGAACTCATAGAATGGAGGAGTGTGAAGTCATAGAATGGAGGTGTGTGAAGTCACAGATGGAGGTGTGTGAAGTCATATAATGGAGGTATGTGAAGTCACACAATGGAGGTGTGTGAAGTCACAGAATGGAGGTGTGTGAACCCAGAATGGAGGTGTGTGAATTCACAGAAGGGAGGTTTGTGAAGTCACAGAATGGATTGTGTGTGAAATCACAGAATGGAGATGTGTGAAGTCACAGAATGGAGGTGTGTAAAGTCACAGAGTGGAGGTGTGTGAAGTCACAGAATGGAGGTTTGTGAAGTCATAGAATGGAGGTGTGTGAAGTCACAGAATGCAGGTGTGTGAAGTCAAAATAGAGGTGTGCGAAGTCCTAGAATGGAGGTGTATGAAGTCACAATGGAGGTGTGTGAAGTCACAGAATGGATGTGTGTGAATTCAGAAAGGAGGTGTGTGAAGTCATAGATGGAGGTCTGTGAAGTCATAGAATGGAGGTGTGTGAAATCATAGAATGGAGGTGTGTGAAGTCACAGAATTGAGGTGTGTGAAGTCAGAATGGAGGTGTGTGAAGTCAGAATGGAGGTGTGTGAAGTCAGAGAATGGAGGTGGGTGAAGTCAGAATAGAGGTGTGCGAAGTCCTAGAATGGAGGAGTGTGAAGTCAGAATGGAGCTGTGTGAAGTCATATTATGGAAGTGTGTGAAGTCAGAATGGAGGTGTGTGAACTCATAGAATGGAGGGGTATGAAGTCACAATGGAGGTGTGTGAAGTCACAGAATGGATGTGTGTGAACTCAGAAAGGAGGTGTGTGAAGTCATAGAATGGAGGTGTGTGAAATCACAGAATGGAGGTGTGTGTAGTCACAGAGTGGAGGTGTGTAAAGTCACAGACTGGAGGTGTGTGAAGTCTCAGAATGGAGGTGTGTGAAGTCATAGAATGGAGGCGTTTGAAGTCATAGAATGTTGGTTTTTGAAGTCAGAGAATGGAGGTGTGTGAAGTCATAGAATGGAGGTGTGTGAGGTCAGATTGGAGGTGTGTGAAGTCACAGAATGGAAGTGTGTCAACTCATCAAGGAGGTGTGTGAAGTCATAGAATGGAGGTGTGTGAAGTCATAGAATGGAGGTGTGTGAAATCATAGAATGGAGGTGTGTGAAGTCACAGAAATGAGGTGTTTGAAGTCAAAATGGAAGTGTGTGAAGTCAGAATGGAGGTGTGTGTAGTCATAGAATGGAGGTGTGTGAAGTCATAGAATGGAGGTGTGTGAAGTCACAGAATGGAGGTGTGAGAACTCATAGAATGGAGGAGTGTGAAGTCATAGAATGGACGTGTGTGAAGTCACAGATGGAGGTGTGTGAAGTCATAGAATGGAGGTGTGTGAAGTCACCGAATTGAGGTGTGTGAAGTCACAGAATGGAGGTGTGTGAAGTCACAGAATGGAGGTGTGTGAACCCAGAATGGAGGTGTGTGAATTCACAGAAGGGAGGTTTATGAAGTCATAGAATGGATTGTGTGTGAAATCACAGAATGGAGGTGTGTGAAGTCACAGAATGGAGGTGTGTAAAGTCACAGAGTGGAGGTGTGTGAAGTCACAGAATGGAGGTTTGTGAAGTCAGAACAGAGGTGTGCGAAGTCATAGAATGGAGGAGTGTGAAGTGAGAATGGAGCTGTTTGAAGTCATAGAATTGAAGTGTGTGAAGTCAGAATGGAGGTGTGTGAACTCATAGAATGGAGGTGTATGAAGTCATAATGGAGGTATGTGAAGTCACAGAATGGATGTGTGTGAACTCAGAAAGGAGGTGTGTAAAGTCAGATAATGGAGGTGTGTGAAGTCACAATGCAGGTGTGTGAACTCATAGAATGGAGGTGTGTGAAGTAACAATGTAGGTTTCTGAAGTCATAGAATGGAGGTGTGTGAAGTCATAGAATGGAGGTGTGAGAAGTCACAGAATGGAGGTGTGTGAAGTCACAGAATGGAGGTGTGTGATGTCATAGAATGGAGGTGTGTGAAGTCACAGAATGGAGGTGTGTGAAGGCATAGAATGGAGGTGTGTGAAGTCATAGAATGGAGGTGTGTGAAGTCAGAATGTAGCTGTGTGAACTCATATAATGGAGGTGTGTGAAGTCAAAATGGACATGTGAGAAGTCATAGAATGGAGGTTTTTGAAGTCACAGAATGGAGGTGTGTGAAGTCATAGAATGGAGGTTTGTGAAGTCAGATTGGAGGTATGTGAAGTCACAGAATGGAGGTGGGTCAACTCAGAAAGGAGGTATGTGAAGTCATAGAATGGAGGTGTGTGAAGTCAAAGAATGGAGGTGTGGGAAATCATAGAATGGAGGTGGGTGAAGTGACAGAACTGAGGTGTGTGAAGTCAGAATGGAGGTGTGTGTATTCAGAATGGAGGTGTGTGAAGTCAGAGACTGGAGGTGTGTGAAGTCACAATGCAGGTGTGTGAACTGATAGAACGTAGGTGTGTGAAGTCACAATGTAGGTGTCTGAAGTCATAGAATGGAGGTGTGTGAAGTCATAGAATGGAGGTGTGTGAAGTCACAAAATGGAGGTGTGTGAAGTCACAGAATGGAGGTGTGTGAAATCATAGAATGGAGGTGTGTGAAATCACAGAATTGAGGTGTGTGAAGTCACAGAATGGAGGTGTGAGAAGTCACAGAATGGAGGTGTGTGAACTCACAATGGAGGTGAGTGAAGTCACAGAATGGAGGTGTGTGAAGTCATAGAATGGAAGTGTGCGAAGTCATAGATGGAGGTGTGTGATGTCAGAATGGAGGTGTGTGAAGTCATAAATGTTGGTGTGTGAAGTCATGGAATGGAGGTGTGAAGTCATAGAATGGAGGTGTGTGAAGTCATAGAATGGAGGTGTGTGAAGTCACAGAAGGCAGGTGTGTGAAGTCACAGAATAGAGTTGTGTGAAGTCACAATGGAGGTCTGTGAATTCATAGAATGGAGGTGTGTGATGTCAAAGAATGGAGGTGTGTGAAGTCATAGAATGGAGGTATTTGAAATCACAGAATGGCGTTGTGTGTAGTCACAGAGTGTAGGTGTGTAAAGTCACAGAGTGGAGGTGTGTGAAGTCTCAGAATGGAGGTGTGTGATGTCATAGAATGGAGGTGTGTGAAGTCACAGAATGGAGGTGTGTGAAGGCATAGAATGGAGGTGTGTGAAGTCATAGAATGGAGGTGTGTGAAGTCACAGAATAGAGGTGTGTGAAGTCATAGAATGGAGATGTGTGAAGTCACAGAATGGAGGTGTGTGAAATCGTGGAATGGAGGTGTGTGAAGTCACAGAATGGAGGTGTGTGAAGTCATAGAATGGAGATGTGTGAAGTCACAGAATGGAGGTGTGTGAAATCGTGGAATAGAGGTGTGTGAAGTCAGAGAATCGAGGTGTGTGAAGTCACAGAATGGAGGTGTGTGAAGTCACAGAATGGAGGTGTGTGAACTCACAATGGAGGTGAGTGAAGTCACAGAATGGAGCTGTGTGAAGTAATAGAATGGAAGTGTGTGAAGTCATAGAATGTAGGTGTGTGATGTCAGAATGGAGGTGTGTGAAGTCACAGAATGGAGGTATGTGACGTCATAAATGTTGGTGTGTGAAGTGAGAGAATGGAGGTGTGAAGTCATAGAATGGAGGTGTGTGAAGTCTTAGAATGGAGGTGTGTGAAGTCACAGAATGCAGGTGTGTGAAGTCACAGAATGGAGTTGTGTGAAGTCATAGAATGGAGGTGTGTGAAATCAAAGAATGGAGGTTCGTTAAGTCATAGAATGGATTGTATGTGAAATCATAGAATGGAGGTGTGTGAAGTCACAGAATTGAGGTGTGTAAAGTCACAGAATGGAGGTGTGTGAAGTCACAGATTGCAGGTGTGTGATGTCAGAATGGAGGTGTGTGAAGTCACAGGATGGAGGTATGTGACGTCATAAATGTTGGTGTGTGAAGTCATAGAATGGAGGTGTGTGAAGTCATAGAATGGAGGTGTGTGAAGTCATAGAATGGAGGTTTGTGACGTCACAGATTGATGTGTGTGAAGTCAGAATGGAGGTGTGTGAAGTCAGAATGGAGGTGTGTAAAGTCATAGAATGGAGGTGTGTGAAGTCACAATGCAGGTGTGTGAACTCAGAGAATGGAGGTGTGTGAAGTCATAGAATGGAGGTGTGTGAAATCATATATTGGAGGTGTGTGAAGTCAAAGAATGGCGGTATGTGAAGTCACAGAATGGAGGGGTGTGAAGTCAGAATAGAGGTGTGCGAAGTCATAGAATGGAGGTGTGTGAAGTCAGAATGGAGCTGTGTGAACTCATAGAATGGAGGTGTGTGAAGTCACAATGGAGATGTGTGAAGTCATAGAATGGTGGTTTTTGAAGTCACAGAATGGAGGTGTGTGAAGTCAGATTGGAGGTATGTGAAGTCACAGAATGGAGGTATGTCATCTCAGAAAGGAGGTATGTGAAGTCACAGAATGGAGGTGTGGGAAATCATAGAATGGAGGTGTGTGAAGTCACAGAATTGAGGTATATGAAGTCAGAATGGAGGTGTGTGTATTCAGAATGGAGGTGTGTGAAGTCAGAGACTGGAGGTGTGTGAAGTCACAATGCAGGTGTGTGAACTGATAGAACGTAGGTGTGTGAAGTCACAATGGAGGTGTGTGAAGTCATAGAATGTAGGTGTGTGAAGTCATAGGATGGAGGTGTGAGAAGTCACAAAATGGAGGTGTGAGAAGTCATATAATGGAGGTGTGTGAAGTCACAGAATGGAGGTGTGTGAACTCAGAATGGGGGTGTGTGAAGTCACAGAATGGAGGTGTGTGAAGTCAAAGAATGGAGATGTGTGAAGTCACAGAATGGAGGTGTGTGAAATCGTAGAATGGAGGTGTGTGCAGTCAGAGAATCGAGGTGTGTGAAGTCACAGAATGGAGGTGTGTGAAGTCACAGAATGGAGGTGTGTGAACTCACAATGGAGGTGAGTGAAGTCACAGAATGGAGGTGTGTGAAGTCACAGAATGGAAGTGTGTGAAGTCATAGAATGGAGGTGTGTGATGTCAGAATGGAGGTGTGTGAAGTCACAGAATGGAGGTATGTGACGTCATAAATGTTGGTGTGTGAAGTCATAGAATGGAGGTGTGAAGTCATAGAATGGAGGTGTGTGAAGTCACAGAAGGCAGGTGTGTGAAGTCACAGAATAGAGTTGTGTGAAGTCACAATGGAGGTGTGTGAATTCATAGAATAGAGGTGTGTGAAGTCAAAGAATGGAGGTGTGTGAAGTCATAGAATGGAGTTGTGTGTAGTCACAGAGTGTAGGTGTGTAAAGTCACAGGGTGGAGGTGTGTGAAGTCTCAGAATGGAGGTGTGTGAAGTCATAGAATGTTGGTTTTTGAAGACAAAGAATGGAGGTGTGTGAAGTCATAGAATAGAGGTGTGTGAAGTCAGATTGGAGGTGTGTGAAGTAACAGAATGGAGGTTTGTCAACTCAGAAAGGAGGTGTGTGAAGTCATAGAATGGAGGTGTGTGAAGTCATAGAATGCAGGTGTGTGAAATCATGAATGGAGGTGTGGTAACCCACAGAAATGAGGTGTTTGAAGTCAAAATGGAAATGTGTGAAGTCAGAATGGAGGTGTGTGAAGTCATAGAATGGAGGTGTGTGAAGTCATAGAATGGAGGTGTGTGAAGTCATAGAATGGAGGAGTGTGAAGTCATAGAATGGAGGTGTGTGAAGTCACAGATGGAGGTGTGTGAAGTCATAGGACGGAGGTGTGTGAAGTCACAGAATGGAGGTGTGTGAAGTCACAGAATGGAGGTGTGTGAACTTAGAATGGAGGTGTGTGAATTCACAGAAGGGAGGTTTGTGAAGTCATAGAGTAGATGTTTCTGAAGTAAGAATGAAGGTGTGCGAAGTCATAGAATGGAGGTGTGTAAAGTCAAAATGCAGGTGTGTGAAGTCAAACAATGGAGGTGGGTTAAGTCACAGAATGGAGGTGTGTGAAGTCACAGAATGGAGGTGTGTGAAGTCAGAGAATGGAAGTGTGTAAAATCATAGAATGGAGGTGTGTCAAGTCAGAATGGAGATGTGTGAAGGCACAGAATGGAGTTGTGTGAAGTCATAGAATGTTGGTGTGTGAAGTCATACAATGGAGGTGTATGAAGTCATAGAATGGAGGTGTGTGAAGTCATAGAATGGAGGTGTGTGAAATCATAGAATGGAGGTTTGTGAAGTCACAGATTGAGGTGAGTGAAGTCAGAATGGAGGTGTGTGGAGTCAGAATGGAGGTGTGTAAAGTCATAGAATGTAGGTGTGTGAAGTCACAATGCAGGTGTGTGAACTCAGAGAATGGAGGTGTGTGAAGTCACAATCTAGGTGCGTGAAGTCATAGAATGTAGGTGTATAAAGTCGAAAAATTGAGGTGTGTGAAGTCATAGAATGGAGGTGTTTGAGTCACAGAATGATGGTGTGTGAAGTCATAGAATAGAGGTGTGTGAAATCATAGAATGGAGGTGTGTGAAGCCATATATTGGAGGTGTGTGAAGTTACAGAATGGAGGTGTATGAAGTCACAGAATGGAGGTGTGTGAAGTCAAAGAATGGAGATGTGTGAAGGCACAGAATGGAGGTGTGTGAAATCATAGAATGGAGGTGTGTGAACACACAATGGAAGTGAGTGAAGTCACAGAATGGAGGTGTATGAAGTCACAGAATGGAGGTGTGTGAAGTCATAGAATGGAGATGTGTGAAGTCACAGAATGGAGGTGTGTGAGGTCACAGAATGGAGGTGTGTGAACACACAATGGAAGTGAGTGAAGTCACAGAATGGAGGTGTGTGAAGTCATAGAATGGAGGTGTTTGAGTCACAGAATGATGGTGTGTGAAGTCATAGAATGGAGGTGTGTGAAGTCATAGAATGGAGGTGTGTGAAGCCATATATTGGAGGTGTGTGAAGTTACAGAATGGAGGTGTATGAAGTCACAGAATGGAGGTGTGTGAAGTCAAAGAATGGAGATGTGTGAAGGCACAGAATGGAGGCGTGTGAAATCATAGAATGGAGGTGTGTGAACACACAATGGAAGTGAGTGAAGTCACAGAATGGAGGTGTATGAAGTCACAGAATGGAGGTGTGTGAAGTCATAGAATGGAGGTGTGTGAAGTCAGAATGTAGCTGTGTGAACTCATAGAATGGAGGTGTGTGAAGTCAAAATGGACATGTGAGAAGTCATAGAATGGAGGTTTTTGAAGTCACAGAATGGAGGTGTGTGAAGTCATAGAATGGAGGTGTGTGAAGTCAGATTGGAGGTATGTGAAGTCACAGAATGGAGGTGGGTCAACTCAGAAAGGAGGTATGTGAAGTCATAGAATGGAGGTGTGTGAAGTCAAAGAATGGAGGTGTGGGAAATCATAGAATGGAGGTGGGTGAAGTGACAGAACTGAGGTGTGTGAAGTCAGAATGGAGGTGTGTGTATTCAGAATGGAGGTGTGTGAAGTCAGAGACTGGAGGTGTGTGAAGTCACAATGCAGGTGTGTGAACTGATAGAACGTAGGTGTGTGAAGTCACAATGTAGGTGTCTGAAGTCATAGAATGGAGGTGTGTGAAGTCATAGAATGGAGATGTGTGAAGTCACAAAATGGAGGTGTGTGATGTCATATAATGGAGGTGTGTGAAGTCATAGATTGGAGATGTGTGAACTCAGAATGGAGGTGTGTGAAGTCACAGAATGGAGGTGTGTGAAGTCACAGAATGGAGGTGTGTGAAATCGTAGAATGGAGGTGTGTGAAATCACAGAATCGAGGTGTGTGAAGTCACAGAATGGAGGTGTGAGACGTCACAGAATGGAGGTGTGTGAACTCACAATGGAGGTGAGTGAAGTCACAGAATGGAGGTGTGTGAAGTCATAGAATGGAAGTGTGCGAAGTCATAGATGGAGGTGTGTGATGTCAGAATGGAGGTGTGTGAAGTCATAAATGTTGGTGTGTGAAGTCATGGAATGGAGGTGTGAAGTCATAGAATGGAGGTGTGTGAAGTCATAGAATGGAGGTGTGTGAAGTCACAGAAGGCAGGTGTGTGAAGTCACAGAATAGAGTTGTGTGAAGTCACAATGCAGGTGTGTGCATTCATAGAATGGAGGTGTGTGATGTCAAAGAATGGAGGTGTGTGAAGTCATAGAATGGAGGTATTTGAAATCACAGAATGGAGTTGTGTGTAGTCACAGAGTGTAGGTGTGTAAAGTCACAGAGTGGAGGTGTGTGAAGTCTCAGAATGGAGGTGTGTGAAGTCATAGAATGGAAGTGTTTGAAGTCATAGAATGTTGGTCTTTGAAGACACAGAATGGAGGTGTGTGAAATCATAGACTGGACGTGTGTGAAATCAAAGAAAGGAGGTATGTGAAGTCATAGAATGGAGGTGTGTGAAGTTATAGAATGGAGGTGTTTGAAGTCATAGAATTTTGTTTTCTGAAGTCACAGAATGGAGGTGTGTGAAGTCATAGAATGGACGTGTGTGAAGTCAGATTGGAGGTGTGTGAAGTAAAGGATTGAGGTGTGTCAACTCAGAAAGGTGGTGTGTGAAGTCTTAGAATGGAGATGTGTGAACTCAGAAAGGAGGTGTGTAAAGTCAGATAATGGAAGTGTGTGAAGTCACAATGCATGTGTGTGAACTCATAGAATGGAGGTGTGTGAAGTAACAATGTAGGTTTCTGAAGTCATAGAATGGAGGTGTGTGAAGTCATAGAATGGAGGTGTGTGAAGTCACAGAATGGAGGTGTGTGATGTCATAGAATGGAGGTGTGTGAAATCACAGAATGGAGGTGTGTGAAGGCATAGAATGGAGGTGTGTGAAGTCATAGAATGGAGGTGTGTGAAGTCACAGAATAGAGGTGTGTGAAGTCATAGAATGGAGATGTGTGAAGGCACAGAATGGAGGTGTGTGAAATCGTGGAATGGAGGTGTGTGAAGTCACAGAATGGAGGTGTGTGAAGTCATAGAATGGAGATGTGTGAAGTCACAGAATGGAGGTGTGTGAAATCGTGGAATGGAGGTGTGTGAAGTCAGAGAATCGAGGTGTGTGAAGTCACAGAATGGAGGTGTGTGAACTCACAGAATGGAGGTGTGTGAACTCACATTGGAGATGAGTGAAGTCACAGAATGGAGGTGTGTGAAGTTATAGAATGGAAGTGTGTGAAGTCATAGAATGTAAGTGTGTGATGTCAGAATGGAGGTGTGTGAAGTCACAGAATGGAGGTATGTGACGTCATAAATGTTGGTGTGTGAAGTCAGATAATGGAGGTGTAAAGTCATAGAATGGAGGTGTGTGAAGTCTTAGAATGGAGGTGTGTGAAGTCACAGAATGCAGGTGTGTGAAGTCACAGAATGGAGGTGTGTGAAGTCACAATGGAGGTGTGTGAAGTCATAGAATGGAGGTGTGTAAAATCAAAGAATGGAGGTTTGTTAAGTCATAGAATGGATTGTGTGTGAAATCATAGAATGGAGGTGTGTGAAGTCACAGAATTGATGTGTGTAAAGTCACAGAGTGGAGGCGTGTGAAGTCACATTACGGAGTTGTGTGTGAAGTCATAGAATGGAGGTGTGTGAAGTCACAGATTGCAGGTGTGTGATGTCAGAATGGAGGTGTGTGAAGTCACAGGATGGAGGTATGTGACGTCATAAATGTTGGTGTGTGAAGTCATAGAATGGAGGTGTGAAGTCATAGAATGGAGGTGTGTGAAGTCATAGAATGGAGGTTTGTGACGTCACAGATTGATGTGTGTGAAGTCAGAATGGAGGTGTGTGAAGTCAACATGGAGGTGTGTAAAGTCATAGAATGGAGGTGTGTGAAGTCACAATGCAGGTGTGTGAACTCAGAGAATGGAGGTGTGTGAAGTCATAGAATGGAGGTGTGTAAAGTCAAAGAATGTAGGTGTGTAAAGTCAAAAAATGGAGGTGTGTGAAGTCATAGAATGGAGGTGTTTGAGTCACAGAATGGAGGTGTGTGAAGTCATAGAATGGAGGTGTGTGAAGTCATAGAATGGAGGTGTGTGAAATCATATATTGGAGGTGTGTGAAGTCAAAGAATGGCGGTATGTGAAGTCACAGAATGGAGGGGTGTGAAGTCAGAATAGAGGTGTGCGAAGTCATAGAATGGAGGTGTGTGAAGTCAGAATGGAGCTGTGTGAACTCATAGAATGGAGGTGTGTGAAGTCACAATGGAGATGTGTGAAGTCATAGAATGGTGGTTTTTGAAGTCACAGAATGGAGGTGTGTGAAGTCATAGAATGGAGGTGTGTGAAGTCAGATTGGAGGTATGTGAAGTCACAGAATGGAGGTATGTCAACTCAGAAAGGAGGTATGTGAAGTCACAGAATGGAGGTGTGGGAAATCATAGAATGGAGGTGTGTGAAGTCACAGAATTGAGGTGTATGAAGTCAGAATGGAGGTGTGTGTATTCAGAATGGAGGTGTGTGAAGTCAGAGACTGGAGGTGTGTGAAGTCACAATGCAGGTGTGTGAACTGATAGAACGTAGGTGTGTGAAGTCACAATGGAGGTGTGTGAAGTCATAGAATGGAGGTGTGTGAAGTCATAGAATGGAGGTGTGTGAAGTCACAAAATGGAGTTGTGAGAAGTCATATAATGGAGGTGTGTGAAGTCACAGAATGGAGGTGTGTGAACTCAGAATGGAGGTGTGTGAAGTCACAGAATGGAGGTGTGTGAAGTCAAAGAATGGAGATGCGTGAAGTCACAGAATGGAAGTGTGTGAAATCGTAGAATAGAGGTGTGTGCAGTCAGAGAATCGAGGTGTGTGAAGTCACAGAATGGAGGTGTGTGAAGTCACAGAATGGAGGTGTGGGAACTCACAGTGGAGGTGAGTGAAGTCACAGAATGGAGGTGTGTAAAGTCATAGAATGGAAGTGTGTGAAGTCATAGAATGGAGGTGTGTGATGTCAGAATGGAGGTGTGTGAAGTCACAGATTGGAGGTATGTGACGTCATAAATGTTGGTGTGTGAAGTCATAGAATGGAGGTGTGAAGTCATAGAATGGAGGTCTGTGAAGTCATAGAATGGAGGTGTGTGAAGTCACAGAAGGCAGGTGTGTGAAATCACAGAATAGAGTTGTGTGAAGTCACAATGGAGGTGTGTGAATTCATAGAATGGAGGTGTGTGAAGTCAAAGAATGGAGGTGTGTGAAGTCATAGAATGGAGTTGTGTGTAGTCACAGAGTGTAGGTGTGTAAAGTCACAGGGTGGAGGTGCGTGAAGTCTCAGAATGGAGGTGTGTGAAGTCATAGAATGTTGGTTTTTGAAGACAAAGAATGGAGGTGTGTGAAGTCATAGAATGGAGGTGTGTGAAGTCAGATTGGAGGTGTGTGAAGTAACAGAATGGAGGTGTGTCAACTCAGAAAGGAGGTGTGTGAAGTCATAGAATGGAGGTGTGTGAAGTCATAGAATGCAGGTGTGTGAAATCATGAATGGAGGTGTGGTATCCCACAGAAATGAGGTGTTTGAAGTCAAAATGGAAATGTGTGAAGTCAGAATGGAGGTGTGTGAAGTCATAGAATGGAGGTGTGTGAAGTCATAGAATGGAGGTGTGTGAAGTCATAGAATGGAGGTGTGTGAACTCATAGTATGGAGGAGTGTGAAGTCATAGAATGGAGGTGTGTGAAGTCACAGATGGAGGTGTGTGAAGTCATAGGACGGAGGTGTGTGAAGTCACAGAATGGAGGTGTGTGAAGTCACAGAATGGAGGTGTGTGAACTTAGAATGGAGGTGTGTGAATTCACAGAAGGGAGGTTTGTGAAGTCATAGAGTAGATGTTTCTGAAGTAAGAATGAAGGTGTGTGAAGTCATAGAATGGAGGTGTGTGAAGTCAAAATGCAGGTGTGTGAAGTCAAACAATGGAGGTGGGTTAAGTCACAGAATGGAGGTGTGTGAAGTCACAGAATAGAGGTGTGTGAAGTCAGAGAATGGAAGTGTGTAAAATCATAGAATGGAGGTGTGGCAAGTCAGAATGCAGATGTGTGAAGGCACAGAATGGAGTTGTGTGAAGTCATAGAATGTTGGTGTGTGAAGTCATACAATGGAGGTGTATGAAGTCATAGAATGGAGGTGTGTGAAGTCATAGAATGGAGGTGTGTGAAATCATAGAATGGAGGATTGTGAAGTCACATATTGAGATGTGTGAAGTCAGAATGGAGGTGTGTGGAGTCAGAATGGAGGTGTGTAAACTCACGGAATGGAGGTGTGTGAAGTCACAATGCAGGTGTGTGAACTCAGAGAATGGAGGTGTGTGAAGTCACAATCTAGGTGCGTGAAGTCATAGAATGTAGGTGTATAAAGTCAAAAAATTGAGGTGTGTGAAGTCATAGAATGGAGATGTTTGAGTCACAGAATGATGGTGTGTGAAGTCATAGAATGGAGGTGTGTGAAGTCATAGAATGGAGGTGTGGGAAGTCATATATTGGAGGTGTGTGAAGTTACAGAATGGAGGTGTATGAAGTCACAGAATGAAGGTGTGTGAAGTCAAAGAATGGAGATGTGTGAAGGCACAGAATGGAGGTGTGTGAAATCATAGAATGGAGGTGTGTGAACACACAATGGAAGTGAGTGAAGTCACAGAATGGAGGTGTATGAAGTCACAGAATGGAGGTGTGTGAAGTCATAGAATGGAGATGTGTGAAGTCACAGAATGGAGGTGTGTGAGGTCACAGAATGGAGGTGTGTGAACACACAATGGAAGTGAGTGAAGTCACAGAATGGAGGTGTGTGAAGTCATAGAATGGAGGTGTGTGAAGTCAGAATGTAGCTGTGTGAACTCATATAATGGAGGTGTGTGAAGTCAAAATGGACATGTGAGAAGTCATAGAATGGAGGTTTTTGAAGTCACAGAATGGAGGTGAGTGAAGTCATAGTATGGAGGTGTGTGAAGTCAAAGAATGGAGGTGTGGGAAATCATAGAATGGAGGTGGGTGAAGTGACAGAACTGAGGTGTGTGAAGTCAGAATGGAGGTGTGTGTATTCAGAATGGAGGTGTGTGAAGTCAGAGACTGGAGGTGTGTGAAGTCACAATGCAGGTGTGTGAACTGATAGAACGTAGGTGTGTGAAGTCACAATGTAGGTGTCTGAAGTTATAGAATGGAGGTGTGTGAAGTCATAGAATGGAGGTGTGTGAAGTCACAAAATGGAGGTGTGTGATGTCATATAATGGAGGTGTGTGAAGTCATAGATTGGAGATGTGTGAACTCAGAATGGAGGAGTGTGAAGTCACAGAATGGAGGTGTGTGAAGTCACAGAATGGAGGTGTGTGAAATCGTAGAATGGAGGTGTGTGAAATCACAGAATCGAGGTGTGTGAAGTCACAGAATGGAGGGGTGAGAAGTCACAGAATGGAGGTGTGTGAACTCACAATGCAGGTGAGTGAAGTCACAGAATGGAGGTGTGTGAAGTCATAGAATGGAAGTGTGCGAAGTCATAGATGGAGGTGTGTGATGTCAGAATGGAGGTGTGTGAAGTCATAAATGTTGATGTGTGAAGTCATGGAATGGAGGTGTGAAGTCATAGAATGGAGGTGTGTGAAGTCATAGAATGGAGGTGTGTGAAGTCACAGAAGGCAGGTGTGTGAAGTCACAGAATAGAGTTGTGTGAAGTCACAATGGAGGTGTGTGATGTCAAAGAATGGAGGTGTGTGAAGTCATAGAATGGAGGTATTTGAAATCACAGAATGGAGTTGTGTGTAGTCACAGAGTGTAGGTGTGTAAAATCACAGAGTGGAGGTGTGTGAAGTCTCAGAATGGAGGTGTGTGAAGTCATAGAATGGAAGTGTTTGAAGTCATAGAATGTTGGTTTTAGAAGACACAGAATGGAGGTGTGTGAAATCATAGACTGGACGTGTGTGAAATCAAAGAAAGGAGGTGTGTGAAGTCATAGAATGGAGGTGTGTGAAGTCATAGAATGGAGGTGTTTGAAGTCATAGAATTTTGGTTTCTGAAGTCACAGAATGGAGGTGTGTGAAGTCATAGAATGGAGGTGTGTGAAGTCAGATTGGAGGTGTGGGAAGTAACAGGATGGAGGTGTGTCAACTAAGAAAGGAGGTGTGTGAAGTCATAGAATGGAGATGTGTGAAGTCATAGAATGGGGGTGTGTGAAATCATAGAATGGAGGTGTGTGAAGTCACAGAATTGAGGTGTGTGAACTCAGAATGGAGTTGTGTGAAGTCACAATGGAGGTGTGTGAAGTCATAGAATGGAGGTGTGTGAAATCAAAGAATGGATGTTTGTTAAGTCATAGAATGGATTGTGTGTGAAATCATAGACTGGAGGTGTGTGAAGTCACAGAATTGAGGTGTGTAAAGTCACAGAGTGGAGGTGTGTGAAGTCACAGAATGGAGATGTGTGTGAAGTCATAGAATGGAGGTGTGTGAAGTCACAGATTGCAGGTGTGTGATGTCAGAATGGAGGTGTGTGAAGTCACAGGATGGAGGTATGTGACGTCATAAATGTTGGTGTGTGAAGTCATAGAATGGAGGTGTGAAGTCAAAAAATGGAGGTGTGTGAAGTCATAGAATGGAGGTGTGTGAAGTCACAGAAGGCAGGTGTGTTAAGTCACAGAATACAGTTGTGTGAAGTCATGGCATGGAGGTGTTTGAAGTCAGAATGCAAGTGTGTGAAGTCATAGAATAGAGGTGTGTGAAGTCATAGAATGGAGGTGCGTGAGTCATAGATTGAAGGTGTGTGGAAGTCATAGTATGGAGGTGTGTGAAGTCACAGAAAGGAGGTGTATGAAGTCACAGAATGGAGGTATGTGAAGTCAAAATGGAGGTGTGTGAAGTCAAAGAATGGAGGTGTGTGAAATCATAGAATGGAGGTGTATGAAGTCATGGAATGGAGGTGTGTGAAGTCATAGAATGGAGGAGTGTGAAGTCAGAATGGAGATGTGTGAAGTCACATAATGGAGGTGTGTGAAGTCATAGTATTTTGGTGTGTGAAGTCATAGAATGGAGGTGTATGAAGTCATAGAATGGAGGTGTGTGAAGTCAGAATGCAGGTGTGTGAGGTCATAGAATGGAGGTGTGTGAAGTCATAGAATGGAGGTGTGAAGTCATAGATTGGAAGTGTGTGAAGTCATAGAATGGAGGTGTGGGAAGTCACAGAATGGAGGTGTGTGTACTCAGAATGGAGGTGTGTGAATTCACAGAAGGGAATTTTGTGAAGTCATAGAATGGAGATTTCTGCAGTAAGAAAGAAGGTGTGTGAAGACATAGAATGGAGGTGTGTGTAGTCAAAATGAAGGTGTGTGAAGGCATAAAGTGGAGGTGTGTGAAGTCATGGAATGGAGGTGTGTGAAGTCATAGAATGGAGGTGTGTGAAGTCACAGAATGGAGGTATGGGAAGTCACAGTATGGAGGTGTGTGAACTCAGATTTAAGGTGTGTGAAGTCACAGAATGGAGGGGTGTGAAGTCAAAGAATGGAGGTATGTGAAGTCACAGAATGGAGGGGTGTGAAGTCAGAATAGAGGTTTGCGAAGTCATAGAATGGAGGTGTGTGAAGTCAGAATGGAGATGTGCGAAGTCATAGAATGGTAGTTTTTGAAGTCACAGAATGGAGGTGTGTGAAGTCATAGAATGGAGGTGTGTGAAGTCAGATTGGAGGTATGTGAAGTCACAGAATGGAGGTGTGTCAACTCAGAAATGAGGTATGTGAAGTCATAGAATGGAGGTGTGTGAAGTCACAGAATTGAGGTGTGTGAAGTCAGAATGGAGGTGTGTGAATTAAGAATGGAGGTGTGTGAAGTCATAGAATGGAGGTTTGTGAAGTCACAATGCAGGTGTGTGAACTGAGAGAACGTAGGTGTGTGAAGTCACAATGTAGGTGTGTGAAGTGATAGAGTGGAGGTGTGTGAAGTCATAGAATGGAGGTGTGTGAAGTCAGATTGGAGGGGTGTGAAGTAACAGAATTGAGGAGTGTCAACTCAGAAAGGAGGTGTGTGAAGTCATAGAATGGACATGTGTGAAGTCACAGATGGAGGTGTGTGAAGTCATAGAATGGAGGTGTGTGAAGTCACAGAATGGAGGTGTGTGAAACCAGAATGGAGGTGTGTGAATTCACAGAAGGGAGGTTTGGAAGTCATAGAATGGATTGTGTGTGAAATCACAGAATGGAGGTGTGTGAAGTCACAGAATGGATGTGTGTAAAGTCACAGAGTGGAGGTGTGTGAAGTCACAGAATGGAGGTTTGTGAAGTCATAGAATGGAGGTGTGTGATGTCACAGAATGCAGGTGTGAAGTCAGAACAGAGATGTGCGAAGTCATAGAATGAGGAGTGTGAAGTGAGAATGGAGCTGTGTGAAGTCATAGAATTGAAGTGTGTGAAGTCAGAATGGAGGTGTGTGAACTCATAGAATGGAGGTGTATGAAGTCACAATGGAGGTGTGTGAAGTCACAGAATGGATGTGTGTGAACTCAGAAAGGAGGTGTGTAAAGTCAGATAATGGAGGTGTGTGAAGTCACAATGCAGGTGTGTGAACTCATAGAATGGAGGTGTGTGAAGTAACAATGTAGGTTTCTGAAGTCATAGAATGGAGGTGTGTGAAGTCATAGAATGGAGGTGTGTGAAGTCACAGAATGGAGGTGTGTGATGTCATAGAATGGAGGTGTGTGAAGTCACAGAATGGAGGTGTGTGAAGGCATAGAATGGAGGTGTGTGAAGTCATAGAATGGAGGTGTGTGAAGTCACAGAATAGAGGTGTGTGAAGTCATAGAATGGAGATGTTCAAAGCCACAGAATGGAGGTGTGTGAAGGCATAGAATGGAGGTGTGTGAAGTCATAGAATGGAGGTGTGTGAAGTCACAGAATGGAGGTGTGTGAAGTCACAGTATGGAGGTGTGTGAACTCAGATTTAAGGTTGTGAAGGCACAGAATGGAGGGGTGTGAAGACAAAGAATGGATGTATGTGAAGTCACAGAATGGAGGGGTGTGAAGTCAGAATAGAGGTGTGTGAAGTCATAGAATGGAGGTGTGTGAAGTCAGAATGGAGCTGTGTGAACTCATAGAATGGAAGTGTGTGAAGTCACAATGGAGATGTGTGAAGTCATAGAAGGGAGGTGTGTGAACTGAGATTGGAGGTATGTGAATTCACAGAATGGAGGTGTGTCAACTCAGAAATGAGGTATGTGAAGTCATAGAATGGAGGTGTGTGAAGTCCCAGAATTGAGGTGTGTGAAGTCAGAATGGAGGTGTGTGAATTCAGAATGGAGGTGTGTGAAGTCAGAGAATGTAGGTTTGTGAAGTCATATTGCAGATGTGTGAACTGATAGAACGTAGGTGTGTGAAGTCACAATGTAGGTGTGTGAAGTGATAGAATGGAGGTGTGTGAAGTCATAGAATGGAGATGTGTGAAGTCACAAAATGGAGGTGTGTGAAGTCACAGAATGGATGTGTGTGAACTCACAATGGAGGTGAGTGAAGTCACAGAATGAAGGTGTGTGAATTCATAGAATGGAAGTGCGTGAAGTCATAGAATGTAGGTGTGTGATGTCAGAATGTACGTGTGTGAATTCAGAATGGAGGTGTGTGAAGTCAGAGAATGGAGGTTTGTGAAGTCACAATGCAGGTGTGTGAACTAATAGAACCTAGGTGTGTGAAGTCACAATGTAGGTGTGTGAAGTGATAGAATGGAGGTGTGTGAAGTCATAGAATGGAGATGTGTGAAGTCACAGAATGGAGGTGTGTGAAATCGTAGAATGGAGGTATGTGAAGTCAAAGAATCAAGGTGTGTGAAGTCAATGAATGGAGGTGTGTGAAGTCACAGAATGGATGTGTGTGAACTCACAATGCAGGTGAGTGAAGTCACAGAATGGAGGTGTGTGAATTCATAGAATGGAAGTGCGTGAAGTCATAGAATGTAGGTGTGTGATATCAGAATGGAGGTGTGTGAAGTCACAGAATGGCGGTGTGTGACGTCATAAATGTTGGTGTGTGAAGTCATAGAATGGAGGTGTGAAGTCATAGAATGGAGGTGTTAAGTCCTAGAATGGAGGTGTGTGAAGTCACAGAATGCAGGTGTGTGAAGCCACAGAATAGAGTTGTGTGAAGTCATAATGGAGGTGTGTGAATTCATAGAATGGAGGTGTGTGAAGTCAAAGAATGGAGGTGCGTGAAGTCATAGAATGGCCGTGTGTGAAATCACAGAATGGAAGTTTTTGTAGTCACAGAGTGGAGGTGTGTAAAGTCACAGAATGGAGGTGTGTGAAGTCTCAGAATGGAGGTGTGTGAAGTCATAGAATGGAGGTGTTTGAAGTCATAGAATGTTGGTTTTTGAAGTCAGAGTATGGAGGTGTGTGAAGTCATAGAATGGAGGTGTGTGAGGTCAGATTGGAGGTGTGTGAAGTCACAGAATGGAAGTGTGTCAACTCATAAAGGAGGTGTGTGAAGTCATAGAATGGAGGTGTGTGAAGTCATAGAATGGAGGTGTGTAAAATAATAGAATAGAGGTGTGTGAAGTCACAGAAATGAGGGGTTTGAAGTCAAAATGGAAGTATGTGAAGTCAGAATGGAGGTGTGTGAAGTCATAATGGAGGTTTGTGAAGTCACAGAAAGGAGTTGTGTGAACTCATAGAATGGAGGAGTGTGAAGTCATAGAATGGAGGTGTGTGAAGTCACAGATGGAGGTGTGTGAAGTCATATAATGGAGGTATGTGAAGTCACACAATGGAGGTGTGTGAAGTCACAGAATGGAGGTGTGTGAACCCAGAATGGAGGTGTGTGAATTCACAGAAGGGAGGTTTGTGAAGTCATAGAATGGATTGTGTGTGAAATCACAGAATGGAGATGTGTGAAGTCACAGAATGGATGTGTGTAAAGTCACAGAGTGGAGGTGTGTGAAGTCACAGAATGGAGGTTTGTGAAGTCATAGAATGGAGGTGTGTGAAGTCATAGAATGGAGGTGTGTGAAGTCACAGAAAGGAGGTGTGTGAACTCATAGAATGGAGGAGTGTGAAGTCATTGAATAGAGGTGTGTAAAGTCACAGATGGAGATGTGTGAAGTCATAGAATGGAGGTGTGTGAAGTCACAGAATGGAGGTGTGTGAAGTCACAGAATGGAGGTGTGTGAACCCAGAATGGAGGTGTGTGAATTCACAGAAGGGAGGTTTGTGAAGTCATAGAATGGATTGTGTGTGAAATCACAGAATGGAGATGTGTGAAGTCACAGAATGGAGGTTTGTAAAGTCACAGAGTGGAGGTGTGTGAAGTCACAGAATGGAGGTTTGTGAAGTCATAGAATGGAGGTGTGTGAAGTCACAGAATGCAGGTGTGTGAAGTCAAAATAGAGGTGTGCGAAGTCCTAGAATGGAGGTGTATGAAGTCACAATGGAGGTGTGTGAAGTCACAGAATGGATGTGTGTGAATTCAGAAAGGAGGTGTGTGAAGTCATAGATGGAGGTCTGTGAAGTCATAGAATGGAGGTGTGTGAAATCATAGAATGGAGGTGTGTGAAGTCACAGAATTGAGGTGTGTGAAGTCAGAATGGAGGTGTGTGAAGTCAGAATGGAGGTGTGTGAAGTCAGAGAATGGAGGTGGGTGAAGTCACAATGCAGGTGTGTGAACTAATAGAATGGAGGTGTGTGAAGTCAAAATGCAGGTTTCTGAAGTCATAGAATGGAGGTGTGTGAAGTCATGGAATGGAGGTGTGTGAAGTCACAGAATGGAGGTGTGTGATGTCATAGAATGGAGGTGTGGGAAGTCACAGAATGGAGGTATGTAAAGGCATAGAATGGAGGTGTGTGAAGTCATAGAATGGAGCTGTGTGAAGTCATAGAATGGGGGTGTGTGAAGTCACAGAATGGAGGTGTGTGAAGTCACACTATGGAGGGTGTGAACTCAGATTTGAGGTGTGTGAAGTCACAGAATGGAGGTGTGTGAAGTCACATAACGAGGTGTGTGAATTCACAGAATGGAGGTGTGTGAAGGCACAGAATGGAGGTGTGTGAACTCAGAGTGGAGGTGTGTGAAGTCACAGAATGGAGGTGTGTGAAGTCATAGAATGGATGTGTGTGAAGTCATACAATGGAGGTGTGTCAAGTCAGAATGGAGTCGTGTGAAGTCACAATTGGAGGTGTGGTAACTCAGAATGGAGGTTTGTGAAGTCACAGAATGGAGGTGTGTGAAGTCAAAATTGTGATGTGTGAAGTCACAAATGGAGGTGTGTGAAGTCACAGAGTGGAGGTGTGTGAAATCAAAATTTAATTTTGTGAAGTCAAAGAAAGGAGTTGTGTGAAGTCATACAATGGATGTGTATGAAGTCATGGAATGGAGGTTTGTGAAGTCAATCACTGGAAGTGTGTGAAGTTACAGAATGGAGGTGTGTGAAGTCATAGAAGGGAGATGTGTGAAGTCATAGATTGGAGGTGTGTGAAGTCAGAATGGAGATCTGTGAAGTCAGAGAATGGAGGTGTGAAGTCATAGAATGGAGGTGTGTGAAGTCAGAATGCAGATGTGTGAAGTCATAGAATGGAGGTGTGTGAAGTCATAGAATGGAGGTGTGTCTAGTCACAGAATGGAAGTGGGTGAAGTCATAGAATGGAGGTGTGTGAAGTCATAGAATGGAGGTGTGTG
Organism: Megascapheus bottae; assembly: GCA_024803745.1. Taxonomy (NCBI): domain Eukaryota; kingdom Metazoa; phylum Chordata; class Mammalia; order Rodentia; family Geomyidae; genus Megascapheus; species Megascapheus bottae. The sequence goes on from JANJXV010000422.1 coordinate 337,649, forward strand.
AAGTCATAGAATGGAGGTGTGTGAAATCACAGGATGGAGGTGTGTGAAGACACAGAATGGAGGTGTGGGAAATCATAGAATGGAGGTGTGTGAAGTCACAGAATTGAGATGTGTGAAGTCAGAATGGAGGTGTGTGAATTCAGAATGGAGGTGTGTGAAGTCATCGAATGGAGGTGTGTGAAGTCAGATTGGAGGTATGTGAAGTCACAGAATGGAGGTGTGTCAACACAGAAAGGAGGTGTGTGAAGTCATAGATGGAGGTGTGTGAAGTCATAGAATGGATGTGTGTGAAATCATAGAATGGAGGTGTGTAAAGTCACAGAATTGAGGTGTGTGAAGTCAGAATGGAGGTGTGTGAAGTCAGAATGGAGGTGTGTGAAGTCAGAGAATGTAGGTGGGTGAAGTCAGAATGCAGGTGTGTGAACTCATAGGATGGAAGTGTGTGAAGTCAAAATGTAGGTTTCTGAAGTCATAGAATGGAGGTGTGTGAAGTCATAGAATGGAGGTGTGTGAAATCAAAGAATGGAGGTGTGTGAAGTTATAGAATGGCGGTGTGTGAAATCACAGAATGGAAGTTTGTGTAGTCACAGAGTGGAAGTGTGTAAAGTCACAGAATGGAGCTGTGTGAAGTCTCATAAGGGAGGTGTGTGAAATCATAGAATGGAGGTGTTTGAAGTCATAGAATGTTGGTTTTTGAAGTCACTGTATGGAGGTGTGTGAAGTCATAGAATGGAGGTGTGTGAGGTCAGATTGGAGGTGTGTGAAGTCACAGAATGGAAGTGTGTCAACTCAGAAAGGAGGTGTGTGAACTCATAGAATGGAGGTGTGTAAAATCATAGAATAGAGGTGTGTGAAGTCACAGAAATGAGGGGTTATAAGTCAAAATGGAAGTATGTGAAGTCAGAATGGAGGTGTGTGAAGTCATAGAATGGAGGTGTGTAAAGTTACAGAAAGGAGTTGTGTGAACTCATAGAACGGAGGAGTGTGAAGTCATAGAATGGAGGTGTGTGAAGTCACAGATGGAGGTGTGTGAAGTCATTGAATGGAGGTGTGTGAAGTCACAGAATGGAGGTGTGTGAAGTCACAGAATGGAGGTGTGTGAATCACAGAAGGGAGGTTTGTGAAGTCATAGAATGGATTGTGTGTGAAATCACAGAATGGAGGTGTGTGAAGTCACAGAATGGAGGTGTGTAAAGTCACAGAGTGGAGGTGTGTGAAGTCACAGAATGGAGGTTTGTGAAGTCATAGAATGGAGGTGTGTGAAGTCACAGAATGCAGGTGTGTGAAGTCAAAATAGAGGTGTGCAAAGTCCTAGAATGGAGGAGTGTGAAGTCAGAATGTAGCTGTGTGAAGTCATAGAATGGAAGTGTGTGAAGTCAGAATGGAGGTGTGTGAACTCATAGAATGGAGGTGTATGAAGTCACAATGGAGGTGTGTGAAGTCACAGAATGGATGTGTGTGAACTCAGAAAGGAGGTGTGTAAAGTGATAGAATGGAGGTCTGAGAAGTCATAGAATGGAGGTGTGTGAAATCATAGAATGGAGGTGTGTGAAGTCACAGAATTGAGGTGTGTGAAGTCAGAATTGAGGTGTGTGAAGTCATAGAATGGAGGTGTGTGAAATCACAGAATGGAGGTTTGTGTAGTCACAGAGTGGAGGTGTGAAAGTCACAGAGTGGAGGTGTGTGAAGTCTCAGAATGGAGGTGTGTGAAGTCATAGAATGGATGTGTTTGAAGTCATAGAATGTTGGTATTTGAAGTCAGAGAATGGAGGTGTGTGAAGTCATAGAATGGAGGTGTGTGAGGTCAGATTTGAGGTGTGTGAAGTCACAGAATGGAAGTGTGTCAACTCAGAAAGGAGGTGTGTGAAGTCATAGAATGGAGGTGTGTGAAGTCATAGAATGGAGGTGTGTGAAATCATAGAATGGATGTGTGTGAAGTCACAGAAATGAGGTGTTTGAAGTCAAAATGGAAGTGTGTGAAGTCAGAATGGAGGTGTGTGAAGTCATAGAATGGAGGTGTGTGAAGTCATAGAATGGAGGTGTGTGAAGTCACAATGTAGGTGTGTGAAGTCATAGAATGGAGGTGTGTGAAGTCATCGAATGGAGGTGTGCAAAGTCACAAAATGGAGGTGTGTGAAGTCATATATTGGAGGTGTATGAAGTCACAGAATGGAGGTGTGTGAACTCAGAATGGAGGTGTGTGAAGTCACAGAATTGAGATGTGTGAAATCATAGAATGGAGATGTGTGAAGTCACAGAATGGAGGTGTATGAAATCGTAGAATGGAGGTGTGTGAAGTCAGAGAATCAAGGTGTGTGAAGTCACAGAATGGAGGTGTGTGAACTCACAATGGAGGTGAGTGATGTCACAGAATGGAGGTGTGTGAAGTCATAGAATGGAAGTGTGTGAAGTCATAGAATGTAGGTGTGTGATGTCAGAATGGAGGTGTGTGAAGTCACAGAACTGAGGTGTGTAACGTCATAAATGTTGGTGTGTGAAGTCATAGAATGGAGATGTGAAGTCATAGAATGGAGGTTTTAAGTCATAGAATGGAGGTGTGTGAAGTCACAGAAGGCAGGTGTGTGAAGTCACAGAATAGAGTTATGTGAAGTCACAATGGAGGTGTGTGAATTCATAGAATGGAGATGTGTGAAGTCAAAGAATGGAGGTGTGTGAAGTCATAGAATGGAGGTGTGTGAAATCACAATGTGGAGGTGTGTGTAGTCACAGAGTGGAGGTGTGTAAAGTCACAGAGTGGAGGTGTGTGAATTCTCAGAATGGATGTGTGGGAAGTCACAGAATGGAGGTGTGTGAAGTCAAAGAATGGAGGTGTGTGAATTCATAGAGTGGAGGTGTGTGAAGTCAATGAATGGAGGTGTGTGATGTCATAGAATGGAGGTGTGTGAAGTCATAGAATGGAGGTGTGTGAGGTAAGATTGGAGGTGTGTGAAGTCACAGAATGGAAGTGTGTCAACTCAAAAAGGAGGTGTGTGAAGTCATAGAATGGAGGTGTGTGAAGTCACAGAATGGAGGTGTGTGAATTCACAGAAGGGAGGTTAGTGAAGTCATAGAATGGATGTTCCTGAAGTAAGAATGAAGGTGTGTGAAGTCATAGAATGGAGGTGTGTGAAGTCAAAATGGAGGTGTGTGAAGTCAAACAATGTAGGTGTGTGAAGTCATAGCATGGAGGTTGTGAAGTCATAGAGTGAAGGTGTGTGGAAGTCATAGTATGGAGGTGTGTGAAGTCACAGAAAGGAGGTGTGTGAATTCACAGAATGGAGATGTATGAAGTCACAATGCAGGTGTGTGAAGTCATAGAATGGAGGTGTGTGAAGTCCCAGAATTGAGGTGTGTGAAGTCAGAATGGAGGTGTGTGAATTCAGAATGGAGGTGTGTGAAGTCAGAGAATGTAGGTTTGTGAAGTCATATTGCAGATGTGTGAACTGATAGAACGTAGGTGTGTGAAGTCACAATGTAGGTGTGTGAAGTGATAGAATGGAGGTGTGTGAAGTCATAGAATGGAGATGTGTGAAGTCACAAAATGGAGGTGTGTGAAGTCACAGAATGGATGTGTGTGAACTCACAATGGAGGTGAGTGAAGTCACAGAATGAAGGTGTGTGAATTCATAGAATGGAAGTCCGTGAAGTCATAGAATGTAGGTGTGTGATGTCAGAATGGACGTGTGTGAATTCAGAATGGAGGTGTGTGAAGTCAGAGAATGGAGGTTTGTGAAGTCACAATGCAGGTGTGTGAACTAATAGAACCTAGGTGTGTGAAGTCACAATGTAGGTGTGTGAAGTGATAGAATGGAGGTGTGTGAAGTCATAGAATGGAGATGTGTGAAGTCACAGAATGGAGGTGTGTGAAATCGTAGAATGGAGGTATGTGAAGTCAAAGAATCAAGGTGTGTGAAGTCAATGAATGGAGGTGTGTGAAGTCACAGAATGGATGTGTGTGAACTCACAATGCAGGTGAGTGAAGTCACAGAATGGAGGTGTGTGAATTCATAGAATGGAAGTGCGTGAAGTCATAGAATGTAGGTGTGTGATATCAGAATGGAGGTGTGTGAAGTCACAGAATGGCGGTGTGTGACGTCATAAATGTTGGTGTGTGAAGTCGTAGAATGGAGGTGTGAAGTCATAGAATGGAGGTGTTAAGTCCTAGAATGGAGGTGTGTGAAGTCACAGAATGCAGGTGTGTGAAGCCACAGAATAGAGTTGTGTGAAGTCATAATGGAGGTGTGTGAATTCATAGAATGGAGGTGTGTGAAGTCAAAGAATGGAGGTGCGTGAAGTCACAGAATGGCGGTGTGTGAAATCACAGAATGGAAGTTTTTGTAGTCACAGAGTGGAGGTGTGTAAAGTCACAGAATGGAGGTGTGTGAAGTCTCAGAATGGAGGTGTGTGAAGTCATAGAATGGAGGTGTTTGAAGTCATAGAATGTTGGTTTTTGAGGTCAGAGTATGGAGATGTGTGAAGTCATAGAATGGAGGTGTGTGAGGTCAGATTGGAGGTGTGTGAAGTCACAGAATGGAAGTGTGTCAACTCATAAAGGAGGTGTGTGAAGTCATAGAATGGAGGTGTGTGAAGTCATAGAATGGAGGTGTGTAAAATAATAGAATAGAGGTGTGTGAAGTCACAGAAATGAGGGGTTTGAAGTCAAAATGGAAGTATGTGAAGTCAGAATGGAGGTGTGTGAAGTCATAGAATGGAGGTTTGTGAAGTCACAGAAAGGAGTTGTGTGAACTCATAGAATGGAGGAGTGTGAAGTCATAGAATGGAGGTGTGTGAAGTCACAGATGGAGGTGTGTGAAGTCATATAATGGAGGTATGTGAAGTCACACAATGGAGGTGTGTGAAGTCACAGAATGGAGGTGTGTGAACCCAGAATGGAGGTGTGTGAATTCACAGAAGGGAGGTTTGTGAAGTCATAGAATGGATTGTGTGTGAAATCACAGAATGGAGATGTGTGAAGTCACAGAATGGAGGTGTGTAAAGTCACAGAGTGGAGGTGTGTGAAGTCACAGAATGGAGGTTTGTGAAGTCATAGAATGGAGGTGTGTGAAGTCACAGAATGCAGGTGTGTGAAGTCAAAATAGAGGTGTGCGAAGTCCTAGAATGGAGGTGTATGAAGTCACAATGGAGGTGTGTGAAGTCACAGAATGGATGTGTGTGAATTCAGAAAGGAGGTGTGTGAAGTCATAGATGGAGGTCTGTGAAGTCATAGAATGGAGGTGTGTGAAATCATAGAATGGAGGTGTGTGAAGTCACAGAATTGAGGTGTGTGAAGTCAGAATGTAGGTGTGTGAAGTCAGAATGGAGGTGTGTGAAGTCAGAGAATGGAGGTGGGTGAAGTCACAATGCAGGTGTGTGAACTAATAGAATGGAGGTGTGTGAAGTCAAAATGCAGGTTTCTGAAGTCATAGAATGGAGGTGTGTGAAGTCATGGAATGGAGGTGTGTGAAGTCACAGAATGGAGGTGTGTGATGTCATAGAATGGAGGTGTGGGAAGTCACAGAATGGAGGTATGTAAAGGCATAGAATGGAGGTGTGTGAAGTCATAGAATGGAGGTGTGTGAAGTCATAGAATGGGGGTGTGTGAAGTCACAGAATGGAGGTGTGTGAAGTCACACTATGGAGGGTGTGAACTCAGATTTGAGGTGTGTGAAGTCACAGAATGGAGGTGTGTGAAGTCACATAACGAGGTGTGTGAATTCACAGAATGGAGGTGTGTGAAGGCACAGAATGGAGGTGTGTGAACTCAGAGTGGAGGTGTGTGAAGTCACAGAATGGAGGTGTGTGAAGTCATAGAATGGATGTGTGTGAAGTCATACAATGGAGGTGTGTCAAGTCAGAATGGAGTCGTGTGAAGTCACAATTGGAGGTGTGTTAACTCAGAATGGAGGTGTGTGAAGTCACAGAATGGAGGTGTGTGAAGTCAAAATTGTGATGTGTGAAGTCACAAATGGAGGTGTGTGAAGTCACAGAGTGGAGGTGTGTGAAATCAAAATTTAATTTTGTGAAGTCAAAGAAAGGAGTTGTGTGAAGTCATACAATGGATGTGTATGAAGTCATGGAATGGAGGTTTGTGAAGTCAAACACTGGAAGTGTGTGAAGTTACAGAATGGAGGTGTGTGAAGTCATAGAAGGGAGATGTGTGAAGTCATAGATTGGAGGTGTGTGAAGTCAGAATGGAGATCTGTGAAGTCAGAGAATGGAGGTGTGAAGTCATAGAATGGAGGTGTGTGAAGTCAGAATGCAGATGTGTGAAGTCATAGAATGGAGGTGTGTGAAGTCATAGAATGGAGGTGTGTCTAGTCACAGAATGGAAGTGGGTGAAGTCATAGAATGGAGGTGTGTGAAGTCATAGAATGGAGGTGTGTGAAGTCATAGAATGGAGGTGTGTGAAATCACAGGATGGAGGTGTGTGAAGACACAGAATGGAGGTGTGGGAAATCATAGAATGGAGGTGTGTGAAGTCACAGAATTGAGATGTGTGAAGTCAGAATGGAGGTGTGTGAATTCAGAATGGAGGTGTGTGAAGTCATAGAATGGAGGTGTGTGAAGTCAGATTGGAGGTATGTGAAGTCACAGAATGGAGGTGTGTCAACACAGAAAGGAGGTGTGTGAAGTCATAGATGGAGGTGTGTGAAGTCATAGAATGGATGTGTGTGAAATCATAGAATGGAGGTGTGTAAAGTCACAGAATTGAGGTGTGTGAAGTCAGAATGGAGGTGTGTGAAGTCAGAATGGAGGTGTGTGAAGTCAGAGAATGTAGGTGGGTGAAGTCACAATGCAGGTGTGTGAACTCATAGGATGGAAGTGTGTGAAGTCAAAATGTAGGTTTCTGAAGTCATAGAATGGAGGTGTGTGAAGTCATAGAATGGAGGTGTGTGAAATCAAAGAATGGAGGTGTGTGAAGTTATAGAATGGCGGTGTGTGAAATCACAGAATGGAAGTTTGTGTAGTCACAGAGTGGAAGTGTGTAAAGTCACAGAATGGAGCTGTGTGAAGTCTCATAAGGGAGGTGTGTGAAATCATAGAATGGAGGTGTTTGAAGTCATAGAATGTTGGTTTTTGAAGTCACTGTATGGAGGTGTGTGAAGTCATAGAATGGAGGTGTGTGAGGTCAGATTGGAGGTGTGTGAAGTCACAGAATGGAAGTGTGTCAACTCAGAAAGGAGGTGTGTGAACTCATAGAATGGAGGTGTGTAAAATCATAGAATAGAGGTGTGTGAAGTCACAGAAATGAGGGGTTATAAGTCAAAATGGAAGTATGTGAAGTCAGAATGGAGGTGTGTGAAGTCATAGAATGGAGGTGTGTAAAGTTACAGAAAGGAGTTGTGTGAACTCATAGAACGTAGGAGTGTGAAGTCATAGAATGGAGGTGTGTGAAGTCACAGATGGAGGTGTGTGAAGTCATTGAATGGAGGTGTGTGAAGTCACAGAATGGAGGTGTGTGAAGTCACAGAATGGAGGTGTGTGAATCACAGAAGGGAGGTTTGTGAAGTCATAGAATGGATTGTGTGTGAAATCACAGAATGGAGGTGTGTGAAGTCACAGAATGGAGGTGTGTAAAGTCACAGAGTGGAGGTGTGTGAAGTCACAGAATGGAGGTTTGTGAAGTCATAGAATGGAGGTGTGTGAAGTCACAGAATGCAGGTGTGTGAAGTCAAAATAGAGGTGTGCAAAGTCCTAGAATGGAGGAGTGTGAAGTCAGAATGTAGCTGTGTGAAGTCATAGAATGGAAGTGTGTGAAGTCAGAATGGAGGTGTGTGAACTCATAGAATGGAGGTGTATGAAGTCACAATGGAGGTGTGTGAAGTCACAGAATGGATGTGTGTGAACTCAGAAAGGAGGTGTGTAAAGTGATAGAATGGAGGTCTGAGAAGTCATAGAATGGAGGTGTGTGAAATCATAGAATGGAGGTGTGTGAAGTCACAGAATTGAGGTGTGTGAAGTCAGAATTGAGGTGTGTGAAGTCATAGAATGGAGGTGTGTGAAATCACAGAATGGAGGTTTGTGTAGTCACAGAGTGGAGGTGTGAAAGTCACAGAGTGGAGGTGTGTGAAGTCTCAGAATGGAGGTGTGTGAAGTCATAGAATGGATGTGTTTGAAGTCATAGAATGTTGGTATTTGAAGTCAGAGAATGGAGGTGTGTGAAGTCATAGAATGGAGGTGTGTGAGGTCAGATTTGAGGTGTGTGAAGTCACAGAATGGAAGTGTGTCAACTCAGAAAGGAGGTGTGTGAAGTCATAGAATGGAGGTGTGTGAAGTCATAGAATGGAGGTGTGTGAAATCATAGAATGGATGTGTGTGAAGTCACAGAAATGAGGTGTTTGAAGTCAAAATGGAAGTGTGTGAAGTCAGAATGGAGGTGTGTGAAGTCATAGAATGGAGGTGTGTGAAGTCATAGAATGGAGGTGTGTGAAGTCACAATGTAGGTGTGTGAAGTCATAGAATGGAGGTGTGTGAAGTCATCGAATGGAGGTGTGCAAAGTCACAAAATGGAGGTGTGTGAAGTCATATATTGGAGGTGTATGAAGTCACAGAATGGAGGTGTGTGAACTCAGAATGGAGGTGTGTGAAGTCACAGAATTGAGATGTGTGAAATCATAGAATGGAGATGTGTGAAGTCACAGAATGGAGGTGTATGAAATCGTAGAATGGAGGTGTGTGAAGTCAGAGAATCAAGGTGTGTGAAGTCACAGAATGGAGGTGTGTGAACTCACAATGGAGGTGAGTGATGTCACAGAATGGAGGTGTGTGAAGTCATAGAATGGAAGTGTGTGAAGTCATAGAATGTAGGTGTGTGATGTCAGAATGGAGGTGTGTGAAGTCACAGAACTGAGGTGTGTAACGTCATAAATGTTGGTGTGTGAAGTCATAGAATGGAGATGTGAAGTCATAGAATGGAGGTTTTAAGTCATAGAATGGAGGTGTGTGAAGTCACAGAAGGCAGGTGTGTGAAGTCACAGAATAGAGTTATGTGAAGTCACAATGGAGGTGTGTGAATTCATAGAATGGAGATGTGTGAAGTCAAAGAATGGAGGTGTGTGAAGTCATAGAATGGAGGTGTGTGAAATCACAATGTGGAGGTGTGTGTAGTCACAGAGTGGAGGTGTGTAAAGTCACAGAGTGGAGGTGTGTGAATTCTCAGAATGGATGTGTGGGAAGTCACAGAATGGAGGTGTGTGAAGTCAAAGGATGGAGGTGTGTGAATTCATAGAGTGGAGGTGTGTGAAGTCAATGAATGGAGGTGTGTGATGTCATAGAATGGAGGTGTGTGAAGTCATAGAATGGAGGTGTGTGAGGTAAGATTGGAGGTGTGTGAAGTCACAGAATGGAAGTGTGTCAACTCAAAAAGGAGGTGTGTGAAGTCATAGAATGGAGGTGTGTGAAGTCACAGAATGGAGGTGTGTGAATTCACAGAAGGGAGGTTAGTGAAGTCATAGAATGGATGTTCCTGAAGTAAGAATGAAGGTGTGTGAAGTCATAGAATGGAGGTGTGTGAAGTCAAAATGGAGGTGTGTGAAGTCAAACAATGTAGGTGTGTGAAGTCATAGCATGGAGGTTGTGAAGTCATAGAGTGAAGGTGTGTGGAAGTCATAGTATGGAGGTGTGTGAAGTCACAGAAAGGAGGTGTGTGAATTCACAGAATGGAGATGTATGAAGTCACAATGCAGGTGTGTGAAGTCATAGAATGGAGGTGTGTGAAGTCCCAGAATTGAGGTGTGTGAAGTCAGAATGGAGGTGTGTGAATTCAGAATGGAGGTGTGTGAAGTCAGAGAATGTAGGTTTGTGAAGTCATATTGCAGATGTGTGAACTGATAGAACGTAGGTGTGTGAAGTCACAATGTAGGTGTGTGAAGTGATAGAATGGAGGTGTGTGAAGTCATAGAATGGAGATGTGTGAAGTCACAAAATGGAGGTGTGTGAAGTCACAGAATGGATGTGTGTGAACTCACAATGGAGGTGAGTGAAGTCACAGAATGAAGGTGTGTGAATTCATAGAATGGAAGTCCGTGAAGTCATAGAATGTAGGTGTGTGATGTCAGAATGGACGTGTGTGAATTCAGAATGGAGGTGTGTGAAGTCAGAGAATGGAGGTTTGTGAAGTCACAATGCAGGTGTGTGAACTAATAGAACCTAGGTGTGTGAAGTCACAATGTAGGTGTGTGAAGTGATAGAATGGAGGTGTGTGAAGTCATAGAATGGAGATGTGTGAAGTCACAGAATGGAGGTGTGTGAAATCGTAGAATGGAGGTATGTGAAGTCAAAGAATCAAGGTGTGTGAAGTCAATGAATGGAGGTGTGTGAAGTCACAGAATGGATGTGTGTGAACTCACAATGCAGGTGAGTGAAGTCACAGAATGGAGGTGTGTGAATTCATAGAATGGAAGTGCGTGAAGTCATAGAATGTAGGTGTGTGATATCAGAATGGAGGTGTGTGAAGTCACAGAATGGCGGTGTGTGACGTCATAAATGTTGGTGTGTGAAGTCGTAGAATGGAGGTGTGAAGTCATAGAATGGAGGTGTTAAGTCCTAGAATGGAGGTGTGTGAAGTCACAGAATGCAGGTGTGTGAAGCCACAGAATAGAGTTGTGTGAAGTCATAATGGAGGTGTGTGAATTCATAGAATGGAGGTGTGTGAAGTCAAAGAATGGAGGTGCGTGAAGTCACAGAATGGCGGTGTGTGAAATCACAGAATGGAAGTTTTTGTAGTCACAGAGTGGAGGTGTGTAAAGTCACAGAATGGAGGTGTGTGAAGTCTCAGAATGGAGGTGTGTGAAGTCATAGAATGGAGGTGTTTGAAGTCATAGAATGTTGGTTTTTGAGGTCAGAGTATGGAGATGTGTGAAGTCATAGAATGGAGGTGTGTGAGGTCAGATTGGAGGTGTGTGAAGTCACAGAATGGAAGTGTGTCAACTCATAAAGGAGGTGTGTGAAGTCATAGAATGGAGGTGTGTGAAGTCATAGAATGGAGGTGTGTAAAATAATAGAATAGAGGTGTGTGAAGTCACAGAAATGAGGGGTTTGAAGTCAAAATGGAAGTATGTGAAGTCAGAATGGAGGTGTGTGAAGTCATAGAATGGAGGTTTGTGAAGTCACAGAAAGGAGTTGTGTGAACTCATAGAATGGAGGAGTGTGAAGTCATAGAATGGAGGTGTGTGAAGTCACAGATGGAGGTGTGTGAAGTCATATAATGGAGGTATGTGAAGTCACACAATGGAGGTGTGTGAAGTCACAGAATGGAGGTGTGTGAACCCAGAATGGAGGTGTGTGAATTCACAGAAGGGAGGTTTGTGAAGTCATAGAATGGATTGTGTGTGAAATCACAGAATGGAGATGTGTGAAGTCACAGAATGGAGGTGTGTAAAGTCACAGAGTGGAGGTGTGTGAAGTCACAGAATGGAGGTTTGTGAAGTCATAGAATGGAGGTGTGTGAAGTCACAGAATGCAGGTGTGTGAAGTCAAAATAGAGGTGTGCGAAGTCCTAGAATGGAGGTGTATGAAGTCACAATGGAGGTGTGTGAAGTCACAGAATGGATGTGTGTGAATTCAGAAAGGAGGTGTGTGAAGTCATAGATGGAGGTCTGTGAAGTCATAGAATGGAGGTGTGTGAAATCATAGAATGGAGGTGTGTGAAGTCACAGAATTGAGGTGTGTGAAGTCAGAATGTAGGTGTGTGAAGTCAGAATGGAGGTGTGTGAAGTCAGAGAATGGAGGTGGGTGAAGTCACAATGCAGGTGTGTGAACTAATAGAATGGAGGTGTGTGAAGTCAAAATGCAGGTTTCTGAAGTCATAGAATGGAGGTGTGTGAAGTCATGGAATGGAGGTGTGTGAAGTCACAGAATGGAGGTGTGTGATGTCATAGAATGGAGGTGTGGGAAGTCACAGAATGGAGGTATGTAAAGGCATAGAATGGAGGTGTGTGAAGTCATAGAATGGAGGTGTGTGAAGTCATAGAATGGGGGTGTGTGAAGTCACAGAATGGAGGTGTGTGAAGTCACACTATGGAGGGTGTGAACTCAGATTTGAGGTGTGTGAAGTCACAGAATGGAGGTGTGTGAAGTCACATAACGAGGTGTGTGAATTCACAGAATGGAGGTGTGTGAAGGCACAGAATGGAGGTGTGTGAACTCAGAGTGGAGGTGTGTGAAGTCACAGAATGGAGGTGTGTGAAGTCATAGAATGGATGTGTGTGAAGTCATACAATGGAGGTGTGTCAAGTCAGAATGGAGTCGTGTGAAGTCACAATTGGAGGTGTGTTAACTCAGAATGGAGGTGTGTGAAGTCACAGAATGGAGGTGTGTGAAGTCAAAATTGTGATGTGTGAAGTCACAAATGGAGGTGTGTGAAGTCACAGAGTGGAGGTGTGTGAAATCAAAATTTAATTTTGTGAAGTCAAAGAAAGGAGTTGTGTGAAGTCATACAATGGATGTGTATGAAGTCATGGAATGGAGGTTTGTGAAGTCAAACACTGGAAGTGTGTGAAGTTACAGAATGGAGGTGTGTGAAGTCATAGAAGGGAGATGTGTGAAGTCATAGATTGGAGGTGTGTGAAGTCAGAATGGAGATCTGTGAAGTCAGAGAATGGAGGTGTGAAGTCATAGAATGGAGGTGTGTGAAGTCAGAATGCAGATGTGTGAAGTCATAGAATGGAGGTGTGTGAAGTCATAGAATGGAGGTGTGTCTAGTCACAGAATGGAAGTGGGTGAAGTCATAGAATGGAGGTGTGTGAAGTCATAGAATGGAGGTGTGTGAAGTCATAGAATGGAGGTGTGTGAAATCACAGGATGGAGGTGTGTGAAGACACAGAATGGAGGTGTGGGAAATCATAGAATGGAGGTGTGTGAAGTCACAGAATTGAGATGTGTGAAGTCAGAATGGAGGTGTGTGAATTCAGAATGGAGGTGTGTGAAGTCATAGAATGGAGGTGTGTGAAGTCAGATTGGAGGTATGTGAAGTCACAGAATGGAGGTGTGTCAACACAGAAAGGAGGTGTGTGAAGTCATAGATGGAGGTGTGTGAAGTCATAGAATGGATGTGTGTGAAATCATAGAATGGAGGTGTGTAAAGTCACAGAATTGAGGTGTGTGAAGTCAGAATGGAGGTGTGTGAAGTCAGAATGGAGGTGTGTGAAGTCAGAGAATGTAGGTGGGTGAAGTCACAATGCAGGTGTGTGAACTCATAGGATGGAAGTGTGTGAAGTCAAAATGTAGGTTTCTGAAGTCATAGAATGGAGGTGTGTGAAGTCATAGAATGGAGGTGTGTGAAATCAAAGAATGGAGGTGTGTGAAGTTATAGAATGGCGGTGTGTGAAATCACAGAATGGAAGTTTGTGTAGTCACAGAGTGGAAGTGTGTAAAGTCACAGAATGGAGCTGTGTGAAGTCTCATAAGGGAGGTGTGTGAAATCATAGAATGGAGGTGTTTGAAGTCATAGAATGTTGGTTTTTGAAGTCACTGTATGGAGGTGTGTGAAGTCATAGAATGGAGGTGTGTGAGGTCAGATTGGAGGTGTGTGAAGTCACAGAATGGAAGTGTGTCAACTCAGAAAGGAGGTGTGTGAACTCATAGAATGGAGGTGTGTAAAATCATAGAATAGAGGTGTGTGAAGTCACAGAAATGAGGGGTTATAAGTCAAAATGGAAGTATGTGAAGTCAGAATGGAGGTGTGTGAAGTCATAGAATGGAGGTGTGTAAAGTTACAGAAAGGAGTTGTGTGAACTCATAGAACGTAGGAGTGTGAAGTCATAGAATGGAGGTGTGTGAAGTCACAGATGGAGGTGTGTGAAGTCATTGAATGGAGGTGTGTGAAGTCACAGAATGGAGGTGTGTGAAGTCACAGAATGGAGGTGTGTGAATCACAGAAGGGAGGTTTGTGAAGTCATAGAATGGATTGTGTGTGAAATCACAGAATGGAGGTGTGTGAAGTCACAGAATGGAGGTGTGTAAAGTCACAGAGTGGAGGTGTGTGAAGTCACAGAATGGAGGTTTGTGAAGTCATAGAATGGAGGTGTGTGAAGTCACAGAATGCAGGTGTGTGAAGTCAAAATAGAGGTGTGCAAAGTCCTAGAATGGAGGAGTGTGAAGTCAGAATGTAGCTGTGTGAAGTCATAGAATGGAAGTGTGTGAAGTCAGAATGGAGGTGTGTGAACTCATAGAATGGAGGTGTATGAAGTCACAATGGAGGTGTGTGAAGTCACAGAATGGATGTGTGTGAACTCAGAAAGGAGGTGTGTAAAGTGATAGAATGGAGGTCTGAGAAGTCATAGAATGGAGGTGTGTGAAATCATAGAATGGAGGTGTGTGAAGTCACAGAATTGAGGTGTGTGAAGTCAGAATTGAGGTGTGTGAAGTCATAGAATGGAGGTGTGTGAAATCACAGAATGGAGGTTTGTGTAGTCACAGAGTGGAGGTGTGAAAGTCACAGAGTGGAGGTGTGTGAAGTCTCAGAATGGAGGTGTGTGAAGTCATAGAATGGATGTGTTTGAAGTCATAGAATGTTGGTATTTGAAGTCAGAGAATGGAGGTGTGTGAAGTCATAGAATGGAGGTGTGTGAGGTCAGATTTGAGGTGTGTGAAGTCACAGAATGGAAGTGTGTCAACTCAGAAAGGAGGTGTGTGAAGTCATAGAATGGAGGTGTGTGAAGTCATAGAATGGAGGTGTGTGAAATCATAGAATGGATGTGTGTGAAGTCACAGAAATGAGGTGTTTGAAGTCAAAATGGAAGTGTGTGAAGTCAGAATGGAGGTGTGTGAAGTCATAGAATGGAGGTGTGTGAAGTCATAGAATGGAGGTGTGTGAAGTCACAATGTAGGTGTGTGAAGTCATAGAATGGAGGTGTGTGAAGTCATCGAATGGAGGTGTGCAAAGTCACAAAATGGAGGTGTGTGAAGTCATATATTGGAGGTGTATGAAGTCACAGAATGGAGGTGTGTGAACTCAGAATGGAGGTGTGTGAAGTCACAGAATTGAGATGTGTGAAATCATAGAATGGAGATGTGTGAAGTCACAGAATGCAGGTGTATGAAATCGTAGAATGGAGGTGTGTGAAGTCAGAGAATCAAGGTGTGTGAAGTCACAGAATGGAGGTGTGTGAACTCACAATGGAGGTGAGTGATGTCACAGAATGGAGGTGTGTGAAGTCATAGAATGGAAGTGTGTGAAGTCATAGAATGTAGGTGTGTGATGTCAGAATGGAGGTGTGTGAAGTCACAGAACTGAGGTGTGTAACGTCATAAATGTTGGTGTGTGAAGTCATAGAATGGAGATGTGAAGTCATAGAATGGAGGTTTTAAGTCATAGAATGGAGGTGTGTGAAGTCACAGAAGGCAGGTGTGTGAAGTCACAGAATAGAGTTATGTGAATTCACAATGGAGGTGTGTGAATTCATAGAATGGAGATGTGTGAATTCAAAGAATGGAGGTGTGTGAAGTCATAGAATGGAGGTGTGTGAAATCACAATGTGGAGGTGTGTGTAGTCACAGAGTGGAGGTGTGTAAAGTCACAGAGTGGAGGTGTGTGAATTCTCAGAATGGATGTGTGGGAAGTCACAGAATGGAGGTGTGTGAAGTCAAAGAATGGAGGTGTGTGAATTCATAGAGTGGAGGTGTGTGAAGTCAATGAATGGAGGTGTGTGATGTCATAGAATGGAGGTGTGTGAAGTCATAGAATGGAGGTGTGTGAGGTAAGATTGGAGGTGTGTGAAGTCACAGAATGGAAGTGTGTCAACTCAAAAAGGAGGTGTGTGAAGTCATAGAATGGAGGTGTGTGAAGTCACAGAATGGAGGTGTGTGAATTCACAGAAGGGAGGTTAGTGAAGTCATAGAATGGATGTTCCTGAAGTAAGAATGAAGGTGTGTGAAGTCATAGAATGGAGGTGTGTGAAGTCAAAATGGAGGTGTGTGAAGTCAAACAATGTAGGTGTGTGAAGTCATAGCATGGAGGTTGTGAAGTCATAGATTGAAGGTGTGTGGAAGTCATAGTATGGAGGTGTGTGAAGTCACAGAAAGGAGGTGTGTGAATTCACAGAATGGAGATGTATGAAGTCAAATGCAGGTGTGTGAAGTCATAGAATGGAGGTGTGTGAAATCAAAGAATGGATGTTTGTGAAGTCATAGAATGGATTGTGTGTGAATTCACAGAATGGAGGTGTGTGAAGTCACAGAATGGAGGTGTGTAAAGTCACAGAGTGGAGGTGTGTGAAGTCACAGAATGGAGGTGTGTGAAGTCATAGAATGGAGGTGTGTGAAGTCACAGAATGCAGTTGTGTGAAGTCAGAATAGAGGTGTGCGAAGTCATAGAATGGAGGTGTGTGAAGTCAGAATGGAGCTGTGTGAAGTCATAGAATGGAAGTGTGTGAAGTCAGAATGGAGCTGTGTGAACTCATAGAATGGAGGTGTATGAAGTCACAATGGAGGAGTGTGAAGTCACAGAATGGATGTGTGTGAATTCAGAAAGGAGGTGTGTGAAGTCATAGATGTAGGTGTGTGAAGTGATAGAATGGAGGTGTGTGAAATCATAGAATGGAGGTGTGTGAAGTCACAGAATTGAGGTGTGTGAAGTCAGAATGGAGGTGTGTGAAGTCAGAATGGAGGTGTGTGAAGTCAGAGAATGGAGGTGGGTGAAGTCACAGTGCAGGTGTGTGAACTCATAGAATGGAGGTGTGTGAAGTCAAAATGCAGGTTTCTGAAGTCACAGAATGGAGGTGTGTGAAGTCATGGAAGGGAGGTGTGTGAAGTCACAGAATGGAGGTGTGTGATGTCATAGAATGGAGGTGTGTGAAGTCACAGAATGGAGGTGTGTAAAGGCATAGAATGGAGGTGTGTGAAGTCATAGAATGGAGGTGTGTGAAGTCATATAATGGGGGTGTGTAAAGTCACAGAATGGAGGTGTGTGAAGTCACACTATGGAGGGTGTGAACTCAGATTTGAGGTGTGTGAAGTCACAGAATGGAGGTGTGTGAAGTCACATAACGAGGTGTGTGAAGTCACAGAATGGAGGTGTGTGAAGGCACAGAATGGATGTGTGTGAACTCAGAGTGGAGGTGTGTGAAGTCACAGAATGGAGGTGTGTGAAGTCATAGAATGGAAGTGTGTGAAGTCATACAATGGAGGTGTGTGAAGTCAGAATGGAGGTGTGTGAAGTCACAAATGGAGGTGTGTTAAATCAGAATGGAGGTGTGTGAAGTCACAGAATGTAGGTGTGTGAAGTCAAAATTGTGATGTGTGAAGTCACAAATGGAGGTGTGTGAAGTCACAGAGTGGAGGTGTGTGAAATCAAAATGGAATTTTGTGAAGTCAAAGAAAGGAGCTGTGTGAAGTCATACAATGGATGTGTATGAAGTCATGGAATGGAGGTTTGTGAAGTCAAACACTGGATGTGTGTGAAGTTACAGAATGGAGGTGTGTGAAGTCATAGAAGGGAGATGTGTGAAGTCATAGATTGGAGGTGTGTGAAGTCAGAATGGAGATGTGTGAAGTCAGAGAATGGAGGTGTGAAGTCATAGAATGGAGGTGTGTGAAGTCAGAATGCAGATGTGTGAAGTCATAGAATGGAGGTGTGTGAAGTCATAGAATGGAGATGTGTCTAGTCACAGAATAGAAGTGTGTGAAGTCATAGAATGGAGGTGTGTGAAGTCATAGAATGGAGGTGTGTGAAGTCATAGAATGGAGGTGTGTGAAGTCAGAGAATGGAGGTGTGTGAAATCACAGGATGGAGGTGTGTGAAGACACAGAATGGAGGTGTGTGAAGTCAGAATGGAGGTGTGTGAAGTCATAGAATGGAGGTGTGTGAAGTCAGATTGGAGGTATGTAAAGTCACAGAATGGAGGTGTGTCAACTCAGAAAGGAGGTGTGTGAAGTCATAGATGGAGGTCTGTGAAGTCATAGAATGGAGGTTTGTGAAATCATAGAATGGAGGTGTGTAAAGTCACAGAATTGAGGTGTGTGAAGTCAGAATGGAGGTGTGTGAAGTCAGAATGGAGGTGTGTGAAGTCAGAGAATGTAGGTGGGTGAAGTCACAATGCAGGTGTGTGAACTCTTAGGATGGAGGTGTGTGAAGTCAAAATGTAGGTTTCTGAAGTCATAGAATGGAGGTGTGTGAAGTCATAGAATGGAGGTGTGTGAAGTCACAGAATGGAGGTGTGTGATGTCATAGAATGGAGGTGTGTGAAGTCATAGAATGGGGGTGTGTGAAGTCACAGAATGGAGGTGTGTGAAGTCACACTATGGAGGAGTGTGAAGTCAGATTTGAGGTGTGTGAGGTCACAGAATGGAGGTGTGTGAAGTCACACTATGGAGGGGTGTGAAGTCAGATTTGAGGTGTGTGAGGTCACAGAATGGAGGTGTGTGAAGTCATATAACGAGGTGTGTGAAGTCACAGAATGGAGGTGTGTTTAACTCAGAATGGAGGTGTGTGAGTCACAGAATGGAGGTGTGTGAAGTCAAAATTGTGATGTGTGAAGGCACAAATGAAGGTGTGTGAAGCCACAGAATGGAGGTGTGTGAAATCAAAATGGAATTTTGTGAAGTCAAAGAAAGGAGTTTTGTGAAGTCCTAGAATGGATATGTATGAAGTCATGGAATGGAGGTTTGTGAAGTCAAACATTGGAAGTGTGTGAAGTTACAGAATGGAGGTGTGTGAAGTCAGAGAAGGGAGATGTGTGAAGTCATAGATTGGAGGTGAGTGAAGTCAGAATAGAGATGTGTGAAGTCAGAGAATGGAGGTGTGCGAAGTCATAGAAGGTAGGTGTGTGAAGTCATAGAATGTAGGTGTGTGAAGTCATAGAATGGAGGTGTGTGAAGTCACAAAATGGAGTTGTGTGAAGTCAAAATGGAGGTGTGTGAATTCAAAGAATGGACGTGTGTGAAGTCACAATTGTGTGTGAAGTCACAAATGCAGGTGTGTGAAGTCACAGAATGGAGGTGTGTGAAGTCAAAATGGAGGTGTGTGAGGTCAAAGAATGGATGTGTGTGAAGTCATAGAATGGAGGTGTATGAAGTCATGGAATGGAGGTTTGTGATGTCAAACATTGGAAGCGTGTGAAATTACAGAATGGAGGTTTGTGAAGTCATAGAATCGAGGTGTGTGAAGTCAGAGAATGGAGGTGTGTGAAGTCAGATTGCAGGTGTGTGAAGTCATAGAATGGAGGTTTGTGAAGTCATAGATTGCAAGTGTGTGAAGTCATAGCATGGAGGTTGTGAAGTCATAGATTGAAGGTGTGTGGAAGTCATAGTATGGAGGAGTGTGAAGTCAAAGAAAGGAGGTGTGTGAATTCACAGAATGGAGTTGTATGAAGTCACAATGGAGGTGTGTGAAGTCGTAGAATGGAGGTGTGTGAAATCAAAGAATGGAAGTTTGTGAAGTCATAGAATGGATTGTGTATGAAATCACAGAATGGAGGTGTGTGAAGTCACAGAATGGAGGTGTGTAAAGTCACAGAGTGGAGGTGTGTGAAGTCACAGAATGGAGGTGTGTGAAGTCATAGAATTGTGGTTTTTGAAACCACAGAATGGAGGTGTGTGGAGTCATAGAATGGAGGTGTGTGAACTCAGAAAGGAGTTGTGTGAAGTCATAGAATGGAGCTGTGTGAAATCATAGAATGGAGGTGTGTGAAATCATAGAATGGAGGTATATGAAGTCAAAGAGTGGAGGTATGTGAAATCACAGAATGGAGGGGTGTGAAGTCAGAATAGAGGTCTGCGAAGTCATAGAATGGAGTTGTGGGAAGTCAGAATGGAGCTATGTGAACTCATAGAATGGAGGTTTGTGCAGTCACAATGGAGATGTGTGAAGTCATAGAATGGTGGTTTTTGAAGTCACAGAATGGAGTTGTGTGAAGTCACAGAATGGAGGTGTGTGAAGTCAGATTGGAGGTATGTGAAGTCACAGAATGGAGGTGTGTCAACTCAGAAAGGAGGTATATGAAGTCATAGAATGGAGGTGTGTGAAGTCAAAGAATGGAGGTGTCGGAAATCATAGAATGGAGGTGTGTGAAGTCACAGAATTGAGGTGTGTGAAGTCATAGAATGGAGGTGTGTGAAGTCATAGAATGGAGGTGTGTGAAGTCATAGAATTTAGGTATGTGAAGTCATAGAATGGAGGTGTGTGAAATCACAGGATGGAGGTGTGTGAAGACACAGAATGGAGGTGTGTAAAGTCACAGAATGGAGGTGTGTGAAGTCACAGAATGGAGGTGTGTGAAGTCATAGAATGGAGGTGTGTGAAGTCACAGGATGGAGGTGTGTGAAGTCATAATAGAGGTGTGCGAAGTCATAGAATGGAGGTGTGTGAAGTCAGAATGGAGGTGTGTGAACTCATTGAATGGATGTGTGTGAAGTCAAAATGGAGGTGTGAGAAGTCATAGAATGGTGGTTTTTGAAGTCACAGAATGGAGGTGTGTGAAGTCATAGAATGGATGTTTCTGAAGTAAGAATGAAGGTGTGTGAAGTCGTTGAATGGAGGTGTGTGAAGTCAAAATTGAGTTGTGTGAACTCATAGAATGGAGGTATGTGAGCTCATAGAATGGAGGTGTGTGATGTCATGGAATGGAGGTGTGTGAAGTCAAAGAATGGAGTTGTGTGTAGTCAAACAATGGAGGTGTGTGAAGTCACAGAATGGAGGTGTGTGAATTCACAGAATGGAAGTGTGTGAAGTCAAAATGGAGGTGTGTGAAGTCAAAGAATGGAGGTGTGTGAAGTCAAAGAATGGAGGTGTGTGAAATCAAAATTGTGGTGTGTGAAGTCACAAATGGAGGTGTGTGAAGTCACAGAATGGAGGTGTGTGAAGTCAAAGAATGGAGGTCTGTGAAGTCATAGAATGGAGGTGTATGAAGTCATGGAATGGAGGTTTGTGAAGTCAAACATTGGAAGTGTGTGAAATTACAGAATGGAGGTGTGTGAAGTCATAGAATGGAGGTGTGTGAAGTCATAGAATGGAGGTGTGTCAAGTCACAGAAGGGAGGTGTGTGAAGTGACAGAACGGCGATGTGTGAAGTCACAATGGAGGTGTGTGAAGTCATAGAATGGAGGTGTGTGAAGTCAAAGAATGGAGGTGTGTGAAGTCATAGAATGGAGGTGTGTGAAATCACAGAATGGAGGTGTGAGAAGTCACAGAATGGAGGTGTGTAAAGTGACAGAATTGAGGTGTGTGAAGTCACAGAATGGAGGTGTTTGAAGTCATAGAATGGAGGTGTGTGAAGTCACAGAATGGAGATGTATGAAGTCAGAATAGAGGTATGCGAAGTCATAGAATGGAGGTGCGTTGAGTCAGAATGGAGCTGTGGGAATTCATAGAATGGAGGTGTGTGAAGTCAGATTTGAGGTGTGTGAACTCTTAGAATGGAGGTATGTGAAGTCACAATGGAGGTGTGTGAAGTCATAGAATTGTGGTTTTTGAAATCACAGAATGGAGGTGTGTGGAGTCACAGAATGGAGGTCTGTGAAGTCAGATTGGAGGTGTGTGAAGTCAATGAATGGAGGTGTGTGAACTCAGAAAGGAGTTGTGTGAAGTCATAGAATGGAGCTGTGTGAAATCATAGAATGGAGGTGTGTGAAATCATAGAATGGAAGTGTATGAAGTCAAAGAGTGGAGGTATGTGAAATCACAGAATGGAGGGGTGTGAAGTCAGAATAGAGGTCTGCGAAGTCATAGAATGGAGGTGTGTGAAGTCAGAATGGAGCTATGTGAACTCATAGAATGGAGGTGTGTGCAGTCACAATGGAGATGTGTGAAGTCATAGAATGGTGGTTTTTGAAGTCACAGAATGGAGATATGTGAAGTCATAGAATGGAGGTGTGTGAAGTCAGATTGGAGGTATGTGAAGTCACAGAATGGAGGTGTGTCAACTCAGAAAGGAGGTATGTGAAGTCATAGAATGGAGCTGTGTGAAGTCAAAGAATGGAGGTGTGGGAAATCATAGAATGGAGGTGTGTGAAGTCCCAGAATTGAGGTGTGTGAAGTCAGAATGGAGGTGTGTGAATTCAGAATGGAGGTGTGTGAAGTCATAGATTGGAGGTGTGTGAACTGATAGAACGTAGGTGTGTGAAGTCACAATGTAGGTGTGTGAAGTCATAGAATGGAGGTCTGTGAAGTCATAGAATGTAGGTGTGTGAAATCACAAAATGGAGGTGTGTGAAGTCAAAATGGAGGTGTGTGAAGTCAAAGAATGGACGTGTGTGAAGTCACAATTGTGTGTGAAGTCACAAATGCAGGTGTGTGAAGTCACAGAATGGAGGTGTGTGAAGTCAAAATGGAGGTGTGTGAGGTCAAAGAATGGATGTGTGTGAAGTCATAGAATGGAGGTGTATGAAGTCATGGAATGGAGGTTTGTGATGTCAAACATTGGAAGCGTGTGAAATTACAGAATGGAGGTTTGTGAAGTCATAGAATGGAGGTGTGTGAAGTCAGAGAATGGAGGTGTGTGAAGTCAGATTGCAGGTGTCTGAAGTCATAGAATGGAGGTTTGTGCAGTCATAGATTGGAAGTGTGTGAAGTCATAGCATGGAGGTTGTGAAGTCATAGATTGAAGGTGTGTGGAAGTCATAGTATGGAGGTGTGTGAAGTCAAAGAAAGGAGGTGTGTGAATTCACAGAATGGAGTTGTATGAAGTCACAATGGAGGTGTGTGAAGTCATAGAATGGAGGTGTGTGAAATCAAAGAATGGAGGTTTGTGAAGTCATAGAATGGATTGTGTATGAAATCACAGAATGGAGGTGTGTGAAGTCACAGAATGGAGGTGTGTAAAGTCACAGAGTGGAGGTGTGTGAAGTCACAGAATGGAGGTGTGTGAAGTCATAGAATTGTGGTTTTTGAAACCACAGAATGGAGGTGTGTGGAGTCATAGAATGGAGGTGTGTGAAGTCAGATTGGAGGTGTGTGAAGTCAATGAATGGAGGTGTGT
Source organism: Megascapheus bottae (assembly GCA_024803745.1). Classification (NCBI taxonomy): domain Eukaryota; kingdom Metazoa; phylum Chordata; class Mammalia; order Rodentia; family Geomyidae; genus Megascapheus; species Megascapheus bottae. Next base: position 360,562 of record JANJXV010000422.1, read on the forward strand.
GAACTCAGAAAGGAGTTGTGTGAAGTCATAGAATGGAGCTGTGTGAAATCATAGAATGGAGGTGTGTGAAATCATAGAATGGAGGTATATGAAGTCAAAGAGTGTAGGTATGTGAAATCACAGAATGGAGGGGTGTGAAGTCAGAATAGAGGTCTGCGAAGTCATAGAATGGAGGTGTGTGAAGTCAGAATGGAGCTATGTGAACTCATAGAATGGAGGTGTGTGCAGTCACAATGGAGATGTGTGAAGTCATAGAATGGTGGTTTTTGAAGTCACAGAATGGAGTTGTGTGAAGTCATAGAATGGAGGTGTGTGAAGTCAGATTGGAGGTATGTGAAGTCACAGAATGGAGGTGTGTCAACTCAGAAAGGAGGTATGTGAAGTCATAGAATGGAGGTGTGTGAAGTCAAAGAATGGAGGTGTCGGAAATCATAGAATGGAGGTGTGTGAAGTCACAGAATTGAGGTGTGTGAAGTCAGAATGGAGGTGTGTGAATTCAGAATGGAGGTGTGTGAAGTCATAGAATGGAGGTGTGTGAACTGATAGAACGTAGGTGTGTGAATTCACAATGTAGGTGTGTGTAGTCATAGAATGGAGGTGTGTGAAGTCATAGAATGGAGGTGTGTGAAGTCACAAAATGGAGGTGTGTGAAGTCAAAATGGAGGTGTGTGAAGTCAAAGAATGGACGTGTATGAAGTCACAATTGTGTGTGAAGTCACAAATGCAGGTGTGTGAAGTCACAGAATGGAAGTGTGTGAAGTCAAAATGGAGGTGTGTACGGTCAAAGAATGGATGTGTGTGAAGTCATAGAATGGAGGTGTATGAAGTCATGGAATGGAGGTTTGTGAAGTCATAGAATGAAGGTGTGTGGAAGTCATAGTATGGAGGTGTGTGAAGTCAGATTGCAGGTGTGTGAAGTCATAGAATGGAGGTTTGTGAAGTCATAGAATGGAGGTTGTGAAGTCATAGAATGAAGGTGTGTGGAAGTCATAGTATGGAGGTGTGTGAAGTCACAGAAAGGAGGTGTGTGAATTCACAGAATGGAGTTGTATGAAGTCACAATGGAGGTGTGTGATGTCATAGAATGGAGGTGTGTTAAATCAAAGAATGAAGGTTTGTGAAGTCATAGAATGGATTGTGTGTGAAATCACAGAATGGAGGTGTGTGAAGTCACAGAATGGAGGTGTGTAAAGTCACAGAGTGGAGGTGTGTGACGTCACAGAATGGAGGTGTGTGAAGTCATAGAATGGAGGTGTGTGAAGTCACAGAATGCAGTTGTGTGAAGTCAGAATAGAGGTGTGCGAAGTCATAGAATGGAGGTGTGTGAAGTCAGAATGGAGCTGTGTGAAGTCATAGAATGGAAGTGTGTGAAGTCAGAATGGAGGTGTATGAACTCATAGAATGGAGGTGTATGAAGTCACAATGGAGGAGTGTGAAGTCACAGAATGGATGTGTGTGAACTCAGAAAGGAGGTGTGTGAAGTCATAGAATGGAGGTCTGTGAAGTCATAGAATGGAGGTGTGTGAAATCATAGAATGGAGGTGTGTGAAGTCACAGATTTGAGGTGTGTGAAGGCAGAATGGAGGTGTGTGAAGTCAGAATGGAGGTGTGTGAAGTCAGAGAATAGAGGTGGGTGAAGTCACAATGCAGGTGTGTGAACTCATAGAATGGAGGTGTGTGAAGTCACAATGTAGGTTTCTGAGGTCATAGAATGGAGGTGTGTGAAGTCATAGAATGGAGGTGTGTGAAGTCACAGAATGGAAGTGTGTGATGTCATAGAACGGAGGTATGTGAAGTCACAGAATGGAGGTGTGTAAAGGCATAGAATGGAGGTGTGTGAAGTCATAGAATGGAGGTGTGTGTAGTCATAGAATGGAGGTGTGTGAAGTCACAGAATGCAGTTGTGTGAAGTCAAAATAGAGGTGTGCAAAGTCATAGAAAGGAGGTGTGTGAAGTCAGAATGGAGCTGTGTGAAGTCATAGAATGGAAGTGTGTGAAGTCAGAATGGAGGTGTGTGAACTCATAGAATGGAGGTGTATGAAGTCACAATGGAGGTGTGTGATGTCATAGAATGGATGTGTGTGAACTCAGAAAGGACGTGAGTAAAGTCATAGAATGGAGGTCTGTGAAGTCATAGAATGGAGGTGTGTGAAAACATAGAATGGAGGTGTGTAAAGTCACAGAATTGATATGTGTGAAGTCAGAATGGAGGTGTGTGAAGCCAGAATGGAGGTGGGTGAAGTCAGAGAATGGAGGTGTGTGAAGTCAGATTGCAGGTGTGTGAAGTCATAGAATGGAGGTTTGTGAAGTCATAGATTGGAAGATTGTGAAGTCATAGAATAGAGGTTGTGAAGTCATAGATTGAAGGTGTGTGGAAGTCATAGTATGGAGGTGTGTGAATTCACAGAAAGGAGGTGTGTGAATTCACAGAATGGAGTTGTATGAAGTCACAATGGAGGTGTGTGAAGTCATAGAATGGAGGTGTGTGAAATCAAAGAATGGAGGTTTGTGAAGTCATAGAATGGATTGTGTGTGAAATCACAGAATGGAGGTGTGTGAAGTCACAGAATGGACGTGTGTAAAGTCACAGAGTGGAGGTGTGTGAAGTCACAGAATGGAATTGTGTGAAATCATAGAATGGAGGTGTGTGAAGTCACAGAATGCAGTTGTGTGAAGTCAGAATAGAGGTGTGCGAAGTCATAGAATGGAGGTGTGTGAAGTCAGAATGGAGCTGTGTGAAGTCATAGAATGGAAGTGTGTGAAGTCAGAATTGAGGTGTGTGAACTCATAGAATGGAGGTGTATGAAGTCACAATGCAGGTGTGTGAACTCATAGAATGGAGGTGTGTGAAGTCACAATGTAGGTTTCTGAAGTCATAGAATGGAGGTGTGTGAAGTCACAGAATGGAGGTGTGTGATGTCATAGAATGGAGGTGTGTGAAGTCATAGAATGGGGGTGTGTGAAGTCACAGAATGGAGGTGTGTGAAGTCACACTATGGAGGGGTGTGAACTCAGATTTCAGGTGTGTGAGGTCACAGAATGGAGGTGTGTGAAGTCACACTATGGAGGGGTGTGAAGTCAGATTTGAGGTGTGTGAGGTCACAGAATGGAGGTGTGTGAAGTCATATAACGAGGTGTGTGAAGTCACAGAATGGAGGTGTGTTTAACTCAGAATGGAGGTGTGTGAGTCACAGAATGGAGGTGTGTGAAGTCAAAATTGTGATGTGTGAAGGCACAAATGAAGGTGTGTGAAGCCACAGAATGGAGGTGTGTGAAATCAAAATGGAATTTTGTGAAGTCAAAGAAAGGAGTTTTGTGAAGTCCTAGAATGGATATGTATGAAGTCATGGAATGGAGGTTTGTGAAGTCAAACATTGGAAGTGTGTGAAGTTACAGAATGGAGGTGTGTGAAGTCAGAGAAGGGAGATGTGTGAAGTCATAGATTGGAGGTGAGTGAAGTCAGAATAGAGATGTGTGAAGTCAGAGAATGGAGGTGTGCGAAGTCATAGAAGGTAGGTGTGTGAAGTCATAGAATGTAGGTGTGTGAAGTCATAGAATGGAGGTGTGTGAAGTCACAAAATGGAGTTGTGTGAAGTCAAAATGGAGGTGTGTGAATTCAAAGAATGGACGTGTGTGAAGTCACAATTGTGTGTGAAGTCACAAATGCAGGTGTGTGAAGTCACAGAATGGAGGTGTGTGAAGTCAAAATGGAGGTGTGTGAGGTCAAAGAATGGATGTGTGTGAAGTCATAGAATGGAGGTGTATGAAGTCATGGAATGGAGGTTTGTGATGTCAAACATTGGAAGCGTGTGAAATTACAGAATGGAGGTTTGTGAAGTCATAGAATCGAGGTGTGTGAAGTCAGAGAATGGAGGTGTGTGAAGTCAGATTGCAGGTGTGTGAAGTCATAGAATGGAGGTTTGTGAAGTCATAGATTGCAAGTGTGTGAAGTCATAGCATGGAGGTTGTGAAGTCATAGATTGAAGGTGTGTGGAAGTCATAGTATGGAGGAGTGTGAAGTCAAAGAAAGGAGGTGTGTGAATTCACAGAATGGAGTTGTATGAAGTCACAATGGAGGTGTGTGAAGTCGTAGAATGGAGGTGTGTGAAATCAAAGAATGGAAGTTTGTGAAGTCATAGAATGGATTGTGTATGAAATCACAGAATGGAGGTGTGTGAAGTCACAGAATGGAGGTGTGTAAAGTCACAGAGTGGAGGTGTGTGAAGTCACAGAATGGAGGTGTGTGAAGTCATAGAATTGTGGTTTTTGAAACCACAGAATGGAGGTGTGTGGAGTCATAGAATGGAGGTGTGTGAACTCAGAAAGGAGTTGTGTGAAGTCATAGAATGGAGCTGTGTGAAATCATAGAATGGAGGTGTGTGAAATCATAGAATGGAGGTATATGAAGTCAAAGAGTGGAGGTATGTGAAATCACAGAATGGAGGGGTGTGAAGTCAGAATAGAGGTCTGCGAAGTCATAGAATGGAGGTGTGGGAAGTCAGAATGGAGCTATGTGAACTCATAGAATGGAGGTTTGTGCAGTCACAATGGAGATGTGTGAAGTCATAGAATGGTGGTTTTTGAAGTCACAGAATGGAGATATGTGAAGTCATAGAATGGAGGTGTGTGAAGTCAGATTGGAGGTATGTGAAGTCACAGAATGGAGGTGTGTCAACTCAGAAAGGAGGTATGTGAAGTCATAGAATGGAGGTGTGTGAAGTCAAAGAATGGAGGTGTGGGAAATCATAGAATGGAGGTGTGTGAAGTCCCAGAATTGAGGTGTGTGAAGTCAGAATGGAGGTGTGTGAATTCAGAATGGAGGTGTGTGAAGTCATAGAATGGAGGTGTGTGAACTGATAGAACGTAGGTGTGTGAAGTCACAATGTAGGTGTGTGAAGTCATAGAATGTAGGTGTGTGAAGTCATAGAATGTAGGTGTGTGAAGTCACAAAATGGAGGTGTGTGAAGTCAAAATGGAGGTGTGTGAAGTCAAAGAATGGACGTGTGTGAAGTCACAATTGTGTGTGAAGTCACAAATGCAGGTGTGTGAAGTCACAGAATGGAGGTGTGTGAAGTCAAAATGGAGGTGTGTGAGGTCAAAGAATGGATGTGTGTGAAGTCATAGAATGGAGGTGTATGAAGTCATGGAATGGAGGTTTGTGATGTCAAACATTGGAAGCGTGTGAAATTACAGAATGGAGGTTTGTGAAGTCATAGAATGGAGGTGTGTGAAGTCACAGAATGGAGGTGTGTGAAGTCAGATTGCAGGTGTCTGAAGTCATAGAATGGAGGTTTGTGCAGTCATAGATTGGAAGTGTGTGAAGTCATAGCATGGAGGTTGTGAAGTCATAGATTGAAGGTGTGTGGAAGTCATAGTATGGAGGTGTGTGAAGTCAAAGAAAGGAGGTGTGTGAATTCACAGAATGGAGTTGTATGAAGTCACAATGGAGGTGTGTGAAGTCATAGAATGGAGGTGTGTGAAATCAAAGAATGGAGGTTTGTGAAGTCATAGAATGGATTGTGTATGAAATCACAGAATGGAGGTGTGTGAAGTCACAGAATGGAGGTGTGTAAAGTCACAGAGTGGAGGTGTGTGAAGTCACAGAATGGAGGTGTGTGAAGTCATAGAATTGTGGTTTTTGAAACCACAGAATGGAGGTGTGTGGAGTCATAGAATGGAGGTGTGTGAAGTCAGATTGGAGGTGTGTGAAGTCAATGAATGGAGGTGTGTGAACTCAGAAAGGAGTTGTGTGAAGTCATAGAATGGAGCTGTGTGAAATCATAGAATGGAGGTGTGTGAAATCATAGAATGGAGGTATATGAAGTCAAAGAGTGTAGGTATGTGAAATCACAGAATGGAGGGGTGTGAAGTCAGAATAGAGGTCTGCGAAGTCATAGAATGGAGGTGTGTGAAGTCAGAATGGAGCTATGTGAACTCATAGAATGGAGGTGTGTGCAGTCACAATGGAGATGTGTGAAGTCATAGAATGGTGGTTTTTGAAGTCACAGAATGGAGTTGTGTGAAGTCATAGAATGGAGGTGTGTGAAGTCAGATTGGAGGTATGTGAAGTCACAGAATGGAGGTGTGTCAACTCAGAAAGGAGGTATGTGAAGTCATAGAATGGAGGTGTGTGAAGTCAAAGAATGGAGGTGTCGGAAATCATAGAATGGAGGTGTGTGAAGTCACAGAATTGAGGTGTGTGAAGTCAGAATGGAGGTGTGTGAATTCAGAATGGAGGTGTGTGAAGTCATAGAATGGAGGTGTGTGAACTGATAGAACGTAGGTGTGTGAATTCACAATGTAGGTGTGTGTAGTCATAGAATGGAGGTGTGTGAAGTCATAGAATGGAGGTGTGTGAAGTCACAAAATGGAGGTGTGTGAAGTCAAAATGGAGGTGTGTGAAGTCAAAGAATGGACGTGTATGAAGTCACAATTGTGTGTGAAGTCACAAATGCAGGTGTGTGAAGTCACAGAATGGAAGTGTGTGAAGTCAAAATGGAGGTGTGTACGGTCAAAGAATGGATGTGTGTGAAGTCATAGAATGGAGGTGTATGAAGTCATGGAATGGAGGTTTGTGAAGTCATAGAATGAAGGTGTGTGGAAGTCATAGTATGGAGGTGTGTGAAGTCAGATTGCAGGTGTGTGAAGTCATAGAATGGAGGTTTGTGAAGTCATAGAATGGAGGTTGTGAAGTCATAGAATGAAGGTGTGTGGAAGTCATAGTATGGAGGTGTGTGAAGTCACAGAAAGGAGGTGTGTGAATTCACAGAATGGAGTTGTATGAAGTCACAATGGAGGTGTGTGAAGTCATAGAATGGAGGTGTGTGAAATCAAAGAATGAAGGTTTGTGAAGTCATAGAATGGATTGTGTGTGAAATCACAGAATGGAGGTGTGTGAAGTCACAGAATGGAGGTGTGTAAAGTCACAGAGTGGAGGTGTGTGAAGTCACAGAATGGAGGTGTGTGAAGTCATAGAATGGAGGTGTGTGAAGTCACAGAATGCAGTTGTGTGAAGTCAGAATAGAGGTGTGCGAAGTCATAGAATGGAGGTGTGTGAAGTCAGAATGGAGCTGTGTGAAGTCATAGAATGGAAGTGTGTGAAGTCAGAATGGAGGTGTATGAACTCATAGAATGGAGGTGTATGAAGTCACAATGGAGGAGTGTGAAGTCACAGAATGGATGTGTGTGAACTCAGAAAGGAGGTGTGTGAAGTCATAGAATGGAGGTCTGTGAAGTCATAGAATGGAGGTGTGTGAAATCATAGAATGGAGGTGTGTGAAGTCACAGATTTGAGGTGTGTGAAGGCAGAATGGAGGTGTGTGAAGTCAGAATGGAGGTGTGTGAAGTCAGAGAATAGAGGTGGGTGAAGTCACAATGCAGGTGTGTGAACTCATAGAATGGAGGTGTGTGAAGTCACAATGTAGGTTTCTGAGGTCATAGAATGGAGGTGTGTGAAGTCATAGAATGGAGGTGTGTGAAGTCACAGAATGGAAGTGTGTGATGTCATAGAACGGAGGTATGTGAAGTCACAGAATGGAGGTGTGTAAAGGCATAGAATGGAGGTGTGTGAAGTCATAGAATGGAGGTGTGTGTAGTCATAGAATGGAGGTGTGTGAAGTCACAGAATGCAGTTGTGTGAAGTCAAAATAGAGGTGTGCAAAGTCATAGAAAGGAGGTGTGTGAAGTCAGAATGGAGCTGTGTGAAGTCATAGAATGGAAGTGTGTGAAGTCAGAATGGAGGTGTGTGAACTCATAGAATGGAGGTGTATGAAGTCACAATGGAGGTGTGTGATGTCATAGAATGGATGTGTGTGAACTCAGAAAGGAAGTGAGTAAAGTCATAGAATGGAGGTCTGTGAAGTCATAGAATGGAGGTGTGTGAAATCATAGAATGGAGGTGTGTAAAGTCACAGAATTGATATGTGTGAAGTCAGAATGGAGGTGTGTGAAGCCAGAATGGAGGTGGGTGAAGTCAGAGAATGGAGGTGTGTGAAGTCAGATTGCAGGTGTGTGAAGTCATAGAATGGAGGTTTGTGAAGTCATAGATTGGAAGATTGTGAAGTCATAGAATAGAGGTTGTGAAGTCATAGATTGAAGGTGTGTGGAAGTCATAGTATGGAGGTGTGTGAATTCACAGAAAGGAGGTGTGTGAATTCACAGAATGGAGTTGTATGAAGTCACAATGGAGGTGTGTGAAGTCATAGAATGGAGGTGTGTGAAATCAAAGAATGGAGGTTTGTGAAGTCATAGAATGGATTGTGTGTGAAATCACAGAATGGAGGTGTGTGAAGTCACAGAATGGACGTGTGTAAAGTCACAGAGTGGAGGTGTGTGAAGTCACAGAATGGAATTGTGTGAAATCATAGAATGGAGGTGTGTGAAGTCACAGAATGCAGTTGTGTGAAGTCAGAATAGAGGTGTGCGAAGTCATAGAATGGAGGTGTGTGAAGTCAGAATGGAGCTGTGTGAAGTCATAGAATGGAAGTGTGTGAAGTCAGAATTGAGGTGTGTGAACTCATAGAATGGAGGTGTATGAAGTCACAATGCAGGTGTGTGAACTCATAGAATGGAGGTGTGTGAAGTCACAATGTAGGTTTCTGAAGTCATAGAATGGAGGTGTGTGAAGTCATAGAATGGAGGTGTGTGAAGTCACAGAATGGAGGTGTGTGAAGTCACACTATGGAGGGGTGTGAACTCAGATTTCAGGTGAGTGAGGTCACAAATGGAGGTGTGTGAAGTCATATAACGAGGTGTGTGAAGTCACAGAATGGAGGTGTGTGAAGACACAGAATGGAAGTGTGTGAACTCAGAGTGGAGGTGTGTGAAGTCACAGAATGGAGGTGTGTGAAGTCATAGAATGGAAGTGTGTGAAGTCATAGAACGGAGGTGTGTGAAGTCAGAATGGAGGTGTGTGAAGTCACAAATGGAGGTGTGTTAACTCAGAATGGAGGTGTGTGTGTCACAGAATGGAGGTGTGTGAAGTCAAAATTGTGATGTGTGAAGTCACAAATGGAGGTGTGTGAAGTCACAGAGTGGAGGTGTGTGAAATCAAAATGGAAATTTGTGAAGTCAAAGAAAGGAGTTGTGTGAAGTCATAGAATGGATGTGTATGAAGTCATGGAATGGAGGTTTGTGAAGTCAAACATTGGAAGTGTGTGAAGTTACAGAATGGAGGTGTGTGAAGTCAGAGAAGGGAGATGTGTGAAGTCATAGATTGGAGGTGTGTGAAGTCAGAATAGAGATGTGTGAAGTCAGAGAATAGAGGTGTGCGAAGTCATAGAATGGAGGTGTGTGAAGTCAGAATGCAGATGTGTGAAGTCATAAAATGGAGGTGTGTGAAGTCGTAGAATGGAGGTGTGTGAAGTCACAGAGTTGAGGTGTGTGAAATCATAGAATGGAGGTGTGTGAAGTCAGAGAATGGAGGTGTGTGAAGTCACAGGATGGAGGTGTCTGAAGTCAGAATAGAGGTGTGCGAAGTCATAGAATGGAGGTGTGTGAAGTCAGAATGGATGTGTGTAAACTCATTGAAAGGATGTGTGTGAAGTCAAAATGGAGGTGTGTGAAGTCATAGAATGGTGGCTTTTGAAGTCACAGAATGGAGGTGTGTGAAGTCATAGAATGGATGTTTCTGAAGTAAGAATGCAAGTGTGTGAAGTCATTGAATGGAGGTGTGTGAAGTCAAAATTGAGGTGTGTGAACTCATAGAATGGAGGTATGTGAGCTCATAGAATGGAGGTGTGTGATGTCATGGAATGGAGGTGTGTGAAGTCAAAGAATGGGGTTGTGTGTAGTCAAACAATGGAGGTGTGTGAAGTCACGTAATGGAGGTGTGTGAATTCACAGAATGGAAGTGTGTCAAGTCACAATGGAGGTGTGTGAAGTCAAAGAATGGAGGTGTGTGAAGTCAAAGAATGGAGGTGTGTGAAGTCAAAATTGTGTGTGTGAAGTCACAAATGGAGGTGTGTGAAGTCACAGAATGGAGGTGGGCGAAGTCAAAATGGAGGTGTGTGAAGTGAAAGAATGGAGGTCTGTGAAGTCATAGAATGGAGGTGTATGAAGTCATGGAATGGAGGTTTGTGAAGTCAAACATTGGAAGTGTGTGAAATTACAGAATGGAGGTGTGTGAAGTCATAGAATGGAGGTGTGTGCAGTCATAGAATGGAGGTGTGTCAACTCACAGAAGGGAGGTGTGTGAAGTCACAGAACGGCGATGTGTGAAGTCACAATGGAGGTGTGTGAAGTCATAGAATGAAGGTGTGTGAAGTCAAAGAATGGAGGTGTGTGAAGTCATAGAATGGAGGTGTGTGAAATCACAGAATGGAGGTGTGAGAAGTCACAGAATGGAGGTGTGTAAAGTGACAGAGTTGAGGTGTGTGAAGTCACAGAATGGAGGTGTTTGAAGTCATAGAATGGAGGTGTGTGAAGTCACAGAATGGAGGTGTATGAAGTCAGAATAGAGGTATGCGAAGCCATAGAATGGAGGTGTGTTAATTCTGAATGGAGCTGTGGGAATTCATAGAATGGAGGTGTGTGAAGTCAGATTGGAGGTGTGTGAACTCTTAGAATGGAGGTATGTGAAGTCACAATGGAGGTGTGTGAAGTCATAGAATTGTGGTTTTTGAAATCACAGAATGGAGGTGTGTGGATTCATAGAATGGAGGTGTGTGAAGTCAGATTGGAGGTGTGTGAAGTCAAAGAATGGAGGTGTGTGAAATCAGAAAGGAGTTGTGTGAAGTCATAGAATGCAGCTGTGTGAAATCATAGAATGGAGGTGTGTGAAATCATAGAATGGAGGTGTGTGAAGTCAAAGAGTGGAGGTATGTGAAATCACAGAATGGAGGGGTGTGAAGTCAGAATAGAGGTGTGCGAAGGCATAGAATGGAGGTGTGTGAAGTCAGAATGGAGCTATGTGAACTCATAGAATGGAGGTGTGTGCAGTCACAATGGAGATGTGTGAAGTCATAGAATGGTGCTTTTTGAAGTCACAGAATGGAGGTGTGTGAAGTCATAGAATGGAGGTGTGTGAAGTCAGATTGGAGGTATGTGAAGTCACAGAATGGAGGTGTGTCAACTCAGAAAGGAGGTATGTGAAGTCATAGAATGGAGGTGTGTGAAGTCACAGAATGGAGGTGTGTGAAGTCAAAGAATGGAGGTGTGTGAAGTCACAGAATGCAGTTGTGTGAAGTCAGAATAGAGGTGTGCGAAGTCATAGAATGGATGTGTGTGAAGTCAGAATGGAGCTGTGTGAAGTCATAGAATGAAAGTTTGTGAAGTCAGAATGGAGGTGTGTGAACTCATAGAATGGAGGTGTATGAAGTCACAATGGAGGTGTGTGAAGTCACAGAATGGATGTGTGTGAACTCAGAAAGGAGGTGTGTGAAGTCATAGAATGGAGGTCTGTGAAGTCATAGAATGGAGGTGTGTGAAATCATAGAATGGAGGTGTGTGAAGTCGCAGAATTGAGGTGTGTGAAGTCAGAATGGAGGTGTGTGAAGTCAGAATGGAGGTTTGTGAAGTCAGAGAATGGAGGTGGGTGAAGTCACAATGCAGGTGTGTGAACTCATAGAATGGAGGTGTGTGAAGTCACAATGTAGGTTTCTGAAGTCATAGAATGGAGGTGTGTGAAGTCATAGAATGGAGGTGTGTGAAGTCACAGAATGGAGGTGTGTGAAGTCACACTATGGAGGGGTGTGAACTCAGATTTCATGTGTGTGAGGTCACAAATGGAGGTGTGTGAAGTCATATAACGAGGTGTGTGAAGTCACAGAATGGAGGTGTGTGAAGACACAGAATGGAAGTGTGTGAACTCAGAGTGGAGGTGTGTGAAGTCACAGAATGGAGGTGTGTGAAGTCATAGAATGGAAGTGTGTGAAGTCATAGAACGGAGGTGTGTGAAGTCAGAATGGAGGTGTGTGAAGTCACAAATGGAGGTGTGTTAACTCAGAATGGAGGTGTGTGTGTCACAGAATGGAGGTGTGTGAAGTCAAAATTGTGATGTGTGAAGTCACAAATGGAGGTGTGTGAAGTCACAGAGTGGAGGTGTGTGAAATCAAAATGGAAATTTGTGAAGTCAAAGAAAGGAGTTGTGTGAAGTCATAGAATGGATGTGTATGAAGTCATGGAATGGAGGTTTGTGAAGTCAAACATTGGAAGTGTGTGAAGTTACAGAATGGAGGTGTGTGAAGTCAGAGAAGGGAGATGTGTGAAGTCATAGGTTGGAGGTGTGTGAAGTCAGAATAGAGATGTGTGAAGTCAGAGAATAGAGGTGTGCGAAGTCATAGAATGGAGGTGTGTGAAGTCAGAATGCAGATGTGTGAAGTCATAAAATGGAGGTGTGTGAAGTCGTAGAATGGAGGTGTGTGAAGTCACAGAGTTGAGGTGTGTGAAATCATAGAATGGAGGTGTGTGAAGTCAGAGAATGGAGGTGTGTGAAGTCACAGGATGGAGGTGTCTGAAGTCAGAATAGAGGTGTGCGAAGTCATAGAATGGAGGTGTGTGAAGTCAGAATGGATGTGTGTAAACTCATTGAAAGGATGTGTGTGAAGTCAAAATGGAGGTGTGTGAAGTCATAGAATGGTGGCTTTTGAAGTCACAGAATGGAGGTGTGTGAAGTCATAGAACGGATGTTTCTGAAGTAAGAATGCAAGTGTGTGAAGTCATTGAATGGAGGTGTGTGAAGTCAAAATTGAGGTGTGTGAACTCATAGAATGGAGGTATGTGAGCTCATAGAATGGAGGTGTGTGATGTCATGGAATGGAGGTGTGTGAAGTCAAAGAATGGGGTTGTGTGTAGTCAAACAATGGAGGTGTGTGAAGTCACGTAATGGAGGTGTGTGAATTCACAGAATGGAAGTGTGTCAAGTCACAATGGAGGTGTGTGAAGTCAAAGAATGGAGGTGTGTGAAGTCAAAGAATGGAGGTGTGTGAAGTCAAAATTGTGTGTGTGAAGTCACAAATGGAGGTGTGTGAAGTCACAGAATGGAGGTGGGCGAAGTCAAAATGGAGGTGTGTGAAGTGAAAGAATGGAGGTCTGTGAAGTCATAGAATGGAGGTGTATGAAGTCATGGAATGGAGGTTTGTGAAGTCAAACATTGGAAGTGTGTGAAATTACAGAATGGAGGTGTGTGAAGTCATAGAATGGAGGTGTGTGCAGTCATAGAATGGAGGTGTGTCAACTCACAGAAGGGAGGTGTGTGAAGTCACAGAACGGCGATGTGTGAAGTCACAATGGAGGTGTGAGAAGTCACAGAATGGAGGTGTGTAAAGTGACAGAATTGAGGTGTGTGAAGTCACAGAATGGAGGTGTTTGAAGTCATAGAATGGAGGTGTGTGAAGTCACAGAATGGAGATGTATGAAGTCAGAATAGAGGTATGCGAAGTCATAGAATGGAGGTGCGTTGAGTCAGAATGGATCTGAGGGAATTCATAGAATGGAGGTGTGTGAAGTCAGATTTGAGGTGTGTGAACTCTTAGAATGGAGGTATGTGAAGTCACAATGGAGGTGTGTGAAGTCATAGAATTGTGGTTTTTGAAATCACAGAATGGAGGTGTGTGGAGTCACAGAATGGAGGTCTGTGAAGTCAGATTGGAGGTGTGTGAAGTCAATGAATGGAGGTGTGTGAACTCAGAAAGGAGTTGTGTGAAGTCATAGAATGGAGCTGTGTGAAATCATAGAATGGAGGTGTGTGAAATCATAGAATGGAAGTGTATGAAGTCAAAGAGTGGAGGTATGTGAAATCACAGAATGGAGGGGTGTGAAGTCAGAATAGAGGTCTGCGAAGTCATAGAATGGAGGTGTGTGAAGTCAGAATGGAGCTATGTGAACTCAAAGAATGGAGGTGTGTGCAGTCACAATGGAGATGTGTGAAGTCATAGAATGGTGGTTTTTGAAGTCACAGAATGGAGATATGTGAAGTCATAGAATGGAGGTGTGTGAAGTCAGATTGGAGGTATGTGAAGTCACAGAATGGAGGTGTGTCAACTCATTAAGGAGGTATGTGAAGTCATAGAATGGAGGTGTGTGAAGTCAAAGAATGGAGGTGTGGGAAATCATAGAATGGAGGTGTGTGAAGTCCCAGAATTGAGGTGTGTGAAGTCAGAATGGAGGTGTGTGAATTCAGAATGGAGGTGTGTGAAGTCATAGAATGGAGGTGTGTGAACTGATAGAACGTAGGTGTGTGAAGTCACAATGTAGGTGTGTGAAGTCATAGAATGTAGGTGTGTGAAGTCATAGAATGTAGGTGTGTGAAGTCACAAAATGGAGGTGTGTGAAGTCAAAATGGAGGTGTGTGAAGTCAAAGAATGGACGTGTGTGAAGTCACAATTGTGTGTGAAGTCACAAATGCAGGTGTGTGAAGTCACAGAATGGAGGTGTGTGAAGTCAAAATGGAGGTGTGTGAGGTCAAAGAATGGATGTGTGTGAAGTCATAGAATGGAGGTGTATGAAGTCATGGAATGGAGGTTTGTGATGTCAAACATTGGAAGCGTGTGAAATTACAGAATGGAGGTTTGTGAAGTCATAGAATGGAGGTGTGTGAAGTCAGAGAATGGAGGTGTGTGAAGTCAGATTGCAGGTGTCTGAAGTCATAGAATGGAGGTTTGTGCAGTCATAGATTGGAAGTGTGTGAAGTCATAGCATGGAGGTTGTGAAGTCATAGATTGAAGGTGTGTGGAAGTCATAGTATGGAGGTGTGTGAAGTCAAAGAAAGGAGGTGTGTGAATTCACAGAATGGAGTTGTATGAAGTCACAATGGAGGTGTGTGAAGTCATAGAATGGAGGTGTGTGAAATCAAAGAATGGAGGTTTGTGAAGTCATAGAATGGATTGTGTATGAAATCACAGAATGGAGGTGTGTGAAGTCACAGAATGGAGGTGTGTAAAGTCACAGAGTGGAGGTGTGTGAAGTCACAGAATGGAGGTGTGTGAAGTCATAGAATTGTGGTTTTTGAAACCACAGAATGGAGGTGTGTGGAGTCATAGAATGGAGGTGTGTGAAGTCAGATTGGAGGTGTGTGAAGTCAATGAATGGAGGTGTGTGAACTCAGAAAGGAGTTGTGTGAAGTCATAGAATGGAGCTGTGTGAAATCATAGAATGGAGGTGTGTGAAATCATAGAATGGAGGTATATGAAGTCAAAGAGTGTAGGTATGTGAAATCACAGAATGGAGGGGTGTGAAGTCAGAATAGAGGTCTGCGAAGTCATAGAATGGAGGTGTGTGATGTCAGAATGGAGCTATGTGAACTCATAGAATGGAGGTGTGTGCAGTCACAATGGAGATGTGTGAAGTCATAGAATGGTGGTTTTTGAAGTCAAAGAATGGAGTTGTGTGAAGTCATAGAATGGAGGTGTGTGAAGTCAGATTGGAGGTATGTGAAGTCACAGAATGGAGGTGTGTCAACTCAGAAAGGAGGTATGTGAAGTCATAGAATGGAGGTGTGTGAAGTCAAAGAATGGAGGTGTCGGAAATCATAGAATGGAGGTGTGTGAAGTCACAGAATTGAGGTGTGTGAAGTCAGAATGGAGGTGTGTGAATTCAGAATGGAGGTGTGTGAAGTCATAGAATGGAGGTGTGTGAACTGATAGAACGTAGGTGTGTGAATTCACAATGTAGGTGTGTGTAGTCATAGAATGGAGGTGTGTGAAGTCATAGAATGGAGGTGTGTGAAGTCACAAAATGGAGGTGTGTGAAGTCAAAATGGAGGTGTGTGAAGTCAAAGAATGGACGTGTATGAAGTCACAATTGTGTGTGAAGTCACAAATGCAGGTGTGTGAAGTCACAGAATGGAAGTGTGTGAAGTCAAAATGGAGGTGTGTAAGGTCAAAGAATGGATGTGTGTGAAGTCATAGAATGGAGGTGTATGAAGTCATGGAATGGAGGTTTGTGACGTCAAACATTGGAAGCGTGTGAAATTACAGAGTGGAGGTGTGTGAAGACATAGAATGGAGGTGTGTGAAGTCAGAGAATGGAGGTGTGTGAAGTCAGATTGCAGGTGTGTGAAGTCATAGAATGGAGGTTTGTGAAGTCATAGAATGGAGGTTGTGAAGTCATAGAATGAAGGTGTGTGGAAGTCATAGTATGGAGGTGTGTGAAGTCACAGAAAGGAGGTGTGTGAATTCACAGAATGGAGTTGTATGAAGTCACAATGGAGGTGTGTGAAGTCATAGAATGGAGGTGTGTGAAATCAAAGAATGAAGGTTTGTGAAGTCATAGAATGGATTGTGTGTGAAATCACAGAATGGAGGTGTGTGAAGTCACAGAATGGAGGTGTGTAAAGTCACAGAGTGGAGGTGTGTGAAGTCACAGAATGGAGGTGTGTGAAGTCATAGAATGGAGGTGTGTGAAGTCACAGAATGCAGTTGTGTGAAGTCAGAATAGAGGTGTGCGAAGTCATAGAATGGAGGTGTGTGAAGTCAGAATGGAGCTGTGTGAAGTCATAGAATGGAAGTGTGTGAAGTCAGAATGGAGGTGTATGAACTCATAGAATGGACGTGTATGAAGTCACAATGGAGGAGTGTGAAGTCACAGAATGGATGTGTGTGAACTCAGAAAGGAGGTGTGTGAAGTCATAGAATGGAGGTCTGTGAAGTCATAGAATGGAGGTGTGTGAAATCATAGAATGGAGGTGTGTGAAGTCACAGAATTGAGGTGTGTGAAGGCAGAATGGAGGTGTGTGAAGTCAGAATGGAGGTGTGTGAAGTCAGAGAATAGAGGTGGGTGAAGTCACAATGCAGGTGTGTGAACTCATAGAATGGAGGTGTGTGAAGTCACAATGTAGGTTTCTGAGGTCATAGAATGGAGGTGTGTGAAGTCATAGAATGGAGGTGTGTGAAGTCACAGAATGGAGGTGTGTGATGTCATAGAACGGAGGTATGTGAAGTCACAGAATGGAGGTGTGTAAAGGCATAGAATGGAGGTGTGTGAACTCATAGAATGGAGGTGTGTGAAGTCATAGAATGGAGGTGTGTGAAGTCACAGAATGCAGTTGTGTGAAGTCAAAATAGAGGTGTGCAAAGTCATAGAAAGGAGGTGTGTGAAGTCAGAATGGAGCTGTGTGAAGTCATAGAATGGAAGTGTGTGAAGTCAGAATGGAGGTGTGTGAACTCATAGAATGGAGGTGTATGAAGTCACAATGGAGGTGTGTGATGTCATAGAATGGATGTGTGTGAACTCAGAAAGGAGGTGAGTAAAGTCATAGAATGGAGGTCTGTGAAGTCATAGAATGGAGGTGTGTGAAATCATAGAATGGAGGTGTGTGAAGTCACAGAATTGATATGTGTGAAGTCAGAATGGAGGTGTGTGAAGCCAGAATGGAGGTGGGTGAAGTCAGAGAATGGAGGTGTGTGAAGTCAGATTGCAGGTGTGTGAAGTCATAGAATGGAGGTTTGTGAAGTCATAGATTGGAAGATTGTGAAGTCATAGAATAGAGGTTGTGAAGTCATAGATTGAAGGTGTGTGGAAGTCATAGTATGGAGGTGTGTGAATTCACAGAAAGGAGGTGTGTAAATTCACAGAATGGAGTTGTATGAAGTCACAATGGAGGTGTGTGAAGTCATAGAATGGAGGTGTGTGAAATCAAAGAATGGAGGTTTGTGAAGTCATAGAATGGATTGTGTGTGAAATCACAGAATGGAGGTGTGTGAAGTCACAGAATGGACGTGTGTAAAGTCACAGAGTGGAGGTGTGTGAAGTCACAGAATGGAATTGTGTGAAATCATAGAATGGAGGTGTGTGAAGTCACAGAATGCAGTTGTGTGAAGTCAGAATAGAGGTGTGCGAAGTCATAGAATGGAGGTGTGTGAAGTCAGAATGGAGCTGTGTGAAGTCATAGAATGGAAGTGTGTGAAGTCAGAATTGAGGTGTGTGAACTCATAGAATGGAGGTGTATGAAGTCACAATGGAGGTGTGTGAAGTCACAGAATGGATGTGTGTGAACTCAGAAAGGAGGTGTGTGAAGTCATAGAATGGAGGTCTGTGAAGTCATAGAATGGAGGTGTGTGAAATCATAGAATGGAGGTGTGTGAAGTCACAGAATTGAGGTGTGTGAAGTCAGAATGGAGGTGTGTGAAGTCAGAATGGAGGTTTGTGAAGTCAGAGAATGGAGGTGGGTGAAGTCACAATGCAGGTGTGTGAACTCATAGAATGGAGGTGTGTGAAGTCACAATGTAGGTTTCTGAAGTCATAGAATGGAGGTGTGTGAAGTCATAGAATGGAGGTGTGTGAAGTCACAGAATGGAGGTGTGTGAAGTCACACTATGGAGGGGTGTGAACTCAGATTTCAGGTGTGTGAGGTCACAAATGGAGGTGTGTGAAGTCATATAACGAGGTGTGTGAAGTCACAGAATGGAGGTGTGTGAAGACACAGAATGGAAGTGTGTGAACTCAGAGTGGAGGTGTGTGAAGTCACAGAATGGAGGTGTGTGAAGTCATAGAATGGAAGTGTGTGAAGTCATAGAACGGAGGTGTGTGAAGTCAGAATGGAGGTGTGTGAAGTCACAAATGGAGGTGTGTTAACTCAGAATGGAGGTGTGTGTGTCACAGAATGGAGGTGTGTGAAGTCAAAATTGTGATGTGTGAAGTCACAAATGGAGTTGTGTGAAGTCACAGAGTGGAGGTGTGTGAAATCAAAATGGAAATTTGTGAAGTCAAAGAAAGGAGTTGTGTGAAGTCATAGAATGGATGTGTATGAAGTCATGGAATGGAGGTTTGTGAAGTCAAACATTGGAAGTGTGTGAAGTTACAGAATGGAGGTGTGTGAAGTCAGAGAAGGGAGATGTGTGAAGTCATAGATTGGAGGTGTGTGAAGTCAGAATAGAGATGTGTGAAGTCAGAGAATAGAGGTGTGCGAAGTCATAGAATGGAGGTGTGTGAAGTCAGAATGCAGATGTGTGAAGTCATAAAATGGAGGTGTGTGAAGTCATAGAATGGAGGTGTGTGAAGTCACAGAGTTGAGGTGTGTGAAATCATAGAATGGAGGTGTGTGAAGTCAGAGAATGGAGGTGTGTGAAGTCACAGGATGGAGGTGTGTGAAGTCAGAATAGAGGTGTGCGAAGTCATAGAATGGAGGTGTGTGAAGTCAGAATGGATGTGTGTAAACTCATTGAAAGGATGTGTGTGAAGTCAAAATGGAGGTGTGTGAAGTAATAGAATGGTGGTTTTTGAAGTCACAGAATGGAGGTGTGTGAAGTCATTGAATGGAGGTGTGTGAAGTCAAAATTGAGGTGTGTGAACTCATAGAATGGAGGTATGTGAGCTCATAGAATGGAGGTGTGTGATGTCATGGAATGGAGGTGTGTGAAGTCAAAGAATGGGGTTGTGTGTAGTCAAACAATGGAGGTGTGTGAAGTCACGTAATGGAGGTGTGTGAATTCACAGAATGGAAGTGTGTCAAGTCACAATGGAGGTGTGTGAAGTCAAAGAATGGAGGTGTGTGAAGTCAAAGAATGGAGGTGTGTGAAGTCAAAATTGTGTGTGTGAAGTCACAAATGGAGGTGTGTGAAGTCACAGAATGGAGGTGGGCGAAGTCAAAATGGAGGTGTGTGAAGTGAAAGAATGGAGGTCTGTGAAGTCATAGAATGGAGGTGTATGAAGTCATGGAATGGAGGTTTGTGAAGTCAAACATTGGAAGTGTGTGAAATTACAGAATGGAGGTGTGTGAAGTCATAGAATGGAGGTGTGTGCAGTCATAGAATGGAGGTGTGTCAACTCACAGAAGGGAGGTGTGTGAAGTCACAGAACGGCGATGTGTGAAGTCACAATGGAGGTGTGTGAAGTCATAGAATGAAGGTGTGTGAAGTCAAAGAATGGAGGTGTGTGAAGTCATAGAATGGAGGTGTGTGAAATCACAGAATGGAGGTGTGAGAAGTCACAGAATGGAGGTGTGTAAAGTGACAGAGTTGAGGTGTGTGAAGTCACAGAATGGAGGTGTTTGAAGTCATAGAATGGAGGTGTGTGAAGTCACAGAATGGAGGTGTATGAAGTCAGAATAGAGGTATGCGAAGCCATAGAATGGAGGTGTGTTAATTCTGAATGGAGCTGTGGGAATTCATAGAATGGAGGTGTGTGAAGTCAGATTGGAGGTGTGTGAACTCTTAGAATGGAGGTATGTGAAGTCACAATGGAGGTGTGTGAAGTCATAGAATTGTGGTTTTTGAAATCACAGAATGGAGGTGTGTGGATTCATAGAATGGAGGTGTGTGAAGTCAGATTGGAGGTGTGTGAAGTCAAAGAATGGAGGTGTGTGAAATCAGAAAGGAGTTGTGTGAAGTCATAGAATGCAGCTGTGTGAAATCATAGAATGGAGGTGTGTGAAATCATAGAATGGAGGTGTGTGAAGTCAAAGAGTGGAGGTATGTGAAATCACAGAATGGAGGGGTGTGAAGTCAGAATAGAGGTGTGCGAAGGCATAGAATGGAGGTGTGTGAAGTCAGAATGGAGCTATGTGAACTCATAGAATGGAGGTGTGTGCAATCACAATGGAGATGTGTGAAGTCATAGAATGGTGGTTTTTGAAGTCACAGAATGGAGGTGTGTGAAGTCATAGAATGGAGGTGTGTGAAGTCAGATTGGAGGTATGTGAAGTCACAGAATGGAGGTGTGTCAACTCAGAAAGGAGGTATGTGAAGTCATAGAATGGAGGTGTGTGAAGTCACAGAATGGAGGTGTGTGAAGTCAAAGAATGGAGGTGTGTGAAGTCACAATGGAGGTGTGTGATGTCATAGAATGGATGTGTGTGAACTCAGAAAGGAGGTGAGTAAAGTCATAGAATGGAGGTCTGTGAAGTCATAGAATGGAGGTGTGTGAAATCATAGAATGGAGGTGTGTGAAGTCACAGAATTGATATGTGTGAAGTCAGAATGGAGGTGTGTGAAGCCAGAATGGAGGTGGGTGAAGTCAGAGAATGGAGGTGTGTGAAGTCAGATTGCAGGTGTGTGAAGTCATAGAATGGAGGTTTGTGAAGTCATAGAATGGAGGTTGTGAAGTCATAGAATGAAGGTGTGTGGAAGTCATAGTATGGAGGTGTGTGAAGTCACAGAAAGGAGGTGTGTGAATTCACAGAATGGAGTTGTATGAAGTCACAATGGAGGTGTGTGAAGTCATAGAATGGAGGTGTGTGAAATCAAAGAATGAAGGTTTGTGAAGTCATAGAATGGATTGTGTGTGAAATCACAGAATGGAGGTGTGTGAAGTCACAGAATGGAGGTGTGTAAAGTCACAGAGTGGAGGTGTGTGAAGTCACAGAATGGAGGTGTGTGAAGTCATAGAATGGAGGTGTGTGAAGTCACAGAATGCAGTTGTGTGAAGTCAGAATAGAGGTGTGCGAAGTCATAGAATGGAGGTGTGTGAAGTCAGAATGGAGCTGTGTGAAGTCATAGAATGGAAGTGTGTGAAGTCAGAATGGAGGTGTATGAACTCATAGAATGGACGTGTATGAAGTCACAATGGAGGAGTGTGAAGTCACAGAATGGATGTGTGTGAACTCAGAAAGGAGGTGTGTGAAGTCATAGAATGGAGGTCTGTGAAGTCATAGAATGGAGGTGTGTGAAATCATAGAATGGAGGTGTGTGAAGTCACAGAATTGAGGTGTGTGAAGGCAGAATGGAGGTGTGTGAAGTCAGAATGGAGGTGTGTGAAGTCAGAGAATAGAGGTGGGTGAAGTCACAATGCAGGTGTGTGAACTCATAGAATGGAGGTGTGTGAAGTCACAATGTAGGTTTCTGAGGTCATAGAATGGAGGTGTGTGAAGTCATAGAATGGAGGTGTGTGAAGTCACAGAATGGAGGTGTGTGATGTCATATAACGGAGGTATGTGAAGTCACAGAATGGAGGTGTGTAAAGGCATAGAATGGAGGTGTGTGAAGTCATAGAATGGAGGTGTGTGAAGTCATAGAATGGAGGTGTGTGAAGTCACAGAATGCAGTTGTGTGAAGTCAAAATAGAGGTGTGCAAAGTCATAGAAAGGAGGTGTGTGAAGTCAGAATGGAGCTGTGTGAAGTCATAGAATGGAAGTGTGTGAAGTCAGAATGGAGGTGTGTGAACTCATAGAATGGAGGTGTATGAAGTCACAATGGAGGTGTGTGATGTCATAGAATGGATGTGTGTGAACTCAGAAAGGAGGTGAGTAAAGTCATAGAATGGAGGTCTGTGAAGTCATAGAATGGAGGTGTGTGAAATCATAGAATGGAGGTGTGTGAAGTCACAGAATTGATATGTGTGAAGTCAGAATGGAGGTGTGTGAAGCCAGAATGGAGGTGGGTGAAGTCAGAGAATGGAGGTGTGTGAAGTCAGATTGCAGGTGTGTGAAGTCATAGAATGGAGGTTTGTGAAGTCATAGATTGGAAGATTGTGAAGTCATAGAATAGAGGTTGTGAAGTCATAGATTGAAGGTGTGTGGAAGTCATAGTATGGAGGTGTGTGAATTCACAGAAAGGAGGTGTGTAAATTCACAGAATGGAGTTGTATGAAGTCACAATGGAGGTGTGTGAAGTCATAGAATGGAGGTGTGTGAAATCAAAGAATGGAGGTTTGTGAAGTCATAGAATGGATTGTGTGTGAAATCACAGAATGGAGGTGTGTGAAGTCACAGAATGGACGTGTGTAAAGTCACAGAGTGGAGGTGTGTGAAGTCACAGAATGGAATTGTGTGAAATCATAGAATGGAGGTGTGTGAAGTCACAGAATGCAGTTGTGTGAAGTCAGAATAGAGGTGTGCGAAGTCATAGAATGGAGGTGTGTGAAGTCAGAATGGAGCTGTGTGAAGTCATAGAATGGAAGTGTGTGAAGTCAGAATTGAGGTGTGTGAACTCATAGAATGGAGGTGTATGAAGTCACAATGGAGGTGTGTGAAGTCACAGAATGGATGTGTGTGAACTCAGAAAGGAGGTGTGTGAAGTCATAGAATGGAGGTCTGTGAAGTCATAGAATGGAGGTGTGTGAAATCATAGAATGGAGGTGTGTGAAGTCACAGAATTGAGGTGTGTGAAGTCAGAATGGAGGTGTGTGAAGTCAGAATGGAGGTTTGTGAAGTCAGAGAATGGAGGTGGGTGAAGTCACAATGCAGGTGTGTGAACTCATAGAATGGAGGTGTGTGAAGTCACAATGTAGGTTTCTGAAGTCATAGAATGGAGGTGTGTGAAGTCATAGAATGGAGGTGTGTGAAGTCACAGAATGGAGGTGTGTGAAGTCACACTATGGAGGGGTGTGAACTCAGATTTCAGGTGTGTGAGGTCACAAATGGAGGTGTGTGAAGTCATATAACGAGGTGTGTGAAGTCACAGAATGGAGGTGTGTGAAGACACAGAATGGAAGTGTGTGAACTCAGAGTGGAGGTGTGTGAAGTCACAGAATGGAGGTGTGTGAAGTCATAGAATGGAAGTGTGTGAAGTCATAGAACGGAGGTGTGTGAAGTCAGAATGGAGGTGTGTGAAGTCACAAATGGAGGTGTGTTAACTCAGAATGGAGGTGTGTGTGTCACAGAATGGAGGTGTGTGAAGTCAAAATTGTGATGTGTGAAGTCACAAATGGAGTTGTGTGAAGTCACAGAGTGGAGGTGTGTGAAATCAAAATGGAAATTTGTGAAGTCAAAGAAAGGAGTTGTGTGAAGTCATAGAATGGATGTGTATGAAGTCATGGAATGGAGGTTTGTGAAGTCAAACATTGGAAGTGTGTGAAGTTACAGAATGGAGGTGTGTGAAGTCAGAGAAGGGAGATGTGTGAAGTCATAGATTGGAGGTGTGTGAAGTCAGAATAGAGATGTGTGAAGTCAGAGAATAGAGGTGTGCGAAGTCATAGAATGGAGGTGTGTGAAGTCAGAATGCAGATGTGTGAAGTCATAAAATGGAGGTGTGTGAAGTCATAGAATGGAGGTGTGTGAAGTCACAGAGTTGAGGTGTGTGAAATCATAGAATGGAGGTGTGTGAAGTCAGAGAATGGAGGTGTGTGAAGTCACAGGATGGAGGTGTGTGAAGTCAGAATAGAGGTGTGCGAAGTCATAGAATGGAGGTGTGTGAAGTCAGAATGGATGTGTGTAAACTCATTGAAAGGATGTGTGTGAAGTCAAAATGGAGGTGTGTGAAGTAATAGAATGGTGGTTTTTGAAGTCACAGAATGGAGGTGTGTGAAGTCATTGAATGGAGGTGTGTGAAGTCAAAATTGAGGTGTGTGAACTCATAGAATGGAGGTATGTGAGCTCATAGAATGGAGGTGTGTGATGTCATGGAATGGAGGTGTGTGAAGTCAAAGAATGGGGTTGTGTGTAGTCAAACAATGGAGGTGTGTGAAGTCACGTAATGGAGGTGTGTGAATTCACAGAATGGAAGTGTGTCAAGTCACAATGGAGGTGTGTGAAGTCAAAGAATGGAGGTGTGTGAAGTCAAAGAATGGAGGTGTGTGAAGTCAAAATTGTGTGTGTGAAGTCACAAATGGAGGTGTGTGAAGTCACAGAATGGAGGTGGGCGAAGTCAAAATGGAGGTGTGTGAAGTGAAAGAATGGAGGTCTGTGAAGTCATAGAATGGAGGTGTATGAAGTCATGGAATGGAGGTTTGTGAAGTCAAACATTGGAAGTGTGTGAAATTACAGAATGGAGGTGTGTGAAGTCATAGAATGGAGGTGTGTGCAGTCATAGAATGGAGGTGTGTCAACTCACAGAAGGGAGGTGTGTGAAGTCACAGAACGGCGATGTGTGAAGTCACAATGGAGGTGTGTGAAGTCATAGAATGAAGGTGTGTGAAGTCAAAGAATGGAGGTGTGTGAAGTCATAGAATGGAGGTGTGTGAAATCACAGAATGGAGGTGTGAGAAGTCACAGAATGGAGGTGTGTAAAGTGACAGAGTTGAGGTGTGTGAAGTCACAGAATGGAGGTGTTTGAAGTCATAGAATGGAGGTGTGTGAAGTCACAGAATGGAGGTGTATGAAGTCAGAATAGAGGTATGCGAAGCCATAGAATGGAGGTGTGTTAATTCTGAATGGAGCTGTGGGAATTCATAGAATGGAGGTGTGTGAAGTCAGATTGGAGGTGTGTGAACTCTTAGAATGGAGGTATGTGAAGTCACAATGGAGGTGTGTGAAGTCATAGAATTGTGGTTTTTGAAATCACAGAATGGAGGTGTGTGGATTCATAGAATGGAGGTGTGTGAAGTCAGATTGGAGGTGTGTGAAGTCAAAGAATGGAGGTGTGTGAAATCAGAAAGGAGTTGTGTGAAGTCATAGAATGCAGCTGTGTGAAATCATAGAATGGAGGTGTGTGAAATCATAGAATGGAGGTGTGTGAAGTCAAAGAGTGGAGGTATGTGAAATCACAGAATGGAGGGGTGTGAAGTCAGAATAGAGGTGTGCGAAGGCATAGAATGGAGGTGTGTGAAGTCAGAATGGAGCTATGTGAACTCATAGAATGGAGGTGTGTGCAATCACAATGGAGATGTGTGAAGTCATAGAATGGTGGTTTTTGAAGTCACAGAATGGAGGTGTGTGAAGTCATAGAATGGAGGTGTGTGAAGTCAGATTGGAGGTATGTGAAGTCACAGAATGGAGGTGTGTCAACTCAGAAAGGAGGTATGTGAAGTCATAGAATGGAGGTGTGTGAAGTCACAGAATGGAGGTGTGTGAAGTCAAAGAATGGAGGTGTGTGAAGTCACAATGGAGGTGTGTGATGTCATAGAATGGATGTGTGTGAACTCAGAAAGGAGGTGAGTAAAGTCATAGAATGGAGGTCTGTGAAGTCATAGAATGGAGGTGTGTGAAATCATAGAATGGAGGTGTGTGAAGTCACAGAATTGATATGTGTGAAGTCAGAATGGAGGTGTGTGAAGCCAGAATGGAGGTGGGTGAAGTCAGAGAATGGAGGTGTGTGAAGTCAGATTGCAGGTGTGTGAAGTCATAGAATGGAGGTTTTTGAAGTCATAGATTGGAAGATTGTGAAGTCATAGAATAGAGGTTGTGAAGTCATAGATTGAAGGTGTGTGGAAGTCATAGTATGGAGGTGTGTGAATTCACAGAAAGGAGGTGTGTGAATTCACAGAATGGAGTTGTATGAAGTCACAATGGAGGTGTGTGAAGTCATAGAATGGAGATGTGTGAAATCAAAGAATGGAGGTTTGTGAAGTCATAGAATGGATTGTGTGTGAAATCACAGAATGGAGGTGTGTGAAGTCACAGAATGGACGTGTGTAAAGTCACAGAGTGGAGGTGTGTGAAGTCACAGAATGGAATTGTGTGAAATCATAGAATGGAGGTGTGTGAAGTCACAGAATGCAGTTGTGTGAAGTCAGAATAGAGGTGTGCGAAGTCATAGAATGGAGGTGTGTGAAGTCAGAATGGAGCTGTGTGAAGTCATAGAATGGAAGTGTGTGAAGTCAGAATTGAGGTGTGTGAACTCATAGAATGGAGGTGTATGAAGTCACAATGGAGGTGTGTGAAGTCACAGAATGGATGTGTGTGAACTCAGAAAGGAGGTGTGTGAAGTCATAGAATGGAGGTCTGTGAAGTCATAGAATGGAGGTGTGTGAAATCATAGAATGGAGGTGTGTGAAGTCACAGAATTGAGGTGTGTGAAGTCAGAATGGAGGTGTGTGAAGTCAGAATGGAGGTTTGTGAAGTCAGAGAATGGAGGTGGGTGAAGTCACAATGCAGGTGTGTGAACTCATAGAATGGAGGTGTGTGAAGTCACAATGTAGGTTTCTGAAGTCATAGAATGGAGGTGTGTGAAGTCATAGAATGGAGGTGTGTGAAGTCACAGAATGGAGGTGTGTGAAGTTACACTATGGAGGGGTGTGAACTCAGATTTCAGGTGTGTGAGGTCACAAATGGAGGTGTGTGAAGTCATATAACGAGGTGTGTGAAGTCACAGAATGGAGGTGTGTGAAGTCACAAATGGAGGTGTGTTAACTCAGAATGGAGGTGTGTGTGTCACAGAATGGAGGTGTGTGAAGTCAAAATTGTGATGTGTGAAGTCACAAATGGAGGTGTGTGAAGTCACAGAGTGGAGGTGTGTGAAATCAAAATGGAAATTTGTGAAGTCAAAGAAAGGAGTTTTGTGAAGTCATAGAATGGATGTGTATGAAGTCATGGAATGGAGGTTTGTGAAGTCAAACATTGGAAGTGTGTGAAGTTACAGAATGGAGCTGTGTGAAGTCAGAGAAGGGAGATGTGTGAAGTCATAGATTGGAGGTGTGTGAAGTCAGAATAGAGATGTGTGAAGTCAGAGAATAGAGGTGTGCGAAGTCATAGAATGGAGGTGTGTGAAGTCAGAATGCAGATGTGTGAAGTCATAAAATGGAGGTGTGTGAAGTCATAGAATGGAGGTGTGTGAAGTCACAGAGTTGAGGTGTGTGAAATCATAGAATGGAGGTGTGTGAAGTCAGA
This sequence comes from Megascapheus bottae, assembly GCA_024803745.1. Taxonomy (NCBI): domain Eukaryota; kingdom Metazoa; phylum Chordata; class Mammalia; order Rodentia; family Geomyidae; genus Megascapheus; species Megascapheus bottae. Next base: position 387,917 of record JANJXV010000422.1, read on the forward strand.
GAATGGAGGTGTGTGAAGTCACAGGATGGAAGTGTGTGAAGTCAGAATAGAGGTGTGCGAAGTCATAGAATGGAGGTGTGTGAAGTCAGAATGGATGTGTGTAAACTCATTGAAAGGATGTGTGTGAAGTCAAAATGGAGGTGTGTGAAGTCATAGAATGGTGGTTTTTGAAGTCACAGAATGGAGGTGTGTGAAGTCATAGAATGGATGTTTCTGAAGTAAGAATGCAAGTGTGTGAAGTCATTGAATGGAGGTGTGTGAAGTCAAAATTGAGGTGTGTGAACTCATAGAATGGAGGTATGTGAGCTCATAGAATGGAGGTGTGTGATGTCATGGAATGGAGGTGTGTGAAGTCAAAGAATGGGGTTGTGTGTAGTCAAACAATGGAGGTGTGTGAAGTCACGTAATGGAGGTGTGTGAATTCACAGAATGGAAGTGTGTCAAGTCACAATGGAGGTGTGTGAAGTCAAAGAATGGAGGTGTGTGAAGTCAAAGAATGGAGGTGTGTGAAGTCAAAATTGTGTGTGTGAAGTCACAAATGGAGGTGTGTGAAGTCACAGAATGGAGGTGGGCGAAGTCAAAATGGAGGTGTGTGAAGTGAAAGAATGGAGGTCTGTGAAGTCATAGAATGGAGGTGTATGAAGTCATGGAATGGAGGTTTGTGAAGTCAAACATTGGAAGTGTGTGAAATTACAGAATGGAGGTGTGTGAAGTCATAGAATGGAGGTGTGTGCAGTCATAGAATGGAGGTGTGTCAACTCACAGAAGGGAGGTGTGTGAAGTCACAGAACGGCGATGTGTGAAGTCACAATGGAGGTGTGTGAAGTCATAGAATGAAGGTGTGTGAAGTCAAAGAATGGAGGTGTGTGAAGTCATAGAATGGAGGTGTGTGAAATCACAGAATGGAGGTGTGAGAAGTCACAGAATGGAGGTGTGTAAAGTGACAGAGTTGAGGTGTGTGAAGTCACAGAATGGAGGTGTTTGAAGTCATAGAATGGAGGTGTGTGAAGTCACAGAATGGAGGTGTATGAAGTCAGAATAGAGGTATGCGAAGCCATAGAATGGAGGTGTGTTAATTCTGAATGGAGCTGTGGGAATTCATAGAATGGAGGTGTGTGAAGTCAGATTGGAGGTGTGTGAACTCTTAGAATGGAGGTATGTGAAGTCACAATGGAGGTGTGTGAAGTCATAGAATTGTGGTTTTTGAAATCACAGAATGGAGGTGTGTGGATTCATAGAATGGAGGTGTGTGAAGTCAGATTGGAGGTGTGTGAAGTCAAAGAATGGAGGTGTGTGAAATCAGAAAGGAGTTGTGTGAAGTCATAGAATGCAGCTGTGTGAAATCATAGAATGGAGGTGTGTGAAATCATAGAATGGAGGTGTGTGAAGTCAAAGAGTGGAGGTATGTGAAATCACAGAATGGAGGGGTGTGAAGTCAGAATAGAGGTGTGCGAAGGCATAGAATGGAGGTGTGTGAAGTCAGAATGGAGCTATGTGAACTCATAGAATGGAGGTGTGTGCAATCACAATGGAGATGTGTGAAGTCATAGAATGGTGGTTTTTGAAGTCACAGAATGGAGGTGTGTGAAGTCATAGAATGCAGGTGTGTGAAGTCAGATTGGAGGTATGTGAAGTCACAGAATGGAGGTGTGTCAACTCAGAAAGGAGGTATGTGAAGTCATAGAATGGAGGTGTGTGAAGTCACAGAATGGAGGTGTGTGAAGTCAAAGAATGGAGGTGTGTGAAGTCACAGAATGCAGTTGGGTGAAGTCAGAATAGAGGTGTGCGAAGTCATAGAATGGATGTGTGTGAAGTCAGAATGGAGCTGTGTGAAGTCATAGAATGAAAGTGTGTGAAGTCAGAATGGAGGTGTGTGAACTCATAGAATGGAGGTGTATGAAGTCACAATGGAGGTGTGTGAAGTCACAGAATGGATGTGTGTGAACTCAGAAAGGAGGTGTGTGAAGTCATAGAATGGAGGTCTGTGAAGTCATAGAATGGAGGTGTGTGAAATCATAGAATGGAGGTGTGTGAAGTCACAGAATTGAGGTGTGTGAAGTCAGAATGGAGGTGTGTGAAAACAGAATGGAGGTGTGTGAAGTCAGAGAATTGAGGTGGGTGAAGTCACAATGCAGGTGTGTGAACTCATAGAATGGAGGTGTGTGAAGTCACAATGTAGGTTTCTGAAGTCATAGAATGGAGGTGTGTGAAGTCATAGAATGGAGGTGTGTTTAGTCACAGAATGGAGGTGTGTGATGTCATAGAACGGAGGTATGTGAAGTCACAGAATGGAGGTGTGTAAAGGCATAGAATGGAGGTGTGTGAAGTCATAGAATGGAGGTGTGTGAAGTCATAGAATGGAGGTGTGTGAAGTCACAGAATGCAGTTGTGTGAAGTCAAAATAGAGGTGTGCGAAGTCATAGAAAGAAGGTGTGTGAAGTCAGAATGGAGCTGCGTGAAGTCATAGAATGGAAGTGTGTGAAGTCAGAATGGAGGTGTGTGAACTCATAGAATGGAGGTGTATGAAGTCACAATGGAGGTGTGTGATGTCATAGAATGGATGTGTGTGAACTCAGAAAGGAGGTGAGTAAAGTCATAGAATGGAGGTCTGTGAAGTCACAGAATGGAGGTGTGTAAAGTCACAGAATGGAGGTGTGGGAAGTCACAGAATGGAGGTGTGTGAAGTCATAGAATGGAGGTGTGTGAAGTCACAGAATGCAGTTGTGTGAAGTCAGAATAGAGGTGTGCGAAATCATAGAATGGAGGTGTGTGAAGTCATAGAATGGAGGTTTGTGATGTCATAGATTGGAAGATTGTGAAGTCATAGAATAGAGGTTGTGAAGTCATAGATTGAAGGTGTGTGGAAGTCATAGTGTGGAGGTGTGTGAATTCACAGAAAGGAGGTGTGTGAATTCACAGAATGGAGTTGTATGAAGTCACAATGGAGGTGTGTGAAGTCATAGAATGGAGGTGTGTGAAATCAAAGAATGGAGGTTTGTGAAGTCATAGAATGGATTGTGTGTGAAATCACAGAATGGAGGTGTGTGAAGTCACAGAATGGACGTGTGTAAAGTCACAGAGTGGAGGTGTGTGAAGTCACAGAATGGAATTGTGTGAAATCATAGAATGGAGGTGTGTGAAGTCACAGAATGCAGTTGTGTGAAGTCAGAATAGAGGTGTGCGAAGTCATAGAATGGAGGTGTGTGAAGTCAGAATGGAGCTGTGTGAAGTCATAGAATGGAAGTGTGTGAAGTCAGAATTGAGGTGTGTGAACTCATAGAATGGAGGTGTATGAAGTCACAATGGAGGTGTGTGAAGTCACAGAATGGATGTGTGTGAACTCAGAAAGGAGGTGTGTGAAGTCATAGAATGGAGGTCTGTGAAGTCATAGAATGGAGGTGTGTGAAATCATAGAATGGAGGTGTGTGAAGTCACAGAATTGAGGTGTGTGAAGTCAGAATGGAGGTGTGTGAAGTCAGAATGGAGGTTTGTGAAGTCAGAGAATGGAGGTGGGTGAAGTCACAATGCAGGTGTGTGAACTCATAGAATGGAGGTGTGTGAAGTCACAATGTAGGTTTCTGAAGTCATAGAATGGAGGTGTGTGAAGTCATAGAATGGAGGTGTGTGAAGTCACAGAATGGAGGTGTGTGAAGTCACACTATGGAGGGGTGTGAACTCAGATTTCAGGTGTGTGAGGTCACAAATGGAGGTGTGTGAAGTCATATAACGAGGTGTGTGAAGTCACAGAATGGAGGTGTGTGAAGACACAGAATGGAAGTGTGTGAACTCAGAGTGGAGGTGTGTGAAGTCACAGAATGGAGGTGTGTGAAGTCATAGAATGGAAGTGTGTGAAGTCATAGAACGGAGGTGTGTGAAGTCAGAATGGAGGTGTGTGAAGTCACAAATGGAGGTGTGTTAACTCAGAATGGAGGTGTGTGTGTCACAGAATGGAGGTGTGTGAAGTCAAAATTGTGATGTGTGAAGTCACAAATGGAGGTGTGTGAAGTCACAGAGTGGAGGTGTGTGAAATCAAAATGGAAATTTGTGAAGTCAAAGAAAGGAGTTGTGTGAAGTCATAGAATGGATGTGTATGAAGTCATGGAATGGAGGTTTGTGAAGTCAAACATTGGAAGTGTGTGAAGTTACAGAATGGAGGTGTGTGAAGTCAGAGAAGGGAGATGTGTGAAGTCATAGATTGGAGGTGTGTGAAGTCAGAATAGAGATGTGTGAAGTCAGAGAATAGAGGTGTGCGAAGTCATAGAATGGAGGTGTGTGAAGTCAGAATGCAGATGTGTGAAGTCATAAAATGGAGGTGTGTGAAGTCATAGAATGGAGGTGTGTGAAGTCACAGAGTTGAGGTGTGTGAAATCATAGAATGGAGGTGTGTGAAGTCAGAGAATGGAGGTGTGTGAAGTCACAGGATGGAGGTGTGTGAAGTCAGAATAGAGGTGTGCGAAGTCATAGAATGGAGGTGTGCGAAGTCAGAATGGATGTGTGTAAACTCATTGAAAGGATGTGTGTGAAGTCAAAATGGAGGTGTGTGAAGTCATAGAATGGTGGTTTTTGAAGTCACAGAATGGAGGTGTGTGAAGTCATAGAATGGATGTTTCTGAAGTAAGAATGCAAGTGTGTGAAGTCATTGAATGGAGGTGTGTGAAGTCAAAATTGAGGTGTGTGAACTCATAGAATGGAGGTATGTGAGCTCATAGAATGGAGGTGTGTGATGTCATGGAATTGAGGTGTGTGAAGTCAAAGAATGGGGTTGTGTGTAGTCAAACAATGGAGGTGTGTGAAGTCACGTAATGGAGGTGTGTGAATTCACAGAATGGAAGTGTGTCAAGTCACAATGGAGGTGTGTGAAGTCAAAGAATGGAGGTGTGTGAAGTCAAAGAATGGAGGTGTGTGAAGTCAAAATTGTGTGTGTGAAGTCACAAATGGAGGTGTGTGAAGTCACAGAATGGAGGTGGGCGAAGTCAAAATGGAGGTGTGTGAAGTGAAAGAATGGAGGTCTGTGAAGTCATAGAATGGAGGTGTATGAAGTCATGGAATGGAGGTTTGTGAAGTCAAACATTGGAAGTGTGTGAAATTACAGAATGGAGGTGTGTGAAGTCATAGAATGGAGGTGTGTGCAGTCATAGAATGGAGGTGTGTCAACTCACAGAAGGGAGGTGTGTGAAGTCACAGAACGGCGATGTGTGAAGTCACAATGGAGGTGTGTGAAGTCATAGAATGAAGGTGTGTGAAGTCAAAGAATGGAGGTGTGTGAAGTCATAGAATGGAGGTGTGTGAAATCACAGAATGGAGGTGTGAGAAGTCACAGAATGGAGGTGTGTAAAGTGACAGAGTTGAGGTGTGTGAAGTCACAGAATGGAGGTGTTTGAAGTCATAGAATGGAGGTGTGTGAAGTCACAGAATGGAGGTGTATGAAGTCAGAATAGAGGTATGCGAAGCCATAGAATGGAGGTGTGTTAATTCTGAATGGAGCTGTGGGAATTCATAGAATGGAGGTGTGTGAAGTCAGATTGGAGGTGTGTGAACTCTTAGAATGGAGGTATGTGAAGTCACAATGGAGGTGTGTGAAGTCATAGAATTGTGGTTTTTGAAATCACAGAATGGAGGTGTGTGGATTCATAGAATGGAGGTGTGTGAAGTCAGATTGGAGGTGTGTGAAGTCAAAGAATGGAGGTGTGTGAAATCAGAAAGGAGTTGTGTGAAGTCATAGAATGCAGCTGTGTGAAATCATAGAATGGAGGTGTGTGAAATCATAGAATGGAGGTGTGTGAAGTCAAAGAGTGGAGGTATGTGAAATCACAGAATGGAGGGGTGTGAAGTCAGAATAGAGGTGTGCGAAGGCATAGAATGGAGGTGTGTGAAGTCAGAATGGAGCTATGTGAACTCATAGAATGGAGGTGTGTGCAGTCACAATGGAGATGTGTGAAGTCATAGAATGGTGGTTTTTGAAGTCACAGAATGGAGGTGTGTGAAGTCATAGAATGGAGGTGTGTGAAGTCAGATTGGAGGTATGTGAAGTCACAGAATGGAGGTGTGTCAACTCAGAAAGGAGGTATATGAAGTCATAGAATGGAGGTGTGTGAAGTCACAGAATGGAGGTGTGTGAAGTCAAAGAATGGAGGTGTATGAAGTCACAGAATGCAGTTGTGTGAAGTCAGAATAGAGGTGTGCGAAGTCATAGAATGGATGTGTGTAAAGTCAGAATGGAGCTGTGTGAAGTCATAGAATGAAAGTGTGTGAAGTCAGAATGGAGGTGTGTGAACTCATAGAATGGAGGTGTATGAAGTCACAATGGAGGTGTGTGAAGTCACAGAATGGATGTGTGTGAACTCAGAAAGGAGGTGTGTGAAGTCATAGAATGGAGGTCTGTGAAGTCATAGAATGGAGGTGTGTGAAATCATAGAATGGAGGTGTGTGAAGTCACAGAATTGAGGTGTGTGAAGTCAGAATGGAGGTGTGTGAAAACAGAATGGAGGTGTGTGAAGTCAGAGAATTGAGGTGGGTGAAGTCACAATGCAGGTGTGTGAACTCATAGAATGGAGGTGTGTGAAGTCACAATGTAGGTTTCTGAAGTCATAGAATGGAGGTGTGTGAAGTCATAGAATGGAGGTGTGTTTAGTCACAGAATGGAGGTGTGTGATGTCATAGAACGGAGGTATGTGAAGTCACAGAATGGAGGTGTGTAAAGGCATAGAATGGAGGTGTGTGAAGTCATAGAATAGAGGTGTGTGAAGTCATAGAATGGAGGTGTGTGAAGTCACAGAATGCAGTTGTGTGAAGTCAAAATAGAGGTGTGCGAAGTCATAGAAAGGAGGTGTGTGAAGTCAGAATGGAGCTGTGTGAAGTCATAGAATGGAAGTGTGTGAAGTCAGAATGGAGGTGTGTGAACTCATAGAATGGAGGTGTATGAAGTCACAATGGAGGTGTGTGATGTCATAGAATGGATGTGTGTGAACTCAGAAAGGAGGTGAGTAAAGTCATAGAATGGAGGTCTGTGAAGTCACAGAATGGAGGTGTGTAAAGTCACAGAGTGGAGGTGTGTGAAGTCACAGAATGGAGGTGTGTGAAGTCATAGAATGGAGGTGTGTGAAGTCACAGAATGCAGTTGTGTGAAGTCAGAATAGAGGTGTGCGAAGTCATAGAATGGAGGTGTGTGAAGTCATGGAATGGAGGTTTGTGAAGTCATAGATTGGAAGATTGTGAAGTCATAGAATAGAGGTTGTGAAGTCATAGATTGAAGGTGTGTGGAAGTCATAGTGTGGAGGTGTGTGAATTCACAGAAAGGAGGTGTGTGAATTCACAGAATGGAGTTGTATGAAGTCACAATGGAGGTGTGTGAAGTCATAGAATGGAGGTGTGTGAAATCAAAGAATGGAGGTTTGTGAAGTCATAGAATGGATTGTGTGTGAAATCACAGAATGGAGGTGTGTGAAGTCACAGAATGGACGTGTGTAAAGTCACAGAGTGGAGGTGTGTGAAGTCACAGAATGGAATTGTGTGAAATCATAGAATGGAGGTGTGTGAAGTCACAGAATGCAGTTGTGTGAAGTCAGAATAGAGGTGTGCGAAGTCATAGAATGGAGGTGTGTGAAGTCAGAATGGAGCTGTGTGAAGTCATAGAATGGAAGTGTGTGAAGTCAGAATTGAGGTGTGTGAACTCATAGAATGGAGGTGTATGAAGTCACAATGGAGGTGTGTGAAGTCACAGAATGGATGTGTGTGAACTCAGAAAGGAGGTGTGTGAAGTCATAGAATGGAGGTCTGTGAAGTCATAGAATGGAGGTGTGTGAAATCATAGAATGGAGGTGTGTGAAGTCACAGAATTGAGGTGTGTGAAGGCAGAATGGAGGTGTGTGAAGTCAGAATGGAGGTTTGTGAAGTCAGAGAATGGAGGTGGGTGAAGTCACAATGCAGGTGTGTGAACTCATAGAATGGAGGTGTGTGAAGTCACAATGTAGGTTTCTGAGGTCATAGAATGGAGGTGTGTGAAGTCATAGAATGGAGGTGTGTGAAGTCACAGAATGGAGGTGTGTGAAGTCACACTATGGAGGGGTGTGAACTCAGATTTCAGGTGTGTGAGGTCACAAATGGAGGTGTGTGAAGTCATATAACGAGGTGTGTGAAGTCACAGAATGGAGGTGTGTGAAGACACAGAATGGAAGTGTGTGAACTCAGAGTGGAGGTGTGTGAAGTCACAGAATGGAGGTGTGTGAAGTCATAGAATGGAAGTGTGTGAAGTCATAGAACGGAGGTGTGTGAAGTCAGAATGGAGGTGTGTGAAGTCACAAATGGAGGTGTGTTAACTCAGAATGGAGGTGTGTGTGTCACAGAATGGAGATGTGTGAAGTCAAAATTGTGATGTGTGAAGTCACAAATGGAGTTGTGTGAAGTCACAGAGTGGAGGTGTGTGAAATCAAAATGGAAATTTGTGAAGTCAAAGAAAGGAGTTGTGTGAAGTCATAGAATGGATGTGTATGAAGTCATGGAATGGAGGTTTGTGAAGTCAAACATTGGAAGTGTGTGAAGTTACAGAATGGAGGTGTGTGAAGTCAGAGAAGGGAGATGTGTGAAGTCATAGATTGGAGGTGTGTGAAGTCAGAATAGAGATATGTGAAGTCAGAGAATAGAGGTGTGCGAAGTCATAGAATGGAGGTGTGTGAAGTCAGAATGCAGATGTGTGAAGTCATAAAATGGAGGTGTGTGAAGTCATAGAATGGAGGTGTGTGAAGTCACAGAGTTGAGGTGTGTGAAATCATAGAATGGAGGTGTGTGAAGTCAGAGAATGGAGGTGTGTGAAGTCACAGGATGGAGGTGTGTGAAGTCAGAATAGAGGTGTGCGAAGTCATAGAATGGAGTTGTGTGAAGTCAGAATGGATGTGTGTAAACTCATTGAAAGGATGTGTGTGAAGTCAAAATGGAGGTGTGTGAAGTCATAGAATGGTGGTTTTTGAAGTCACAGAATGGAGGTGTGTGAAGTCATAGAATGGATGTTTCTGAAGTAAGAATGCAAGTGTGTGAAGTCATTGAATGGAGGTGTGTGAAGTCAAAATTGAGGTGTGTGAACTCATAGAATGGAGGTATGTGAGCTCATAGAATGGAGGTGTGTGATGTCATGGAATGGAGGTGTGTGAAGTCAAAGAATGGGGTTGTGTGTAGTCAAACAATGGAGGTGTGTGAAGTCACGTAATGGAGGTGTGTGAATTCACAGAATGGAAGTGTGTCAAGTCACAATGGAGGTGTGTGAAGTCAAAGAATGGAGGTGTGTGAAGTCAAAGAATGGAGGTGTGTGAAGTCAAAATTGTGTGTGTGAAGTCACAAATGGAGGTGTGTGAAGTCACAGAATGGAGGTGGGCGAAGTCAAAATGGAGGTGTGTGAAGTGAAAGAATGGAGGTCTGTGAAGTCATAGAATGGAGGTGTATGAAGTCATGGAATGGAGGTTTGTGAAGTCAAACATTGGAAGTGTGTGAAATTACAGAATGGAGGTGTGTGAAGTCATAGAATGGAGGTGTGTGCAGTCATAGAATGGAGGTGTGTCAACTCACAGAAGGGAGGTGTGTGAAGTCACAGAACGGCGATGTGTGAAGTCACAATGGAGGTGTGTGAAGTCATAGAATGAAGGTGTGTGAAGTCAAAGAATGGAGGTGTGTGAAGTCATAGAATGGAGGTGTGTGAAATCACAGAATGGAGGTGTGAGAAGTCACAGAATGGAGGTGTGTAAAGTGACAGTGTTGAGGTGTGTGAAGTCACAGAATGGAGGTGTTTGAAGTCATAGAATGGAGGTGTGTGAAGTCACAGAATGGAGGTGTATGAAGTCAGAATAGAGGTATGCGAAGCCATAGAATGGAGGTGTGTTAATTCTGAATGGAGCTGTGGGAATTCATAGAATGGAGGTGTGTGAAGTCAGATTGGAGGTGTGTGAACTCTTAGAATGGAGGTATGTGAAGTCACAATGGAGGTGTGTGAAGTCATAGAATTGTGGTTTTTGAAATCACAGAATGGAGGTGTGTGGATTCATAGAATGGAGGTGTGTGAAGTCAGATTGGAGGTGTGTGAAGTCAAAGAATGGAGGTGTGTGAAATCAGAAAGGAGTTGTGTGAAGTCATAGAATGCAGCTGTGTGAAATCATAGAATGGAGGTGTGTGAAATCATAGAATGGAGGTGTGTGAAGTCAAAGAGTGGAGGTATGTGAAATCACAGAATGGAGGGGTGTGAAGTCAGAATAGAGGTGTGCGAAGGCATAGAATGGAGGTGTGTGAAGTCAGAATGGAGCTATGTGAACTCATAGAATGGAGGTGTGTGCAGTCACAATGGAGATGTGTGAAGTCATAGAATGGTGGTTTTTGAAGTCACAGAATGGAGGTGTGTGAAGTCATAGAATGGAGGTGTGTGAAGTCAGATTGGAGGTATGTGAAGTCACAGAATGGAGGTGTGTCAACTCAGAAAGGAGGTATGTGAAGTCATAGAATGGAGGTGTGTGAAGTCACAGAATGGAGGTGTGTGAAGTCACAGAATACAGTTGTGTGAAGTCAGAATAGAGGTGTGCGAAGTCATAGAATGGATGTGTGTGAAGTCAGAATGGAGCTGTGTGAAGTCATAGAATGAAAGTGTATGAAGTCAGAATGGAGGTGTGTGAACTCATAGAATGGAGGTGTATGAAGTCACAATGGAGGTGTGTGAAGTCACAGAATGGATGTGTGTGAACTCAGAAAGGAGGTGTGTGAAGACATAGAATGGAGGTCTGTGAAGTCATAGAATGGAGGTGTGTGAAATCATAGAATGGAGGTGTGTGAAGTCACAGAATTGAGGTGTGTGAAGTCAGAATGGAGGTGTGTGAAAACAGAATGGAGGTGTGTGAAGTCAGAGAATTGAGGTGGGTGAAGTCACAATGCAGGTGTGTGAACTCATAGAATGGAGGTGTGTGAAGTCACAATGTAGGTTTCTGAAGTCATAGAATGGAGGTGTGTGAAGTCATAGAATGGAGGTGTGTTTAGTCACAGAATGGAGGTGTGTGATGTCATAGAACGGAGGTATGTGAAGTCACAGAATGGAGGTGTGTTAAGGCATAGAATGGAGGTGTGTGAACTCATAGAATGGAGGTGTGTGAAGTCATAGAATGGAGGTGTGTGAAGTCACAGAATGCAGTTGTGTGAAGTCAAAATAGAGGTGTGCGAAGTCATAGAAAGGAGGTGTGTGAAGTCAGAATGGAGCTGTGTGAAGTCATAGAATGGAAGTGTGTGAAGTCAGAATGGAGGTGTGTGAACTCATAGAATGGAGGTGTATGAAGTCACAATGGAGGTGTGTGATGTCATAGAATGGATGTGCGTGAACTCAGAAAGGAGGTGAGTAAAGTCATAGAATGGAGGTCTGTGAAGTCATAGAATGGAGGTGTGTGAAATCATAGAATGGAGGTGTGTGAAGTCACAGAATTGATGTGTGTGAAGTCAGAATGGAGGTGTGTGAAGTCAGAATGGAGGTGTGTGAAGTCAGAGAATGGAGGTGTGTGAAGTCAGATTGCAGGTGTGTGAAGTCATAAAATGGAGGTTTGTGAAGTCATAGATTGGAAGATTGTGAAGTCATAGAATGGAGGTTGTGAAGTCATAGATTGAAGGTGTGTGGAAGTCATAGTATGGAGGTGTGTGAATTCACAGAAAGGAGGTGTGTGAATTCACAGAATGGAGTTGTATGAAGTCACAATGGAGGTGTGTGAAGTCATAGAATGGAGGTGTGTGAAATCAAAGAATGGAGGTTTGTGAAGTCATAGAATGGATTGTGTGTGAAATCACAGAATGGAGGTGTGTGAAGTCACAGAATGGAGGTGTGTAAAGTCACAGAGTGGAGGTGTGTGAAGTCACAGAATGGAGGTGTGTGAAGTCATAGAATGGAGGTGTGTGAAGTCACAGAATGCAGTTGTGTGAAGTCAGAATAGAGGTGTGCGAAGTCATAGAATGGAGGTGTGTGAAGTCAGAATGGAGCTGTGTGAAGTCATAGAATGGAAGTGTGTGAAGTCAGAATTGAGGTGTGTGAACTCATAGAATGGAGGTGTATGAAGTCACAATGGAGGTGTGTGAAGTCACAGAATGGATGTGTGTGAACTCAGAAAGGAGGTGTGTGAAGTCATAGAATGGAGGTCTGTGAAGTCATAGAATGGAGGTGTGTGAAATCATAGAATGGAGGTGTGTGAAGTCACAGAATTGAGGTGTGTGAAGGCAGAATGGAGGTGTGTGAAGTCAGAATGGAGGTTTGTGAAGTCAGAGAATGGAGGTGGGTGAAGTCACAATGCAGGTGTGTGAACTCATAGAATGGAGGTGTGTGAAGTCACAATGTAGGTTTCTGAGGTCATAGAATGGAGGTGTGTGAAGTCATAGAATGGAGGTGTGTGAAGTCACAGAATGGAGGTGTGTGAAGTCACACTATGGAGGGGTGTGAACTCAGATTTCAGGTGTGTGAGGTCACAAATGGAGGTGTGTGAAGTCATATAACGAGGTGTGTGAAGTCACAGAATGGAGGTGTGTGAAGACACAGAATGGAAGTGTGTGAACTCAGAGTGGAGGTGTGTGAAGTCACAGAATGGAGGTGTGTGAAGTCATAGAATGGAAGTGTGTGAAGTCATAGAACGGAGGTGTGTGAAGTCAGAATGGAGGTGTGTGAAGTCACAAATGGAGGTGTGTTAACTCAGAATGGAGGTGTGTGTGTCACAGAATGGAGGTGTGTGAAGTCAAAATTGTGATGTGTGAAGTCACAAATGGAGGTGTGTGAAGTCACAGAGTGGAGGTGTGTGAAATCAAAATGGAAATTTGTGAAGTCAAAGAAAGGAGTTGTGTGAAGTCATAGAATGGATGTGTATGAAGTCATGGAATGGAGGTTTGTGAAGTCAAACATTGGAAGTGTGTGAAGTTACAGAATGGAGGTGTGTGAAGTCAGAGAAGGGAGATGTGTGAAGTCATAGATTGGAGGTGTGTGAAGTCAGAATAGAGATGTGTGAAGTCAGAGAATAGAGGTGTGCGAAGTCATAGAATGGAGGTGTGTGAAGTCAGAATGCAGATGTGTGAAGTCATAAAATGGAGGTGTGTGAAGTCATAGAATGGAGGTGTGTGAAGTCACAGAGTTGAGGTGTGTGAAATCATAGAATGGAGGTGTGTGAAGTCAGAGAATGGAGGTGTGTGAAGTCACAGGATGGAGGTGTGTGAAGTCAGAATAGAGGTGTGCGAAGTCATAGAATGGAGTTGTGTGAAGTCAGAATGGATGTGTGTAAACTCATTGAAAGGATGTGTGTGAAGTCAAAATGGAGGTGTGTGAAGTCATAGAATGGTGGTTTTTGAAGTCACAGAATGGAGGTGTGTGAAGTCATAGAATGGATGTTTCTGAAGTAAGAATGCAAGTGTGTGAAGTCATTGAATGGAGGTGTGTGAAGTCAAAATTGAGGTGTGTGAACTCATAGAATGGAGGTATGTGAGCTCATAGAATGGAGGTGTGTGATGTCATGGAATGGAGGTGTGTGAAGTCAAAGAATGGGGTTGTGTGTAGTCAAACAATGGAGGTGTGTGAAGTCACGTAATGGAGGTGTGTGAATTCACAGAATGGAAGTGTGTCAAGTCACAATGGAGGTGTGTGAAGTCAAAGAATGGAGGTGTGTGAAGTCAAAGAATGGAGGTGTGTGAAGTCAAAATTGTGTGTGTGAAGTCACAAATGGAGGTGTGTGAAGTCACAGAATGGAGGTGGGCGAAGTCAAAATGGAGGTGTGTGAAGTGAAAGAATGGAGGTCTGTGAAGTCATAGAATGGAGGTGTATGAAGTCATGGAATGGAGGTTTGTGAAGTCAAACATTGGAAGTGTGTGAAATTACAGAATGGAGGTGTGTGAAGTCATAGAATGGAGGTGTGTGCAGTCATAGAATGGAGGTGTGTCAACTCACAGAAGGGAGGTGTGTGAAGTCACAGAATGGCGATGTGTGAAGTCACAATGGAGGTGTGTGAAGTCATAGAATGAAGGTGTGTGAAGTCAAAGAATGGAGGTGTGTGAAGTCATAGAATGGAGGTGTGTGAAATCACAGAATGGAGGTGTGAGAAGTCACAGAATGGAGGTGTGTAAAGTGACAGAGTTGAGGTGTGTGAAGTCACAGAATGGAGGTGTTTGAAGTCATAGAATGGAGGTGTGTGAAGTCACAGAATGGAGGTGTATGAAGTCAGAATAGAGGTATGCGAAGCCATAGAATGGAGGTGTGTTAATTCTGAATGGAGCTGTGGGAATTCATAGAATGGAGGTGTGTGAAGTCAGATTGGAGGTGTGTGAACTCTTAGAATGGAGGTATGTGAAGTCACAATGGAGGTGTGTGAAGTCATAGAATTGTGGTTTTTGAAATCACAGAATGGAGGTGTGTGGATTCATAGATTGGAGGTGTGTGAAGTCAGATTGGAGGTGTGTGAAGTCAAAGAATGGAGGTGTGTGAAATCAGAAAGGAGTTGTGTGAAGTCATAGAATGCAGCTGTGTGAAATCATAGAATGGAGGTGTGTGAAATCATAGAATGGAGGTGTGTGAAGTCAAAGAGTGGAGGTATGTGAAATCACAGAATGGAGGGGTGTGAAGTCAGAATAGAGGTGTGCGAAGGCATAGAATGGAGGTGTGTGAAGTCAGAATGGAGCTATGTGAACTCATAGAATGGAGGTGTGTGCAGTCACAATGGAGATGTGTGAAGTCATAGAATGGTGGTTTTTGAAGTCACAGAATGGAGGTGTGTGAAGTCATAGAATGGAGGTGTGTGAAGTCAGATTGGAGGTATGTGAAGTCACAGAATGGAGGTGTGTCAACTCAGAAAGGAGGTATGTGAAGTCATAGAATGGAGGTGTGTGAAGTCACAGAATGGAGGTGTGTGAAGTCAAAGAATGGAGGTGTGTGAAGTCACAGAATACAGTTGTGTGAAGTCAGAATAGAGGTGTGCGAAGTCATAGAATGGATGTGTGTGAAGTCAGAAGGAGCTGTGTGAAGTCATAGAATGAAAGTGTATGAAGTCAGAATGGAGGTGTGTGAACTCATAGAATGGAGGTGTATGAAGTCACAATGGAGGTGTGTGAAGTCACAGAATGGATGTGTGTGAACTCAGAAAGGAGGTGTGTGAAGACATAGAATGGAGGTCTGTGAAGTCATAGAATGGAGGTGTGTGAAATCATAGAATGGAGGTGTGTGAAGTCACAGAATTGAGGTGTGTGAAGTCAGAATGGAGGTGTGTGAAAACAGAATGGAGGTGTGTGAAGTCAGAGAATTGAGGTGGGTGAAGTCACAATGCAGGTGTGTGAACTCATAGAATGGAGGTGTGTGAAGTCACAATGTAGGTTTCTGAAGTCATAGAATGGAGGTGTGTGAAGTCATAGAATGGAGGTGTGTTTAGTCACAGAATGGAGGTGTGTGATGTCATAGAACGGAGGTATGTGAAGTCACAGAATGGAGGTGTGTAAAGGCATAGAATGGAGGTGTGTGAACTCATAGAATGGAGGTGTGTGAAGTCATAGAATGGAGGTGTGTGAAGTCACAGAATGCAGTTGTGTGAAGTCAAAATAGAGGTGTGCGAAGTCATAGAAAGGAGGTGTGTGAAGTCAGAATGGAGCTGTGTGAAGTCATAGAATGGAAGTGTGTGAAGTCAGAATGGAGGTGTGTGAACTCATAGAATGGAGGTGTATGAAGTCACAATGGAGGTGTGTGATGTCATAGAATGGATGTGTGTGAACTCAGAAACGAGGTGAGTAAAGTCATAGAATGGAGGTCTGTGAAGTCATAGAATGGAGGTGTGTGAAATCATAGAATGGAGGTGTGTGAAGTCACAGAATTGATGTGTGTGAAGTCAGAATGGAGGTGTGTGAAGTCAGAATAGAGGTGTGCGAAGTCATAGAATGGAGTTGTGTGAAGTCAGAATGGATGTGTGTAAACTCATTGAAAGGATGTGTGTGAAGTCAAAATGGAGGTGTGTGAAGTCATAGAATGGTGGTTTTTGAAGTCACAGAATGGAGGTGTGTGAAGTCATAGAATGGATGTTTCTGAAGTAAGAATGCAAGTGTGTGAAGTCATTGAATGGAGGTGTGTGAAGTCAAAATTGAGGTGTGTGAACTCATAGAATGGAGGTATGTGAGCTCATAGAATGGAGGTGTGTGATGTCATGGAATGGAGATGTGTGAAGTCAAAGAATGGGGTTGTGTGTAGTCAAACAATGGAGGTGTGTGAAGTCACGTAATGGAGGTGTGTGAATTCACAGAATGGAAGTGTGTCAAGTCACAATGGAGGTGTGTGAAGTCAAAGAATGGAGGTGTGTGAAGTCAAAGAATGGAGGTGTGTGAAGTCAAAATTGTGTGTGTGAAGTCACAAATGGAGGTGTGTGAAGTCACAGAATGGAGGTGGGCGAAGTCAAAATGGAGGTGTGTGAAGTGAAAGAATGGAGGTCTGTGAAGTCATAGAATGGAGGTGTATGAAGTCATGGAATGGAGGTTTGTGAAGTCAAACATTGGAAGTGTGTGAAATTACAGAATGGAGGTGTGTGAAGTCATAGAATGGAGGTGTGTGCAGTCATAGAATGGAGGTGTGTCAACTCACAGAAGGGAGGTGTGTGAAGTCACAGAACGGCGATGTGTGAAGTCACAATGGAGGTGTGTGAAGTCATAGAATGAAGGTGTGTGAAGTCAAAGAATGGAGGTGTGTGAAGTCATAGAATGGAGGTGTGTGAAATCACAGAATGGAGGTGTGAGAAGTCACAGAATGGAGGTGTGTAAAGTGACAGAGTTGAGGTGTGTGAAGTCACAGAATGGAGGTGTTTGAAGTCATAGAATGGAGGTGTGTGAAGTCACAGAATGGAGGTGTATGAAGTCAGAATAGAGGTATGCGAAGCCATAGAATGGAGGTGTGTTAATTCTGAATGGAGCTGTGGGAATTCATAGAATGGAGGTGTGTGAAGTCAGATTGGAGGTGTGTGAACTCTTAGAATGGAGGTATGTGAAGTCACAATGGAGGTGTGTGAAGTCATAGAATTGTGGTTTTTGAAATCACAGAATGGAGGTGTGTGGATTCATAGAATGGAGGTGTGTGAAGTCAGATTGGAGGTGTGTGAAGTCAAAGAATGGAGGTGTGTGAAATCAGAAAGGAGTTGTGTGAAGTCATAGAATGCAGCTGTGTGAAATCATAGAATGGAGGTGTGTGAAATCATAGAATGGAGGTGTGTGAAGTCAAAGAGTGGAGGTATGTGAAATCACAGAATGGAGGGGTGTGAAGTCAGAATAGAGGTGTGCGAAGGCATAGAATGGAGGTGTGTGAAGTCAGAATGGAGCTATGTGAACTCATAGAATGGAGGTGTGTGCAGTCACAATGGAGATGTGTGAAGTCATAGAATGGTGGTTTTTGAAGTCACAGAATGGAGGTGTGTGAAGTCATAGAATGGAGGTGTGTGAAGTCAGATTGGAGGTATGTGAAGTCACAGAATGGAGGTGTGTCAACTCAGAAAGGAGGTATGTGAAGTCATAGAATGGAGGTGTGTGAAGTCACAGAATGGAGGTGTGTGAAGTCAAAGAATGGAGGTGTGTGAAGTCACAGAATACAGTTGTGTGAAGTCAGAATAGAGGTGTGCGAAGTCATAGAATGGATGTGTGTGAAGTCAGAAGGAGCTGTGTGAAGTCATAGAATGAAAGTGTATGAAGTCAGAATGGAGGTGTGTGAACTCATAGAATGGAGGTGTATGAAGTCACAATGGAGGTGTGTGAAGTCACAGGATGGATGTGTGTGAACTCAGAAAGGAGGTGTGTGAAGACATAGAATGGAGGTCTGTGAAGTCATAGAATGGAGGTGTGTGAAATCATAGAATGGAGGTGTGTGAAGTCACAGAATTGAGGTGTGTGAAGTCAGAATGGAGGTGTGTGAAAACAGAATGGAGGTGTGTGAAGTCAGAGAATTGAGGTGGGTGAAGTCACAATGCAGGTGTGTGAACTCATAGAATGGAGGTGTGTGAAGTCACAATGTAGGTTTCTGAAGTCATAGAATGGAGGTGTGTGAAGTCATAGAATGGAGGTGTGTTTAGTCACAGAATGGAGGTGTGTGATGTCATAGAACGGAGGTATGTGAAGTCACAGAATGGAGGTGTGTAAAGGCATAGAATGGAGGTGTGTGAACTCATAGAATGGAGGTGTGTGAAGTCATAGAATGGAGGTGTGTGAAGTCACAGAATGCAGTTGTGTGAAGTCAAAATAGAGGTGTGCGAAGTCATAGAAAGGAGGTGTGTGAAGTCAGAATGGAGCTGTGTGAAGTCATAGAATGGAAGTGTGTGAAGTCAGAATGGAGGTGTGTGAACTCATAGAATGGAGGTGTATGAAGTCACAATGGAGGTGTGTGATGTCATAGAATGGATGTGTGTGAACTCAGAAACGAGGTGAGTAAAGTCATAGAATGGAGGTCTGTGAAGTCATAGAATGGAGGTGTGTGAAATCATAGAATGGAGGTGTGTGAAGTCACAGAATTGATGTGTGTGAAGTCAGAATGGAGGTGTGTGAAGTCAGAATGGAGGTGTGTGAAGTCAGAGAATGGAGGTGTGTGAATTCAGATTGCAGGTGTGTGAAGTCATAAAATGGAGGTTTGTGAAGTCATAGATTGGAAGATTGTGAAGTCATAGAATGGAGGTTGTGAAGTCATAGATTGAAGGTGTGTGGAAGTCATAGTATGGAGGTGTGTGAATTCACAGAAAGGAGGTGTGTGAATTCACAGAATGGAGTTGTATGAAGTCACAATGGAGGTGTGTGAAGTCATAGAATGGAGGTGTGTGAAATCAAAGAATGGAGGTTTGTGAAGTCATAGAATGGATTGTGTGTGAAATCACAGAATGGAGGTGTGTGAAGTCACAGAATGGAGGTGTGTAAAGTCACAGAGTGGAGGTGTGTGAAGTCACAGAATGGAGGTGTGTGAAGTCATAGAATGGAGGTGTGTGAAGTCACAGAATGCAGTTGTGTGAAGTCAGAATAGAGGTGTGCGAAGTCATAGAATGGAGGTGTGTGAAGTCAGAATGGAGCTGTGTGAAGTCATAGAATGGAAGTGTGTGAAGTCAGAATGGAGGTGTGTGAACTCATAGAATGGAGGTGTATGAAGTCACAATGGAGGTCTGTGAAGTCACAGAATGGATGTGTGTGAACTCAGAAAGGAGGTGTGTGAAGTCATAGAATGGAGGTCTGTGAAGTCATAGAATGGAGGTGTGTGAAATCATAGAATGGAGGTGTGTGAAGTCACAGAATTGAGGTGTGTGAAGGCAGAATGGAGGTGTGTGAAGTCAGAATGGAGGTGTGTGAAGTCAGAGAATAGAGGTGGGTGAAGTCACAATGCAGGTGTGTGAACTCATAGAATGGAGGTGTGTGAAGTCACAATGTAGGTTTCTGAGGTCATAGAATGGAGGTGTGTGAAGTCATAGAATGGAGGTGTGTGAAGTCACAGAATGGAGGTGTGTGATGTCATAGAACGGAGGTATGTGAAGTCACAGAATGGAGGTGTGTAAAGGCATAGATTGGAGGTGTGTGAAGTCATAGAATGGAGGTGTGTGAAGTCATAAAATGGAGGTGTGTGAAGTCACAGAATGCAGTTGTGTGAAGTCAAAATAGAGGTGTGCAAAGTCATAGAAAGGAGGTGTGTGAAGTCAGAATGGAGCTGTGTGAAGTCATAGAATGGAAGTGTGTGAAGTCAGAATGGAGGTGTGTGAACTCATAGAATGGAGGTGTATGAAGTCACAATGGAGGTGTGTGATGTCATAGAATGGATGTGTGTGAACTCAGAAAGGAGGTGAGTAAAGTCATAGAATGGAGGTCTGTGAAGTCATAGAATGGAGGTGTGTGAAATCATAGAATGGAGGTGTGTGAAGTCACAGAATTGATATGTGTGAAGTCAGAATGGAGGTGTGTGAAGCCAGAATGGAGGTGGGTGAAGTCAGAGAATGGAGGTGTGTGAAGTCAGATTGCAGGTGTGTGAAGTCATAGAATGGAGGTTTTTGAAGTCATAGATTGGAAGATTGTGAAGTCATAGAATAGAGGTTGTGAAGTCATAGATTGAAGGTGTGTGGAAGTCATAGTATGGAGGTGTGTGAATTCACAGAAAGGAGGTGTGTGAATTCACAGAATGGAGTTGTATGAAGTCACAATGGAGGTGTGTGAAGTCATAGAATGGAGGTGTGTGAAATCAAAGAATGGAGGTTTGTGAAGTCATAGAATGGATTGTGTGTGAAATCACAGAATGGAGGTGTGTGAAGTCACAGAATGGACGTGTGTAAAGTCACAGAGTGGAGGTGTGTGAAGTCACAGAATGGAATTGTGTGAAATCATAGAATGGAGGTGTGTGAAGTCACAGAATGCAGTTGTGTGAAGTCAGAATAGAGGTGTGCGAAGTCATAGAATGGAGGTGTGTGAAGTCAGAATGGAGCTGTGTGAAGTCATAGAATGGAAGTGTGTGAAGTCAGAATTGAGGTGTGTGAACTCATAGAATGGAGGTGTATGAAGTCACAATGGAGGTGTGTGAAGTCACAGAATGGATGTGTGTGAACTCAGAAAGGAGGTGTGTGAAGTCATAGAATGGAGGTCTGTGAAGTCATAGAATGGAGGTGTGTGAAATCATAGAATGGAGGTGTGTGAAGTCACAGAATTGAGGTGTGTGAAGTCAGAATGGAGGTGTGTGAAGTCAGAATGGAGGTTTGTGAAGTCAGAGAATGGAGGTGGGTGAAGTCACAATGCAGGTGTGTGAACTCATAGAATGGAGGTGTGTGAAGTCACAATGTAGGTTTCTGAAGTCATAGAATGGAGGTGTGTGAAGTCATAGAATGGAGGTGTGTGAAGTCACAGAATGGAGGTGTGTGAAGTTACACTATGGAGGGGTGTGAACTCAGATTTCAGGTGTGTGAGGTCACAAATGGAGGTGTGTGAAGTCATATAACGAGGTGTGTGAAGTCACAGAATGGAGGTGTGTGAAGTCACAAATGGAGGTGTGTTAACTCAGAATGGAGGTGTGTGTGTCACAGAATGGAGGTGTGTGAAGTCAAAATTGTGATGTGTGAAGTCACAAATGGAGGTGTGTGAAGTCACAGAGTGGAGGTGTGTGAAATCAAAATGGAAATTTGTGAAGTCAAAGAAAGGAGTTTTGTGAAGTCATAGAATGGATGTGTATGAAGTCATGGAATGGAGGTTTGTGAAGTCAAACATTGGAAGTGTGTGAAGTTACAGAATGGAGGTGTGTGAAGTCAGAGAAGGGAGATGTGTGAAGTCATAGATTGGAGGTGTGTGAAGTCAGAATAGAGATGTGTGAAGTCAGAGAATAGAGGTGTGCGAAGTCATAGAATGGAGGTGTGTGAAGTCAGAATGCAGATGTGTGAAGTCATAAAATGGAGGTGTGTGAAGTCATAGAATGGAGGTGTGTGAAGTCACAGAGTTGAGGTGTGTGAAATCATAGAATGGAGGTGTGTGAAGTCAGAGAATGGAGGTGTGTGAAGTCACAGGATGGAGGTGTGTGAAGTCAGAATAGAGGTGTGCGAAGTCATAGAATGGAGGTGTGTGAAGTCAGAATGGATGTGTGTAAACTCATTGAAAGGATGTGTGTGAAGTCAAAATGGAGGTGTGTGAAGTCATAGAATGGTGGTTTTTGAAGTCACAGAATGGAGGTGTGTGAAGTCATAGAATGGATGTTTCTGAAGTAAGAATGCAAGTGTGTGAAGTCATTGAATGGAGGTGTGTGAAGTCAAAATTGAGGTGTGTGAACTCATAGAATGGAGGTATGTGAGCTCATAGAATGGAGGTGTGTGATGTCATGGAATGGAGGTGTGTGAAGTCAAAGAATGGGGTTGTGTGTAGTCAAACAATGGAGGTGTGTGAAGTCACGTAATGGAGGTGTGTGAATTCACAGAATGGAAGTGTGTCAAGTCACAATGGAGGTGTGTGAAGTCAAAGAATGGAGGTGTGTGAAGTCAAAGAATGGAGGTGTGTGAAGTCAAAATTGTGTGTGTGAAGTCACAAATGGAGGTGTGTGAAGTCACAGAATGGAGGTGGGCGAAGTCAAAATGGAGGTGTGTGAAGTGAAAGAATGGAGGTCTGTGAAGTCATAGAATGGAGGTGTATGAAGTCATGGAATGGAGGTTTGTGAAGTCAAACATTGGAAGTGTGTGAAATTACAGAATGGAGGTGTGTGAAGTCATAGAATGGAGGTGTGTGCAGTCATAGAATGGAGGTGTGTCAACTCACAGAAGGGAGGTGTGTGAAGTCACAGAACGGCGATGTGTGAAGTCACAATGGAGGTGTGTGAAGTCATAGAATGAAGGTGTGTGAAGTCAAAGAATGGAGGTGTGTGAAGTCATAGAATGGAGGTGTGTGAAATCACAGAATGGAGGTGTGAGAAGTCACAGAATGGAGGTGTGTAAAGTGACAGAGTTGAGGTGTGTGAAGTCACAGAATGGAGGTGTTTGAAGTCATAGAATGGAGGTGTGTGAAGTCACAGAATGGAGGTGTATGAAGTCAGAATAGAGGTATGCGAAGCCATAGAATGGAGGTGTGTTAATTCTGAATGGAGCTGTGGGAATTCATAGAATGGAGGTGTGTGAAGTCAGATTGGAGGTGTGTGAACTCTTAGAATGGAGGTATGTGAAGTCACAATGGAGGTGTGTGAAGTCATAGAATTGTGGTTTTTGAAATCACAGAATGGAGGTGTGTGGATTCATAGAATGGAGGTGTGTGAAGTCAGATTGGAGGTGTGTGAAGTCAAAGAATGGAGGTGTGTGAAATCAGAAAGGAGTTGTGTGAAGTCATAGAATGCAGCTGTGTGAAATCATAGAATGGAGGTGTGTGAAATCATAGAATGGAGGTGTGTGAAGTCAAAGAGTGGAGGTATGTGAAATCACAGAATGGAGGGGTGTGAAGTCAGAATAGAGGTGTGCGAAGGCATAGAATGGAGGTGTGTGAAGTCAGAATGGAGCTATGTGAACTCATAGAATGGAGGTGTGTGCAGTCACAATGGAGATGTGTGAAGTCATAGAATGGTGGTTTTTGAAGTCACAGAATGGAGGTGTGTGAAGTCATAGAATGGAGGTGTGTGAAGTCAGATTGGAGGTATGTGAAGTCACAGAATGGAGGTGTGTCAACTCAGAAAGGAGGTATGTGAAGTCATAGAATGGAGGTGTGTGAAGTCACAGAATGGAGGTGTGTGAAGTCAAAGAATGGAGGTGTGTGAAGTCACAGAATGCAGTTGTGTGAAGTCAGAATAGAGGTGTGCGAAGTCATAGAATGGATGTGTGTGAAGTCAGAATGGAGCTGTGTGAAGTCATAGAATGAAAGTTTGTGAAGTCAGAATGGAGGTGTGTGAACTCATAGAATGGAGGTGTATGAAGTCACAATGGAGGTGTGTGAAGTCACAGAATGGATGTGTGTGAACTCAGAAAGGAGGTGTGTGAAGTCATAGAATGGAGGTCTGTGAAGTCATAGAATGGAGGTGTGTGAAATCATAGAATGGAGGTGTGTGAAGTCACAGAATTGAGGTGTGTGAAGTCAGAATGGAAGTGTGTGAAGTCAGAATGGAGGTGTGTGAACTCATAGAATGGAGGTGTATGAAGTCACAATGGAGGTGTGTGATGTCATAGAATGGATGTGTGTGAACTCAGAAAGGAGGTGAGTAAAGTCATAGAATGGAGGTCTGTGAAGTCACAGAATGGAGGTGTGTAAAGTCACAGAGTGGAGGTGTGTGAAGTCACAGAATGGAGGTGTGTGAAGTCATAGAATGGAGGTGTGTGAAGTCACAGAATGCAGTTGTGTGAAGTCAGAATAGAGGTGTGCGAAGTCATAGAATGGAGGTGTGTGAAGTCATGGAATGGAGGTTTGTGAAGTCATAGATTGGAAGATTGTGAAGTCATAGAATAGAGGTTGTGAAGTCATAGATTGAAGGTGTGTGGAAGTCATAGTGTGGAGGTGTGTGAATTCACAGAAAGGAGGTGTGTGAATTCACAGAATGGAGTTGTATGAAGTCACAATGGAGGTGTGTGAAGTCATAGAATGGAGGTGTGTGAAATCAAAGAATGGAGGTTTGTGAAGTCATAGAATGGATTGTGTGTGAAATCACAGAATGGAGGTGTGTGAAGTCACAGAATGGACGTGTGTAAAGTCACAGAGTGGAGGTGTGTGAAGTCACAGAATGGAATTGTGTGAAATCATAGAATGGAGGTGTGTGAAGTCACAGAATGCAGTTGTGTGAAGTCAGAATAGAGGTGTGCGAAGTCATAGAATGGAGGTGTGTGAAGTCAGAATGGAGCTGTGTGAAGTCATAGAATGGAAGTGTGTGAAGTCAGAATTGAGGTGTGTGAACTCATAGAATGGAGGTGTATGAAGTCACAATGGAGGTGTGTGAAGTCACAGAATGGATGTGTGTGAACTCAGAAAGGAGGTGTGTGAAGTCATAGAATGGAGGTCTGTGAAGTCATAGAATGGAGGTGTGTGAAATCATAGAATGGAGGTGTGTGAAGTCACAGAATTGAGGTGTGTGAAGTCAGAATGGAGGTGTGTGAAGTCAGAATGGAGGTTTGTGAAGTCAGAGAATGGAGGTGGGTGAAGTCACAATGCAGGTGTGTGAACTCATAGAATGGAGGTGTGTGAAGTCACAATGTAGGTTTCTGAGGTCATAGAATGGAGGTGTGTGAAGTCATAGAATGGAGGTGTGTGAAGTCACAGAATGGAGGTGTGTGAAGTCACACTATGGAGGGGTGTGAACTCAGATTTCAGGTGTGTGAGGTCACAAATGGAGGTGTGTGAAGTCATATAACGAGGTGTGTGAAGTCACAGAATGGAGGTGTGTGAAGACACAGAATGGAAGTGTGTGAACTCAGAGTGGAGGTGTGTGAAGTCACAGAATGGAGGTGTGTGAAGTCATAGAATGGAAGTGTGTGAAGTCATAGAACGGAGGTGTGTGAAGTCAGAATGGAGGTGTGTGAAGTCACAAATGGAGGTGTGTTAACTCAGAATGGAGGTGTGTGTGTCACAGAATGGAGGTGTGTGAAGTCAAAATTGTGATGTGTGAAGTCACAAATGGAGTTGTGTGAAGTCACAGAGTGGAGGTGTGTGAAATCAAAATGGAAATTTGTGAAGTCAAAGAAAGGAGTTGTGTGAAGTCATAGAATGGATGTGTATGAAGTCATGGAATGGAGGTTTGTGAAGTCAAACATTGGAAGTGTGTGAAGTTACAGAATGGAGGTGTGTGAAGTCAGAGAAGGGAGATGTGTGAAGTCATAGATTGGAGGTGTGTGAAGTCAGAATAGAGATATGTGAAGTCAGAGAATAGAGGTGTGCGAAGTCATAGAATGGAGGTGTGTGAAGTCAGAATGCAGATGTGTGAAGTCATAAAATGGAGGTGTGCGAAGTCATAGAATGGAGTTGTGTGAAGTCAGAATGGATGTGTGTAAACTCATTGAAAGGATGTGTGTGAAGTCAAAATGGAGGTGTGTGAAGTCATAGAATGGTGGTTTTTGAAGTCACAGAATGGAGGTGTGTGAAGTCATAGAATGGATGTTTCTGAAGTAAGAATGCAAGTGTGTGAAGTCATTGAATGGAGGTGTGTGAAGTCAAAATTGAGGTGTGTGAACTCATAGAATGGAGGTATGTGAGCTCATAGAATGGAGGTGTGTGATGTCATGGAATGGAGGTGTGTGAAGTCAAAGAATGGGGTTGTGTGTAGTCAAACAATGGAGGTGTGTGAAGTCACGTAATGGAGGTGTGTGAATTCACAGAATGGAAGTGTGTCAAGTCACAATGGAGGTGTGTGAAGTCAAAGAATGGAGGTGTGTGAAGTCAAAGAATGGAGGTGTGTGAAGTCAAAATTGTGTGTGTGAAGTCACAAATGGAGGTGTGTGAAGTCACAGAATGGAGGTGGGCGAAGTCAAAATGGAGGTGTGTGAAGTGAAAGAATGGAGGTCTGTGAAGTCATAGAATGGAGGTGTATGAAGTCATGGAATGGAGGTTTGTGAAGTCAAACATTGGAAGTGTGTGAAATTACAGAATGGAGGTGTGTGAAGTCATAGAATGGAGGTGTGTGCAGTCATAGAATGGAGGTGTGTCAACTCACAGAAGGGAGGTGTGTGAAGTCACAGAACGGCGATGTGTGAAGTCACAATGGAGGTGTGTGAAGTCATAGAATGAAGGTGTGTGAAGTCAAAGAATGGAGGTGTGTGAAGTCATAGAATGGAGGTGTGTGAAATCACAGAATGGAGGTGTGAGAAGTCACAGAATGGAGGTGTGTAAAGTGACAGAGTTGAGGTGTGTGAAGTCACAGAATGGAGGTGTTTGAAGTCATAGAATGGAGGTGTGTGAAGTCACAGAATGGAGGTGTATGAAGTCAGAATAGAGGTATGCGAAGCCATAGAATGGAGGTGTGTTAATTCTGAATGGAGCTGTGGGAATTCATAGAATGGAGGTGTGTGAAGTCAGATTGGAGGTGTGTGAACTCTTAGAATGGAGGTATGTGAAGTCACAATGGAGGTGTGTGAAGTCATAGAATTGTGGTTTTTGAAATCACAGAATGGAGGTGTGTGGATTCATAGAATGGAGGTGTGTGAAGTCAGATTGGAGGTGTGTGAAGTCAAAGAATGGAGGTGTGTGAAATCAGAAAGGAGTTGTGTGAAGTCATAGAATGCAGCTGTGTGAAATCATAGAATGGAGGTGTGTGAAATCATAGAATGGAGGTGTGTGAAGTCAAAGAGTGGAGGTATGTGAAATCACAGAATGGAGGGGTGTGAAGTCAGAATAGAGGTGTGCGAAGGCATAGAATGGAGGTGTGTGAAGTCAGAATGGAGCTATGTGAACTCATAGAATGGAGGTGTGTGCAGTCACAATGGAGATGTGTGAAGTCATAGAATGGTGGTTTTTGAAGTCACAGAATGGAGGTGTGTGAAGTCATAGAATGGAGGTGTGTGAAGTCAGATTGGAGGTATGTGAAGTCACAGAATGGAGGTGTGTCAACTCAGAAAGGAGGTATGTGAAGTCATAGAATGGAGGTGTGTGAAGTCACAGAATGGAGGTGTGTGAAGTCAAAGAATGGAGGTGTGTGAAGTCACAGAATACAGTTGTGTGAAGTCAGAATAGAGGTGTGCGAAGTCATAGAATGGATGTGTGTGAAGTCAGAAGGAGCTGTGTGAAGTCATAGAATGAAAGTGTATGAAGTCAGAATGGAGGTGTGTGAACTCATAGAATGGAGGTGTATGAAGTCACAATGGAGGTGTGTGAAGTCACAGAATGGATGTGTGTGAACTCAGAAATGAGGTGTGTGAAGACATAGAATGGAGGTCTGTGAAGTCATAGAATGGAGGTGTGTGAAATCATAGAATGGAGGTGTGTGAAGTCACAGAATTGAGGTGTGTGAAGTCAGAATGGAGGTGTGTGAAAACAGAATGGAGGTGTGTGAAGTCAGAGAATTGAGGTGGGTGAAGTCACAATGCAGGTGTGTGAACTCATAGAATGGAGGTGTGTGAAGTCACAATGTAGGTTTCTGAAGTCATAGAATGGAGGTGTGTGAAGTCATAGAATGGAGGTGTGTTTAGTCACAGAATGGAGGTGTGTGATGTCATAGAACGGAGGTATGTGAAGTCACAGAATGGAGGTGTGTAAAGGCATAGAATGGAGGTGTGTGAACTCATAGAATGGAGGTGTGTGAAGTCATAGAATGGAGGTGTGTGAAGTCACAGAATGCAGTTGTGTGAAGTCAAAATAGAGGTGTGCGAAGTCATAGAAAGGAGGTGTGTGAAGTCAGAATGGAGCTGTGTGAAGTCATAGAATGGAAGTGTGTGAAGTCAGAATGGAGGTGTGTGAACTCATAGAATGGAGGTGTATGAAGTCACAATGGAGGTGTGTGATGTCATAGAATGGATGTGTGTGAACTCAGAAACGAGGTGAGTAAAGTCATAGAATGGAGGTCTGTGAAGTCATAGAATGGAGGTGTGTGAAATCATAGAATGGAGGTGTGTGAAGTCACAGAATTGATGTGTGTGAAGTCAGAATGGAGGTGTGTGAAGTCAGAATGGAGGTGTGTGAAGTCAGAGAATGGAGGTGTGTGAATTCAGATTGCAGGTGTGTGAAGTCATAAAATGGAGGTTTGTGAAGTCATAGATTGGAAGATTGTGAAGTCATAGAATGGAGGTTGTGAAGTCATAGATTGAAGGTGTGTGGAAGTCATAGTATGGAGGTGTGTGAATTCACAGAAAGGAGGTGTGTGAATTCACAGAATGGAGTTGTATGAAGTCACAGAATGGAGGTGTGTGAAGTCATAGAATGGAGGTGTGTGAAATCAAAGAATGGAGGTTTGTGAAGTCATAGAATGGATTGTGTGTGAAATCACAGAATGGAGGTGTGTGAAGTCACAGAATGGAGGTGTGTAAAGTCACAGAGTGGAGGTGTGTGAAGTCACAGAATGGAGGTGTGTGAAGTCATAGAATGGAGGTGTGTGAAGTCACAGAATGCAGTTGTGTGAAGTCAGAATAGAGGTGTGCGAAGTCATAGAATGGAGGTGTGTGAAGTCAGAATGGAGCTGTGTGAAGTCATAGAATGGAAGTGTGTGAAGTCAGAATGGAGGTGTGTGAACTCATAGAATGGAGGTGTATGAAGTCACAATGGAGGTCTGTGAAGTCACAGAATGGATGTGTGTGAACTCAGAAAGGAGGTGTGTGAAGTCATAGAATGGAGGTCTGTGAAGTCATAGAATGGAGGTGTGTGAAATCATAGAATGGAGGTGTGTGAAGTCACAGAATTGAGGTGTGTGAAGGCAGAATGGAGGTGTGTGAAGTCAGAATGGAGGTGTGTGAAGTCAGAGAATAGAGGTGGGTGAAGTCACAATGCAGGTGTGTGAACTCATAGAATGGAGGTGTGTGAAGTCACAATGTAGGTTTCTGAGGTCATAGAATGGAGGTGTGTGAAGTCATAGAATGGAGGTGTGTGAAGTCACAGAATGGAGGTGTGTGATGTCATAGAACGGAGGTATGTGAAGTCACAGAATGGAGGTGTGTAAAGGCATAGAATGGAGGTGTGTGAAGTCATAGAATGGAGGTGTGTGAAGTCATAAAATGGAGGTGTGTGAAGTCACAGAATGCAGTTGTGTGAAGTCAAAATAGAGGTGTGCAAAGTCATAGAAAGGAGGTGTGTGAAGTCAGAATGGAGCTGTGTGAAGTCATAGAATGGAAGTGTGTGAAGTCAGAATGGAGGTGTGTGAACTCATAGAATGGAGGTGTATGAAGTCACAATGGAGGTGTGTGATGTCATAGAATGGATGTGTGTGAAGTCAGAATGGAGGTGAGTAAAGTCATAGAATGGAGGTCTGTGAAGTCATAGAATGGAGGTGTGTGAAATCATAGAATGGAGGTGTGTGAAGTCACAGAATTGATATGTGTGAAGTCAGAATGGAGGTGTGTGAAGCCAGAATGGAGGTGGGTGAAGTCAGAGAATGGAGGTGTGTGAAGTCAGATTGCAGGTGTGTGAAGTCATAGAATGGAGGTTTTTGAAGTCATAGATTGGAAGATTGTGAAGTCATAGAATAGAGGTTGTGAAGTCATAGATTGAAGGTGTGTGGAAGTCATAGTATGGAGGTGTGTGAATTCACAGAAAGGAGGTGTGTGAATTCACAGAATGGAGTTGTATGAAGTCACAATGGAGGTGTGTGAAGTCATAGAATGGAGGTGTGTGAAATCAAAGAATGGAGGTTTGTGAAGTCATAGAATGGATTGTGTGTGAAATCACAGAATGGAGGTGTGTGAAGTCACAGAATGGACGTGTGTAAAGTCACAGAGTGGAGGTGTGTGAAGTCACAGAATGGAATTGTGTGAAATCATAGAATGGAGGTGTGTGAAGTCACAGAATGCAGTTGTGTGAAGTCAGAATAGAGGTGTGCGAAGTCATAGAATGGAGGTGTGTGAAGTCAGAATGGAGCTGTGTGAAGTCATAGAATGGAAGTGTGTGAAGTCAGAATTGAGGTGTGTGAACTCATAGAATGGAGGTGTATGAAGTCACAATGGAGGTGTGTGAAGTCACAGAATGGATGTGTGTGAACTCAGAAAGGAGGTGTGTGAAGTCATAGAATGGAGGTCTGTGAAGTCATAGAATGGAGGTGTGTGAAATCATAGAATGGAGGTGTGTGAAGTCACAGAATTGAGGTGTGTGAAGTCAGAATGGAGGTGTGTGAAGTCAGAATGGAGGTTTGTGAAGTCAGAGAATGGAGGTGGGTGAAGTCACAATGCAGGTGTGTGAACTCATAGAATGGAGGTGTGTGAAGTCACAATGTAGGTTTCTGAAGTCATAGAATGGAGGTGTGTGAAGTCATAGAATGGAGGTGTGTGAAGTCACAGAATGGAGGTGTGTGAAGTTACACTATGGAGGGGTGTGAACTCAGATTTCAGGTGTGTGAGGTCACAAATGGTGGTGTGTGAAGTCATATAACGAGGTGTGTGAAGTCACAGAATGGAGGTGTGTGAAGTCACAAATGGAGGTGTGTTAACTCAGAATGGAGGTGTGTGTGTCACAGAATGGAGGTGTGTGAAGTCAAAATTGTGATGTGTGAAGTCACAAATGGAGGTGTGTGAAGTCACAGAGTGGAGGTGTGTGAAATCAAAATGGAAATTTGTGAAGTCAAAGAAAGGAGTTTTGTGAAGTCATAGAATGGATGTGTATGAAGTCATGGAATGGAGGTTTGTGAAGTCAAACATTGGAAGTGTGTGAAGTTACAGAATGGAGCTGTGTGAAGTCAGAGAAGGGAGATGTGTGAAGTCATAGATTGGAGGTGTGTGAAGTCAGAATAGAGATGTGTGAAGTCAGAGAATAGAGGTGTGCGAAGTCATAGAATGGAGGTGTGTGAAGTCAGAATGCAGATGTGTGAAGTCATAAAATGGAGGTGTGTGAAGTCATAGAATGGAGGTGTGTGAAGTCACAGAGTTGAGGTGTGTGAAATCATAGAATGGAGGTGTGTGAAGTCAGAGAATGGAGGTGTGTGAAGTCACAGGATGGAAGTGTGTGAAGTCAGAATAGAGGTGTGCGAAGTCATAGAATGGAGGTGTGTGAAGTCAGAATGGATGTGTGTAAACTCATTGAAAGGATGTGTGTGAAGTCAAAATGGAGGTGTGTGAAGTCATAGAATGGTGGTTTTTGAAGTCACAGAATGGAGGTGTGTGAAGTCATAGAATGGATGTTTCTGAAGTAAGAATGCAAGTGTGTGAAGTCATTGAATGGAGGTGTGTGAAGTCAAAATTGAGGTGTGTGAACTCATAGAATGGAGGTATGTGAGCTCATAGAATGGAGGTGTGTGATGTCATGGAATGGAGGTGTGTGAAGTCAAAGAATGGGGTTGTGTGTAGTCAAACAATGGAGGTGTGTGAAGTCACGTAATGGAGGTGTGTGAATTCACAGAATGGAAGTGTGTCAAGTCACAATGGAGGTGTGTGAAGTCAAAGAATGGAGGTGTGTGAAGTCAAAGAATGGAGGTGTGTGAAGTCAAAATTGTGTGTGTGAAGTCACAAATGGAGGTGTGTGAAGTCACAGAATGGAGGTGGGCGAAGTCAAAATGGAGGTGTGTGAAGTGAAAGAATGGAGGTCTGTGAAGTCATAGAATGGAGGTGTATGAAGTCATGGAATGGAGGTTTGTGAAGTCAAACATTGGAAGTGTGTGAAATTACAGAATGGAGGTGTGTGAAGTCATAGAATGGAGGTGTGTGCAGTCATAGAATGGAGGTGTGTCAACTCACAGAAGGGAGGTGTGTGAAGTCACAGAACGGCGATGTGTGAAGTCACAATGGAGGTGTGTGAAGTCATAGAATGAAGGTGTGTGAAGTCAAAGAATGGAGGTGTGTGAAGTCATAGAATGGAGGTGTGTGAAATCACAGAATGGAGGTGTGAGAAGTCACAGAATGG
The DNA here is from genome assembly GCA_024803745.1 of Megascapheus bottae. NCBI lineage: Eukaryota > Metazoa > Chordata > Mammalia > Rodentia > Geomyidae > Megascapheus > Megascapheus bottae. Next base: position 419,825 of record JANJXV010000422.1, read on the forward strand.
AGGTGTGTAAAGTGACAGAGTTGAGGTGTGTGAAGTCACAGAATGGAGGTGTTTGAAGTCATAGAATGGAGGTGTGTGAAGTCACAGAATGGAGGTGTATGAAGTCAGAATAGAGGTATGCGAAGCCATAGAATGGAGGTGTGTTAATTCTGAATGGAGCTGTGGGAATTCATAGAATGGAGGTGTGTGAAGTCAGATTGGAGGTGTGTGAACTCTTAGAATGGAGGTATGTGAAGTCACAATGGAGGTGTGTGAAGTCATAGAATTGTGGTTTTTGAAATCACAGAATGGAGGTGTGTGGATTCATAGAATGGAGGTGTGTGAAGTCAGATTGGAGGTGTGTGAAGTCAAAGAATGGAGGTGTGTGAAATCAGAAAGGAGTTGTGTGAAGTCATAGAATGCAGCTGTGTGAAATCATAGAATGGAGGTGTGTGAAATCATAGAATGGAGGTGTGTGAAGTCAAAGAGTGGAGGTATGTGAAATCACAGAATGGAGGGGTGTGAAGTCAGAATAGAGGTGTGCGAAGGCATAGAATGGAGGTGCGTGAAGTCAGAATGGAGCTATGTGAACTCATAGAATGGAGGTGTGTGCAGTCACAATGGAGATGTGTGAAGTCATAGAATGGTGGTTTTTGAAGTCACAGAATGGAGGTGTGTGAAGTCATAGAATGGAGGTGTGTGAAGTCAGATTGGAGGTATGTGAAGTCACAGAATGGAGGTGTGTCAACTCAGAAAGGAGGTATGTGAAGTCATAGAATGGAGGTGTGTGAAGTCACAGAATGGAGGTGTGTGAAGTCAAAGAATGGAGGTGTGTGAAGTCACAGAATGCAGTTGTGTGAAGTCAGAATAGAGGTGTGCGAAGTCATAGAATGGATGTGTGTGAAGTCAGAATGGAGCTGTGTGAAGTCATAGAATGAAAGTTTGTGAAGTCAGAATGGAGGTGTGTGAACTCATAGAATGGAGGTGTATGAAGTCACAATGGAGGTGTGTGAAGTCACAGAATGGATGTGTGTGAACTCAGAAAGGAGGTGTGTGAAGTCATAGAATGGAGGTCTGTGAAGTCATAGAATGGAGGTGTGTGAAATCATAGAATGGAGGTGTGTGAAGTCACAGAATTGAGGTGTGTGAAGTCAGAATGGAGGTGTGTGAAGTCAGAATGGAGGTTTGTGAAGTCAGAGAATGGAGGTGGGTGAAGTCACAATGCAGGTGTGTGAACTCATAGAATGGAGGTGTGTGAAGTCACAATGTAGGTTTCTGAAGTCATAGAATGGAGGTGTGTGAAGTCATAGAATGGAGGTGTGTGAAGTCACAGAATGGAGGTGTGTGAAGTCACACTATGGAGGGGTGTGAACTCAGATTTCATGTGTGTGAGGTCACAAATGGAGGTGTGTGAAGTCATATAACGAGGTGTGTGAAGTCACAGAATGGAGGTGTGTGAAGACACAGAATGGAAGTGTGTGAACTCAGAGTGGAGGTGTGTGAAGTCACAGAATGGAGGTGTGTGAAGTCATAGAATGGAAGTGTGTGAAGTCATAGAACGGAGGTGTGTGAAGTCAGAATGGAGGTGTGTGAAGTCACAAATGGAGGTGTGTTAACTCAGAATGGAGGTGTGTGTGTCACAGAATGGAGGTGTGTGAAGTCAAAATTGTGATGTGTGAAGTCACAAATGGAGGTGTGTGAAGTCACAGAGTGGAGGTGTGTGAAATCAAAATGGAAATTTGTGAAGTCAAAGAAAGGAGTTGTGTGAAGTCATAGAATGGATGTGTATGAAGTCATGGAATGGAGGTTTGTGAAGTCAAACATTGGAAGTGTGTGAAGTTACAGAATGGAGGTGTGTGAAGTCAGAGAAGGGAGATGTGTGAAGTCATAGATTGGAGGTGTGTGAAGTCAGAATAGAGATGTGTGAAGTCAGAGAATAGAGGTGTGCGAAGTCATAGAATGGAGGTGTGTGAAGTCAGAATGCAGATGTGTGAAGTCATAAAATGGAGGTGTGTGAAGTCGTAGAATGGAGGTGTGTGAAGTCACAGAGTTGAGGTGTGTGAAATCATAGAATGGAGGTGTGTGAAGTCAGAGAATGGAGGTGTGTGAAGTCACAGGATGGAGGTGTGTGAAGTCAGAATAGAGGTGTGCGAAGTCATAGAATGGAGGTGTGTGAAGTCAGAATGGATGTGTGTAAACTCATTGAAAGGATGTGTGTGAAGTCAAAATGGAGTTGTGTGAAGTCATAGAATGGTGGCTTTTGAAGTCACAGAATGGAGGTGTGTGAAGTCATAGAATGGATGTTTCTGAAGTAAGAATGCAAGTGTGTGAAGTCATTGAATGGAGGTGTGTGAAGTCAAAATTGAGGTGTGTGAACTCATAGAATGGAGGTATGTGAGCTCATAGAATGGAGGTGTGTGATGTCATGGAATGGAGGTGTGTGAAGTCAAAGAATGGGGTTGTGTGTAGTCAAACAATGGAGGTGTGTGAAGTCACGTAATGGAGGTGTGTGAATTCACAGAATGGAAGTGTGTCAAGTCACAATGGAGGTGTGTGAAGTCAAAGAATGGAGGTGTGTGAAGTCAAAGAATGGAGGTGTGTGAAGTCAAAATTGTGTGTGTGAAGTCACAAATGGAGGTGTGTGAAGTCACAGAATGGAGGTGGGCGAAGTCAAAATGGAGGTGTGTGAAGTGAAAGAATGGAGGTCTGTGAAGTCATAGAATGGAGGTGTATGAAGTCATGGAATGGAGGTTTGTGAAGTCAAACATTGGAAGTGTGTGAAATTACAGAATGGAGGTGTGTGACGTCATAGAATGGAGGTGTGTGCAGTCATAGAATGGAGGTGTGTCAACTCACAGAAGGGAGGTGTGTGAAGTCACAGAACGGCGATGTGTGAAGTCACAATGGAGGTGTGAGAAGTCACAGAATGGAGGTGTGTAAAGTGACAGAATTGAGGTGTGTGAAGTCACAGAATGGAGGTGTTTGAAGTCATAGAATGGAGGTGTGTGAAGTCACAGAATGGAGATGTATGAAGTCAGAATAGAGGTATGCGAAGTCATAGAATGGAGGTGCGTTGAGTCAGAATGGATCTGTGGGAATTCATAGAATGGAGGTGTGTGAAGTCAGATTTGAGGTGTGTGAACTCTTAGAATGGAGGTATGTGAAGTCACAATGGAGGTGTGTGAAGTCATAGAATTGTGGTTTTTGAAATCACAGAATGGAGGTGTGTGGAGTCACAGAATGGAGGTCTGTGAAGTCAGATTGGAGGTGTGTGAAGTCAATGAATGGAGGTGTGTGAACTCAGAAAGGAGTTGTGTGAAGTCAGAGAATGGAGCTGTGTGAAATCATAGAATGGAGGTGTGTGAAATCATAGAATGGAAGTGTATGAAGTCAAAGAGTGGAGGTATGTGAAATCACAGAATGGAGGGGTGTGAAGTCAGAATAGAGGTCTGCGAAGTCATAGAATGGAGGTGTGTGAAGTCAGAATGGAGCTATGTGAACTCATAGAATGGAGGTGTGTGCAGTCACAATGGAGATGTGTGAAGTCATAGAATGGTGGTTTTTGAAGTCACAGAATGGAGATATGTGAAGTCATAGAATGGAGGTGTGTGAAGTCAGATTGGAGGTATGTGAAGTCACAGAATGGAGGTGTGTCAACTCAGAAAGGAGGTATGTGAAGTCATAGAATGGAGGTGTGTGAAGTCAAAGAATGGAGGTGTGGGAAATCATAGAATGGAGGTGTGTGAAGTCCCAGAATTGAGGTGTGTGAAGTCAGAATGGAGGTGTGTGAATTCAGAATGGAGGTGTGTGAAGTCATAGAATGGAGGTGTGTGAACTGATAGAACGTAGGTGTTTGAAGTCACAATGTAGGTGTGTGAAGTCATAGAATGTAGGTGTGTGAAGTCATAGAATGTAGGTGTGTGAAGTCACAAAATGGAGGTGTGTGAAGTCAAAATGGAGGTGTGTGAAGTCAAAGAATGGACGTGTGTGAAGTCACAATTGTGTGTGAAGTCACAAATGCAGGTGTGTGAAGTCACAGAATGGAGGTGTGTGAAGTCAAAATGGAGGTGTGTGAGGTCAAAGAATGGATGTGTGTGAAGTCATAGAATGGAGGTGTATGAAGTCATGGAATGGAGGTTTGTGATGTCAAACATTGGAAGCGTGTGAAATTACAGAATGGAGGTTTGTGAAGTCATAGAATGGAGGTGTGTGAAGTCAGAGAATGGAGGTGTGTGAAGTCAGATTGCAGGTGTCTGAAGTCATAGAATGGAGGTTTGTGCAGTCATAGATTGGAAGTGTGTGAAGTCATAGCATGGAGGTTGTGAAGTCATAGATTGAAGGTGTGTGGAAGTCATAGTATAGAGGTGTGTGAAGTCAAAGAAAGGAGGTGTGTGAATTCACAGAATGGAGTTGTATGAAGTCACAATGGAGGTGTGTGAAGTCATAGAATGGAGGTGTGTGAAATCAAAGAATGGAGGTTTGTGAAGTCATAGAATGGATTGTGTATGAAATCACAGAATGGAGGTGTGTGAAGTCACAGAATGGAGGTGTGTAAAGTCACAGAGTGGAGGTGTGTGAAGTCACAGAATGGAGGTGTGTGAAGTCATAGAATTGTGGTTTTTGAAACCACAGAATGGAGGTGTGTGGAGTCATAGAATGGAGGTGTGTGAAGTCAGATTGGAGGTGTGTGAAGTCAATGAATGGAGGTGTGTGAACTCAGAAAGGAGTTGTGTGAAGTCATAGAATGGAGCAGTGTGAAATCATAGAATGGAGGTGTGTGAAATCATAGAATGGAGGTATATGAAGTCAAAGAGTGTAGGTATGTGAAATCACAGAATGGAGGGGTGTGAAGTCAGAATAGAGGTCTGCGAAGTCATAGAATGGAGGTGTGTGAAGTCAGAATGGAGCTATGTGAACTCATAGAATGGAGGTGTGTGTAGTCACAATGGAGATGTGTGAAGTCATAGAATGGTGGTTTTTGAAGTCACAGAATGGAGTTGTGTGAAGTCATAGAATGGAGGTGTGTGAAGTCAGATTGGAGGTATGTGAAGTCACAGAATGGAGGTGTGTCAACTCAGAAAGGAGGTATGTGAAGTCATAGAATGGAGGTGTGTGAAGTCAAAGAATGGAGGTGTCGGAAATCATAGAATGGAGGTGTGTGAAGTCACAGAATTGAGGTGTGTGAAGTCAGAATGGAGGTGTGTGAATTCAGAATGGAGGTGTGTGAAGTCATAGAATGGAGGTGTGTGAACTGATAGAACGTAGGTGTGTGAATTCACAATGTAGGTGTGTGTAGTCATAGAATGGAGGTGTGTGAAGTCATAGAATGGAGGTGAGTGAAGTCACAAAATGGAGGTGTGTGAAGTCAAAATGGAGGTGTGTGAAGTCAAAGAATGGACGTGTATGAAGTCACAATTGTGTGTGAAGTCACAAATGCAGGTGTGTGAAGTCACAGAATGGAAGTGTGTGAAGTCAAAATGGAGGTGTGTAAGGTCAAAGAATGGATGTGTGTGAAGTCATAGAATGGAGGTGTATGAAGTCATGGAATGGAGGTTTGTGACGTCAAACATTGGAAGCGTGTGAAATTACAGAGTGGAGGTGTGTGAAGACATAGAATGGAGGTGTGTGAAGTCAGAGAATGGAGGTGTGTGAAGTCACATTGCAGGTGTGTGAAGTCATAGAATGGAGGTTTGTGAAGTCATAGAATGGAGGTTGTGAAGTCATAGAATGAAGGTGTGTGGAAGTCATAGTATGGAGGTGTGTGAAGTCACAGAAAGGAGGTGTGTGAATTCACAGAATGGAGTTGTATGAAGTCACAATGGAGGTGTGTGAAGTCATAGAATGGAGGTGTGTGAAATCAAAGAATGAAGGTTTGTGAAGTCATAGAATGGATTGTGTGTGAAATCACAGAATGGAGGTGTGTGAAGTCACAGAATGGAGGTGTGTAAAGTCACAGAGTGGAGGTGTGTGAAGTCACAGAATGGAGGTGTGTGAAGTCATAGAATGGAGGTGTGTGAAGTCACAGAATGCAGTTGTGTGAAGTCAGAATAGAGGTGTGCGAAGTCATAGAATGGAGGTGTGTGAAGTCAGAATGGAGCTGTGTGAAGTCATAGAATGGAAGTGTGTGAAGTCAGAATGGAGGTGTATGAACTCATAGAATGGACGTGTATGAAGTCACAATGGAGGAGTGTGAAGTCACAGAATGGATGTGTGTGAACTCAGAAAGGAGGTGTGTGAAGTCATAGAATGGAGGTCTGTGAAGTCATAGAATGGAGGTGTGTGAAATCATAGAATGGAGGTGTGTGAAGTCACAGAATTGAGGTGTGTGAAGGCAGAATGGAGGTGTGTGAAGTCAGAATGGAGGTGTGTGAAGTCAGAGAATAGAGGTGGGTGAAGTCACAATGCAGGTGTGTGAACTCATAGAATGGAGGTGTGTGAAGTCACAATGTAGGTTTCTGAGGTCATAGAATGGAGGTGTGTGAAGTCATAGAATGGAGGTGTGTGAAGTCACAGAATGGAGGTGTGTGATGTCATAGAACGGAGGTATGTGAAGTCACAGAATGGAGGTGTGTAAAGGCATAGAATGGAGGTGTGTGAAGTCATAGAATGGAGGTGTGTGAAGTCATAGAATGGAGGTGTGTGAAGTCACAGAATGCAGTTGTGTGAAGTCAAAATAGAGGTGTGCAAAGTCATAGAAAGGAGGTGTGTGAAGTCAGAATGGAGCTGTGTGAAGTCATAGAATGGAAGTGTGTGAAGTCAGAATGGAGGTGTGTGAACTCATAGAATGGAGGTGTATGAAGTCACAATGGAGGTGTGTGATGTCATAGAATGGATGTGTGTGAACTCAGAAAGGAGGTGAGTAAAGTCATAGAATGGAGGTCTGTGAAGTCATAGAATGGAGGTGTGTGAAATCATAGAATGGAGGTGTGTGAAGTCACAGAATTGATATGTGTGAAGTCAGAATGGAGGTGTGTGAAGCCAGAATGGAGGTGGGTGAAGTCAGAGAATGGAGGTGTGTGAAGTCAGATTGCAGGTGTGTGAAGTCATAGAATGGAGGTTTGTGAAGTCATAGATTGGAAGATTGTGAAGTCATAGAATAGAGGTTGTGAAGTCATAGATTGAAGGTGTGTGGAAGTCATAGTATGGAGGTGTGTGAATTCACAGAAAGGAGGTGTGTAAATTCACAGAATGGAGTTGTATGAAGTCACAATGGAGGTGTGTGAAGTCATAGAATGGAGGTGTGTGAAATCAAAGAATGGAGGTTTGTGAAGTCATAGAATGGATTGTGTGTGAAATCACAGAATGGAGGTGTGTGAAGTCACAGAATGGAGGTGTGTAAAGTCACAGAGTGGAGGTGTGTGAAGTCACAGAATGGAATTGTGTGAAATCATAGAATGGAGGTGTGTGAAGTCACAGAATGCAGTTGTGTGAAGTCAGAATAGAGGTGTGCGAAGTCATAGAATGGAGGTGTGTGAAGTCAGAATGGAGCTGTGTGAAGTCATAGAATGGAAGTGTGTGAAGTCAGAATTGAGGTGTGTGAACTCATAGAATGGAGGTGTATGAAGTCACAATGGAGGTGTGTGAAGTCACAGAATGGATGTGTGTGAACTCAGAAAGGAGGTGTGTGAAGTCATAGAATGGAGGTCTGTGAAGTCATAGAATGGAGGTGTGTGAAATCATAGAATGGAGGTGTGTGAAGTCACAGAATTGAGGTGTGTGAAGTCAGAATGGAGGTGTGTGAAGTCAGAATGGAGGTTTGTGAAGTCAGAGAATGGAGGTGGGTGAAGTCACAATGCAGGTGTGTGAACTCATAGAATGGAGGTGTGTGAAGTCACAATGTAGGTTTCTGAAGTCATAGAATGGAGGTGTGTGAAGTCATAGAATGGAGGTGTGTGAAGTCACAGAATGGAGGTGTGTGAAGTCACACTATGGAGGGGTGTGAACTCAGATTTCAGGTGTGTGAGGTCACAAATGGAGGTGTGTGAAGTCATATAACGAGGTGTGTGAAGTCACAGAATGGAGGTGTGTGAAGACACAGAATGGAAGTGTGTGAACTCAGAGTGGAGGTGTGTGAAGTCACAGAATGGAGGTGTGTGAAGTCATAGAATGGAAGTGTGTGAAGTCATAGAACGGAGGTGTGTGAAGTCAGAATGGAGGTGTGTGAAGTCACAAATGGAGGTGTGTTAACTCAGAATGGAGGTGTGTGTGTCACAGAATGGAGGTGTGTGAAGTCAAAATTGTGATGTGTGAAGTCACAAATGGAGTTGTGTGAAGTCACAGAGTGGAGGTGTGTGAAATCAAAATGGAAATTTGTGAAGTCAAAGAAAGAGTTGTGTGAAGTCATAGAATGGATGTGTATGAAGTCATGGAATGGAGGTTTGTGAAGTCAAACATTGGAAGTGTGTGAAGTTACAGAATGGAGGTGTGTGAAGTCAGAGAAGGGAGATGTGTGAAGTCATAGATTGGAGGTGTGTGAAGTCAGAATAGAGATGTGTGAAGTCAGAGAATAGAGGTGTGCGAAGTCATAGAATGGAGGTGTGTGAAGTCAGAATGCAGATGTGTGAAGTCATAAAATGGAGGTGTGTGAAGTCATAGAATGGAGGTGTGTGAAGTCACAGAGTTGAGGTGTGTGAAATCATAGAATGGAGGTGTGTGAAGTCAGAGAATGGAGGTGTGTGAAGTCACAGGATGGAGGTGTGTGAAGTCAGAATAGAGGTGTGCGAAGTCATAGAATGGAGGTGTGTGAAGTCAGAATGGATGTGTGTAAACTCATTGAAAGGATGTGTGTGAAGTCAAAATGGAGGTGTGTGAAGTAATAGAATGGTGGTTTTTGAAGTCACAGAATGGAGGTGTGTGAAGTCATTGAATGGAGGTGTGTGAAGTCAAAATTGAGGTGTGTGAACTCATAGAATGGAGGTATGTGAGCTCATAGAATGGAGGTGTGTGATGTCATGGAATGGAGGTGTGTGAAGTCAAAGAATGGGGTTGTGTGTAGTCAAACAATGGAGGTGTGTGAAGTCACGTAATGGAGGTGTGTGAATTCACAGAATGGAAGTGTGTCAAGTCACAATGGAGGTGTGTGAAGTCAAAGAATGGAGGTGTGTGAAGTCAAAGAATGGAGGTGTGTGAAGTCAAAATTGTGTGTGTGAAGTCACAAATGGAGGTGTGTGAAGTCACAGAATGGAGGTGGGCGAAGTCAAAATGGAGGTGTGTGAAGTGAAAGAATGGAGGTCTGTGAAGTCATAGAATGGAGGTGTATGAAGTCATGGAATGGAGGTTTGTGAAGTCAAACATTGGAAGTGTGTGAAATTACAGAATGGAGGTGTGTGAAGTCATAGAATGGAGGTGTGTGCAGTCATAGAATGGAGGTGTGTCAACTCACAGAAGGGAGGTGTGTGAAGTCACAGAACGGCGATGTGTGAAGTCACAATGGAGGTGTGTGAAGTCATAGAATGAAGGTGTGTGAAGTCAAAGAATGGAGGTGTGTGAAGTCATAGAATGGAGGTGTGTGAAATCACAGAATGGAGGTGTGAGAAGTCACAGAATGGAGGTGTGTAAAGTGACAGAGTTGAGGTGTGTGAAGTCACAGAATGGAGGTGTTTGAAGTCATAGAATGGAGGTGTGTGAAGTCACAGAATGGAGGTGTATGAAGTCAGAATAGAGGTATGCGAAGCCATAGAATGGAGGTGTGTTAATTCTGAATGGAGCTGTGGGAATTCATAGAATGGAGGTGTGTGAAGTCAGATTGGAGGTGTGTGAACTCTTAGAATGGAGGTATGTGAAGTCACAATGGAGGTGTGTGAAGTCATAGAATTGTGGTTTTTGAAATCACAGAATGGAGGTGTGTGGATTCATAGAATGGAGGTGTGTGAAGTCAGATTGGAGGTGTGTGAAGTCAAAGAATGGAGGTGTGTGAAATCAGAAAGGAGTTGTGTGAAGTCATAGAATGCAGCTGTGTGAAATCACAGAATGGAGGTGTGTGAAATCATAGAATGGAGGTGTGTGAAGTCAAAGAGTGGAGGTATGTGAAATCACAGAATGGAGGGGTGTGAAGTCAGAATAGAGGTGTGCGAAGGCATAGAATGGAGGTGTGTGAAGTCAGAATGGAGCTATGTGAACTCATAGAATGGAGGTGTGTGCAATCACAATGGAGATGTGTGAAGTCATAGAATGGTGGTTTTTGAAGTCACAGAATGGAGGTGTGTGAAGTCATAGAATGGAGGTGTGTGAAGTCAGATTGGAGGTATGTGAAGTCACAGAATGGAGGTGTGTCAACTCAGAAAGGAGGTATGTGAAGTCATAGAATGGAGGTGTGTGAAGTCACAGAATGGAGGTGTGTGAAGTCACAGAATGCAGTTGTGTGAAGTCAGAATAGAGGTGTGCGAAGTCATAGAATGGATGTGTGTGAAGTCAGAATGGAGCTGTGTGAAGTCATAGAATGAAAGTGTGTGAAGTCAGAATGGAGGTGTGTGAACTCATAGAATGGAGGTGTATGAAGTCACAATGGAGGTGTGTGAAGTCACAGAATGGATGTGTGTGAACTCAGAAAGGAGGTGTGTGAAGTCATAGAATGGAGGTCTGTGAAGTCATAGAATGGAGGTGTGTGAAATCATAGAATGGAGGTGTGTGAAGTCACAGAATTGAGGTGTGTGAAGTCAGAATGGAGGTGTGTGAAAACAGAATGGAGGTGTGTGAAGTCAGAGAATTGAGGTGGGTGAAGTCACAATGCAGGTGTGTGAACTCATAGAATGGAGGTGTGTGAAGTCACAATGTAGGTTTCTGAAGTCATAGAATGGAGGTGTGTGAAGTCATAGAATGGAGGTGTGTTTAGTCACAGAATGGAGGTGTGTGATGTCATACAACGGAGGTATGTGAAGTCACAGAATGGAGGTGTGTAAAGGCATAGAATGGAGGTGTGTGAACTCATAGAATGGAGGTGTGTGAAGTCATAGAATGGAGGTGTGTGAAGTCACAGAATGCAGTTGTGTGAAGTCAAAATAGAGGTGTGCGAAGTCATAGAAAGAAGGTGTGTGAAGTCAGAATGGAGCTGTGTGAAGTCATAGAATGGAAGTGTGTGAAGTCAGAATGGAGGTGTGTGAACTCATAGAATGGAGGTGTATGAAGTCACAATGGAGGTGTGTGATGTCATAGAATGGATGTGTGTGAACTCAGAAAGGAGGTGAGTAAACTCATAGAATGGAGGTCTGTGAAGTCACAGAATGGAGGTGTGTAAAGTCACAGAGTGGAGGTGTGTGAAGTCACAGAATGGAGGTGTGTGAAGTCATAGAATGGAGGTGTGTGAAGTCACAGAATGCAGTTGTGTGAAGTCAGAATAGAGGTGTGCGAAGTCATAGAATGGAGGTGTGTGAAGTCATAGAATGGAGGTTTGTGAAGTCATAGATTGGAAGATTGTGAAGTCATAGAATAGAGGTTGTGAAGTCATAGATTGAAGGTGTGTGGAAGTCATAGTATGGAGGTGTGTGAATTCACAGAAAGGAGGTGTGTGAATTCACAGAATGGAGTTGTATGAAGTCACAATGGAGGTGTGTGAAGTCATAGAATGGAGGTGTGTGAAATCAAAGAATGGAGGTTTGTGAAGTCATAGAATGGATTGTGTGTGAAATCACAGAATGGAGGTGTGTGAAGTCACAGAATGGACGTGTGTAAAGTCACAGAGTGGAGGTGTGTGAAGTCACAGAATGGAATTGTGTGAAATCATAGAATGGAGGTGTGTGAAGTCACAGAATGCAGTTGTGTGAAGTCAGAATAGAGGTGTGCGAAGTCATAGAATGGAGGTGTGTGAAGTCAGAATGGAGCTGTGTGAAGTCATAGAATGGAAGTGTGTGAAGTCAGAATTGAGGTGTGTGAACTCATAGAATGGAGGTGTATGAAGTCACAATGGAGGTGTGTGAAGTCACAGAATGGATGTGTGTGAACTCAGAAAGGAGGTGTGTGAAGTCATAGAATGGAGGTCTGTGAAGTCATAGAATGGAGGTGTGTGAAATCATAGAATGGAGGTGTGTGAAGTCACAGAATTGAGGTGTGTGAAGTCAGAATGGAGGTGTGTGAAGTCAGAATGGAGGTTTGTGAAGTCAGAGAATGGAGGTGGGTGAAGTCACAATGCAGGTGTGTGAACTCATAGAATGGAGGTGTGTGAAGTCACAATGTAGGTTTCTGAAGTCATAGAATGGAGGTGTGTGAAGTCACAGAATGGAGGTGTGTGAAGTCACACTATGGAGGGGTGTGAACTCAGATTTCAGGTGTGTGAGGTCACAAATGGAGGTGTGTGAAGTCATATAACGAGGTGTGTGAAGTCACAGAATGGAGGTGTGTGAAGACACAGAATGGAAGTGTGTGAACTCAGAGTGGAGGTGTGTGAAGTCACAGAATGGAGGTGTGTGAAGTCATAGAATGGAAGTGTGTGAAGTCATAGAACGGAGGTGTGTGAAGTCAGAATGGAGGTGTGTGAAGTCACAAATGGAGGTGTGTGAAGTCAGAATGGAGGTGTGTGTGTCACAGAATGGAGGTGTGTGAAGTCAAAATTGTGATGTGTGAAGTCACAAATGGAGGTGTGTGAAGTCACAGAGTGGAGGTGTGTGAAATCAAAATGGAAATTTGTGAAGTCAAAGAAAGGAGTTGTGTGAAGTCACAGAATGGATGTGTATGAAGTCATGGAATGGAGGTTTGTGAAGTCAAACATTGGAAGTGTGTGAAGTTACAGAATGGAGGTGTGTGAAGTCAGAGAAGGGAGATGTGTGAAGTCATAGATTGGAGGTGTGTGAAGTCAGAATAGAGATGTGTGAAGTCAGAGAATAGAGGTGTGCGAAGTCATAGAATGGAGGTGTGTGAAGTCAGAATGCAGATGTGTGAAGTCATAAAATGGAGGTGTGTGAAGTCATAGAATGGAGGTGTGTGAAGTCACAGAGTTGAGGTGTGTGAAATCATAGAATGGAGGTGTGTGAAGTCAGAGAATGGAGGTGTGTGAAGTCACAGGATGGAGGTGTGTGAAGTCAGAATAGAGGTGTGCGAAGTCATAGAATGGAGGTGTGTGAAGTCAGAATGGATGTGTGTAAACTCATTGAAAGGATGTGTGTGAAGTCAAAATGGAGGTGTGTGAAGTCATAGAATGGTGGTTTTTGAAGTCACAGAATGGAGGTGTGTGAAGTCATAGAATGGATGTTTCTGAAGTAAGAATGCAAGTGTGTGAAGTCATTGAATGGAGGTGTGTGAAGTCAAAATTGAGGTGTGTGAACTCATAGAATGGAGGTATGTGAGCTCATAGAATGGAGGTGTGTGATGTCATGGAATGGAGGTGTGTGAAGTCAAAGAATGGGGTTGTGTGTAGTCAAACAATGGAGGTGTGTGAAGTCACGTAATGGAGGTGTGTGAATTCACAGAATGGAAGTGTGTCAAGTCACAATGGAGGTGTGTGAAGTCAAAGAATGGAGGTGTGTGAAGTCAAAGAATGGAGGTGTGTGAAGTCAAAATTGTGTGTGTGAAGTCACAAATGGAGGTGTGTGAAGTCACAGAATGGAGGTGGGCGAAGTCAAAATGGAGGTGTGTGAAGTGAAAGAATGGAGGTCTGTGAAGTCATAGAATGGAGGTGTATGAAGTCATGGAATGGAGGTTTGTGAAGTCAAACATTGGAAGTGTGTGAAATTACAGAATGGAGGTGTGTGAAGTCATAGAATGGAGGTGTGTGCAGTCATAGAATGGAGGTGTGTCAACTCACAGAAGGGAGGTGTGTGAAGTCACAGAACGGCGATGTGTGAAGTCACAATGGAGGTGTGTGAAGTCATAGAATGAAGGTGTGTGAAGTCAAAGAATGGAGGTGTGTGAAGCCATAGAATGGAGGTGTGTGAAATCACAGAATGGAGGTGTGAGAAGTCACAGAATGGAGGTGTGTAAAGTGACAGAGTTGAGGTGTGTGAAGTCACAGAATGGAGGTGTTTGAAGTCATAGAATGGAGGTGTGTGAAGTCACAGAATGGAGGTGTATGAAGTCAGAATAGAGGTATGCGAAGCCATAGAATGGAGGTGTGTTAATTCTGAATGGAGCTGTGGGAATTCATAGAATGGAGGTGTGTGAAGTCAGATTGGAGGTGTGTGAACTCTTAGAATGGAGGTATGTGAAGTCACAATGGAGGTGTGTGAAGTCATAGAATTGTGGTTTTTGAAATCACAGAATGGAGGTGTGTGGATTCATAGAATGGAGGTGTGTGAAGTCAGATTGGAGGTGTGTGAAGTCAAAGAATGGAGGTGTGTGAAATCAGAAAGGAGTTGTGTGAAGTCATAGAATGCAGCTGTGTGAAATCATAGAATGGAGGTGTGTGAAATCATAGAATGGAGGTGTGTGAAGTCAAAGAGTGGAGGTATGTGAAATCACAGAATGGAGGGGTGTGAAGTCAGAATAGAGGTGTGCGAAGGCATAGAATGGAGGTGTGTGAAGTCAGAATGGAGCTATGTGAACTCATAGAATGGAGGTGTGTGCAGTCACAATGGAGATGTGTGAAGTCATAGAATGGTGGTTTTTGAAGTCACAGAATGGAGGTGTGTGAAGTCATAGAATGGAGGTGTGTGAAGTCAGATTGGAGGTATGTGAAGTCACAGAATGGAGGTGTGTCAACTCAGAAAGGAGGTATGTGAAGTCATAGAATGGAGGTGTGTGAAGTCACAGAATGGAGGTGTGTGAAGTCAAAGAATGGAGGTGTGTGAAGTCACAGAATGCAGTTGTGTGAAGTCAGAATAGAGGTGTGCGAAGTCATAGAATGGATGTGTGTGAAGTCAGAATGGAGCTGTGTGAAGTCATAGAATGAAAGTGTGTGAAGTCAGAATGGAGGTGTGTGAACTCATAGAATGGAGGTGTATGAAGTCACAATGGAGGTGTGTGAAGTCACAGAATGGATGTGTGTGAACTCAGAAAGGAGGTGTGTGAAGTCATAGAATGGAGGTCTGTGAAGTCATAGAATGGAGGTGTGTGAAATCATAGAATGGAGGTGTGTGAAGTCACAGAATTGAGGTGTGTGAAGTCAGAATGGAGGTGTGTGAAAACAGAATGGAGGTGTGTGAAGTCAGAGAATTGAGGTGGGTGAAGTCACAATGCAGGTGTGTGAACTCATAGAATGGAGGTGTGTGAAGTCACAATGTAGGTTTCTGAAGTCATAGAATGGAGGTGTGTGAAGTCATAGAATGGAGGTGTGTTTAGTCACAGAATGGAGGTGTGTGATGTCATAGAACGGAGGTATGTGAAGTCACAGAATGGAGGTGTGTAAAGGCATAGAATGGAGGTGTGTGAAGTCATAGAATGGAGGTGTGTGAAGTCATAGAATGGAGGTGTGTGAAGTCACAGAATGCAGTTGTGTGAAGTCAAAATAGAGGTGTGCGAAGTCATAGAAAGGAGGTGTGTGAAGTCAGAATGGAGCTGTGTGAAGTCATAGAATGGAAGTGTGAAGTCAGAATGGAGGTGTGTGAACTCATAGAATGGAGGTGTATGAAGTCACAATGGAGGTGTGTGATGTCATAGAATGGATGTGTGTGAACTCAGAAAGGAGGTGAGTAAAGTCATAGAATGGAGGTCTGTGAAGTCACAGAAGGGAGGTGTGTGAAGTCACAGAACGGCGATGTGTGAAGTCACAATGGAGGTGTGTGAAGTCATAGAATGAAGGTGTGTGAAGTCAAAGAATGGAGGTGTGTGAAGCCATAGAATGGAGGTGTGTGAAATCACAGAATGGAGGTGTGAGAAGTCACAGAATGGAGGTGTGTAAAGTGACAGAGTTGAGGTGTGTGAAGTCACAGAATGGAGGTGTTTGAAGTCATAGAATGGAGGTGTGTGAAGTCACAGAATGGAGGTGTATGAAGTCAGAATAGAGGTATGCGAAGCCATAGAATGGAGGTGTGTTAATTCTGAATGGAGCTGTGGGAATTCATAGAATGGAGGTGTGTGAAGTCAGATTGGAGGTGTGTGAACTCTTAGAATGGAGGTATGTGAAGTCACAATGGAGGTGTGTGAAGTCATAGAATTGTGGTTTTTGAAATCACAGAATGGAGGTGTGTGGATTCATAGAATGGAGGTGTGTGAAGTCAGATTGGAGGTGTGTGAAGTCAAAGAATGGAGGTGTGTGAAATCAGAAAGGAGTTGTGTGAAGTCATAGAATGCAGCTGTGTGAAATCATAGAATGGAGGTGTGTGAAATCATAGAATGGAGGTGTGTGAAGTCAAAGAGTGGAGGTATGTGAAATCACAGAATGGAGGGGTGTGAAGTCAGAATAGAGGTGTGCGAAGGCATAGAATGGAGGTGTGTGAAGTCAGAATGGAGCTATGTGAACTCATAGAATGGAGGTGTGTGCAGTCACAATGGAGATGTGTGAAGTCATAGAATGGTGGTTTTTGAAGTCACAGAATGGAGGTGTGTGAAGTCATAGAATGGAGGTGTGTGAAGTCAGATTGGAGGTATGTGAAGTCACAGAATGGAGGTGTGTCAACTCAGAAAGGAGGTATGTGAAGTCATAGAATGGAGGTGTGTGAAGTCACAGAATGGAGGTGTGTGAAGTCAAAGAATGGAGGTGTGTGAAGTCACAGAATGCAGTTGTGTGAAGTCAGAATAGAGGTGTGCGAAGTCATAGAATGGATGTGTGTGAAGTCAGAATGGAGCTGTGTGAAGTCATAGAATGAAAGTGTGTGAAGTCAGAATGGAGGTGTGTGAACTCATAGAATGGAGGTGTATGAAGTCACAATGGAGGTGTGTGAAGTCACAGAATGGATGTGTGTGAACTCAGAAAGGAGGTGTGTGAAGTCATAGAATGGAGGTCTGTGAAGTCATAGAATGGAGGTGTGTGAAATCATAGAATGGAGGTGTGTGAAGTCACAGAATTGAGGTGTGTGAAGTCAGAATGGAGGTGTGTGAAAACAGAATGGAGGTGTGTGAAGTCAGAGAATTGAGGTGGGTGAAGTCACAATGCAGGTGTGTGAACTCATAGAATGGAGGTGTGTGAAGTCACAATGTAGGTTTCTGAAGTCATAGAATGGAGGTGTGTGAAGTCATAGAATGGAGGTGTGTTTAGTCACAGAATGGAGGTGTGTGATGTCATAGAACGGAGGTATGTGAAGTCACAGAATGGAGGTGTGTAAAGGCATAGAATGGAGGTGTGTGAAGTCATAGAATGGAGGTGTGTGAAGTCATAGAATGGAGGTGTGTGAAGTCACAGAATGCAGTTGTGTGAAGTCAAAATAGAGGTGTGCGAAGTCATAGAAAGGAGGTGTGTGAAGTCAGAATGGAGCTGTGTGAAGTCATAGAATGGAAGTGTGAAGTCAGAATGGAGGTGTGTGAACTCATAGAATGGAGGTGTATGAAGTCACAATGGAGGTGTGTGATGTCATAGAATGGATGTGTGTGAACTCAGAAAGGAGGTGAGTAAAGTCATAGAATGGAGGTCTGTGAAGTCACAGAATGGAGGTGTGTAAAGTCACAGAGTGGAGGTGTGTGAAGTCACAGAATGGAGGTGTGTGAAGTCATAGAATGGAGGTGTGTGAAGTCACAGAATGCAGTTGTGTGAAGTCAGAATAGAGGTGTGCGAAGTCATAGAATGGAGGTGTGTGAAGTCATGGAATGGAGGTTTGTGAAGTCATAGATTGGAAGATTGTGAAGTCATAGAATAGAGGTTGTGAAGTCATAGATTGAAGGTGTGTGGAAGTCATAGTGTGGAGGTGTGTGAATTCACAGAAAGGAGGTGTGTGAATTCACAGAATGGAGTTGTATGAAGTCACAATGGAGGTGTGTGAAGTCATAGAATGGAGGTGTGTGAAATCAAAGAATGGAGGTTTGTGAAGTCATAGAATGGATTGTGTGTGAAATCACAGAATGGAGGTGTGTGAAGTCACAGAATGGACGTGTGTAAAGTCACAGAGTGGAGGTGTGTGAAGTCACAGAATGGAATTGTGTGAAATCATAGAATGGAGGTGTGTGAAGTCACAGAATGCAGTTGTGTGAAGTCAGAATAGAGGTGTGCGAAGTCATAGAATGGAGGTGTGTGAAGTCAGAATGGAGCTGTGTGAAGTCATAGAATGGAAGTGTGTGAAGTCAGAATTGAGGTGTGTGAACTCATAGAATGGAGGTGTATGAAGTCACAATGGAGGTGTGTGAAGTCACAGAATGGATGTGTGTGAACTCAGAAAGGAGGTGTGTGAAGTCATAGAATGGAGGTCTGTGAAGTCATAGAATGGAGGTGTGTGAAATCATAGAATGGAGGTGTGTGAAGTCACAGAATTGAGGTGTGTGAAGTCAGAATGGAGGTGTGTGAAGTCAGAGAAGGGAGATGTGTGAAGTCATAGATTGGAGGTGTGTGAAGTCAGAATAGAGATGTGTGAAGTCAGAGAATAGAGGTGTGCGAAGTCATAGAATGGAGGTGTGTGAAGTCAGAATGCAGATGTGTGAAGTCATAAAATGGAGGTGTGTGAAGTCATAGAATGGAGGTGTGTGAAGTCACAGAGTTGAGGTGTGTGAAATCATAGAATGGAGGTGTGTGAAGTCAGAGAATGGAGGTGTGTGAAGTCACAGGATGGAGGTGTGTGAAGTCAGAATAGAGGTGTGCGAAGTCATAGAATGGAGTTGTGTGAAGTCAGAATGGATGTGTGTAAACTCATTGAAAGGATGTGTGTGAAGTCAAAATGGAGGTGTGTGAAGTCATAGAATGGTGGTTTTTGAAGTCACAGAATGGAGGTGTGTGAAGTCATAGAATGGATGTTTCTGAAGTAAGAATGCAAGTGTGTGAAGTCATTGAATGGAGGTGTGTGAAGTCAAAATTGAGGTGTGTGAACTCATAGAATGGAGGTATGTGAGCTCATAGAATGGAGGTGTGTGATGTCATGGAATGGAGGTGTGTGAAGTCAAAGAATGGGGTTGTGTGTAGTCAAACAATGGAGGTGTGTGAAGTCACGTAATGGAGGTGTGTGAATTCACAGAATGGAAGTGTGTCAAGTCACAATGGAGGTGTGTGAAGTCAAAGAATGGAGGTGTGTGAAGTCAAAGAATGGAGGTGTGTGAAGTCAAAATTGTGTGTGTGAAGTCACAAATGGAGGTGTGTGAAGTCACAGAATGGAGGTGGGCGAAGTCAAAATGGAGGTGTGTGAAGTGAAAGAATGGAGGTCTGTGAAGTCATAGAATGGAGGTGTATGAAGTCATGGAATGGAGGTTTGTGAAGTCAAACATTGGAAGTGTGTGAAATTACAGAATGGAGGTGTGTGAAGTCATAGAATGGAGGTGTGTGCAGTCATAGAATGGAGGTGTGTCAACTCACAGAAGGGAGGTGTGTGAAGTCACAGAACGGCGATGTGTGAAGTCACAATGGAGGTGTGTGAAGTCATAGAATGAAGGTGTGTGAAGTCAAAGAATGGAGGTGTGTGAAGTCATAGAATGGAGGTGTGTGAAATCACAGAATGGAGGTGTGAGAAGTCACAGAATGGAGGTGTGTAAAGTGACAGAGTTGAGGTGTGTGAAGTCACAGAATGGAGGTGTTTGAAGTCATAGAATGGAGGTGTGTGAAGTCACAGAATGGAGGTGTATGAAGTCAGAATAGAGGTATGCGAAGCCATAGAATGGAGGTGTGTTAATTCTGAATGGAGCTGTGGGAATTCATAGAATGGAGGTGTGTGAAGTCAGATTGGAGGTGTGTGAACTCTTAGAATGGAGGTATGTGAAGTCACAATGGAGGTGTGTGAAGTCATAGAATTGTGGTTTTTGAAATCACAGAATGGAGGTGTGTGGATTCATAGAATGGAGGTGTGTGAAGTCAGATTGGAGGTGTGTGAAGTCAAAGAATGGAGGTGTGTGAAATCAGAAAGGAGTTGTGTGAAGTCATAGAATGCAGCTGTGTGAAATCATAGAATGGAGGTGTGTGAAATCATAGAATGGAGGTGTGTGAAGTCAAAGAGTGGAGGTATGTGAAATCACAGAATGGAGGGGTGTGAAGTCAGAATAGAGGTGTGCGAAGGCATAGAATGGAGGTGTGTGAAGTCAGAATGGAGCTATGTGAACTCATAGAATGGAGGTGTGTGCAGTCACAATGGAGATGTGTGAAGTCATAGAATGGTGGTTTTTGAAGTCACAGAATGGAGGTGTGTGAAGTCATAGAATGGAGGTGTGTGAAGTCAGATTGGAGGTATGTGAAGTCACAGAATGGAGGTGTGTCAACTCAGAAAGGAGGTATGTGAAGTCATAGAATGGAGGTGTGTGAAGTCACAGAATGGAGGTGTGTGAAGTCAAAGAATGGAGGTGTGTGAAGTCACAGAATACAGTTGTGTGAAGTCAGAATAGAGGTGTGCGAAGTCATAGAATGGATGTGTGTGAAGTCAGAATGGAGCTGTGTGAAGTCATAGAATGAAAGTGTGTGAAGTCAGAATGGAGGTGTGTGAACTCATAGAATGGAGGTGTATGAAGTCACAATGGAGGTGTGTGAAGTCACAGAATGGATGTGTGTGAACTCAGAAAGGAGGTGTGTGAAGACATAGAATGGAGGTCTGTGAAGTCATAGAATGGAGGTGTGTGAAATCATAGAATGGAGGTGTGTGAAGTCACAGAATTGAGGTGTGTGAAGTCAGAATGGAGGTGTGTGAAAACAGAATGGAGGTGTGTGAAGTCAGAGAATTGAGGTGGGTGAAGTCACAATGCAGGTGTGTGAACTCATAGAATGGAGGTGTGTGAAGTCACAATGTAGGTTTCTGAAGTCATAGAATGGAGGTGTGTGAAGTCATAGAATGGAGGTGTGTTTAGTCACAGAATGGAGGTGTGTGATGTCATAGAACGGAGGTATGTGAAGTCACAGAATGGAGGTGTGTAAAGGCATAGAATGGAGGTTTGTGAACTCATAGAATGGAGGTGTGTGAAGTCATAGAATGGAGGTGTGTGAAGTCACAGAATGCAGTTGTGTGAAGTCAAAATAGAGGTGTGCGAAGTCATAGAAAGGAGGTGTGTGAAGTCAGAATGGAGCTGTGTGAAGTCATAGAATGGAAGTGTGTGAAGTCAGAATGGAGGTGTGTGAACTCATAGAATGGAGGTGTATGAAGTCACAATGGAGGTGTGTGATGTCATAGAATGGATGTGTGTGAACTCAGAAAGGAGGTGAGTAAAGTCATAGAATGGAGGTCTGTGAAGTCATAGAATGGAGGTGTGTGAAATCATAGAATGGAGGTGTGTGAAGTCACAGAATTGATGTGTGTGAAGTCAGAATGGAGGTGTGTGAAGTCAGAATGGAGGTGTGTGAAGTCAGAGAATGGAGGTGTGTGAAGTCAGATTGCAGGTGTGTGAAGTCATAAAATGGAGGTTTGTGAAGTCATAGATTGGAAGATTGTGAAGTCATAGAATGGAGGTTGTGAAGTCATAGATTGAAGGTGTGTGGAAGTCATAGTATGGAGGTGTGTGAATTCACAGAAAGGAGGTGTGTGAATTCACAGAATGGAGTTGTATGAAGTCACAATGGAGGTGTGTGAAGTCATAGAATGGAGGTGTGTGAAATCAAAGAATGGAGGTTTGTGAAGTCATAGAATGGATTGTGTGTGAAATCACAGAATGGAGGTGTGTGAAGTCACAGAATGGAGGTGTGTAAAGTCACAGAGTGGAGGTGTGTGAAGTCACAGAATGGAGGTGTGTGAAGTCATAGAATGGAGGTGTGTGAAGTCACAGAATGCAGTTGTGTGAAGTCAGAATAGAGGTGTGCGAAGTCATAGAATGGAGGTGTGTGAAGTCAGAATGGAGCTGTGTGAAGTCATAGAATGGAAGTGTGTGAAGTCAGAATTGAGGTGTGTGAACTCATAGAATGGAGGTGTATGAAGTCACAATGGAGGTGTGTGAAGTCACAGAATGGATGTGTGTGAACTCAGAAAGGAGGTGTGTGAAGTCATAGAATGGAGGTCTGTGAAGTCATAGAATGGAGGTGTGTGAAATCATAGAATGGAGGTGTGTGAAGTCACAGAATTGAGGTGTGTGAAGGCAGAATGGAGGTGTGTGAAGTCAGAATGGAGGTTTGTGAAGTCAGAGAATGGAGGTGGGTGAAGTCACAATGCAGGTGTGTGAACTCATAGAATGGAGGTGTGTGAAGTCACAATGTAGGTTTCTGAGGTCATAGAATGGAGGTGTGTGAAGTCATAGAATGGAGGTGTGTGAAGTCACAGAATGGAGGTGTGTGAAGTCACACTATGGAGGGGTGTGAACTCAGATTTCAGGTGTGTGAGGTCACAAATGGAGGTGTGTGAAGTCATATAACGAGGTGTGTGAAGTCACAGAATGGAGGTGTGTGAAGACACAGAATGGAAGTGTGTGAACTCAGAGTGGAGGTGTGTGAAGTCACAGAATGGAGGTGTGTGAAGTCATAGAATGGAAGTGTGTGAAGTCATAGAACGGAGGTGTGTGAAGTCAGAATGGAGGTGTGTGAAGTCACAAATGGAGGTGTGTTAACTCAGAATGGAGGTGTGTGTGTCACAGAATGGAGGTGTGTGAAGTCAAAATTGTGATGTGTGAAGTCACAAATGGAGGTGTGTGAAGTCACAGAGTGGAGGTGTGTGAAATCAAAATGGAAATTTGTGAAGTCAAAGAAAGGAGTTGTGTGAAGTCATAGAATGGATGTGTATGAAGTCATGGAATGGAGGTTTGTGAAGTCAAACATTGGAAGTGTGTGAAGTTACAGAATGGAGGTGTGTGAAGTCAGAGAAGGGAGATGTGTGAAGTCATAGATTGGAGGTGTGTGAAGTCAGAATAGAGATGTGTGAAGTCAGAGAATAGAGGTGTGCGAAGTCATAGAATGGAGGTGTGTGAAGTCAGAATGCAGATGTGTGAAGTCATAAAATGGAGGTGTGTGAAGTCATAGAATGGAGGTGTGTGAAGTCACAGAGTTGAGGTGTGTGAAATCATAGAATGGAGGTGTGTGAAGTCAGAGAATGGAGGTGTGTGAAGTCACAGGATGGAGGTGTGTGAAGTCAGAATAGAGGTGTGCGAAGTCATAGAATGGAGGTGTGTGAAGTCAGAATGGATGTGTGTAAACTCATTGAAAGGATGTGTGTGAAGTCAAAATGGAGGTGTGTGAAGTAATAGAATGGTGGTTTTTGAAGTCACAGAATGGAGGTGTGTGAAGTCATTGAATGGAGGTGTGTGAAGTCAAAATTGAGGTGTGTGAACTCATAGAATGGAGGTATGTGAGCTCATAGAATGGAGGTGTGTGATGTCATGGAATGGAGGTGTGTGAAGTCAAAGAATGGGGTTGTGTGTAGTCAAACAATGGAGGTGTGTGAAGTCACGTAATGGAGGTGTGTGAATTCACAGAATGGAAGTGTGTCAAGTCACAATGGAGGTGTGTGAAGTCAAAGAATGGAGGTGTGTGAAGTCAAAGAATGGAGGTGTGTGAAGTCAAAATTGTGTGTGTGAAGTCACAAATGGAGGTGTGTGAAGTCACAGAATGGAGGTGGGCGAAGTCAAAATGGAGGTGTGTGAAGTGAAAGAATGGAGGTCTGTGAAGTCATAGAATGGAGGTGTATGAAGTCATGGAATGGAGGTTTGTGAAGTCAAACATTGGAAGTGTGTGAAATTACAGAATGGAGGTGTGTGAAGTCATAGAATGGAGGTGTGTGCAGTCATAGAATGGAGGTGTGTCAACTCACAGAAGGGAGGTGTGTGAAGTCACAGAACGGCGATGTGTGAAGTCACAATGGAGGTGTGTGAAGTCATAGAATGAAGGTGTGTGAAGTCAAAGAATGGAGGTGTGTGAAGTCATAGAATGGAGGTGTGTGAAATCACAGAATGGAGGTGTGAGAAGTCACAGAATGGAGGTGTGTAAAGTGACAGAGTTGAGGTGTGTGAAGTCACAGAATGGAGGTGTTTGAAGTCATAGAATGGAGGTGTGTGAAGTCACAGAATGGAGGTGTATGAAGTCAGAATAGAGGTATGCGAAGCCATAGAATGGAGGTGTGTTAATTCTGAATGGAGCTGTGGGAATTCATAGAATGGAGGTGTGTGAAGTCAGATTGGAGGTGTGTGAACTCTTAGAATGGAGGTATGTGAAGTCACAATGGAGGTGTGTGAAGTCATAGAATTGTGGTTTTTGAAATCACAGAATGGAGGTGTGTGGATTCATAGAATGGAGGTGTGTGAAGTCAGATTGGAGGTGTGTGAAGTCAAAGAATGGAGGTGTGTGAAATCAGAAAGGAGTTGTGTGAAGTCATAGAATGCAGCTGTGTGAAATCATAGAATGGAGGTGTGTGAAATCATAGAATGGAGGTGTGTGAAGTCAAAGAGTGGAGGTATGTGAAATCACAGAATGGAGGGGTGTGAAGTCAGAATAGAGGTGTGCGAAGGCATAGAATGGAGGTGTGTGAAGTCAGAATGGAGCTATGTGAACTCATAGAATGGAGGTGTGTGCAATCACAATGGAGATGTGTGAAGTCATAGAATGGTGGTTTTTGAAGTCACAGAATGGAGGTGTGTGAAGTCATAGAATGGAGGTGTGTGAAGTCAGATTGGAGGTATGTGAAGTCACAGAATGGAGGTGTGTCAACTCAGAAAGGAGGTATGTGAAGTCATAGAATGGAGGTGTGTGAAGTCACAGAATGGAGGTGTGTGAAGTCACAGAATGCAGTTGTGTGAAGTCAGAATAGAGGTGTGCGAAGTCATAGAATGGATGTGTGTGAAGTCAGAATGGAGCTGTGTGAAGTCATAGAATGAAAGTGTGTGAAGTCAGAATGGAGGTGTGTGAACTCATAGAATGGAGGTGTATGAAGTCACAATGGAGGTGTGTGAAGTCACAGAATGGATGTGTGTGAACTCAGAAAGGAGGTGTGTGAAGTCATAGAATGGAGGTCTGTGAAGTCATAGAATGGAGGTGTGTGAAATCATAGAATGGAGGTGTGTGAAGTCACAGAATTGAGGTGTGTGAAGTCAGAATGGAGGTGTGTGAAAACAGAATGGAGGTGTGTGAAGTCAGAGAATTGAGGTGGGTGAAGTCACAATGCAGGTGTGTGAACTCATAGAATGGAGGTGTGTGAAGTCACAATGTAGGTTTCTGAAGTCATAGAATGGAGGTGTGTGAAGTCATAGAATGGAGGTGTGTTTAGTCACAGAATGGAGGTGTGTGATGTCATACAACGGAGGTATGTGAAGTCACAGAATGGAGGTGTGTAAAGGCATAGAATGGAGGTGTGTGAACTCATAGAATGGAGGTGTGTGAAGTCATAGAATGGAGGTGTGTGAAGTCACAGAATGCAGTTGTGTGAAGTCAAAATAGAGGTGTGCGAAGTCATAGAAAGAAGGTGTGTGAAGTCAGAATGGAGCTGTGTGAAGTCATAGAATGGAAGTGTGTGAAGTCAGAATGGAGGTGTGTGAACTCATAGAATGGAGGTGTATGAAGTCACAATGGAGGTGTGTGATGTCATAGAATGGATGTGTGTGAACTCAGAAAGGAGGTGAGTAAACTCATAGAATGGAGGTCTGTGAAGTCACAGAATGGAGGTGTGTAAAGTCACAGAGTGGAGGTGTGTGAAGTCACAGAATGGAGGTGTGTGAAGTCATAGAATGGAGGTGTGTGAAGTCACAGAATGCAGTTGTGTGAAGTCAGAATAGAGGTGTGCGAAGTCATAGAATGGAGGTGTGTGAAGTCATAGAATGGAGGTTTGTGAAGTCATAGATTGGAAGATTGTGAAGTCATAGAATAGAGGTTGTGAAGTCATAGATTGAAGGTGTGTGGAAGTCATAGTATGGAGGTGTGTGAATTCACAGAAAGGAGGTGTGTGAATTCACAGAATGGAGTTGTATGAAGTCACAATGGAGGTGTGTGAAGTCATAGAATGGAGGTGTGTGAAATCAAAGAATGGAGGTTTGTGAAGTCATAGAATGGATTGTGTGTGAAATCACAGAATGGAGGTGTGTGAAGTCACAGAATGGACGTGTGTAAAGTCACAGAGTGGAGGTGTGTGAAGTCACAGAATGGAATTGTGTGAAATCATAGAATGGAGGTGTGTGAAGTCACAGAATGCAGTTGTGTGAAGTCAGAATAGAGGTGTGCGAAGTCATAGAATGGAGGTGTGTGAAGTCAGAATGGAGCTGTGTGAAGTCATAGAATGGAAGTGTGTGAAGTCAGAATTGAGGTGTGTGAACTCATAGAATGGAGGTGTATGAAGTCACAATGGAGGTGTGTGAAGTCACAGAATGGATGTGTGTGAACTCAGAAAGGAGGTGTGTGAAGTCATAGAATGGAGGTCTGTGAAGTCATAGAATGGAGGTGTGTGAAATCATAGAATGGAGGTGTGTGAAGTCACAGAATTGAGGTGTGTGAAGTCAGAATGGAGGTGTGTGAAGTCAGAATGGAGGTTTGTGAAGTCAGAGAATGGAGGTGGGTGAAGTCACAATGCAGGTGTGTGAACTCATAGAATGGAGGTGTGTGAAGTCACAATGTAGGTTTCTGAAGTCATAGAATGGAGGTGTGTGAAGTCACAGAATGGAGGTGTGTGAAGTCACACTATGGAGGGGTGTGAACTCAGATTTCAGGTGTGTGAGGTCACAAATGGAGGTGTGTGAAGTCATATAACGAGGTGTGTGAAGTCACAGAATGGAGGTGTGTGAAGACACAGAATGGAAGTGTGTGAACTCAGAGTGGAGGTGTGTGAAGTCACAGAATGGAGGTGTGTGAAGTCATAGAATGGAAGTGTGTGAAGTCATAGAACGGAGGTGTGTGAAGTCAGAATGGAGGTGTGTGAAGTCACAAATGGAGGTGTGTTAACTCAGAATGGAGGTGTGTGTGTCACAGAATGGAGGTGTGTGAAGTCAAAATTGTGATGTGTGAAGTCACAAATGGAGGTGTGTGAAGTCACAGAGTGGAGGTGTGTGAAATCAAAATGGAAATTTGTGAAGTCAAAGAAAGGAGTTGTGTGAAGTCACAGAATGGATGTGTATGAAGTCATGGAATGGAGGTTTGTGAAGTCAAACATTGGAAGTGTGTGAAGTTACAGAATGGAGGTGTGTGAAGTCAGAGAAGGGAGATGTGTGAAGTCATAGATTGGAGGTGTGTGAAGTCAGAATAGAGATGTGTGAAGTCAGAGAATAGAGGTGTGCGAAGTCATAGAATGGAGGTGTGTGAAGTCAGAATGCAGATGTGTGAAGTCATAAAATGGAGGTGTGTGAAGTCATAGAATGGAGGTGTGTGAAGTCACAGAGTTGAGGTGTGTGAAATCATAGAATGGAGGTGTGTGAAGTCAGAGAATGGAGGTGTGTGAAGTCACAGGATGGAGGTGTGTGAAGTCAGAATAGAGGTGTGCGAAGTCATAGAATGGAGGTGTGTGAAGTCAGAATGGATGTGTGTAAACTCATTGAAAGGATGTGTGTGAAGTCAAAATGGAGGTGTGTGAAGTCATAGAATGGTGGTTTTTGAAGTCACAGAATGGAGGTGTGTGAAGTCATAGAATGGATGTTTCTGAAGTAAGAATGCAAGTGTGTGAAGTCATTGAATGGAGGTGTGTGAAGTCAAAATTGAGGTGTGTGAACTCATAGAATGGAGGTATGTGAGCTCATAGAATGGAGGTGTGTGATGTCATGGAATGGAGGTGTGTGAAGTCAAAGAATGGGGTTGTGTGTAGTCAAACAATGGAGGTGTGTGAAGTCACGTAATGGAGGTGTGTGAATTCACAGAATGGAAGTGTGTCAAGTCACAATGGAGGTGTGTGAAGTCAAAGAATGGAGGTGTGTGAAGTCAAAGAATGGAGGTGTGTGAAGTCAAAATTGTGTGTGTGAAGTCACAAATGGAGGTGTGTGAAGTCACAGAATGGAGGTGGGCGAAGTCAAAATGGAGGTGTGTGAAGTGAAAGAATGGAGGTCTGTGAAGTCATAGAATGGAGGTGTATGAAGTCATGGAATGGAGGTTTGTGAAGTCAAACATTGGAAGTGTGTGAAATTACAGAATGGAGGTGTGTGAAGTCATAGAATGGAGGTGTGTGCAGTCATAGAATGGAGGTGTGTCAACTCACAGAAGGGAGGTGTGTGAAGTCACAGAACGGCGATGTGTGAAGTCACAATGGAGGTGTGTGAAGTCATAGAATGAAGGTGTGTGAAGTCAAAGAATGGAGGTGTGTGAAGCCATAGAATGGAGGTGTGTGAAATCACAGAATGGAGGTGTGAGAAGTCACAGAATGGAGGTGTGTAAAGTGACAGAGTTGAGGTGTGTGAAGTCACAGAATGGAGGTGTTTGAAGTCATAGAATGGAGGTGTGTGAAGTCACAGAATGGAGGTGTATGAAGTCAGAATAGAGGTATGCGAAGCCATAGAATGGAGGTGTGTTAATTCTGAATGGAGCTGTGGGAATTCATAGAATGGAGGTGTGTGAAGTCAGATTGGAGGTGTGTGAACTCTTAGAATGGAGGTATGTGAAGTCACAATGGAGGTGTGTGAAGTCATAGAATTGTGGTTTTTGAAATCACAGAATGGAGGTGTGTGGATTCATAGAATGGAGGTGTGTGAAGTCAGATTGGAGGTGTGTGAAGTCAAAGAATGGAGGTGTGTGAAATCAGAAAGGAGTTGTGTGAAGTCATAGAATGCAGCTGTGTGAAATCATAGAATGGAGGTGTGTGAAATCATAGAATGGAGGTGTGTGAAGTCAAAGAGTGGAGGTATGTGAAATCACAGAATGGAGGGGTGTGAAGTCAGAATAGAGGTGTGCGAAGGCATAGAATGGAGGTGTGTGAAGTCAGAATGGAGCTATGTGAACTCATAGAATGGAGGTGTGTGCAGTCACAATGGAGATGTGTGAAGTCATAGAATGGTGGTTTTTGAAGTCACAGAATGGAGGTGTGTGAAGTCATAGAATGGAGGTGTGTGAAGTCAGATTGGAGGTATGTGAAGTCACAGAATGGAGGTGTGTCAACTCAGAAAGGAGGTATGTGAAGTCATAGAATGGAGGTGTGTGAAGTCACAGAATGGAGGTGTGTGAAGTCAAAGAATGGAGGTGTGTGAAGTCACAGAATGCAGTTGTGTGAAGTCAGAATAGAGGTGTGCGAAGTCATAGAATGGATGTGTGTGAAGTCAGAATGGAGCTGTGTGAAGTCATAGAATGAAAGTGTGTGAAGTCAGAATGGAGGTGTGTGAACTCATAGAATGCAGGTGTATGAAGTCACAATGGAGGTGTGTGAAGTCACAGAATGGATGTGTGTGAACTCAGAAAGGAGGTGTGTGAAGTCATAGAATGGAGGTCTGTGAAGTCATAGAATGGAGGTGTGTGAAATCATAGAATGGAGGTGTGTGAAGTCACAGAATTGAGGTGTGTGAAGTCAGAATGGAGGTGTGTGAAAACAGAATGGAGGTGTGTGAAGTCAGAGAATTGAGGTGGGTGAAGTCACAATGCAGGTGTGTGAACTCATAGAATGGAGGTGTGTGAAGTCACAATGTAGGTTTCTGAAGTCATAGAATGGAGGTGTGTGAAGTCATAGAATGGAGGTGTGTTTAGTCACAGAATGGAGGTGTGTGATGTCATAGAACGGAGGTATGTGAAGTCACAGAATGGAGGTGTGTAAAGGCATAGAATGGAGGTGTGTGAAGTCATAGAATGGAGGTGTGTGAAGTCATAGAATGGAGGTGTGTGAAGTCACAGAATGCAGTTGTGTGAAGTCAAAATAGAGGTGTGCGAAGTCATAGAAAGGAGGTGTGTGAAGTCAGAATGGAGCTGTGTGAAGTCATAGAATGGAAGTGTGAAGTCAGAATGGAGGTGTGTGAACTCATAGAATGGAGGTGTATGAAGTCACAATGGAGGTGTGTGATGTCATAGAATGGATGTGTGTGAACTCAGAAAGGAGGTGAGTAAAGTCATAGAATGGAGGTCTGTGAAGTCACAGAAGGGAGGTGTGTGAAGTCACAGAACGGCGATGTGTGAAGTCACAATGGAGGTGTGTGAAGTCATAGAATGAAGGTGTGTGAAGTCAAAGAATGGAGGTGTGTGAAGCCATAGAATGGAGGTGTGTGAAATCACAGAATGGAGGTGTGAGAAGTCACAGAATGGAGGTGTGTAAAGTGACAGAGTTGAGGTGTGTGAAGTCACAGAATGGAGGTGTTTGAAGTCATAGAATGGAGGTGTGTGAAGTCACAGAATGGAGGTGTATGAAGTCAGAATAGAGGTATGCGAAGCCATAGAATGGAGGTGTGTTAATTCTGAATGGAGCTGTGGGAATTCATAGAATGGAGGTGTGTGAAGTCAGATTGGAGGTGTGTGAACTCTTAGAATGGAGGTATGTGAAGTCACAATGGAGGTGTGTGAAGTCATAGAATTGTGGTTTTTGAAATCACAGAATGGAGGTGTGTGGATTCATAGAATGGAGGTGTGTGAAGTCAGATTGGAGGTGTGTGAAGTCAAAGAATGGAGGTGTGTGAAATCAGAAAGGAGTTGTGTGAAGTCATAGAATGCAGCTGTGTGAAATCATAGAATGGAGGTGTGTGAAATCATAGAATGGAGGTGTGTGAAGTCAAAGAGTGGAGGTATGTGAAATCACAGAATGGAGGGGTGTGAAGTCAGAATAGAGGTGTGCGAAGGCATAGAATGGAGGTGTGTGAAGTCAGAATGGAGCTATGTGAACTCATAGAATGGAGGTGTGTGCAGTCACAATGGAGATGTGTGAAGTCATAGAATGGTGGTTTTTGAAGTCACAGAATGGAGGTGTGTGAAGTCATAGAATGGAGGTGTGTGAAGTCAGATTGGAGGTATGTGAAGTCACAGAATGGAGGTGTGTCAACTCAGAAAGGAGGTATGTGAAGTCATAGAATGGAGGTGTGTGAAGTCACAGAATGGAGGTGTGTGAAGTCAAAGAATGGAGGTGTGTGAAGTCACAGAATGCAGTTGTGTGAAGTCAGAATAGAGGTGTGCGAAGTCATAGAATGGATGTGTGTGAAGTCAGAATGGAGCTGTGTGAAGTCATAGAATGAAAGTGTGTGAAGTCAGAATGGAGGTGTGTGAACTCATAGAATGGAGGTGTATGAAGTCACAATGGAGGTGTGTGAAGTCACAGAATGGATGTGTGTGAACTCAGAAAGGAGGTGTGTGAAGTCATAGAATGGAGGTCTGTGAAGTCATAGAATGGAGGTGTGTGAAATCATAGAATGGAGGTGTGTGAAGTCACAGAATTGAGGTGTGTGAAGTCAGAATGGAGGTGTGTGAAAACAGAATGGAGGTGTGTGAAGTCAGAGAATTGAGGTGGGTGAAGTCACAATGCAGGTGTGTGAACTCATAGAATGGAGGTGTGTGAAGTCACAATGTAGGTTTCTGAAGTCATAGAATGGAGGTGTGTGAAGTCATAGAATGGAGGTGTGTTTAGTCACAGAATGGAGGTGTGTGATGTCATAGAACGGAGGTATGTGAAGTCACAGAATGGAGGTGTGTAAAGGCATAGAATGGAGGTGTGTGAAGTCATAGAATGGAGGTGTGTGAAGTCATAGAATGGAGGTGTGTGAAGTCACAGAATGCAGTTGTGTGAAGTCAAAATAGAGGTGTGCGAAGTCATAGAAAGGAGGTGTGTGAAGTCAGAATGGAGCTGTGTGAAGTCATAGAATGGAAGTGTGAAGTCAGAATGGAGGTGTGTGAACTCATAGAATGGAGGTGTATGAAGTCACAATGGAGGTGTGTGATGTCATAGAATGGATGTGTGTGAACTCAGAAAGGAGGTGAGTAAAGTCATAGAATGGAGGTCTGTGAAGTCACAGAATGGAGGTGTGTAAAGTCACAGAGTGGAGGTGTGTGAAGTCACAGAATGGAGGTGTGTGAAGTCATAGAATGGAGGTGTGTGAAGTCACAGAATGCAGTTGTGTGAAGTCAGAATAGAGGTGTGCGAAGTCATAGAATGGAGGTGTGTGAAGTCATGGAATGGAGGTTTGTGAAGTCATAGATTGGAAGATTGTGAAGTCATAGAATAGAGGTTGTGAAGTCATAGATTGAAGGTGTGTGGAAGTCATAGTGTGGAGGTGTGTGAATTCACAGAAAGGAGGTGTGTGAATTCACAGAATGGAGTTGTATGAAGTCACAATGGAGGTGTGTGAAGTCATAGAATGGAGGTGTGTGAAATCAAAGAATGGAGGTTTGTGAAGTCATAGAATGGATTGTGTGTGAAATCACAGAATGGAGGTGTGTGAAGTCACAGAATGGACGTGTGTAAAGTCACAGAGTGGAGGTGTGTGAAGTCACAGAATGGAATTGTGTGAAATCATAGAATGGAGGTGTGTGAAGTCACAGAATGCAGTTGTGTGAAGTCAGAATAGAGGTGTGCGAAGTCATAGAATGGAGGTGTGTGAAGTCAGAATGGAGCTGTGTGAAGTCATAGAATGGAAGTGTGTGAAGTCAGAATTGAGGTGTGTGAACTCATAGAATGGAGGTGTATGAAGTCACAATGGAGGTGTGTGAAGT
Source organism: Megascapheus bottae (assembly GCA_024803745.1). Taxonomy (NCBI): domain Eukaryota; kingdom Metazoa; phylum Chordata; class Mammalia; order Rodentia; family Geomyidae; genus Megascapheus; species Megascapheus bottae. The sequence continues at coordinate 452,202 of JANJXV010000422.1, forward strand.
CACAGAATGGATGTGTGTGAACTCAGAAAGGAGGTGTGTGAAGTCATAGAATGGAGGTCTGTGAAGTCATAGAATGGAGGTGTGTGAAATCATAGAATGGAGGTGTGTGAAGTCACAGAATTGAGGTGTGTGAAGTCAGAATGGAGGTGTGTGAAGTCAGAGAAGGGAGATGTGTGAAGTCATAGATTGGAGGTGTGTGAAGTCAGAATAGAGATGTGTGAAGTCAGAGAATAGAGGTGTGCGAAGTCATAGAATGGAGGTGTGTGAAGTCAGAATGCAGATGTGTGAAGTCATAAAATGGAGGTGTGTGAAGTCATAGAATGGAGGTGTGTGAAGTCACAGAGTTGAGGTGTGTGAAATCATAGAATGGAGGTGTGTGAAGTCAGAGAATGGAGGTGTGTGAAGTCACAGGATGGAGGTGTGTGAAGTCAGAATAGAGGTGTGCGAAGTCATAGAATGGAGTTGTGTGAAGTCAGAATGGATGTGTGTAAACTCATTGAAAGGATGTGTGTGAAGTCAAAATGGAGGTGTGTGAAGTCATAGAATGGTGGTTTTTGAAGTCACAGAATGGAGGTGTGTGAAGTCATAGAATGGATGTTTCTGAAGTAAGAATGCAAGTGTGTGAAGTCATTGAATGGAGGTGTGTGAAGTCAAAATTGAGGTGTGTGAACTCATAGAATGGAGGTATGTGAGCTCATAGAATGGAGGTGTGTGATGTCATGGAATGGAGGTGTGTGAAGTCAAAGAATGGGGTTGTGTGTAGTCAAACAATGGAGGTGTGTGAAGTCACGTAATGGAGGTGTGTGAATTCACAGAATGGAAGTGTGTCAAGTCACAATGGAGGTGTGTGAAGTCAAAGAATGGAGGTGTGTGAAGTCAAAGAATGGAGGTGTGTGAAGTCAAAATTGTGTGTGTGAAGTCACAAATGGAGGTGTGTGAAGTCACAGAATGGAGGTGGGCGAAGTCAAAATGGAGGTGTGTGAAGTGAAAGAATGGAGGTCTGTGAAGTCATAGAATGGAGGTGTATGAAGTCATGGAATGGAGGTTTGTGAAGTCAAACATTGGAAGTGTGTGAAATTACAGAATGGAGGTGTGTGAAGTCATAGAATGGAGGTGTGTGCAGTCATAGAATGGAGGTGTGTCAACTCACAGAAGGGAGGTGTGTGAAGTCACAGAACGGCGATGTGTGAAGTCACAATGGAGGTGTGTGAAGTCATAGAATGAAGGTGTGTGAAGTCAAAGAATGGAGGTGTGTGAAGTCATAGAATGGAGGTGTGTGAAATCACAGAATGGAGGTGTGAGAAGTCACAGAATGGAGGTGTGTAAAGTGACAGAGTTGAGGTGTGTGAAGTCACAGAATGGAGGTGTTTGAAGTCATAGAATGGAGGTGTGTGAAGTCACAGAATGGAGGTGTATGAAGTCAGAATAGAGGTATGCGAAGCCATAGAATGGAGGTGTGTTAATTCTGAATGGAGCTGTGGGAATTCATAGAATGGAGGTGTGTGAAGTCAGATTGGAGGTGTGTGAACTCTTAGAATGGAGGTATGTGAAGTCACAATGGAGGTGTGTGAAGTCATAGAATTGTGGTTTTTGAAATCACAGAATGGAGGTGTGTGGATTCATAGAATGGAGGTGTGTGAAGTCAGATTGGAGGTGTGTGAAGTCAAAGAATGGAGGTGTGTGAAATCAGAAAGGAGTTGTGTGAAGTCATAGAATGCAGCTGTGTGAAATCATAGAATGGAGGTGTGTGAAATCATAGAATGGAGGTGTGTGAAGTCAAAGAGTGGAGGTATGTGAAATCACAGAATGGAGGGGTGTGAAGTCAGAATAGAGGTGTGCGAAGGCATAGAATGGAGGTGTGTGAAGTCAGAATGGAGCTATGTGAACTCATAGAATGGAGGTGTGTGCAGTCACAATGGAGATGTGTGAAGTCATAGAATGGTGGTTTTTGAAGTCACAGAATGGAGGTGTGTGAAGTCATAGAATGGAGGTGTGTGAAGTCAGATTGGAGGTATGTGAAGTCACAGAATGGAGGTGTGTCAACTCAGAAAGGAGGTATGTGAAGTCATAGAATGGAGGTGTGTGAAGTCACAGAATGGAGGTGTGTGAAGTCAAAGAATGGAGGTGTGTGAAGTCACAGAATACAGTTGTGTGAAGTCAGAATAGAGGTGTGCGAAGTCATAGAATGGATGTGTGTGAAGTCAGAATGGAGCTGTGTGAAGTCATAGAATGAAAGTGTGTGAAGTCAGAATGGAGGTGTGTGAACTCATAGAATGGAGGTGTATGAAGTCACAATGGAGGTGTGTGAAGTCACAGAATGGATGTGTGTGAACTCAGAAAGGAGGTGTGTGAAGACATAGAATGGAGGTCTGTGAAGTCATAGAATGGAGGTGTGTGAAATCATAGAATGGAGGTGTGTGAAGTCACAGAATTGAGGTGTGTGAAGTCAGAATGGAGGTGTGTGAAAACAGAATGGAGGTGTGTGAAGTCAGAGAATTGAGGTGGGTGAAGTCACAATGCAGGTGTGTGAACTCATAGAATGGAGGTGTGTGAAGTCACAATGTAGGTTTCTGAAGTCATAGAATGGAGGTGTGTGAAGTCATAGAATGGAGGTGTGTTTAGTCACAGAATGGAGGTGTGTGATGTCATAGAACGGAGGTATGTGAAGTCACAGAATGGAGGTGTGTAAAGGCATAGAATGGAGGTTTGTGAACTCATAGAATGGAGGTGTGTGAAGTCATAGAATGGAGGTGTGTGAAGTCACAGAATGCAGTTGTGTGAAGTCAAAATAGAGGTGTGCGAAGTCATAGAAAGGAGGTGTGTGAAGTCAGAATGGAGCTGTGTGAAGTCATAGAATGGAAGTGTGTGAAGTCAGAATGGAGGTGTGTGAACTCATAGAATGGAGGTGTATGAAGTCACAATGGAGGTGTGTGATGTCATAGAATGGATGTGTGTGAACTCAGAAAGGAGGTGAGTAAAGTCATAGAATGGAGGTCTGTGAAGTCATAGAATGGAGGTGTGTGAAATCATAGAATGGAGGTGTGTGAAGTCACAGAATTGATGTGTGTGAAGTCAGAATGGAGGTGTGTGAAGTCAGAATGGAGGTGTGTGAAGTCAGAGAATGGAGGTGTGTGAAGTCAGATTGCAGGTGTGTGAAGTCATAAAATGGAGGTTTGTGAAGTCATAGATTGGAAGATTGTGAAGTCATAGAATGGAGGTTGTGAAGTCATAGATTGAAGGTGTGTGGAAGTCATAGTATGGAGGTGTGTGAATTCACAGAAAGGAGGTGTGTGAATTCACAGAATGGAGTTGTATGAAGTCACAATGGAGGTGTGTGAAGTCATAGAATGGAGGTGTGTGAAATCAAAGAATGGAGGTTTGTGAAGTCATAGAATGGATTGTGTGTGAAATCACAGAATGGAGGTGTGTGAAGTCACAGAATGGAGGTGTGTAAAGTCACAGAGTGGAGGTGTGTGAAGTCACAGAATGGAGGTGTGTGAAGTCATAGAATGGAGGTGTGTGAAGTCACAGAATGCAGTTGTGTGAAGTCAGAATAGAGGTGTGCGAAGTCATAGAATGGAGGTGTGTGAAGTCAGAATGGAGCTGTGTGAAGTCATAGAATGGAAGTGTGTGAAGTCAGAATTGAGGTGTGTGAACTCATAGAATGGAGGTGTATGAAGTCACAATGGAGGTGTGTGAAGTCACAGAATGGATGTGTGTGAACTCAGAAAGGAGGTGTGTGAAGTCATAGAATGGAGGTCTGTGAAGTCATAGAATGGAGGTGTGTGAAATCATAGAATGGAGGTGTGTGAAGTCACAGAATTGAGGTGTGTGAAGGCAGAATGGAGGTGTGTGAAGTCAGAATGGAGGTTTGTGAAGTCAGAGAATGGAGGTGGGTGAAGTCACAATGCAGGTGTGTGAACTCATAGAATGGAGGTGTGTGAAGTCACAATGTAGGTTTCTGAGGTCATAGAATGGAGGTGTGTGAAGTCATAGAATGGAGGTGTGTGAAGTCACAGAATGGAGGTGTGTGAAGTCACACTATGGAGGGGTGTGAACTCAGATTTCAGGTGTGTGAGGTCACAAATGGAGGTGTGTGAAGTCATATAACGAGGTGTGTGAAGTCACAGAATGGAGGTGTGTGAAGACACAGAATGGAAGTGTGTGAACTCAGAGTGGAGGTGTGTGAAGTCACAGAATGGAGGTGTGTGAAGTCATAGAATGGAAGTGTGTGAAGTCATAGAACGGAGGTGTGTGAAGTCAGAATGGAGGTGTGTGAAGTCACAAATGGAGGTGTGTTAACTCAGAATGGAGGTGTGTGTGTCACAGAATGGAGGTGTGTGAAGTCAAAATTGTGATGTGTGAAGTCACAAATGGAGGTGTGTGAAGTCACAGAGTGGAGGTGTGTGAAATCAAAATGGAAATTTGTGAAGTCAAAGAAAGGAGTTGTGTGAAGTCATAGAATGGATGTGTATGAAGTCATGGAATGGAGGTTTGTGAAGTCAAACATTGGAAGTGTGTGAAGTTACAGAATGGAGGTGTGTGAAGTCAGAGAAGGGAGATGTGTGAAGTCATAGATTGGAGGTGTGTGAAGTCAGAATAGAGATGTGTGAAGTCAGAGAATAGAGGTGTGCGAAGTCATAGAATGGAGGTGTGTGAAGTCAGAATGCAGATGTGTGAAGTCATAAAATGGAGGTGTGTGAAGTCATAGAATGGAGGTGTGTGAAGTCACAGAGTTGAGGTGTGTGAAATCATAGAATGGAGGTGTGTGAAGTCAGAGAATGGAGGTGTGTGAAGTCACAGGATGGAGGTGTGTGAAGTCAGAATAGAGGTGTGCGAAGTCATAGAATGGAGGTGTGTGAAGTCAGAATGGATGTGTGTAAACTCATTGAAAGGATGTGTGTGAAGTCAAAATGGAGGTGTGTGAAGTCATAGAATGGTGGTTTTTGAAGTCACAGAATGGAGGTGTGTGAAGTCATAGAATGGATGTTTCTGAAGTAAGAATGCAAGTGTGTGAAGTCATTGAATGGAGGTGTGTGAAGTCAAAATTGAGGTGTGTGAACTCATAGAATGGATGTATGTGAGCTCATAGAATGGAGGTGTGTGATGTCATGGAATGGAGGTGTGTGAAGTCAAAGAATGGGGTTGTGTGTAGTCAAACAATGGAGGTGTGTGAAGTCACGTAATGGAGGTGTGTGAATTCACAGAATGGAAGTGTGTCAAGTCACAATGGAGGTGTGTGAAGTCAAAGAATGGAGGTGTGTGAAGTCAAAGAATGGAGGTGTGTGAAGTCAAAATTGTGTGTGTGAAGTCACAAATGGAGGTGTGTGAAGTCACAGAATGGAGGTGGGCGAAGTCAAAATGGAGGTGTGTGAAGTGAAAGAATGGAGGTCTGTGAAGTCATAGAATGGAGGTGTATGAAGTCATGGAATGGAGGTTTGTGAAGTCAAACATTGGAAGTGTGTGAAATTACAGAATGGAGGTGTGTGAAGTCATAGAATGGAGGTGTGTGCAGTCATAGAATGGAGGTGTGTCAACTCACAGAAGGGAGGTGTGTGAAGTCACAGAACGGCGATGTGTGAAGTCACAATGGAGGTGTGTGAAGTCATAGAATGAAGGTGTGTGAAGTCAAAGAATGGAGGTGTGTGAAGTCATAGAATGGAGGTGTGTGAAATCACAGAATGGAGGTGTGAGAAGTCACAGAATGGAGGTGTGTAAAGTGACAGAGTTGAGGTGTGTGAAGTCACAGAATGGAGGTGTTTGAAGTCATAGAATGGAGGTGTGTGAAGTCACAGAATGGAGGTGTATGAAGTCAGAATAGAGGTATGCGAAGCCATAGAATGGAGGTGTGTTAATTCTGAATGGAGCTGTGGGAATTCATAGAATGGAGGTGTGTGAAGTCAGATTGGAGGTGTGTGAACTCTTAGAATGGAGGTATGTGAAGTCACAATGGAGGTGTGTGAAGTCATAGAATTGTGGTTTTTGAAATCACAGAATGGAGGTGTGTGGATTCATAGAATGGAGGTGTGTGAAGTCAGATTGGAGGTGTGTGAAGTCAAAGAATGGAGGTGTGTGAAATCAGAAAGGAGTTGTGTGAAGTCATAGAATGCAGCTGTGTGAAATCATAGAATGGAGGTGTGTGAAATCATAGAATGGAGGTGTGTGAAGTCAAAGAGTGGAGGTATGTGAAATCACAGAATGGAGGGGTGTGAAGTCAGAATAGAGGTGTGCGAAGGCATAGAATGGAGGTGTGTGAAGTCAGAATGGAGCTATGTGAACTCATAGAATGGAGGTGTGTGCAGTCACAATGGAGATGTGTGAAGTCATAGAATGGTGGTTTTTGAAGTCACAGAATGGAGGTGTGTGAAGTCATAGAATGGAGGTGTGTGAAGTCAGATTGGAGGTATGTGAAGTCAGAGAATGGAGGTGTGTCAACTCAGAAAGGAGGTATGTGAAGTCATAGAATGGAGGTGTGTGAAGTCACAGAATGGAGGTGTGTGAAGTCAAAGAATGGAGGTGTGTGAAGTCACAGAATACAGTTGTGTGAAGTCAGAATAGAGGTGTGCGAAGTCATAGAATGGATGTGTGTGAAGTCAGAATGGAGCTGTGTGAAGTCATAGAATGAAAGTGTATGAAGTCAGAATGGAGGTGTGTGAACTCATAGAATGAGATGTATGAAGTCACAATGGAGGTGTGTGAAGTCACAGAATGGATGTGTGTGAACTCAGAAAGGAGGTGTGTGAAGACATAGAATGGAGGTCTGTGAAGTCATAGAATGGAGGTGTGTGAAATCATAGAATGGAGGTGTGTGAAGTCACAGAATTGAGGTGTGTGAAGTCAGAGTGGAGGTGTGTGAAAACAGAATGGAGGTGTGTGAAGTCAGAGAATTGAGGTGGGTGAAGTCACAATGCAGGTGTGTGAACTCATAGAATGGAGGTGTGTGAAGTCACAATGTAGGTTTCTGAAGTCATAGAATGGAGGTGTGTGAAGTCATAGAATGGAGGTGTGTTTAGTCACAGAATGGAGGTGTGTGATGTCATAGAACGGAGGTATGTGAAGTCACAGAATGGAGGTGTGTAAAGGCATAGAATGGAGGTGTGTGAACTCATAGAATGGAGGTGTGTGAAGTCATAGAATGGAGGTGTGTGAAGTCACAGAATGCAGTTGTGTGAAGTCAAAATAGAGGTGTGCGAAGTCATAGAAAGGAGGTGTGTGAAGTCAGAATGGAGCTGTGTGAAGTCATAGAATGGAAGTGTGTGAAGTCAGAATGGAGGTGTGTGAACTCATAGAATGGAGGTGTATGAAGTCACAATGGAGGTGTGTGATGTCATAGAATGGATGTGTGTGAACTCAGAAAGGAGGTGAGTAAAGTCATAGAATGGAGGTCTGTGAAGTCATAGAATGGAGGTGTGTGAAATCATAGAATGGAGGTGTGTGAAGTCACAGAATTGATGTGTGTGAAGTCAGAATGGAGGTGTGTGAAGTCAGAATGGAGGTGTGTGAAGTCAGAGAATGGAGGTGTGTGAAGTCAGATTGCAGGTGTGTGAAGTCATAAAATGGAGGTTTGTGAAGTCATAGATTGGAAGATTGTGAAGTCATAGAATGGAGGTTGTGAAGTCATAGATTGAAGGTGTGTGGAAGTCATAGTATGGAGGTGTGTGAATTCACAGAAAGGAGGTGTGTGAATTCACAGAATGGAGTTGTATGAAGTCACAATGGAGGTGTGTGAAGTCATAGAATGGAGGTGTGTGAAATCAAAGAATGGAGGTTTGTGAAGTCATAGAATGGATTGTGTGTGAAATCACAGAATGGAGGTGTGTGAAGTCACAGAATGGAGGTGTGTAAAGTCACAGAGTGGAGGTGTGTGAAGTCACAGAATGGAGGTGTGTGAAGTCATAGAATGGAGGTGTGTGAAGTCACAGAATGCAGTTGTGTGAAGTCAGAATAGAGGTGTGCGAAGTCATAGAATGGAGGTGTGTGAAGTCAGAATGGAGCTGTGTGAAGTCATAGAATGGAAGTGTGTGAACTCAGAAAGGAGGTGTGTGAAGTCATAGAATGGAGGTCTGTGAAGTCATAGAATGGAGGTGTGTGAAATCATAGAATGGAGGTGTGTGAAGTCACAGAATTGAGGTGTGTGAAGGCAGAATGGAGGTGTGTGAAGTCAGAATGGAGGTGTGTGAAGTCAGAGAATAGAGGTGGGTGAAGTCACAATGCAGGTGTGTGAACTCATAGAATGGAGGTGTGTGAAGTCACAATGTAGGTTTCTGAGGTCATAGAATGGAGGTGTGTGAAGTCATAGAATGGAGGTGTGTGAAGTCACAGAATGGAGGTGTGTGATGTCATAGAACGGAGGTATGTGAAGTCACAGAATGGAGGTGTGTAAAGGCATAGAATGGAGGTGTGTGAAGTCATAGAATGGAGGTGTGTGAAGTCATAAAATGGAGGTGTGTGAAGTCACAGAATGCAGTTGTGTGAAGTCAAAATAGAGGTGTGCAAAGTCATAGAAAGGAGGTGTGTGAAGTCAGAATGGAGCTGTGTGAAGTCATAGAATGGAAGTGTGTGAAGTCAGAATGGAGGTGTGTGAACTCATAGAATGGAGGTGTATGAAGTCACAATGGAGGTGTGTGATGTCATAGAATGGATGTGTGTGAACTCAGAAAGGAGGTGAGTAAAGTCATAGAATGGAGGTCTGTGAAGTCATAGAATGGAGGTGTGTGAAATCATAGAATGGAGGTGTGTGAAGTCACAGAATTGATATGTGTGAAGTCAGAATGGAGGTGTGTGAAGCCAGAATGGAGGTGGGTGAAGTCAGAGAATGGAGGTGTGTGAAGTCAGATTGCAGGTGTGTGAAGTCATAGAATGGAGGTTTGTGAAGTCATAGATTGGAAGATTGTGAAGTCATAGAATAGAGGTTGTGAAGTCATAGATTGAAGGTGTGTGGAAGTCATAGTATGGAGGTGTGTGAATTCACAGAAAGGAGGTGTGTGAATTCACAGAATGGAGTTGTATGAAGTCACAATGGAGGTGTGTGAAGTCATAGAATGGAGGTGTGTGAAATCAAAGAATGGAGGTTTGTGAAGTCATAGAATGGATTGTGTGTGAAATCACAGAATGGAGGTGTGTGAAGTCACAGAATGGACGTGTGTAAAGTCACAGAGTGGAGGTGTGTGAAGTCACAGAATGGAATTGTGTGAAATCATAGAATGGAGGTGTGTGAAGTCACAGAATGCAGTTGTGTGAAGTCAGAATAGAGGTGTGCGAAGTCATAGAATGGAGGTGTGTGAAGTCAGAATGGAGCTGTGTGAAGTCATAGAATGGAAGTGTGTGAAGTCAGAATTGAGGTGTGTGAACTCATAGAATGGAGGTGTATGAAGTCACAATGGAGGTGTGTGAAGTCACAGAATGGATGTGTGTGAACTCAGAAAGGAGGTGTGTGAAGTCATAGAATGGAGGTCTGTGAAGGCATAGAATGGAGGTGTGTGAAATCATAGAATGGAGGTGTGTGAAGTCACAGAATTGAGGTGTGTGAAGTCAGAATGGAGGTGTGTGAAGTCAGAATGGAGGTTTGTGAAGTCAGAGAATGGAGGTGGGTGAAGTCACAATGCAGGTGTGTGAACTCATAGAATGGAGGTGTGTGAAGTCACAATGTAGGTTTCTGAAGTCATAGAATGGAGGTGTGTGAAGTCATAGAATGGAGGTGTGTGAAGTCACAGAATGGAGGTGTGTGAAGTTACACTATGGAGGGGTGTGAACTCAGATTTCAGGTGTGTGAGGTCACAAATGGAGGTGTGTGAAGTCATATAACGAGGTGTGTGAAGTCAGAATGGAGGTGTGTGAAGTCACAAATGGAGGTGTGTTAACTCAGAATGGAGGTGTGTGTGTCACAGAATGGAGGTGTGTGAAGTCAAAATTGTGATGTGTGAAGTCACAAATGGAGGTGTGTGAAGTCACAGAGTGGAGGTGTGTGAAATCAAAATGGAAATTTGTGAAGTCAAAGAAAGGAGTTGTGTGAAGTCATAGAATGGATGTGTATGAAGTCATGGAATGGAGGTTTGTGAAGTCAAACATTGGAAGTGTGTGAAGTTACAGAATGGAGGTGTGTGAAGTCAGAGAAGGGAGATGTGTGAAGTCATAGATTGGAGGTGTGTGAAGTCAGAATAGAGATGTGTGAAGTCAGAGAATAGAGGTGTGCGAAGTCATAGAATGGAGGTGTGTGAAGTCAGAATGCAGATGTGTGAAGTCATAAAATGGAGGTGTGTGAAGTCATAGAATGGAGGTGTGTGAAGTCACAGAGTTGAGGTGTGTGAAATCATAGAATGGAGGTGTGTGAAGTCAGAGAATGGAGGTGTGTGAAGTCACAGGATGGAGGTGTGTGAAGTCAGAATAGAGGTGTGCGAAGTCATAGAATGGAGGTGTGTGAAGTCAGAATGGATGTGTGTAAACTCATTGAAAGGATGTGTGTGAAGTCAAAATGGAGGTGTGTGAAGTCATAGAATGGTGGTTTTTGAAGTCACAGAATGGAGGTGTGTGAAGTCATAGAATGGATGTTTCTGAAGTAAGAATGCAAGTGTGTGAAGTCATTGAATGGAGGTGTGTGAAGTCAAAATTGAGGTGTGTGAACTCATAGAATGGAGGTATGTGAGCTCATAGAATGGAGGTGTGTGATGTCATGGAATGGAGGTGTGTGAAGTCAAAGAATGGGGTTGTGTGTAGTCAAACAATGGAGGTGTGTGAAGTCACGTAATGGAGGTGTGTGAATTCACAGAATGGAAGTGTGTCAAGTCACAATGGAGGTGTGTGAAGTCAAAGAATGGAGGTGTGTGAAGTCAAAGAATGGAGGTGTGTGAAGTCAAAATTGTGTGTGTGAAGTCACAAATGGAGGTGTGTGAAGTCACAGAATGGAGGTGGGCGAAGTCAAAATGGAGGTGTGTGAAGTGAAAGAATGGAGGTCTGTGAAGTCATAGAATGGAGGTGTATGAAGTCATGGAATGGAGGTTTGTGAAGTCAAACATTGGAAGTGTGTGAAATTACAGAATGGAGGTGTGTGAAGTCATAGAATGGAGGTGTGTGCAGTCATAGAATGGAGGTGTGTCAACTCACAGAAGGGAGGTGTGTGAAGTCACAGAACGGCGATGTGTGAAGTCACAATGGAGGTGTGTGAAGTCATAGAATGAAGGTGTGTGAAGTCAAAGAATGGAGGTGTGTGAAGTCATAGAATGGAGGTGTGTGAAATCACAGAATGGAGGTGTGAGAAGTCACAGAATGGAGGTGTGTAAAGTGACAGAGTTGAGGTGTGTGAAGTCACAGAATGGAGGTGTTTGAAGTCATAGAATGGAGGTGTGTGAAGTCACAGAATGGAGGTGTATGAAGTCAGAATAGAGGTATGCGAAGCCATAGAATGGAGGTGTGTTAATTCTGAATGGAGCTGTGGGAATTCATAGAATGGAGGTGTGTGAAGTCAGATTGGAGGTGTGTGAACTCTTAGAATGGAGGTATGTGAAGTCACAATGGAGGTGTGTGAAGTCATAGAATTGTGGTTTTTGAAATCACAGAATGGAGGTGTGTGGATTCATAGAATGGAGGTGTGTGAAGTCAGATTGGAGGTGTGTGAAGTCAAAGAATGGAGGTGTGTGAAATCAGAAAGGAGTTGTGTGAAGTCATAGAATGCAGCTGTGTGAAATCATAGAATGGAGGTGTGTGAAATCATAGAATGGAGGTGTGTGAAGTCAAAGAGTGGAGGTATGTGAAATCACAGAATGGAGGGGTGTGAAGTCAGAATAGAGGTGTACGAAGGCATAGAATGGAGGTGTGTGAAGTCAGAATGGAGCTATGTGAACTCATAGAATGGAGGTGTGTGCAGTCACAATGGAGATGTGTGAAGTCATAGAATGGTGGTTTTTGAAGTCACAGAATGGAGGTGTGTGAAGTCATAGAATGGAGGTGTGTGAAGTCAGATTGGAGGTATGTGAAGTCACAGAATGGAGGTGTGTCAACTCAGAAAGGAGGTATGTGAAGTCATAGAATGGAGGTGTGTGAAGTCACAGAATGGAGGTGTGTGAAGTCAAAGAATGGAGGTGTGTGAAGTCACAGAATGCAGTTGTGTGAAGTCAGAATAGAGGTGTGCGAAGTCATAGAATGGATGTGTGTGAAGTCAGAATGGAGCTGTGTGAAGTCATAGAATGAAAGTGTGTGAAGTCAGAATGGAGGTGTGTGAACTCATAGAATGGAGGTGTATGAAGTCACAATGGAGGTGTGTGAAGTCACAGAATGGATGTGTGTGAACTCAGAAAGGAGGTGTGTGAAGTCATAGAATGGAGGTCTGTGAAGTCATAGAATGGAGGTGTGTGAAATCATAGAATGGAGGTGTGTGAAGTCACAGAATTGAGGTGTGTGAAGTCAGAATGGAGGTGTGTGAAAACAGAATGGAGGTGTGTGAAGTCAGAGAATTGAGGTGGGTGAAGTCACAATGCAGGTGTGTGAACTCATAGAATGGAGGTGTGTGAAGTCACAATGTAGGTTTCTGAAGTCATAGAATGGAGGTGTGTGAAGTCATAGAATGGAGGTGTGTTTAGTCACAGAATGGAGGTGTGTGATGTCATACAACGGAGGTATGTGAAGTCACAGAATGGAGGTGTGTAAAGGCATAGAATGGAGGTGTGTGAACTCATAGAATGGAGGTGTGTGAAGTCATAGAATGGAGGTGTGTGAAGTCACAGAATGCAGTTGTGTGAAGTCAAAATAGAGGTGTGCGAAGTCATAGAAAGAAGGTGTGTGAAGTCAGAATGGAGCTGTGTGAAGTCATAGAATGGAAGTGTGTGAAGTCAGAATGGAGGTGTGTGAACTCATAGAATGGAGGTGTATGAAGTCACAATGGAGGTGTGTGATGTCATAGAATGGATGTGTGTGAACTCAGAAAGGAGGTGAGTAAACTCATAGAATGGAGGTCTGTGAAGTCACAGAATGGAGGTGTGTAAAGTCACAGAGTGGAGGTGTGTGAAGTCACAGAATGGAGGTGTGTGAAGTCATAGAATGGAGGTGTGTGAAGTCACAGAATGCAGTTGTGTGAAGTCAGAATAGAGGTGTGCGAAGTCATAGAATGGAGGTGTGTGAAGTCATAGAATGGAGGTTTGTGAAGTCATAGATTGGAAGATTGTGAAGTCATAGAATAGAGGTTGTGAAGTCATAGATTGAAGGTGTGTGGAAGTCATAGTATGGAGGTGTGTGAATTCACAGAAAGGAGGTGTGTGAATTCACAGAATGGAGTTGTATGAAGTCACAATGGAGGTGTGTGAAGTCATAGAATGGAGGTGTGTGAAATCAAAGAATGGAGGTTTGTGAAGTCATAGAATGGATTGTGTGTGAAATCACAGAATGGAGGTGTGTGAAGTCACAGAATGGACGTGTGTAAAGTCACAGAGTGGAGGTGTGTGAAGTCACAGAATGGAATTGTGTGAAATCATAGAATGGAGGTGTGTGAAGTCACAGAATGCAGTTGTGTGAAGTCAGAATAGAGGTGTGCGAAGTCATAGAATGGAGGTGTGTGAAGTCAGAATGGAGCTGTGTGAAGTCATAGAATGGAAGTGTGTGAAGTCAGAATTGAGGTGTGTGAACTCATAGAATGGAGGTGTATGAAGTCACAATGGAGGTGTGTGAAGTCACAGAATGGATGTGTGTGAACTCAGAAAGGAGGTGTGTGAAGTCATAGAATGGAGGTCTGTGAAGTCATAGAATGGAGGTGTGTGAAATCATAGAATGGAGGTGTGTGAAGTCACAGAATTGAGGTGTGTGAAGTCAGAATGGAGGTGTGTGAAGTCAGAATGGAGGTTTGTGAAGTCAGAGAATGGAGGTGGGTGAAGTCACAATGCAGGTGTGTGAACTCATAGAATGGAGGTGTGTGAAGTCACAATGTAGGTTTCTGAAGTCATATAATGGAGGTGTGTGAAGTCATAGAATGGAGGTGTGTGAAGTCACAGAATGGAGGTGTGTGAAGTCACACTATGGAGGGGTGTGAACTCAGATTTCAGGTGTGTGAGGTCACAAATGGAGGTGTGTGAAGTCATATAACGAGGTGTGTGAAGTCACAGAATGGAGGTGTGTGAAGACACAGAATGGAAGTGTGTGAACTCAGAGTGGAGGTGTGTGAAGTCACAGAATGGAGGTGTGTGAAGTCATAGAATGGAAGTGTGTGAAGTCATAGAACGGAGGTGTGTGAAGTCAGAATGGAGGTGTGTGAAGTCACAAATGGAGGTGTGTTAACTCAGAATGGAGGTGTGTGTGTCACAGAATGGAGGTGTGTGAAGTCAAAATTGTGATGTGTGAAGTCACAAATGGAGGTGTGTGAAGTCACAGAGTGGAGGTGTGTGAAATCAAAATGGAAATTTGTGAAGTCAAAGAAAGGAGTTGTGTGAAGTCACAGAATGGATGTGTATGAAGTCATGGAATGGAGGTTTGTGAAGTCAAACATTGGAAGTGTGTGAAGTTACAGAATGGAGGTGTGTGAAGTCAGAGAAGGGAGATGTGTGAAGTCATAGATTGGAGGTGTGTGAAGTCAGAATAGAGATGTGTGAAGTCAGAGAATAGAGGTGTGCGAAGTCATAGAATGGAGGTGTGTGAAGTCAGAATGCAGATGTGTGAAGTCATAAAATGGAGGTGTGTGAAGTCATAGAATGGAGGTGTGTGAAGTCACAGAGTTGAGGTGTGTGAAATCATAGAATGGAGGTGTGTGAAGTCAGAGAATGGAGGTGTGTGAAGTCACAGGATGGAGGTGTGTGAAGTCAGAATAGAGGTGTGCGAAGTCATAGAATGGAGGTGTGTGAAGTCAGAATGGATGTGTGTAAACTCATTGAAAGGATGTGTGTGAAGTCAAAATGGAGGTGTGTGAAGTCATAGAATGGTGGTTTTTGAAGTCACAGAATGGAGGTGTGTGAAGTCATAGAATGGATGTTTCTGAAGTAAGAATGCAAGTGTGTGAAGTCATTGAATGGAGGTGTGTGAAGTCAAAATTGAGGTGTGTGAACTCATAGAATGGAGGTATGTGAGCTCATAGAATGGAGGTGTGTGATGTCATGGAATGGAGGTGTGTGAAGTCAAAGAATGGGGTTGTGTGTAGTCAAACAATGGAGGTGTGTGAAGTCACGTAATGGAGGTGTGTGAATTCACAGAATGGAAGTGTGTCAAGTCACAATGGAGGTGTGTGAAGTCAAAGAATGGAGGTGTGTGAAGTCAAAGAATGGAGGTGTGTGAAGTCAAAATTGTGTGTGTGAAGTCACAAATGGAGGTGTGTGAAGTCACAGAATGGAGGTGGGCGAAGTCAAAATGGAGGTGTGTGAAGTGAAAGAATGGAGGTCTGTGAAGTCATAGAATGGAGGTGTATGAAGTCATGGAATGGAGGTTTGTGAAGTCAAACATTGGAAGTGTGTGAAATTACAGAATGGAGGTGTGTGAAGTCATAGAATGGAGGTGTGTGCAGTCATAGAATGGAGGTGTGTCAACTCACAGAAGGGAGGTGTGTGAAGTCACAGAACGGCGATGTGTGAAGTCACAATGGAGGTGTGTGAAGTCATAGAATGAAGGTGTGTGAAGTCAAAGAATGGAGGTGTGTGAAGCCATAGAATGGAGGTGTGTGAAATCACAGAATGGAGGTGTGAGAAGTCACAGAATGGAGGTGTGTAAAGTGACAGAGTTGAGGTGTGTGAAGTCACAGAATGGAGGTGTTTGAAGTCATAGAATGGAGGTGTGTGAAGTCACAGAATGGAGGTGTATGAAGTCAGAATAGAGGTATGCGAAGCCATAGAATGGAGGTGTGTTAATTCTGAATGGAGCTGTGGGAATTCATAGAATGGAGGTGTGTGAAGTCAGATTGGAGGTGTGTGAACTCTTAGAATGGAGGTATGTGAAGTCACAATGGAGGTGTGTGAAGTCATAGAATTGTGGTTTTTGAAATCACAGAATGGAGGTGTGTGGATTCATAGAATGGAGGTGTGTGAAGTCAGATTGGAGGTGTGTGAAGTCAAAGAATGGAGGTGTGTGAAATCAGAAAGGAGTTGTGTGAAGTCATAGAATGCAGCTGTGTGAAATCATAGAATGGAGGTGTGTGAAATCATAGAATGGAGGTGTGTGAAGTCAAAGAGTGGAGGTATGTGAAATCACAGAATGGAGGGGTGTGAAGTCAGAATAGAGGTGTGCGAAGGCATAGAATGGAGGTGTGTGAAGTCAGAATGGAGCTATGTGAACTCATAGAATGGAGGTGTGTGCAGTCACAATGGAGATGTGTGAAGTCATAGAATGGTGGTTTTTGAAGTCACAGAATGGAGGTGTGTGAAGTCATAGAATGGAGGTGTGTGAAGTCAGATTGGAGGTATGTGAAGTCACAGAATGGAGGTGTGTCAACTCAGAAAGGAGGTATGTGAAGTCATAGAATGGAGGTGTGTGAAGTCACAGAATGGAGGTGTGTGAAGTCAAAGAATGGAGGTGTGTGAAGTCACAGAATGCAGTTGTGTGAAGTCAGAATAGAGGTGTGCGAAGTCATAGAATGGATGTGTGTGAAGTCAGAATGGAGCTGTGTGAAGTCATAGAATGAAAGTGTGTGAAGTCAGAATGGAGGTGTGTGAACTCATAGAATGGAGGTGTATGAAGTCACAATGGAGGTGTGTGAAGTCACAGAATGGATGTGTGTGAACTCAGAAAGGAGGTGTGTGAAGTCATAGAATGGAGGTCTGTGAAGTCATAGAATGGAGGTGTGTGAAATCATAGAATGGAGGTGTGTGAAGTCACAGAATTGAGGTGTGTGAAGTCAGAATGGAGGTGTGTGAAAACAGAATGGAGGTGTGTGAAGTCAGAGAATTGAGGTGGGTGAAGTCACAATGCAGGTGTGTGAACTCATAGAATGGAGGTGTGTGAAGTCACAATGTAGGTTTCTGAAGTCATAGAATGGAGGTGTGTGAAGTCATAGAATGGAGGTGTGTTTAGTCACAGAATGGAGGTGTGTGATGTCATAGAACGGAGGTATGTGAAGTCACAGAATGGAGGTGTGTAAAGGCATAGAATGGAGGTGTGTGAAGTCATAGAATGGAGGTGTGTGAAGTCATAGAATGGAGGTGTGTGAAGTCACAGAATGCAGTTGTGTGAAGTCAAAATAGAGGTGTGCGAAGTCATAGAAAGGAGGTGTGTGAAGTCAGAATGGAGCTGTGTGAAGTCATAGAATGGAAGTGAGTGAAGTCAGAATGGAGGTGTGTGAACTCATAGAATGGAGGTGTATGAAGTCACAATGGAGGTGTGTGATGTCATAGAATGGATGTGTGTGAACTCAGAAAGGAGGTGAATAAAGTCATAGAATGGAGGTCTGTGAAGTCATAGAATGGAGGTGTGTGAAATCATAGAATGGAGGTGTGTGAAGTCAAAGAATTGAGGTGTGTGAAGTCAGAATGGAGGTGTGTGAAGTCAGAATGGAGGTGTGTGAAGTCAGAGAATGGAGGTGGGTGAAGTCAAAATGCAGGTGTGTGAACTCATAGAATGGAGGTGTGTGAAGTCACAGAATGGAGGTCTGTGAAGTCACACTATGGAGGGGTGTGAACTCAGATTTGAGGTGTGTGAGGTCACAAATGGAGGTGTGTGAAGTCATATAACGAGGTGCGTGAAGTCACAGAATGGAGGTGTGTGAAGACACAGAATGGAAGTGTGTGAACTCAGAGTGGAGGTGTGTGAAGTCACAGAATGGAGGTGTGTGAAGTCATAGAATGGAAGTGTGTGAAGTCATAGAATGGAGGTGTGTGAAGTCAGAATGGAGGTGTGTGAAGTCACAAATGGAGGTGTGTTAACTCAGAATGGAGGTGTGTGAGTCACAGAATGGAGGTGTGTGAAGACAAAATTGTGATGTGTGAAGTCACAAATGGAGGTGTGTGAAGTCACAGAGTGGAGGTGTGTGAAATCAAAATGGAATTTTGTGAAGTCAAAGAAAGGAGTTGTGTGAAGTCATAGAATGGATGTGTATGAAGTCATGGAATGGAGGTTTGTGAAGTCAAATATTGGAAGTGTGTGAAGTTACAGAATGGAGGTGTGTGAAGTCAGAGAAGGGAGATGTGTGAAGTCATAGATTGGAGGTGTGTGAAGTCAGAATAGAGATGTGTGAAGTCAGAGAATGGAGGTGTGCGAAGTCATAGAATGGAGGTGTGTGAAGTCAGAATGCAGATGTGTGAAGTCATAAAATGGAGGTGTGTGAAGTCATAGAATGGAGGTGTGTGAAGTCATAGAATTTAGGTATGTGAAGTCATAGAATGGAGTTGTGTGAAATCACAAGATGGAGGTGTGTGAAGACACAGAATGGAGGTGTGTAAAGTCACAGAGTGGAGGTGTGTGAAGTCATAGAATGGAGGTGTGTGAAGTCAGAGAATGGAGGTGTGTGAAGTCACAGGATGGAGGTGTGTGAAGTCAGAATAGAGGTGTGCGAAGTCATAGAATGGAGGTGTGTGAAGTCAGAATGGAGGTGTGTGAACTCATTGAATGGATGTGTGTGAAGTCAAAATGGAGGTGTGTGAAGTCATAGAATGGTGTTTTTTGAAGTCACAGAATGGAGGTGTGTGAAGTCATAGAATGGATGTTTCTGAAGTAAGAATGCAGGTGTGTGAAGTCATTGAATGGAGGTGTGTGAAGTCAAAATTGAGGTGTGTGAACTCATAGAATGGAGGTATGTGAGCTCATAGAATGGAGGTGTGTGATGTCATGGAATGGAGGTGTGTGAAGTCAAAGAATGGAGTTGTGTGTAGTCAAACAATGGAGGTGTGTGAAATCACAGAATGGAGGTGTGTGAATTCACAGAATGGAAGTGTGTCAAGTCAAAATGGAGGTGTGTGAAGTCAAAGAATGGAGGTGTGTGAAGTCAAAGAATGGAGGTGTGTGAAGTCAAAATTGTGGTGTGTGAAGTCACAAATGGAGGTGTGTGAACTCACAGAATGGAGGTGTGTGAAGTCAAAATGGAGGTGTGTGAAGTCAAAGAATGGAGGTCTGTGAAGTCATAGAATGGAGGAGTATGAAGTCATGGAATGGAGGTTTGTGAAGTCAAACATTGGAAGTGTGTGAAATTACAGAATGGAGGTGTGTGAAGTCAGAGAAGGGAGATGTGTGAAGTCATAGATTGGAGGTGTGTGAAGTCAGAATAGAGATGTGTGAAGTCAGAGAATAGAGGTGTGCGAAGTCATAGAATGGAGGTGTGTGAAGTCACAGAATGGAGGTGTATGAAGTCAGAATAGAGGTATGCGAAGCCATAGAATGGAGGTGTGTTAATTCAGAATGGAGCTGTGGGAATTCATAGAATGGAGGTGTGTGAAGTCAGATTGGAGGTGTGTGAACTCTTAGAATGGAGGTATGTGAAGTCACAATGGAGGTGTGTGAAGTCATAGAATTGTGGTTTTTGAAATCAAAGAGGGGAGGTGTGTGGAGTCACAGAATGGAGGTGTGTGAAGTCAGATTGGAGGTGTGTGAAGTCAATGAATGGAGGTGTGTGAAATCAGAAAGGAGTTGTGTGGAGTCATAGAATGGAGCTGTGTGAAATCATAGAATGGAGGTGTGTGAAATCATAGAATGGAGGTGTGTGAAGTCAAAGAGTGGAGGTATGTGAAATCACAGAATGGAGGGGTGTGAAGTCAGAATAGAGGTGTGCGAAGGCATAGAATGGAGGTGTGTGAAGTCAGAATGGAGCTATGTGAACTCATAGAATGGAGGTGTGTGCAGTCACAATGGAGATGTGTGAAGTCATAGAATGGTGGTTTTTGAAGTCACAGAATGGAGGTGTGTGAAGTCATAGAATGGAGGTGTGTGAAGTCAGATTGGAGGTATGTGAAGTCACAGAATGGAGGTGTGTCAACTCAGAAAGGAGGTATGTGAAGTCATAGAATGGAGGTGTGGGAAGTCAAAGAATGGAGGTGTCGGAAATCATAGAATGGAGGTGTGTGAAGTCACAAAATTGAGGTGTGTGAAGTCAGAATGGAGGTGTGTGAATTCAGAATGGAGGTGTGTGAAGTCATAGAATGGAGGTGTGTGAACTGATAGAACGTAGGTGTGTGAAGTCACAATGTAGGTGTGTGAAGTCATAGAATGGAGGTGTGTGAAGTCAAAGAATGGAGTTGTGTGTAGTCAAACAATGGAGGTGTGTGAAGTCACAGAATGGAGGTGTGTGAATTCACAGAATGGAAGTGTGTCAAGTCAAAATGGAGGTGTGTGAAGTCAAAGAATGGAGGTGTGTGAAGTCAAAGAATGGAGGTGTGTGAAGTCAAAATTGTTGTGTGTGAAGTCACAAATGGAGGTGTGTGAAGTCACAGAATGGAGGTGTGTGAAGTCAAAATGGAGGTGTGTGAATTTAAAGAATGGAGGTCTGTGAAGTCATAGAATGGAGGTGTATGAAGTCATGGAATGGAGGTTTGTGAAGTCAAACATTGGAATTGTGTGAAATTACAGAATGGAGGTGTGTGAAGTCATAGATTGGAGGTGTGTGCAGTCATAGAATGGAGGTGTGTCAAGTCACATAACGGAGGTGTGTGAAGTCACAGAATGGCGATGTGTGAAGTCACAATGGAGGTGTGTGAAGTCATAGAATGGAGGTGTGTGAAGTCAAAGAATGGAGGTGTGAAGTCATAGAATGGAGGTGTGTGAAATCACAGAATGGAGGTGTGAGAAGTCACAGAATGGAGGTGTGTAAAGTGACAGATTTGAGGTGTGTGAAGTCACAGAATGGAGGTGTTTGAAGTCATAGAATGGAGGCGTGTGAAGTCACAGAATGGAGGTGTATGAAGTCAGAATAGAGGTATGCGAAGTCATAGAATGGTGGTGAGTTAAGTCAGATTGGAGTTGTGTGAACTCTTAGAATGGAGGTATGTGAAGTCACAATGGAGGTGTGTGAAGTCATTGAATTGTGGTTTTTGAAATCACAGAATGGAGGTGTGTGGAGTCATAGAATGGACGTGTGTGAAGTCAGATTGGAGGTGTGTGAAGTCAATGAATGGAGGTGTGTGAAATCAGAAAGGAGTTGTGTGAAGTCATAGAATGGAGCTGTGTGAAATCATAGAATGGAGGTGTGTGAAATCATAGAATGGAGGTGTGTGAAGTCAAAGAGTGGAGGTATGTGAAATCAACGAATGGAGGTGTGGGAAATCATAGAATGGAGGTGTGTGAAGTCACAGAATTGAGGTGTGTGAAGTCAGAATGGAGGTGTGTGAATTCAGAATGGAGGTGTGTGAAGTCATAGAATGGAGGTGTGTGAAGTCACAAAATTGAAGTGTGTGAAGTCAAAATGGAGGTGTGAAGTCAAAGAATGGACGTGTGTGAAGTCACAATTGTGGTGTGTGAA
This sequence comes from Megascapheus bottae, assembly GCA_024803745.1. Taxonomy (NCBI): domain Eukaryota; kingdom Metazoa; phylum Chordata; class Mammalia; order Rodentia; family Geomyidae; genus Megascapheus; species Megascapheus bottae. The sequence goes on from JANJXV010000422.1 coordinate 473,539, forward strand.
GTCACAAATGCAGGTGTGTGAAGTCACAGAATGGAGGTGTGTGAAGTCAAAATGGAGGTGTGTGAGGTCAAAGAATGGATGTGTGTGAAGTTATAGAATGGAGGTGTATGAAGTCATGGAATGAAGGTTTGTGACGTCAAACATTGGAAGCGTGTGAAATTACAGAATGGAGGTGTGTGAAGTCATAGAATTGAGGTGTGTGAAGTCAGAAAATGGAGGTGTGTGAAGTCAGATTGCAGGTTTGTGAAGTCATAGAATGGAGGTTTGTGAAGTCATAAATTGGAAGTGTGTGAAGTCATAGAATGGAGACTGTGAAGTCATAGATTGAAGGTGTGTGGAAGTCATAGTATGGAGGTGTGTGAAGTCACAGAAAGGAGGTGTGTGAATTCACAGAATGGAGTTGTATGAAGTCACAATGGAGGAGTGTGAAGTCATAGAATGGAGGTGTGTGAAATCAAAGAATGGAGGTGTGTGAATTCACAGAATGCAGTTGTGTGAAGTCAGAATAGAGGTGTGCAAAGTCATAGAATGGAGGTGTGTGAAGTCAGAATGGAGCTGTGTGAAGTCATATAATGGAAGTGTGTGAAGTCAGAATGGAGGTTTTTGAACTCATAGAATGGAGGTGTAAGAAGACACAATGGAGGTGTGCGAAGTCACAGAATGGATGTGTGTGAACTCAGAAAGGAGATGTGTGAAGTCATAGAATAGAGGTCTGTGAAGTCATAGAATGGAGGTGTGTGAAATCATAGAATGGAGGTGTGTGAAGTCACAGAATTGAGGTGCATGAAGTCAGAATGGAGGTGTGTGAAGTCAGAATGGAGGTGTGTGAAGTCAGAGAGTGGAGGTGGGTGAAGTCAAAATGCAGGTGTGTGAACTCATAGAATGGAGGTGTGTGAAATCACAATGTAGGTTTCTGAAGTCATAGAATGGAGGTGTGTGAAGTCATAGAATGGAGGTGTGTGAAGTCACAGAATGGAGGTGTGAGAAGTCACAGAATGGAGATGTGTAAAGGCATAGAATGGAGGTGTGTGAACTCATAGAATGGAGGTGTGTGAAGTCACAGAATGCAGTTGTGTGAAGTCAAAATAGAGGTGTGCGAAGTCATAGAATGGAGGTGTGTGAAGTCAGAATGGAGCTGTGTAAAGTCATAGAATGCGAGTTTGTGAAGTCAGAATGAAGGTGTGTGAACTCATAGAATGGAGGTGTATGAAGTACAATGGAGGTGTGTGAAGTCACAGAATGGATGTGTGTGAACTCAGAAAGGAGGTGTGTGAAGTCAGAGAATGGAGGTCTGTGAAGTCATAGAATGCAGGTGTGTGAAATCATAGAATGAAGGTGTGTGAAGTCACAGATTTGAGGTGTGTGAAGTCAGAATGGAGGTGTGTGAAGTCAGAATGGAGGTGTGTGAAGTCAGAGAATGGAGGTGGGTGAAGTCACAATGCAGGTGTGTGAACTCATAGAATGGAGGTGTGTGAAGTCACAATGTAGGTTTCTGAAGTCATAGAATGGAGGTGTGTGAAGTCATAGAATGGAGGTGTGTGAAGTCACAGAATGGAGGTGTGTGATGTCATAGAATGGAGGTGCGTGAAGTCATAGAATGGAGGTGTGTAAAGGCATAGAATGGAGGAGTGTGAAGTCATAGAATGGAGGTGTGTGAAGTCATAGAATGGAGGTGTGTGAAGTCACAGAATGGAGGTGTGTGAAGTCACACTATTGAGGGGTGTGAACTCAGATTTGAGGTGTGTGACGTCACAGAATGGAGGTGTGTGAACTCATATAACGAGGTGTGTGAAGTCACAGAATGGAGGTGTGTGAAGACACAGAATGGAAGTGTGTGAACTCAGAGTGGTGGTGTGTGAAGTCACAGAATGTAGGTGTGTGAAGTCACAAATGGAGGTGTGTGAAGTCAGAATGGAGGTTTGTGAAGTCACAAATGGAGGTGTGTTAACTCAGAATGGAGGTGTGTGAGTCAGAGAATGGAGGTGTGTGAAGTCAAAATTGTGATGTGTGAAGTCACAAATGGAGGTGTGTGAAGTCACAGAGTCGAGGTGTGTGAAATCAAAATGGAATTTTGTGAAGTCAAAGAAAGGAGTTGTTCGAAGTCATAGAATGGATGTGTATGAAGTAATGGAATGGAGGTATGTGAAGTCAAACATTGGAAGTGTGTGAAGTTACAGAATGGGGGTATGTGATGTCAGAGAAGGAAGATGTGTGAAGTCATAGATTGGAGGTGTGTGAAGTCAGAATGGAGATGTGTGAAGTCAGAGAATGGAGGTGTGCGATGTCATAGAATAGAGGTGTGTGAAGTCAGAATGCAGATGTGTGAAGTCATAGAATGGAGGTGTGTGAAGTCATAGAATCGAGGTGTGTCTAGTCACAGAATGGAAGTGTGAAGTCATAGAATGGAGGAATGTGAAGTCATAGAATGGAGGAGTGTGAAGTCATAGAACGGAGGTATGTGAAGTCATAGAATGGAGGTGTGTGAAATCACAGGATGGAGGTGTGTGAAGTCACAGAATGGAGGTGTGTGAAGTCACAGGATGGAGGTGTGTGAAGTCAGAATAGAGGTGTGCGAAGTCATAGAATGGAGGTGTGTGAAGTCAGAATGGAGGTGTGTGAACTCATTGAATGGATGTGTGTGAAGTCAATATGGAGGTGTGTGAAGTCATAAAATGGTGGTTTTTGAAGTCACAGAATGAAGGTGTGTGAAATCATAGAATGGATGTTTCCGGAGTAAGAATGAAGGTGTGTGAAGTCATTGAATGGAGGTGTGTGAAGTCATAGAATGGAGGTGTTTGAAATCACAGGATGGAGGTGTGTGAAGACACAGAATGGAGGTGTGGGAAATCATAGAATGGAGGTGTGTGAAGTCACAGAATTGAGGTGTGTGAAGTCAGAATGGAGGTGTGTGAATTCAGAATGGAGGTGTGTGAAGTCATAGAATGGAGGTGTGTGAAGTCAGATTGGAGGTATGTGAAGTCACAGAATGGAGGTGTGTCAACTCAGAAAGGCGGTGTGAGAAGTCATAGATGGAGGTCTGTGAAGTCATAGAATGGAGGTGTGTGAAATCATAGAATGGAGGTGTGTGAAGTCACAGAATTGAGGTGTGTGAAGTCAAAATGGAGGTGTGTGAAGTCAGACAATGGAGGTGGGTGAAGTCACAATGCAGGTGTGTGAACTCATAGGATGGAGGTGTGTGAAGTCAAAATGTAGGTTTCTGAAGTCATAGAATGGAGGTGTGTGAAGTCATAGAATGGAGGTGTGTGAAGTCACAGAATGGAGATGTGGGATGTCATAGAATGGAGGTGTGTGAAGTCACAGAATGGAGGTGTGTAAAGGCATAGAATGGAGGTGTGTGAAGTCATAGAATGGAGGTGTGTGAAGTCATAGAATGGGGGTGTGTGAAGTCACAGAATGGAGGTGTGTGAAGTCACACTATGGAGGGGTGTGAACTCAGATTTGAGGTGTGTGAAGTCACAGAATGGAGGTGTGTGAAGACACAGGATGGAGGTGTGTGAACTCAGACTGGAGGTGTGTGAAGTCACAGAATGGAGGTGTGTGAAGTCAGAATGGAGGTGTGTGTAGTCATAAATGGAGGTGTGTTAACTCAGAATGGAGGTGTGTGAAGTCACAGAATGGAGGTGTGTGAAGTCAAAATTGTGATGTGTGAAGTCACAAATGGATGTGTGTAAAGTCACAGAGAGGAGGTGTGTGAAATCAAAATGGAATTTTGTGAAGTCAAAGAAAGGAGTTGTGTGAAGTCATAGAATGGATGTGTATGAAGTCATGGAATGGAGGTTTGTGAATTCAAACACTGGAAGTGTGTGAAGTTACAGAATGGAGGTGTGTGAAGTCATAGAAGAGAGATGTGTGAAGTCATAGATTGGAGGTGTGTGAAGTCAGAATGGAGATGTGTGAAGTCAGAGAATGGAGGTGTGTAGTCATAGAATGGAGGTGTGTGAAGTCAGAATGCACATGTGTGAAGTCATAGAATGGAGGTGTGTCAAGTCATAGAATGGAGGTGTGTCTAGTCACAGAATAGAAGTGTGTGAAGTCATAGTATGGAGGTGTGTGAAGTCATAGAATGGAGGTGTGTGAAGTCATAGAATGGAGGTGTGTGAAATCACAGGATGGATGTGTGTGAAGACACAGAATGGAGGTGTGGGAAATCATAGAATTGAGGTGTGTGAAGTCACAGAATTGAGGTGTGTGAAGTCAGAATTGAGATGTGTGAAGTCATAAAATGGAGGTGTGTGAAGTCAGATTGTAGGTATGTGAAGTCACAGAATGGAGGTGTGTGATGTCATAGAATGGAGGTGTGTGAAGTCATAGAATGGAGGTGTGTGAAGTCATAGAATGGGGGTGTGTGAAGTCACAGAATGGAGGTGTGTGAAGTCACACAATGGTGGGATGTGAACTCAGATTTTTGGTGTGTGAAGTCACAGAATGGAGGTGTGTGAAGTCATATAACGAGGTGTGTGAAGTCACAGAATGGAGGTGTGTGAAGGCACAGAATGGAGGTGTGTGAACTCAGAGTGGAGGTGTGTGAAGTCATAGAATGGAAGTGTGTGAAGTCATACAATGGAGGTGTGTGAAGTCACAAATGGAGGTGTGTTAACTCAGAATGGAGGTGTGTGAAGTCACAGAATGGAGGTGTGTGAAGTCAAAATTGTGATGTGTGAAGTCACAAATGGAGGTGTGTGAAGTCACAGAGTGGAGGTGTTTGAAATCAAAATGGAATTTTGTGAAGTCAAAGAAAGGAGTTGTGGGAAGTCATAGAATGGATGTGTATGAAGTCATGGAATGGAGGTTCGTGAAGTCAAACACTGGAAGTGTGTGAAGTTACAGAATGGAGGTGTGTGAAGTCATTGAAGGGAGATGTGTGAAGTCATAGATTGGAGGTGTGTGAAGTCAGAATGGAGATCTGTGAAGTCAGAGAATGGAGGTGTGAAGTCATAGAATGGAGGTGTGTGAAGTCAGAATGCAGATGTGTGAAGTCATAGAATGGAGGTGTGTGAAGTCATAGAATGGAGGTGTGTCTACTCACAGAATAGAAGTGTGTGAAGTCATAGAATGGAGGTGTGTGAAGTCATAGAATGGAGGTGTGTGAAGTCATAGAATGGAGGTGTTTGAAATCACAGGATGGAGGTGTGTGAAGGCACAGAATGGAGGTGTGGGAAATCATAGAATGGAGGTGTGTGAAGTCACAGAACTGAGGTGTGTGAAGTGAGAATGGAGGTGTGGGAATTCAGAATGGAGGTGTGTGAAGTCATAGAATGGAGGTGTGTGAAATCATAGAATGGAGGTGTGTGAAGTCACAGAATTGAGGTTTGCGAAGTCAGAATGGAGGTGTGTGATGTCAGAATGGAGGTGTGTGAAGTCAGGGAATGGAGGTGGGTGAAGTCACAATGCAGGTGTGTGAACTCATAGGATGGAGGTGTGTGAAGTCAAAATGTAGGTTTCTGAAGTCATAGAATGGAGGTGTGTGAAGTCATAGAATGGAGGTGTGTGAAGTCACAGAATGGAGGTGTGTGATGTCATAGAATGGAGGTGTGTGAAGTCACAGAATGGAGGTGTGTAAAGGCATAGAATGGAGGTGTGTGAAGTCATAGAATGGAGGTGTGTGAAGTCATAGATTGGAAGTGTGTGAAGTCATAGCATGGAGTTTGTGAAGTCATAGATTGAAGGTGGGTGGAAGTCATAGTATGGAGGTGCGTGAAGTCATAGAAAGGAGGTATGTGAAGACACAGAATGGAGGTGTGTGAACTCAGAGTGGAGGTGTGTGAAGTCACAGAATGGAGGTGTGTGAAGTCAGAATGGAGGTGTGTGAAGTCAAAATGGAGGTGTGTGAAGTCAGAGAATGGAGGTGGGTGAAGTCACAATGCATGTGTGTGAACTCATAGAATGGAGGTGTGTGAAGTCAAAATGCAGGTTTCTGAAGTCATAGAATGGAGGTGTGTGAAGTCATAGAATGGAGGTTTGTGAAGTCACAGAATGGAGGTGTGTGATGTCATAGAATGGAGGTGTGTGAAGTCATAGAATGGAGGTGTGTGAAGTCATAGAATGGGGGTGTGTGAAGTCACAGAATGGAGATGTGTGATGTCATAGAATGGAGGTGTGTGAAGTCATAGAATGGAGGTTTGTGAAGTCACAGAATGGAGGTGTGTGATGTCATAGAATGGAGGTGTGTGAAGTCATAGAATGGAAGTGTGTGAAGTCATAGAATGGAGGTGTGTGAAGTCAGAATGGAGGTGTGTGTAGTCACAAATGGAGGTGTGTTAACTCAGAATGGATGTGTGTGAAGTCACAGAATGGAGGTGTGTGAAGTCAAAATTTTGATGTGTGAAGTCACAAATGGAGGTGTGTAAAGTCACAGAGAGGAGGTGTGTGAAATCAAAATGGAATTTTGTGAAGTCAAAGAAAGGAGTTGTGTGAAGTCATAGAATGGATGTGTATGAAGTCATGGAATGGAGGTTTGTGAAGTCAAACACTGGAAGTGTGTGAAGTTACAGAATGGAGGTGTGTGAAGTCATAGAAGGGAGATGTGTGAAGTCATAGATTGGAGGTGTGTGAAGTCAGAATGGAGATGTGTGAAGTCAGAGAATGGAGGTGTGAAGTCATAGAATGGAGGTGTGTGAAGTCAGAGTGCAGATGTGTGAAGTCATAGAATGGAGGTGTTTGAAGTCATAGAATGGAGGTGTGTGAATCACAAGGCAGGTGTGTGAACTGATAGAACGTAGGTGTGTGAAGTCACAATGTAAGTGTGTGAAGTCATAGAATGGAGGTTTGTGAAGTCATAGAATGGAGGTGTGAGAAGTCACAAAATGGAGGTGTGTGAAGTCAAAATGGAGCTGTGTGAAGTCAAAGAATGGACGTGTGTGAAGTCACAATTGTGGTGTGTGAAGTCACAAATGCAGGTGTGTGAAGTCACAGAATGGAGGTGTGTGAAGTCAAAATGGAGGTGTGTGAGGTCAAAGAATGGATGTGTGTGGAGTCATAGAATGGAGGTGTATAAAGTCATGGAATGGAGATTTGTGACGTCAAACATTGGAAGCGTGTGAAATTAAGGAATGGAGGTCTGTGAAGGCATAGAATGGAGGTGTGTGAAGTCACAGAATGGAGGTGTGTGAAGTCAGATTGCAGGTGTGTGAAGTCATAGAATGGAGGTTTGTGAAGTCATAGATTGGAAGTGTGTGAAATCATAGCATGGAGGTTGTGAAGTCATAGATTGAAGGTGTGTGGAAGTCATAATGTGGAGGTGTGTGAAGTCACAGAAAGGAGGTGTGTGAATTCACAGAATGGAGTTGTATGAAGTCACAATGGAGGTGTGTGAAGTCATAGAATGGAGGTGTGTGAAATCAAAGAATGGAGGTTTGTGAAGTCATAGATTGGAATGTGTGTGAAATCACAGAATGGAGGTGTGTGAAGTCACAGTATGGAGGTGTGCAAAGTCACAGAGTGGAGGTGTGTGAAGTCACAGAATGGAGGTGTGTGAAGTCATAGAATGGAGGTGTGTGAAGTCACAGAATGCACTTGTGTGAAGTCAGAATAGAGGTGTGCGAAGTCATAGAATGGAGGTGTGTGAAGTCAGAATGGAGCTGTGTGAAGTCATAGAATGGAAGTGTGTGAAGTCAGAATGGAGGTGTGTGAACTCATAGAATGGAGGTGTATGAAGTCACAATGGAGGTGTGTGAAGTCACAGAATGGATGTGTGTGAACTCAGAAAGGAGGTGTGTGAAGTCATAGGTGGAGGTCTGTGAAGTCATAGAATGGAGGTGTGTGAAGTCACAGAATTGAGGTGTGTGAAGTCAGAATGGAAGTGTGTGAAGTCAGAATGGAGGTGTGTGAAGTCACAGAATGTAGGTGGGTGAAGTCACAACGCATGTGTGTGAACTCATAGAATGGAGGTGTGTGAAGTCAAAATGCAGGTTTCTGAAGTCATAGAATGGAGGTGTGTGAAGTCATAGAATGGACGTTTGTGAAGTCACAGAATGGAGGTGTGTGATGTCATAGAATGGAGGTGTGTGAAGTCATAGAATGGAGGTGTGTGAAGTCATAGAATGGGGGTGTGTGAAGTCACAGAATGGAGGTGTGTGAAGTCACACAATGGAGGGATGTGAACTCAGATTTGTGGTGTGTGAAGTCACAGAATGGAGGTGTGTGAAGTCATATAACGAGGTGTGTGAAGTCACAGAATGGAGGTGTGTGAAGGCACAGAATGGAGGTTTGTGAACTCAGAGTGGAGGTGTGTGAAGTCATAGAATGGAAGTGTGTGAAGTCATACAATGGAGGTGTGTGAAGTCACAAATGGAGGTGTGTTAACTCAGAATGGAGGTGTGTGAAGTCACAGAATGGAGGTGTGTGAAGTCAAAATTGTGATGTGTGAAGTCACAAATGGAGGTGTGTGAAGTCACAGAGTGGAGGTGTTTGAAATCAAAATGGAATTTTGTGAAGTCAAAGAAAGGAGTTGTGGGAAGTCATAGAATGGATGTGTATGAAGTCATGGAATGGAGGTTCGTGAAGTCAAACACTGGAAGTGTGTGAAGTTACAGAATGGAGGTGTGTGAAGTCATTGAAGGGAGATGTGTGAAGTCATAGATTGGAGGTGTGTGAAGTCAGAATGGAGATCTGTGAAGTCAGAGAATGGAGGTGTGAAGTCATAGAATGGAGGTGTGTGAAGTCAGAATGCAGATGTGTGAAGTCATAGAATGGAGGTGTGTGAAGTCATAGAATGGAGGTGTGTCTACTCACAGAATAGAAGTGTGTGAAGTCATAGAATGGAGGTGTGTGAAGTCATAGAATGGAGGTGTGTGAAGTCATAGAATGGAGGTGTGTGAAGTCATAGAATGGAGGTGTTTGAAATCACAGGATGGAGGTGTGTGAAGGCACAGAATGGAGGTGTGGGAAATCATAGAATGGAGGTGTGTGAAGTCACAGAACTGAGGTGTGTGAAGTGAGAATGGAGGTGTGGGAATTCAGAATGGAGGTGTGTGAAGTCATAGAATGGAGGTGTGTGAAATCATAGAATGGAGGTGTGTGAAGTCACAGAATTGAAGTTTGCGAAGTCAGAATGGAGGTGTGTGATGTCAGAATGGAGGTGTGTGAAGTCAGGGAATGGAGGTGGGTGAAGTCACAATGCAGGTGTGTGAACTCATAGGATGGAGGTGTGTGAAGTCAAAATGTAGGTTTCTGAAGTCATAGAATGGAGGTGTGTGAAGTCATAGAATGGAGGTGTGTGAAGTCACAGAATGGAGGTGTGTGATGTCATAGAATGGAGGTGTGTGAAGTCACAGAATGGAGGTGTGTAAAGGCATAGAATGGAGGTGTGTGAACTCATAGAATGGAGGTGTGTGAAGTCATAGATTGGAAGTGTGTGAAGTCATAGCATGGAGTTTGTGAAGTCATAGATTGAAGGTGGGTGGAAGTCATAGTATGGAGGTGCGTGAAGTCATAGAAAGGAGGTATGTGAAGACACAGAATGGAGGTGTGTGAACTCAGAGTGGAGGTGTGTGAAGTCACAGAATGGAGGTGTGTGAAGTCAGAATGGAGGTGTGTGAAGTCAAAATGGAGGTGTGTGAAGTCAGAGAATGGAGGTGGGTGAAGTCACAATGCATGTGTGTGAACTCATAGAATGGAGGTGTGTGAAGTCAAAATGCAGGTTTCTGAAGTCATAGAATGGAGGTGTGTGAAGTCATAGAATGGAGGTTTGTGAAGTCACAGAATGGAGGTGTGTGATGTCATAGAATGGAGGTGTGTGAAGTCATAGAATGGAGGTGTGTGAAGTCATAGAATGGGGGTGTGTGAAGTCACAGAATGGAGATGTGTGATGTCATAGAATGGAGGTGTGTGAAGTCATAGAATGGAGGTTTGTGAAGTCACAGAATGGAGGTGTGTGATGTCATAGAATGGAGGTGTGTGAAGTCATAGAATGGAAGTGTGTGAAGTCATAGAATGGAGGTGTGTGAAGTCAGAATGGAGGTGTGTGTAGTCACAAATGGAGGTGTGTTAACTCAGAATGGATGTGTGTGAAGTCACAGAATGGAGGTGTGTGAAGTCAAAATTTTGATGTGTGAAGTCACAAATGGAGGTGTGTAAAGTCACAGAGAGGAGGTGTGTGAAATCAAAATGGAATTTTGTGAAGTCAAAGAAAGGAGTTGTGTGAAGTCATAGAATGGATGTGTATGAAGTCATGGAATGGAGGTTTGTGAAGTCAAACACTGGAAGTGTGTGAAGTTACAGAATGGAGGTGTGTGAAGTCATAGAAGGGAGATGTGTGAAGTCATAGATTGGAGGTGTGTGAAGTCAGAATGGAGATGTGTGAAGTCAGAGAATGGAGGTGTGAAGTCATAGAATGGAGGTGTGTGAAGTCAGAGTGCAGATGTGTGAAGTCATAGAATGGAGGTGTGTGAAGTCATAGAATGGAGGTGTGTCTACTCACAGAATAGAAGTGTGTGAAGTCATAGAATGGAGGTGTGTGAAGTCATAGAATGGAGGTGTGTGAAGTCATAGAATGGAGGTGTGTGAAATCACAGGATGGAGGTGTGTGAAGACACAGAATGGAAGTGTGGGAAATCATAGAATGGAGGTGTGTGAAGTCACAGAATTGAGGTGTGTGAAGTCAGAATGGAGGTGTGTGAATTCAGATTGAAGGTGTGTGAAGTCATAGAATGGAGGTGTGTGAAGTCACAAGGCAGGTGTGTGAACTGATAGAACGTAGGTGTGTGAAGTCACAATGTAGGTGTGTGAAGTCATAGAATGGAGGTGTGTGAAGTCATAGAATGGAGGTGTGTGAAGTCAAAATGGAGGTGTGTGAGGTCAAAGAATGGATGTGTGTGAAGTCATAGAATGGAGGTGTATGAAGTCATGGAATGGAGATTTGTGACGTCAAATATTGGAAGCGTGTGAAATTAAGGAATGGAGGTGTGTGAAGTCATAGAATGGAGGTGTGTGAAGTCAGAGAATGGAGGTGTGTGAAGTCAGATTGCAGGTGTGTGAAGTCATACAATGGAGGTTTGTGAAGTCATAGATTGGAAGTGTGTGAAGTCATCGAATGGAGGTTGTGAAGTCATAGATTGAAGGTGTGTGGAAGTCATAGTGTGGAGGTGTGTGAAGTCACAGAAAGGAGGTGTGTGAATTCACAGAATGGAGTTGTATGAAGTCACAATGGAGGTGTGTGAAGTCATAAAATGGAGGTGTATGAAATCAAAGAATGGAGGTTTTTTGAAGTCATAGAATGGAATGTGTGTGAAATCACAGAATGGAGGTGTGTGAAGTCACAGAATGGAGGTGTGCAAAGTCACAGAGTGGAGGTGTGTGAAGTCACAGAATGGAGGTGTGTGAAGTCATAGAATGGAGGTGTGTGAAGTCACAGAATGCAGTTGTGTGAAGTCAGAATAGAGGTGTGCGAAGTCATAGAATGGAGGTGTGTGAAGTCAGAATGGAGCTGTGTGAAGTCATAGAATGGAAGTGTGTGAAGTCAGAATGGAGGTGTGTGAACTCATAGAATGGAGGTGTATGAAGTCACAATGGAGGTGTGTGAAGTCACAGAATGGATGTGTGTGAACTCAGAAAGGAGGTGTGTGAAGCCATAGATGGAGGTCTGTGAAGTCATTGAATGGTGGTGTGTGAAATCATGGAATGGAGGTGTGTGAAGTCACAGAATTGAGGTGTGTGAAGTCCGAATGGAGGTGTGTGAAGTCAGAATGGAGGTGTGTGAAGTCAGAGAATGGAGGTGGGTGAAGTCACAATGCAGGTGTGTGAACTCATAGAATGGAGGTGTGTGAAGTCAAAATGCAGGTTTCTGAAGTCATAGAATGGAGGTGTGTGAAGTCATAGAATGGAGGTGTGTGAAGTCACAGAATGGAGGTGTGTGATGTCATAGAATGGAGGTGTGTGAAGTCACAGAATGGAGGTGTGTAAAGCCATAGAATGGAGGTGTGTGAAGTCATAGAATGGAGGTGTGTGAAGACATAGAATGGGGGTGTGTGAAGTCACAGAATGGAGGTGTGTGAAGTCACACTATGGAGGGGTGTGAACTCAGATTTGAGGTGTGTGAAGTCACAGAATGGAGGTGTGTGAAGTCATATAACGAGGTGTGTTAAGTCACAGAATGGAGGTGTGTGAAGACACAGAATGGAGGTGAGTGAAATCAGAGTGGAGGTTTGTGAAGTCACAGAATGGAGGTGTGTGAAGTCATAGAATGGAAGTGTGTGAAGTCATAGAATGGAGGTGTGTGAAGTCAGAATGGAGGTGTGTGAAGTCACTAATGGAGGTGAGTTAACTCAGAATGGAGGTGTGTGAAGTCACAGAATGGAGGTGTGTGAAGTCAAAATTGTGATGTGTGAAGTCACTAATTGAGGTGTGTGAAGTCACAGAGTGGAGGTGTGTGAAATCAAAATGGAATTTTGTGAAGTCAAAGAAAGGAGTTGTGTGAAGTCATACAATGCATGCGTATGAAGTCATGGAATGGAGGTTTGTGAAGTCAAACACTGGAAGTGTGTGAAGTTACAGAATGGAGGTGTGTGAAGTCATAGAAGGGAGATGTGTGAAGTCATAGATTGGAGGTGTGTGAAGTCAGAATGGAGATGTGTGAAGTCAGAGAATGGAGGTGTGAAGTCATAGAATGGAGGTGTGTGAAGTCATAGAATGGAGGTGTGTGAAGTCATAGAATGGAGGTGTGTGAAATCACAGGATGGAGGTGTGTGAAGACACAGAATGGAGGTGTGGGAAATCATAGAATGGAGGTGTGTGAAGTCACAGAATTGAGGTGTGTGAAGTCAGAATGGAGGTGTGTGAACTCAGAATGGAGGTGTGTGAAGTCATAGAATGGAGGTGTGTGAAGTCAGATTGGAGGTATATGAAGGAACAGAATGGAGGTGTGTCAACTCAGAAAGGAGGTGTGTGAAGTCATAGATGGAGGTCTCTGAAGTCATAGAATGGAGGTGTGTGAAATCATAGAATGGAGGTGTGTGAAGTCACAGAATTGAGGTGTGTGAAGACAGAATGGAGGTGTGTGAAGTCATAGAATGGAGGTGTGTGAAGTCAGAGAATGGAGGTGGGTGAAGTCACAATGCAGGTGTGTGAACTCATAGGATGGAGGTGTGTGAAGTCAAAATGTAGGTTTCTGAAGTCATAGAATGGAGGTGTGTGAAGTCATAGAATGGAGGTGCGTGAAGTCATAGAATGGAGGTGTGTGAAGTCAGAATGGAGGTGTGTGTAGTCACAAATGGAAGTGTGTTAACTCAGAATGGAGGTGTGTGAAGTCACAGAATGGAGGTGTGTGAAGTCAAAATTGTGATGTGTGAAGTCACAAATGGAGGTGTGTGAAGTCACAGAGAGGAGGTGTGTGAAAATGGAATTTTGTGAAGTCAAAGAAAGGAGTTTTATGAACTCATAGAATGGATGTGAATGAAGTCATAGAATGGAGGTGTGTGAAGTCAGATTTTAGGTATGTGAAGTCACAAAATGGAGGTGTGTCAACTCAGAAAGGAGGTATGTGAAGTCATAGAATGGAGGTGTGTGAAGTCAAAGAATGGAGGTGTGGGAAATCATAGAATGGAGGTGTGTGAAGTCACAGAATTGAGGTGTGTGAAGTCAGAATGGAGGTGTGTGAATTCAGAATGGAGGTGTGTGAAGTCATAGAATGGAGGTGTGTGAAGTCACAAGGCAGGTGTGTGAACTGAGAGAACGTAGGTGTGTGAAGTCACAATGTAGATGTGTGAAGTCATAGAATGGAGGTCTGTGAAGTCATAGAATGGAGGTGTGAGAAGTCACAAAATGGAGGTGTGTGAAGTCAAAATGGAGGTGTGCGAAGTCAAAGAATGGACGTGTGTGAAGTCACAATTGTGGTGTGTGAAGTCACAAATGCAGGTGTGTGAAGTCACAGAATGGAGGTGTGTGAAGTCAAAATGGAGGTGTGTGAGGTCAAAGAATTGATGTGTGTGAAGTCATAGAATGGAGGTGTATAAAGTCATGGAATGGAGATTTGTGACGTCAAACATTGGAAGCGTGTGAAATTAAGGAATGGAGGTGTGTGAAGTCATAGAATGGAGGTGTGTGAAGTCAGAGAATGGAGGTGTGTGAAGTCAGATTGCAGGTGTGTGAAGTCATAGAATGGAGGTTTGTGAAGTCATAGATTGGAAGTGTGTGAAGTCATCGAATGGAGGTTGTGAAGTCATAGATTGAAGGTGTGTGGAAGTCGTAGTGTGGAGGTGTGTGAAGTCACAGAAAGGAGGTGAGTGAATTCACAGAATGGAGTTGTATGAAGTCACAATGGAGGTGTGTGAAGTCATAGAATGGAGGTGTGTGAAATCAATGAATGGAGGTTTGTGAAGTCATAGAATGGAATGTGTGTGAAATCACAGAATGGAGGTGTGTGAAGTCACAGAATGGAGGTGTGCAAAGTCACAGAGTGGAGGTGTGTGAAGTCACAGAATGGAGGTGTGTGAAGTCATAGAATGGAGGTGTGTGAAGTCACAGAATGCAGTTGTGTGAAGTCAGAATAGAGGTGTGCGAAGTCATAGAATGGAGGTGTGTGAAGTCAGAATGGAGCTGTGTGAAGTCATAGAATGGAAGTGTGTGAAGTCAGAATGGAGGTGTGTGAACTCATAGAATGGAGGTGTATGAAGTCACAATGGAGGTGTGTGAAGTCACAGAATGGATGTGTGTGAACTCAGAAAGGAGGTGTGTGAAGTCATAGATGGAGGTCTGTGAAGTCATAGAATGGAGATGTGTGAAATCATAGAATGGAGGTGTGTGAAGTCACAGAATTGAGGTGTGTGAAGTCCGAATGGAGGTGTGTGAAGTCAGAATGGAGGTGTGTGAAGTCAGAGAATGGAGGTGGGTGAAGTCACAATGCATGTGTGTGAACTCATAGAATGGAGGTGTGTGAAGTCAAAATGCAGGTTTCTGAAGTCATAGAATGGAGGTGTGTGAAGTCATAGAATGGAGATTTGTGAAGTCACAGAATGGAGGTGTGTGATGTCATAGAATGGAGGTGTGTGAAGTCACAGAATGGAGGTGTGTAAAGCCATAGAATGGAGGTGTGTGAAGTCATAGAATGGAGGTGTGTGAAGACATAGAATGGGGGTGTGTGAAGTCACAGAATGGAGGTGTGTGAAGTCACACTATGGAGGGGTGTGAACTCAGATTTGAGGTGTGTGAAGTCACAGAATGGAGGTGTGTGAAGTCATATAACGAGGGGTGTTAAGTCACAGAATGGAGGTGTGTGAAGACACAGAATGGAGGTGAGTGAAATCAGAGTGGAGGTTTGTGAAGTCACAGAATGGAGGTGTGTGAAGTCATAGAATGGAAGTGTGTGAAGTCATAGAATGGAGGTGTGTGAAGTCAGAATGGAGGTGTGTGAAGTCACTAATGGAGGTGAGTTAACTCAGAATGGAGGTGTGTGAAGTCACAGAATGGAGGTGTGTGAAGTCAAAATTGTGATGTGTGAAGTCACTAATTGAGGTGTGTGAAGTCACAGAGTGGAGGTGTGTGAAATCAAAATGGAATTTTGTGAAGTCAAAGAAAGGAGTTGTGTGAAGTCATACAATGGATGTGTATGAAGTCATGGAATGGAGGTTTGTGAAGTCAAACACTGGAAGTGTGTGAAGTTACAGAATGGAGGTGTGTGAAGTCATAGAAGGGAGATGTGTGAAGTCATAGATTGGAGGTGTGTGAAGTCAGAATGGAGATGTGTGAAGTCAGAGAATGGAGGTGTGAAGTCATAGAATGGAGGTGTGTGAAGTCAGAATGCAGATGTGTGAAGTCATAGAATGGAGGTGTGTGAAGTCATAGAATGGAGGTGTGTGAAGTCATAGAATGGAGGTGTGTGAAGTCATAGAATGGAGGTGTGTGAAATCACAGGATGGAGGTGTGTGAAGACACAGAATGGAGGTGTGGGAAATCATAGAATGGAGGTGTGTGAAGTCACAGAATTGAGGTGTGTGAAGTCAGAATGGAGGTGTGTGAATTCAGAATGGAGGTGTGTGAAGTCATAGAATGGAGGTGTGTGAAGTCAGATTGGAGGTATGTGAAGTAACAGAATGGAGGTGTGTCAACTCAGAAAGGAGGTGTGTGAAGTCATAGATGGAGGTCCTGAAGTCATAGAATGGAGGTGTGTGAAATCATAGAATGCAGGTGTGTGAATTCACAGAATTGAGGTGTGTGAAGTCAGAATGGAGGTGTGTGAAGTCAGAATGGAGGTGTGTGAAGTCAGAGAATGGAGGTGGTTGAAGTCACAATGCAGGTGTGTGAACTCATAGGATGGAGGTGTGTGAAGTCAAAATGTAGGTTTCTGAAGTCATAGAATGGAGGTGTGTGAAGTCATAGAATGGAGGTGTGTGAAGTCACAGAATGGAGGTGTGTGATGTCATAGAATGGAGGTGTGTGAAGTCACAGAATGGAGGTGTGTAAAGGCATAGAATGGAGGTGTGTGATGTCATAGAATGGAGGTGTGTGAAGTCATAGAATGGAGGTGTGTGAAGTCACAGAATGGAGGTGTGTGAAGTCACACTATGGAGGGGTGTGAACTCAGATTTGAGGTGTGTGAGGTCACAGAATGGAGGTGTGTGAAGTCATATAACGAGGTGAGTGAAGTCACAGAATGGAGGTGTGTGAACTCAGAATGGAGGTGTGTGAAGTCACAGAATGGAGGTGTGTGAAGTCATAGAATGGAAGTGCGTGAAGTCATAGAATGGATGTGTGTGAAGTCAGAATGGAGGTGTGTGTAGTCACAAATGGAAGTGTGTTAACTCAGAATGGAGGTGTGTGAAGTCACAGAATGGAGGTGTGTGAAGTCAAAATTGTGATGTGTGAAGTCACAAATGGAGGTGTGTGAAGTCACAGAGAGGAGGTGTGTGAAATCAAAATGGAATTTTGTGAAGTCAAAGAAAGGAGTTTTATGAACTCATAGAATGGATGTGAATGAAGTCATAGAATGGAGGTGTGTGAAGTCAGATTTTAGGTATGTGAAGTCACAAAATGGAGGTGTGTCAACTCAGAAAGGAGGTATGTGAAGTCATAGAATGGAGGTGTGTGAAGTCAAAGAATGGAGGTGTGGGAAATCATAGAATGGAGGTGTGTGAAGTCACAGAATTGAGGTGTGTGAAGTCAGAATGGAGGTGTGTGAATTCAGAATGGAGGTGTGTGAAGTCATAGAATGGAGCTGTGTGAAGTCACAAGGCAGGTGTGTGAACTGAGAGAACGTAGGTGTGTGAAGTCACAATGTAGATGTGTGAAGTCATAGAATGGAGGTCTGTGAAGTCATAGAATGGAGGTGTGAGAAGTCACAAAATGGAGGTGTGTGAAGTCAAAATGGAGGTGTGTGAAGTCAAAGAATGGACGTGTGTGAAGTCACAATTGTGGTGTGTGAAGTCACAAATGCAGGTGTGTGAAGTCACAGAATGGAGGTGTGTGAAGTCAAAATGGAGGTGTGTGAGGTCAAAGAATGGATGTGTGTGAAGTCATAGAATGGAGGTGTATGAAGTCATGGAATGGAGATTTGTGACGTCAAACATTGGAAGCGTGTGAAATTAAGGAATGGAGGTGTGTGAAGTCATAGAATGGAGGTGTGTGAAGTCAGAGAATGGAGGTGTGTGAAGTCAGATTGCAGGTGTGTGAAGTCATAGAATGGAGGTTTGTGAAGTCATAGATTGGAAGTGTGTGAAGTCATCGAATGGAGGTTGTGAAGTCATAGATTGAAGGTGTGTGGAAGTCATAGTGTGGAGGTGGGTGAAGTCACAGAAAGGAGGTGAGTGAATTCACAGAATGGAGTTGTATGAAGTCACAATGGAGGTGTGTGAAGTCATAGAATGGAGGTGTGTGAAATCAAAGAATGGAGGTTTGTGAAGTCATAGAATGGAATGTGTGTGAAATCACAGAATGGAGGTGTGTGAAGTCACAGAATGGAGGTGTGCAAAGTCACAGAGTGGAGGTGTGTGAAGTCACAGAATGGAGGTGTGTGAAGTCATAGAATGGAGGTGTGTGAAGTCACAGAATGCAGTTGTGTGAAGTCAGAATAGAGGTGTGCGAAGTCATAGAATGGAGGTGTGTGAAGTCAGAATGGAGCTGTGTGAAGTCATAGAATGAAAGTGTGTGAAGTCAGAATGGAGGTGTGTGAACTCATAGAATGGAGGTGTATGAAGTCACAATGGAGGTGTGTGAAGTCACAGAATGGATGTGTGTGAACTCAGAAAGGAGGTGTGTGAAGTCATAGATGGATGTCTGTGAAGTCATAGAATGGAGATGTGTGAAATCATAGAATGGAGGTGTGTGAAGTCACAGAATTGAGGTGTGTGAAGTCCGAATGGAGGTGTGTGAAGTCAGAATGGAGGTGTGTGAAGTCAGAGAATGGAGGTGGGTGAAGTCACAATGCATGTGTGTGAACTCATAGAATGGAGGTGTGTGAAGTCAAAATGCAGGTTTCTGAAGTCATAGAATGGAGGTGTGTGAAGTCATAGAATGGAGGTGTGTGAAGTCACAGAATGGAGGTGTGTGATGTCATAGAATGGAGGTGTGTGAAGTCACAGAATGGAGGTGTGTAAAGCCATAGAATGGAGGTGTGTGAAGTCATAGAATGGAGGTGTGTGAAGACATAGAATGGGGGTGTGTGAAGTCACAGAATGGAGGTGTGTGAAGTCACACTATGGAGGGGTGTGAACTCAGATTTGAGGTGTGTGAAGTCACAGAATGGAGGTGTGTGAAGTCATATAACGAGGTGTGTTAAGTCACAGAATGGAGGTGTGTGAAGACACAGAATGGAGGTGAGTGAAATCAGAGTGGAGGTTTGTGAAGTCACAGAATGGAGGTGTGTGAAGTCATAGAATGTAAGTGTGTGAAGTCATAGAATGGAGGTGTGTGAAGTCAGAATGGAGGTGTGTGAAGTCACTAATGGAGGTGAGTTAACTCAGAATGGAGGTGTGTGAAGTCACAGAATGGAGGTGTGTGAAGTCAAAAGTGTGATGTGTGAAGTCACTAATTGAGGTGTGTGAAGTCACAGAGTGGAGGTGTGTGAAATCAAAATGGAATTTTGTGAAGTCAAAGAAAGGACTTGTGTGAAGTCATACAATGGATGTGTATGAAGTCATGGAATGGAGGTTTGTGAAGTCAAACACTGGAAGTGTGTGAAGTTACAGAATGGAGGTGTGTGAAGTCATAGAAGGGAGATGTGTGAAGTCATAGATTGGAGGTGTGTGAAGTCAGAATGGAGATGTGTGAAGTCAGAGAATGGAGGTGTGAAGTCATAGAATGGAGGTGTGTGAAGTCAGAATGCAGATGTGTGAAGTCATAGAATGGAGGTGTGTGAAGTCATAGAATGGAGGTGTGTGAAGTCATAGAATGGAGGTGTGTGCAGTCATAGAATGGAGGTGTGTGAAATCACAGGATGGAGGTGTGTGAAGACACAGAATGGAGGTGTGGGAAATCATAGAATGGAGGTGTGTGAAATCACAGAATTGAGGTGTGTGAAGTCAGAATGGAGGTGTGTGAATTCAGAATGGAGGTGTGTGAAGTCATAGAATGGAGGTGTGTGAAGTCAGATAGGAGGTATGTGAAGTAACAGAATGGAGGTGTGTCAACTCAGAAAGGACGTGTGTGAAGTCATAGATGGAGGTCTCTGAAGTCATAGAATGGAGGTGTGTGAAATCATAGAATGGAGGTGTGTGAAGTCACAGAATTGAGGTGTGTGAAGTCAGAATGGAGGTGTGTGAAGTCAGAGAATGGAGGTGGGTGAAGTCACAATGCAGGTGTGTGAACTCATAGGATGGAGGTGTGTGAAGTCAAAATGTAGGTTTCTGAAGTCATAGAATGGAGGTGTGTGAAGTCATAGAATGGAGGTGTGTGAAGTCACAGAATGGAGGTGTGTGATGTCATAGAATGGAGGTGTGTGAAGGCACAGAATGGAGGTGTGTAAAGGCATAAAATGGAGGTGTGTGATGTCATAGAATGGAGGTGTGTGAAGTCATAGAATGGAGGTGTGTGAAGTCACAGAATGGAGGTGTGTGAAGTCACACTATGGAGGGGTGTGAACTCAGATTTGAGGTGTGTGAGGTCACAGAATGGAGGTGTGTGAAGTCATATAACGAGGTGAGTGAAGTCACAGAATGGAGGTGTGTGAACTCAGAATGGAGGTGTGTGAAGTCACAGAATGGAGGTGTGTGAAGTCATAGAATGGAAGTGCGTGAAGTCATAGAATGGAGGTGTGTGAAGTCAGAATGGAGGTGTGTGTAGTCACAAATGGAAGTGTGTTAACTCAGAATGGAGGTGTGTGAAGTCACAGAATGGAGGTGTGTGAAGTCAAAATTGTGATGTGTGAAGTCACAAATGGAGGTGTGTGAAGTCACAGAGAGTAGGTGTGTGAAATCAAAATGGAATTTTGTGAAGTCAAAGAAAGGAGTTTTATGAACTCATAGAATGGATGTGAATGAAGTCATAGAATGGAGGTGTGTGAAGTCAGATTTTAGGTATGTGAAGTCACAAAATGGAGGTGTGTCAACTCACAAAGGAGGTATGTGAAGTCATAGAATGGAGGTGTGTGAAGTCACAGAATGGAGGTGTGTGAATTCAGAATGGAGGTGTGTGAAGTCATAGAATGGAGGTGTGTGAAGTCAGATTGGAGGTATGTGAAGTAACAGAATGGAGGTGTGTCAACTCAGAAAGGACGTGTGTGAAGTCATAGATGGAGGTCTCTGAAGTCATAGAATGGAGGTGTGTGAAATCATAGAATGGAGGTGTGTGAAGTCACAGAATTGAGGTGTGTGAAGTCAGAATGGAGGTGTGTGAAGTCAGAATGGAGGTGTGTGAAGTCAGAGAATGGAGGTTGGGAAGTCACAATGCAGGTGTGTGAACTCATAGGATGGAGGTGTGTGAAGTCAAAATGTAGGTTTCTGAAGTCATAGAATGGAGGTGTGTGAAGTCATAGAATGGAGGTGTGTGAAGTCACAGAATGGAGGTGTGTGATGTCATAGAATGGAGGTGTGTGAAGGCACAGAATGGAGGTGTGTAAAGGCATAGAATGGAGGTGTGTGATGTCATAGAATGGAGGTGTGTGAAGTCATAGAATGGAGGTGTGTGAAGTCACAGAATGGAGGTGTGTGAAGTCACACTATGGAGGGGTGTGAACTCAGATTTGAGGTGTGTGAGGTCACAGAATGGAGGTGTGTGAAGTCATATAACGAGGTGAGTGAAGTCACAGAATGGAGGTGTGTGAACTCAGAATGGAGGTGTGTGAAGTCACAGAATGGAGGTGTGTGAAGTCATAGAATGGAAGTGCGTGAAGTCATAGAATGGAGGTGTGTGAAGTCGGAATGGAGGTGTGTGTAGTCACAAATGGAAGTGTGTTAACTCAGAATGGAGGTGTGTGAAGTCACAGAATGGAGGTGTGTGAAGTCAAAATTGTGATGTGTGAAGTCACAAATGGAGG
Source organism: Megascapheus bottae (assembly GCA_024803745.1). Taxonomy (NCBI): domain Eukaryota; kingdom Metazoa; phylum Chordata; class Mammalia; order Rodentia; family Geomyidae; genus Megascapheus; species Megascapheus bottae. Next base: position 494,957 of record JANJXV010000422.1, read on the forward strand.
TGTGTGAAGTCACAGAGAGTAGGTGTGTGAAATCAAAATGGAATTTTGTGAAGTCAAAGAAAGGAGTTTTATGAACTCATAGAATGGATGTGAATGAAGTCATAGAATGGAGGTGTGTGAAGTCAGATTTTAGGTATGTGAAGTCACAAAATGGAGGTGTGTCAACTCAGAAAGGAGGTATGTGAAGTCATAGAATGGAGGTGTGTGAAGTCAAAGAATGGAGGTGTGGGAAATCATAGAATGGAGGTGTGTGAAGTCACAGAATTGAGGTGTGTGAAGTCAGAATGGAGGTGTGTGAATTCAGAATGGAGGTGTGTGAAGTCATAGAATGGAGGTGTGTGAAGTCACAAGGCAGGTGTGTGAACTGATAGAACGTAGGTGTGTGAAGTCACAATGTAGATGTGTGAAGTCATAGAATGGAGGTGTGTGAAGTCATAGAATGGAGGTGTGAGAAGTCACAAAATGGAGGTGTGTGAAGTCAAAATGGAGGTGTGTGAAGTCAAAGAATGGACGTGTGTGAAGTCACAATTGTGGTGTGTGAAGTCACAAATGCAGGTGTGTGAAGTCACAGAATGGAGGTGTGTGAAGTCAAAATGGAGGTGTGTGAGGTCAAAGAATGGATGTGTGTGAAGTCATAGAATGGAGGTGTATGAAGTCATGGAATGGAGATTTGTGACGTCAAACATTGGAAGCGTGTGAAATTAAGGAATGGAGGTGTGTGAAGTCATAGAATGGAGGTGTGTGAAGTCAGAGAATGGAGGTGTGTGAAGTCAGATTGCAGGTGTGTGAAGTCATAGAATGGAGGTTTGTGAAGCCATAGATTGGAAGTGTGTGAAGTCATCGAATGGAGGTTGTGAAGTCATAGATTGAAGGTGTGTGGAAGTCATAGTGTGGAGGTGTGTGAAGTCACAGAAAGGAGGTTAGTGAATTCACAGAATGGAGTTGTATGAAGTCACAATGGAGGTGTGTGAAGTCATAGAATGGAGGTGTGTGAAATCAAAGAATGGAGGTTTGTGAAGTCATAGAATGGAATGTGTGTGAAATCACAGAATGGAGGTGTGTGAAGTCACAGAATGGAGGTGTGCAAAGTCACAGAGTGGAGGTGTGTGAAGTCACAGAATGGAGGTGTGTGAAGTCATAGAATGGAGGTGTGTGAAGTCACAGAATGCAGTTGTGTGAAGTCAGAATAGAGGTGTGCGAAGTCATAGAATGGAGGTGTGTGAAGTCAGAATGGAGCTGTGTGAAGTCATAGAATGAAAGTGTGTGAAGTCAGAATTGAGGTGTGTGAACTCATAGAATGGAGGTGTATGAAGTCACAATGGAGGTGTGTGAAGTCACAGAATGGATGTGTGTGAACTCAGAAAGGAGGTGTGTGAAGTCATAGATGGAGGTCTGTGAAGTCATAGAATGGAGGTGTGTGAAATCATAGAATGGAGGTGTGTGAAGTCACAGAATTGAGGTGTGTGAAGTCAGAATGGAGGTGTGTGAAGTCAGAATGGAGGTGTGTGAAGTCAGAGAATGGAGGTGGGTGAAGTCACAATGCATGTGTGTGAACTCATAGAATGGAGGTGTGTGAAGTCAAAATGCAGGTTTCTGAAGTCATAGAATGGAGGTGTGTGAAGTCATAGAATGGAGGTTTGTGAAGTCATAGAATGGAGGTGTGAGAAGTCACAAAATGGAGGTGTGTGAAGTCAAAATGGAGGTGTGTGAAGTCAAAGAATGGACGTGTGTGAAGTCACAATTGTGGTGTGTGAAGTCACAAATGCAGGTGTGTGAAGTCACAGAATGGAGGTGTGTGAAGTCAAAATGGAGGTGTGTGAGGTCAAAGAATGGATGTGTGTGAAGTCATAGAATGGAGGTGTATGAAGTCATGGAATGGAGATTTGTGACGTCAAACATTGGAAGCGTGTGAAATTAAGGAATGGAGGTGTGTGAAGTCATAGAATGGAGGTGTGTGAAGTCAGATTGCAGGTGTGTGAAGTCATAGAATGGAGGTTTGTGAAGCCATAGATTGGAAGTGTGTGAAGTCATCGAATGGAGGTTGTGAAGTCATAGATTGAAGGTGTGTGGAAGTCATAGTGTGGAGGTGGGTGAAGTCACAGAAAGGAGGTTAGTGAATTCACAGAATGGAGTTGTATGAAGTCACAATGGAGGTGTGTGAAGTCATAGAATGGAGGTGTGTGAAATCAAAGAATGGAGGTTTGTGAAGTCATAGAATGGAATGTGTGTGAAATCACAGAATGGAGGTGTGTGAAGTCACAGAATGGAGGTGTGCAAAGTCACAGAGTGGAGGTGTGTGAAGTCACAGAATGGAGGTGTGTGAAGTCATAGAATGGAGGTGTGTGAAGTCACAGAATGCAGTTGTGTGAAGTCAGAATAGAGGTGTGCGAAGTCATAGAATGGAGGTGTGTGAAGTCAGAATGGAGCTGTGTGAAGTCATAGAATGAAAGTGTGTGAAGTCAGAATGGAGGTGTGTGAACTCATAGAATGGAGGTGTATGAAGTCACAATGGAGGTGTGTGAAGTCACAGAATGGATGTGTGTGAACTCAGAAAGGAGGTGTGTGAAGTCATAGATGGAGGTCTGTGAAGTCATAGAATGGAGGTGTGTGAAATCATAGAATGGAGGTGTGTGAAGTCACAGAATTGAGGTGTGTGAAGTCAGAATGGAGGTGTGTGAAGTCAGAATGGAGGTGTGTGAAGTCAGAGAATGGAGGTGGGTGAAGTCACAATGCATGTGTGTGAACTCATAGAATGGAGGTGTGTGAAGTCAAAATGCAGGTTTCTGAAGTCATAGAATGGAGGTGTGTGAAGTCATAGAATGGAGGTTTGTGAAGTCACAGAATGGAGGTGTGTGATGTCATAGAATGGAGGTGTGTGAAGTCATAGAATGGAGGTGTGTGAAGTGATAGAATGGGGGTGTGTGAAGTCACAGAATGGAGGTGTGTGAAGTCACACTATGGAGGGGTTTGAACTCAGATTTGAGGTGTGTGAAGGCACAGAATGGAGGTGTGGGAAATCATAGAATGGAGGTGTGTGAAGTCACAGAATTGAGGTGTGTGAAGTCAGAATGGAGGTGTGTGAATTCAGAATGGAGGTGTGTGAAGTCATAGAATGGAGGTGTGTGAAGTCAGATTGGAGGTATATGAAGTCACAGAATGGAGGTGTGTCAACTCAGAAAGGAGGTGTGTGAAGTCATAGATGGAGGTCTGTGAAGTCATAGAATGGAGGTGTGTGAAATCATAGACTGGAGGTGTGTGAAGTCACAGAATTGAGGTGTGTGAAGTCAGAAGTGAGGTGTGTGATGTCAGAATGGAGGTGTGTGCAGTCAGAGAATGGAGGTGGGTGAAGTCACAATGCAGGTGTGTGAACTCATAGGATGGAGGTGTGTGAAGTCAAAATGTAGGTTTCTGAAGTCAGAGAATGGAGGTGTGTGAAGTCACAGAATGGAGGTGTATGATGTCATAGAATGGAGGTGTGTGAAGTCACAGAATGGAGGTGTGTAAAGGCATAGAATGGAGGTGTGTGAAGTCATAGAATGGAGGTGTGTGAAGTCATAGATTGGAAGTGTGTGAAGTCATAGCATGGAGTTTGTGAAGTCATAGATTGAAGGTGTGTGGAAGTCATAGTATGGAGGTGTGTGAAGTCACAGAAAGGAGGTGTGTGAATTCAGAGAATGGAGTTGTATGAAGTAACAATGGAGGTGTGTGAAGTCATAGAATGGAGGTTTGTGAAATCAATGAATGGAGGTTTGTGAAGTCATAGAATGGAATGTGTGTGAAATCACAGAATGGAGGTGTGTGAAGTCACAGAATGGAGGTGTGCAAAGTCACAGAGTGGAGGTGTGTGAAGTCACAGAATGGAGGTGTGTGAAGTCATAGAATGGAGGTGTGTGAAGTCACAGAATGCAGTTGTGTGAAGTCAGAATAGAGGCGTGCGAAGTCATAGAATGGAGGTGTGTGAAGTCAGAATGGAGCTGTGTGAAGTCACAGAATGGAAGTGTGTGAAGTCAGAATGGAGGTGTGTGAACTCATAGAATGGAGGTGTATGAAGTCACAATGGAGGTGTGTGAAGTCACAGAATGGATGTGTGTGAACTCAGAAAGGAGGTGTGTGAAGTCATAGATGGAGGTCTGTGAAGTCATAGAATGGAGGTGTGTGAAATCATAGAATGGAGGTGTGTGAAGTCACAGAAGTGAGGTGTGTGAAGTCAGAATGGAGGTGTGTGAAGTCAGAATGGAGGTGTGTGAAGTCAGAGAATGGAGGTGGGTGAAGTCACAATGCATGTGTGTGAACTCAAAGAATGGAGGTGTGTGAAGTCAAAATGCAGGTTTCTGAAGTCATAGAATGGAGGTGTGTGAAGTCATAGAATGGACGTTTGTGAAGTCACAGAATGGAGGTGTGTGATGTCATAGAATGGAGGTGTGTGAAGTCATAGAATGGAGGTGTGTGAAGTCATAGAATAGGGGTGTGTGAAGTCACAGAATGGAGGTGTGTGAAGTCACACTATGGAGGGGTGTGAACTCAGATTTGAGGTGGGTGAAGGCACAGAATGGAGGTGTGTGAAGTCATATAACGAGGTGTGTGAAGTCACAGAATGGAGGTGTGTGAAGGCACAGAATGGAGGTGTGTGAACTCAGAGTGGAGGTGTGTGAAGTCACAGAATAGAGGTGTGTGAAGTCATAGAATGGAAGTGTGTGAAGTCATACAATGGAGGTGTGTGAAGTCACAAAAGAAGGTGTGTTAACTCAGAATGGAGGTGTGTGAAGTCACAGAATGGAGGTGTGTGAAGTCAAAATTGTGATGTGTGAAGTCACAAATGGAGGTGTGTGAAGTCACAGAGTGGAGGTGTGTGAAATCAAAATTGAATTTTGTGAAGTCAAAGAAAGGAGTTGTGGGAAGTCATAGAATGGATGTGTATGAAGTCATGGAATGGAGGTTTGTGAAGTCAAACACTGGAAGTGTGTGAAGTTACAGAATGGAGGTGTGTGAAGTCATATAACGAGGTGTGTTAAGTCACAGAATGGAGGTGTGTGAAGACACAGAATGGAGGTGAGTGAAATCAGAGTGGAGGTTTGTGAAGTCACAGAATGGAGGTGTGTGAAGTCATAGAATGGAAGTGTGTGAAGTCATAGAATGGAGGTGTGTGAAGTCAGAATGGAGGTGTGTGAAGTCACTAATGGAGGTGAGTTAACTCAGAATGGAGGTGTGTGAAGTCACAGAATGGAGGTGTGTGAAGTCAAAATTGTGATGTGTGAAGTCACTAATTGAGGTGTGTGAAGTCACAGAGTGGAGGTGTGTGAAATCAAAATGGAATTTTGTGAAGTCAAAGAAAGGAGTTGTGTGAAGTCATACAATGGATGTGTATGAAGTCATGGGATGGAGGTTTGTGAAGTCAAACACTGGAAGTGTGTGAAGTTACAGAATGGAGGTGTGTGAAGTCATAGAAGGGAGATGTGTGAAGTCATAGATTGGAGGTGTGTGAAGTCAGAATGGAGATGTGTGAAGTCAGAGAATGGAGGTGTGAAGTCATAGAATGGAGGTGTGTGAATTCAGAATGCAGATGTGTGAAGTCATAGAATGGAGGTGTGTGAAGTCATAGAATGGAGGTGTGTGAAGTCATAGAATGGAGGTGTGTGAAGTCATAGAATGGAGGTGTGTGAAATCACAGGATGGAGGTGTGTGAAGACACAGAATGGAGGTGTGGGAAATCATAGAATGGAGGTGTGTGAAGTCACAGAATTGAGGTGTGTGAAGTCAGAATGGAGGTGTGTGAACTCAGAATGGAGGTGTGTGAAGTCATAGAATGGAGGTGTGTGAAGTCAGATTGGAGGTATGTGAAGTAACAGAATGGAGGTGTGTCAACTCAGAAAGGAGGTGTGTGTAGTCATAGATGGAGGTCTCTGAAGTCATAGAATGGAGGTGTGTGAAATCATAGAATGGAGGTGTGTGAAGTCACAGAATTGAGGTGTGTGAAGTCAGAATGGAGGTGTGTGAAGTCAGAATGGAGGTGTGTGAAGTCAGAGAATGGAGGTGGGTGAAGTCACAATGCAGGTGTGTGAACTCATAGGATGGAGGTGTGTGAAGTCAAAATGTAGGTTTCTGAAGTCATAGAACGGAGGTGTGTGAAGTCATAGAATGGAGGTGTGTGAAGTCACAGAATGGAGGTGTGTGATGTCATAGAATGGAGGTGTGTGAAGTCACAGAATGGAGGTGTGTAAAGGCATAGAATGGAGGTGTGTGAAGTCATAGAATGGAGGTGTGTGAAGTCATAGAATGGGGGTGTGTGAAGTCACAGAATGGAGGTGTGTGAAGTCACACTATGGAGGGGTTTGAACTCAGATTTGAGGTGTGTGAGGTCACAGAATGGAGGTGTGTGAAGTCATATAACGAGGTGAGTGAAGTCACAGAATGGAGGTGTGTGAACTCAGAATGGAGGTGTGTGAAGTCACAGAATGGAGGTGTGTGAAGTCATAGAATGGAAGTGCGTGAAGTCATAGAATGGAGGTGTGTGAAGTCGGAATGGAGGTGTGTGTAGTCACAAATGGAAGTGTGTTAACTCAGAATGGAGGTGTGTGAAGTCACAGAATGGAGGTGTGTGAAGTCAAAATTGTGATGTGTGAAGTCACAAATGGAGGTGTGTGAAGTCACAGAGAGGAGGTGTGTGAAATCAAAATGGAATTTTGTGAAGTCAAAGAAAGGAGTTTTATGAACTCATAGAATGGATGTGAATGAAGTCATAGAATGGAGGTGTGTGAAGTCAGATTTTAGGTATGTGAAGTCACAAAATGGAGGTGTGTCAACTCAGAAAGGAGGTATGTGAAGTCATAGAAGGGAGGTGTGTGAAGTCAAAGAATGGAGGTGTGGGAAATCATAGAATGGAGGTGTGTGAAGTCACAGAATTGAGGTGTGTGAAGTCAGAATGGAGGTGTGTGAATTCAGAATGGAGGTGTGTGAAGTCATAGAATGGAGGTGTGTGAAGTCACAAGGCAGGTGTGTGAACTGATAGAACGTAGGTGTGTGAAGTCACAATGTAGATGTGTGAAGTCATAGAATGGAGGTCTGTGAAGTCATAGAATGGAGGTGTGAGAAGTCACAAAATGGAGGTGTGTGAAGTCAAAATGGAGGTGTGTGAGGTCAAAGAATGGATGTGTGTGAAGTCATAGAATGGAGGTGTATGAAGTCATGGAATGGAGATTTGTGACGTCAAACATTGGAAGCGTGTGAAATTAAGGAATGGAGGTGTGTGAAGTCATAGAATGGAGGTGTGTGAAGTCAGAGAATGGAGGTGTGTGAAGTCAGATTGCAGGTGTGTGAAGTCATACAATGGAGGTTTGTGAAGTCATAGATTGGAAGTGTGTGAAGTCATCGAATGGAGGTTGTGAAGTCATAGATTGAAGGTGTGTGGAAGTCATAGTGTGGAGGTGTGTGAAGTCACAGATAGGAGGTGAGTGAATTCACAGAATGGAGTTGTATGAAGTCACAATGGAGGTGTGTGAAGTCATAGAATGGAGGTGTGTGAAATCAAAGAATGGAGGTTTGTGAAGTCATAGAATGGAATGTGTGTGAAATCACAGAATGGAGGTGTGTGAAGTCACAGAATGGAGGTGTGCAAAGTCACAGAGTGGAGGTGTGTGAAGTCACAGAATGGAGGTGTGTGAAGTCATAGAATGGAGGTGTGTGAAGTCACAGAATGCAGTTGTGTGAAGTCAGAATAGAGGTGTGCGAAGTCATAGAATGGAGGTGTGTGAAGTCAGAATGGAGCTGTGTGAAGTCATAGAATGGAAGTGTGTGAAGTCAGAATGGAGGTGTGTGAACTCATAGAATGGAGGTGTATGAAGTCACAATGGAGGTGTGTGAAGTCACAGAATGGATGTGTGTGAACTCAGAAAGGAGGTGTGTGAAGTCATAGATGGAGGTCTGTGAAGTCATAGAATGGAGATGTGTGAAATCATAGAATGGAGGTGTGTGAAGTCACAGAATTGAGGTGTATGAAGTTCGAATGGAGGTGTGTGAAGTCAGAATGGAGGTGTGTGAAGTCAGAGAATGGAGGTGGGTGAAGTCACAATGCAGGTGTGTGAACTCATAGAATGGAGGTGTGTGAAGTCAAAATGCAGGTTTCTGAAGTCATAGAATGGAGGTGTGTGAAGTCATAGAATGGAGGTGTGTGAAGTCACAGAATGGAGGTGTGTGATGTCATAGAATGGAGGTGTGTGAAGTCACAGAATGGAGGTGTGTAAAGCCATAGAATGGAGGTGTGTGAAGTCATAGAATGGAGGTGTGTGAAGACATAGAATGGGGGTGTGTGAAGTCACAGAATGGAGGTGTGTGAAGTCACACTATGGAGGGGTGTGAACTCAGATTTGAGGTGTGTGAAGTCACAGAATGGAGGTGTGTGAAGTCATATAACGAGGTGTGTTAAGTCAAAGAATGGAGGTGTGTGAAGACACAGAATGGAGGTGAGTGAAATCAGAGTGGAGGTTTGTGAAGTCACAGAATGGAGGTGTGTGAAGTCATAGAATGGAAGTGTGTGAAGTCATAGAATGGAGGTGTGTGAAGTCAGAATGGAGGTGTGTGAAGTCACTAATGGAGGTGAGTTAACTCAGAATGGAGGTGTGTGAAGTCACAGAATGGAGGTGTGTGAAGTCAAAATTGTGATGTGTGAAGTCACTAATTGAGGTGTGTGAAGTCACAGAGTGGAGGTGTGTGAAATCAAAATGGAATTTTGTGAAGTCAAAGAAAGGACTTGTGTGAAGTCATACAATGGATGTGTATGAAGTCATGGAATGGAGGTTTGTGAAGTCAAACACTGGAAGTGTGTGAAGTTACAGAATGGAGGTGTGTGAAGTCATAGAAGGGAGATGTGTGAAGTCATAGATTGGAGGTGTGTGAAGTCAGAATGGAGATGTGTGAAGTCAGAGAATGGAGGTGTGAAGTCATAGAATGGAGGTGTGTGAAGTCAGAATGCAGATGTGTGAAGTCATAGAATGGAGGTGTGTGAAGTCATAGAATGGAGGTGTGTGAAGTCATAGAATGGAGGTGTGTGAAGTCATAGAATGGAGGTGTGTGAAATCAATGAATGGAGGTTTGTGAAGTCATAGAATGGAATGTGTGTGAAATCACAGAATGGAGGTGTGTGAAGTCACAGAATGGAGGTGTGTGAACTCAGAAAGGAGGTGTGTGAAGTCATAGATGGAGGTCTGTGAAGTCATAGAATGGAGGTGTGTGAAATCATAGAATGGAGGTGTGTGAAGTCACAGATTTGAGGTGTGTGAAGTCAGAATGGAGGTGTGTGAAGTCAGAATGGAGGTGTGTGAAGTCAGAGAATGGAGGTGGGTGAAGTCACAATGCATGTGTGTGAACTCATAGAATGGAGGTGTGTGAAGTCAAAATGCAGGTTTCTGAAGTCATAGAATGGAGGTGTGTGAAGTCATAGAATGGACGTTTGTGAAGTCACAGAATGGAGGTGTGTGATGTCATAGAATGGAGGTGTGTGAAGTCATAGAATGGAGGTGTGTGAAGTCATAGAATAGGGGTGTGTGAAGTCACAGAATGGAGGTGTGTGAAGTCACACTATGGAGGGGTGTGAACTCAGATTTGAGGTGGGTGAAGGCACAGAATGGAGGTGTGTGAAGTCATATAACGAGGTGTGTGAAGTCACAGAATGGAGGTGTGTGAAGGCACAGAATGGAGGTGTGTGAACTCAGAGTGGAGGTGTGTGAAGTCACAGAATGGAGGTGTGTGAAGTCATAGAATGGAAGTGTGTGAAGTCATACAATGGAGGTGTGTGAAGTCACAAATGGAGGTGTGTTAACTCAGAATGGAGGTGTGTGAAGTCACAGAATGGAGGTGTGTGAACTCAGAAAGGAGGTGTGTGAAGTCATAGATGGAAGTCTGTGAAGTCATAGAATGGAGGTGTGTGAAATCATAGAATGGAGGTGTGTGAAGTCACAGATTTGAGGTGTGTGAAGACAGAATGGAGGTGTGTGAAGTCAGAATGGAGGTGTGTGAAGTCAGAGAATGGAGGTGGGTGAAGTCACAATGCATGTGTGTGAACTCATAGAATGGAGGTGTGTGAAGTCAAAATGCAGGTTTCTGAAGTCATAGAATGGAGGTGTGTGAAGTCATAGAATGGACGTTTGTGAAGTCACAGAATGGAGGTGTGTGATGTCATAGAATGGAGGTGTGTGAAGTCATAGAATGGAGGTGTGTGAAGTCATAGAATAGGGGTGTGTGAAGTCACAGAATGGAGGTGTGTGAAGTCACACTATGGAGGGGTGTGAACTCAGATTTGAGGTGGGTGAAGGCACAGAATGGAGGTGTGTGAAGTCATATAACGAGGTGTGTGAAGTCACAGAATGGAGGTGTGTGAAGGCACAGAATGGAGGTGTGTGAACTCAGAGTGGAGGTGTGTGAAGTCACAGAATGGAGGTGTGTGAAGTCATAGAATGGAAGTGTGTGAAGTCATACAATGGAGGTGTGTGAAGTCACAAATGGAGGTGTGTTAACTCAGAATGGAAGTGTGTGAAGTCACAGAATGGAGGTGTGTGAAGTCAAAATTGTGATGTGTGAAGTCACAAATGGAGGTGTGTGAAGTCACAGAGTGGAGGTGTGTGAAATCAAAATGGAATTTTGTGAAGTCAAAGAAAGGAGTTGTGGGAAGTCATAGAATGGATGTGTATGAAGTCATGGAATGGAGGTTTGTGAAGTCAAACACTGGAAGTGTGTGAAGTTACAGAATGGAGGTGTGTGAAGTCATATAACGAGGTGTGTTAAGTCACAGAATGGAGGTGTGTGAAGACACAGAATGGAGGTGAGTGAAATCAGAGTGGAGGTTTGTGAAGTCACAGAATGGAGGTGTGTGAAGTCATAGAATGGAAGTGTGTGAAGTCATAGAATGGAGGTGTGTGAAGTCAGAATGGAGGTGTGTGAAGTCACTAATGGAGGTGAGTTAACTCAGAATGGAGGTGTGTGAAGTCACAGAATGGAGGTGTGTGAAGTCAAAATTGTGATGTGTGAAGTCACTAATTGAGGTGTGTGAAGTCACAGAGTGGAGGTGTGTGAAATCAAAATGGAATTTTGTGAAGTCAAAGAAAGGAGTTGTGTGAAGTCATACAATGGATGTGTATGAAGTCATGGAATGGAGGTTTGTGAAGTCAAACACTGGAAGTGTGTGAAGTTACAGAATGGAGGTGTGTGAAGTCATAGAAGGGAGATGTGTGAAGTCATAGATTGGAGGTGTGTGAAGTCAGAATGGAGATGTGTGAAGTCAGAGAATGGAGGTGTGAAGTCATAGAATGGAGGTGTGTGAATTCAGAATGCAGATGTGTGAAGTCATAGAATGGAGGTGTGTGAAGTCATAGAATGGAGGTGTGTGAAGTCATAGAATGGATGTGTGTGAAGTCATAGAATGGAGGTGTGTGAAATCACAGGATGGAGGTGTGTGAAGACACAGAATGGAGGTGTGGGAAATCATAGAATGGAGGTGTGTGAAGTCACAGAATTGAGGTGTGTGAAGTCAGAATGGAGGTGTGTGAATTCAGAATGGAGGTGTGTGAAGTCATAGAATGGAGGTGTGTGAAGTCAGATTGGAGGTATGTGAAGTAACAGAATGGAGGTGTGTCAACTCAGAAAGGAGGTGTGTGAAGTCATAGATGGAGGTCCTGAAGTCATAGAATGGAGGTGTGTGAAATCATAGAATGGAGGTGTGTGAAGTCACAGAATTGAGGTGTGTGAAGTCAGAATGGAGGTGTGTGAAGTCAGAATGGAGGTGTGTGAAGTCAGAGAATGGAGGTGTGTGAAGTCAGATTGGAGGTATGTGAAGTAACAGAATGGAGGTGTGTCAACTCAGAAAGGAGGTGTGTGTAGTCCTAGATGGAGGTCTCTGAAGTCATAGAATGGAGGTGTGTGAAATCATAGAATGGAGGTGTGTGAAGTCACAGAATTGAGGTGTGTGAAGTCAGAATGGAGGTGTGTGAAGTCAGAATGGAGGTGTGTGAAGTCAGAGAATGGAGGTGGGTGAAGTCACAATGCAGGTGTGTGAACTCATAGGATGGAGGTGTGTGAAGTCAAAATGTAGGTTTCTGAAGTCATAGAACGGAGGTGTGTGAAGTCATAGAATGGAGGTGTGTGAAGTCACAGAATGGAGGTGTGTGATGTCATAGAATGGAGGTGTGTGAAGTCACAGAATGGAGGTGTGTAAAGGCATAGAATGGAGGTGTGTGAAGTCATAGAATGGAGGTGTGTGAAGTCATAGAATGGGGGTGTGTGAAGTCACAGAATGGAGGTGTGTGAACTCAGAATGGAGGTGTGTGAAGTCACAGAATGGAGGTGTGTGAAGTCATAGAATGGAAGTGCGTGAAGTCATAGAATGGAGGTGTGTGAAGTCACAGAGAGGAGGTGTGTGAAATCAAAATGGAATTTTGTGAAGTCAAAGAAAGGAGTTTTATGAACTCATAGAATGGATGTGAATGAAGTCATAGAATGGAGGTGTGTGAAGTCAGATTTTAGGTATGTGAAGTCACAAAATGGAGGTGTGTCAACTCAGAAAGGAGGTATGTGAAGTCATAGAAGGGAGGTGTGTGAAGTCAAAGAATGGAGGTGTGGGAAATCATAGAATGGAGGTGTGTGAAGTCACAGAATTGAGGTGTGTGAAGTCAGAATGGAGGTGTGTGAATTCAGAATGGAGGTGTGTGAAGTCATAGAATGAAGGTGTGTGAAGTCACAAGGCAGGTGTGTGAACTGATAGAACGTAGGTGTGTGAAGTCACAATGTAGATGTGTGAAGTCATAGAATGGAGGTCTGTGAAGTCATAGAATGGAGGTGTGAGAAGTCACAAAATGGAGGTGTGTGAAGTCAAAATGGAGGTGTGTGAGGTCAAAGAATGGATGTGTGTGAAGTCATAGAATGGAGGTGTATGAAGTCATGGAATGGAGATTTGTGACGTCAAACATTGGAAGCGTGTGAAATTAAGGAATGGAGGTGTGTGAAGTCATAGAATGGAGGTGTGTGAAGTCAGAGAATGGAGGTGTGTGAAGTCAGATTGCAGGTGTGTGAAGTCATACAATGGAGGTTTGTGAAGTCATAGATTGGAAGTGTGTGAAGTCATCGAATGGAGGTTGTGAAGTCATAGATTGAAGGTGTGTGGAAGTCATAGTGTGGAGGTGTGTGAAGTCACAGAAAGGAGGTGAATGAATTCACAGAATGGAGTTGTATGAAGTCACAATGGAGGTGTGTGAAGTCATAGAATGGAGGTGTGTGAAATCAAAGAATGGAGGTTTGTGAAGTCATAGAATGGAATGTGTGTGAAATCACAGAATGGAGGTGTGTGAAGTCACAGAATGGAGGTGTGCAAAGTCACAGAGTGGAGGTGTGTGAAGTCACAGAATGGAGGTGTGTGAAGTCATAGAGTGGAGGTGTGTGAAGTCACAGAATGCAGTTGTGTGAAGTCAGAATAGAGGTGTGCGAAGTCATAGAATGGAGGTGTGTTAAGTCAGAATGGAGCTGTGTGAAGTCATAGAATGAAAGTGTGTGAAGTCAGAATGGAGGTGTGTGAACTCATAGAATGGAGGTGTATGAAGTCACAATGGAGGTGTGTGAAGTCACAGAATGGATGTGTGTGAACTCAGAAAGGAGGTGTGTGAAGTCATAGATGGAGGTCTGTGAAGTCATAGAATGGAGATGTGTGAAATCATAGAATGGAGGTGTGTGAAGTCACAGAATTGAGGTGTATGAAGTCCGAATGGAGGTGTGTGAAGTCAGAATGGAGGTGTGTGAAGTCAGAGAATGGAGGTGGGTGAAGTCACAATGCAGGTGTGTGAACTCATAGAATGGAGGTGTGTGAAGTCAAAATGCAGGTTTCTGAAGTCATAGAATGGAGGTGTGTGAAGTCATAGAATGGAGGTGTGTGAAGTCACAGAATGGAGGTGTGTGATGTCATAGAATGGAGGTGTGTGAAGTCACAGAATGGAGGTGTGTAAAGCCATAGAATGGAGGTGTGTGAAGTCATAGAATGGAGGTGTGTGAAGACATAGAATGGGGGTGTGTGAAGTCACAGAATGGAGGTGTGTGAAGTCACACTATGGAGGGGTGTGAACTCAGATTTGAGGTGTGTGAAGTCACAGAATGGAGGTGTGTGAAGTCATATAACGAGGTGTGTTAAGTCACAGAATGGAGGTGTGTGAAGACACAGAATGGAGGTGAGTGAAATCAGAGTGGAGGTTTGTGAAGTCACAGAATGGAGGTGTGTGAAGTCATAGAATGGAAGTGTGTGAAGTCATAGAATGGAGGTGTGTGAAGTCAGAATGGAGGTGTGTGAAGTCACTAATGGAGGTGAGTTAACTCAGAATGGAGGTGTGTGAAGTCACAGAATGGAGGTGTGTGAAGTCAAAATTGTGATGTGTGAAGTCACTAATTGAGGTGTGTGAAGTCACAGAGTGGAGGTGTGTGAAATCAAAATGGAATTTTGTGAAGTCAAAGAAAGGAGTTGTGTGAAGTCATACAATGGATGTGTATGAAGTCATGGAATGGAGGTTTGTGAAGTCAAACAATGGAAGTGTGTGAAGTTACAGAATGGAGGTGTGTGAAGTCATAGAAGGGAGATGTGTGAAGTCATAGATTGGAGGTGTGTGAAGTCAGAATGGAGATGTGTGAAGTCAGAGAATGGAGGTGTGAAGTCATAGAATGGAGATGTGTGAAGTCAGAATGCAGATGTGTGAAGTCATAGAATGGAGGTGTGTGAAGTCATAGAATGGAGGTGTGTGAAGTCATAGAATGGAGGTGTGTGAAGTCATAGAATGGAGGTGTGTGAAATCAATGAATGGAGGTTTGTGAAGTCATAGAATGGAATGTGTGTGAAATCACAGAATGGAGGTGTGTGAAGTCACAGAATGGAGGTGTGCAAAGTCACAGAGTGGAGGTGTGTGAAGTCACAGAATGGAGGTGTGTGAAGTCATAGAATGGAGGTGTGCAAAGTCACAGAGTGGAGGTGTGTGAAGTCACAGAATGGAGGTTTGTGAAGTCACAGAATGGAGGTGTGTGAACTCACAATGGAAGTGAGTGAAGTCACAGAATGGAGGTGTGTGAAGTCATAGAATGGAAGTGTGTGAAGTCATAGAATGTAGGTGTGTGATGTCAGAATGGAGGTGTGTGAAGTCACAGAATGGAGGTGTGTGACGTCATAAATGCTGGTGTGTGAAGTCATAGAATGGAGGTGTGAAGTCATAGAATGGAGGTGTGAAGTCACAGAATGGAGGTGTGTGAAGTCACAGAAGGCAGGTGTGTGAAGTCACAGAATAGAGTTGTGTGAAGTCACAATGGAGGTGTGTGAATTCATAGAATGGAGGTGTGTGAAGGCAAACAATGGAGGTGTGTGAATTCACAGAATGGAAGTGTGTGAAGTCAAAATGGAGCTGTGTGAAGTCAGAGAATGGAGTGTGTGAAGTCAAAGAATGGACGTGTGTGAAGTCAAAATTGTGGTGTGTGAAATCACAAATGCAGGTGTGTGAAGTCACAGAATGGAGGTGTGTGAAGTCACAATGGAGGTGTGTGAAGTCAAAGAATGGATGTGTGTGAAGTCATAGACTGGAGGTGTATGAAGTCATGGAATGGAGGTTTGTGAAGTCAAACATTGGAAGTGTGTGAAGTTACAGAATGGAGGTGTGTGAAGTCATAGAATGGAGGTGTGTGAAGTCAGAGAATGGAGGTGTGTGAAGTCAGAATGCAGGTGTGTGAAGTCATAGAATGGAGGTGTGTGAAGTCAAAGATTGGAAGTGTGTGAAGTCATAGAATGGAGGTGTGTGAAGTCATAGATTGAAGGTGTGGGGAAGTCATAGTATGGAGGTGTGTGAAGTCACAGAATGGAGGTGTGTGAAGTCACAGAATGGAGTTGTGTGAAGTCACAATGGAGGTGTGTGAAGTCATAGGATGGAGGTGTGTGAAATCAAAGAATGGAGGTTTGTGAAGTCATAGAATAGATTGAGTGTGAAATCAGAGAATGGAGGTGTGTGAAGTCACAGAAGGGAGGTGTGTAAAGTCACAGAGTAGAGGTGTGTGAAGTCACAGAATGGAGGTTTGTGAAGTCATAGAATGGAGGTGTGTGAAGTCACAGAATGCAGGTGTGTGAAGTCAGAATAGAGGTGTGCGAAGTCATAGAATGGAGGTGTGTGAAGTCAGAATGGAGCATGTGAAGTCATAGAATGGGTTTGTGTGAAGTCAGAATGGAGGTGTGTGAACTCATAGTATGGAGGTGTGTGAAGTCACAGAATGGAGGTGTGTGAAGTCACAGAATGGATGTGTGTGAACTCAGAAAGGAGGTTTGTGAAGTCATAGAATGGAGGTCTGTGAAGTCATAGAATGGAGGTGTGTGAAATCATAGAATGGAGGTGTTTGAAGTCACAGAATTGAGGTGTGTGAAGACAGAATGGAGGTGTGTGAAGTCAGAATGGAGGTGTGTGAAGTCACCGAATGGAGTTCTGTGAGCTCAGAATGGAGGTGTGTGAAGTCAGAGAATGGAGGTGTTTGAAGTCATAGAATGGAGGTGTGTGAAGTCACAATGCAGGTGTGGGAACTCATAGAATGGAGGTGTGTGAAGTAACAATGTAGGTTTCTGAAGTCATAGAATTGAGGTGTGTGAATTCATAGAATGGAGGTGTGTGAAGTCAAAGAATGGAAGTGTGTGAAGTCATAGAATGGAGGTTTGTGAAGTAAGAATGGAGGTGTGTAAAGTCACCGAATGGAGTTGTGTGAGCTCAGAATGGAGGTGTGTGAAGTCAGAGAATGGAGGTGTTTGAAGTCATAGAATGGAGGTGTGTGAAGTCAAATAATGGAGGTGTGTGAACTCATAGAATGGAGGTGTGTGAAGTCATGGAATAGAGTTGTGTGAAGTCCAAGAATGGAGTTGTTTGAAGTCAAACAATGGAGGTGTGTGAACTCACAGATTGGAGGTGTATGAAGTCACAATGGAGGTGTGTGAAGTCACAGAATGGATGTGTGTGAACTCAGAAAGGAGGTGTGTGAAGTCATAGAATGGAGGTCTGTGAAGTCATAGAATGGAGGTGTGTGAAATCATAGAATGGAGGTGTGTGAAGTCACAGAAGTGAGGTGTGTGAAGACAGAATGGAGGTGTGTGAAGTCAGAATGGAGGTGTGTGAAGTCAAAGAATGGATGTGTATGAAGTCATAGAATAGAGATGTATGAAGTCATGGAATGGAGGTTTGTGAAGTCAAACATTGGAAGTGTGTGAAGTTACAGAATGGAGGTGTGTGAAGTCATAGAATGGAGGTGTGTGAAGTCAGAGAATGAAGGTGTGTGAAGTCATAGAATGGAGGTGTGTGAAGTCAGAGAATGGAGGTGTGTGAAGTCAGAATAGAGGTGTGCGAAGTCATAGAATGGAGGTGTGTGAAGTCAGAATGGAGCATGTGAAGTCATAGAATGGGTTTGTGTGAAGTCAGAATGGAGGTGTGTGAACTCATAGAATGGAGGTGTGTTGAAGTCACAATGGAGGTGTGTGAAGTCACAGAATGGATGTGTGTGAACTCAGAAAGGAGGTGTGTGAAGTCATAGAATGGAGGTCTGTGAAGTCATAGAATGGAGGTGTGTGAAATCATAGAATGGAGGTGTTTGAAGTCACAGAATTGAGGTGTGTGAAGACAGAATGGAGGTGTGTGAAGTCAGAATGGAGGTGTGTGAAGTCACCGAATGGAGTTCTGTGAGCTCAGAATGGAGGTGTGTGAAGTCAGAGAATGGAGGTGTTTGAAGTCATAGAATGGAGGTGTGTGAAGTCACAATGCAGGTGTGTGAACTCATAGAATGGAGGTGTGTGAAGTAACAATGTAGGTTTCTGAAGTCATAGAATTGAGGTGTGTGAATTCATAGAATGGAGGTTTGTGAAGTCAAAGAATGGAAGTGTGTGAAGTCATAGAATGGAGGTTTGTGAAGTAAGAATGGAGGTGTGTAAAGTCACCGAATGGAGTTGTGTGAGCTCAGAATGGAGGTGTGTGAAGTCAGAGAATGGAGGTGTTTGAAGTCATAGAATGGAGGTGTGTGAAGTCAAATAATGGAGGTGTGTGAACTCATAGAATGGAGGTGTGTGAAGTCATGGAATAGAGTTGTGTGAAGTCCAAGAATGGAGGTGTGTGAAGTCAAACAATGGAGGTGTGTGAACTCACAGATTGGAGGTGTATGAAGTCACAATGGAGGTGTGTGAAGTCACAGAATGGATGTGTGTGAACTCAGAAAGGAGGTGTGTGAAGTCATAGAATGGAGGTCTGTGAAGTCATAGAATGGAGGTGTGTGAAATCATAGAATGGAGGTGTGTGAAGTCACAGAAGTGAGGTGTGTGAAGACAGAATGGAGGTGTGTGAAGTCAGAATGGAGGTGTGTGAAGTCAAAGAATGGATGTGTATGAAGTCATAGAATAGAGATGTATGAAGTCATGGAATGGAGGTTTGTGAAGTCAAACATTGGAAGTGTGTGAAGTTACAGGATGGAGGTGTGTGAAGTCATAGAATGGAGGTGTGTGAAGTCAGAGAATGGAGGTGTGTGAAGTCATAGATTGGAAGTGTGTGAAGTCATAGATTGGAGGTGTGTGAAGTCAGAATAGAGGTGTGCGAAGTCATAGAATGGAGGTGTGTGAAGTCAGAATGGAGCATGTGAAGTCATAGAATGGGTTTGTGTGAAGTCAGAATGGAGGTGTGTGAACTCATAGAATGGAGGTGTGTTGAAGTCACAATGGAGGTGTGTGAAGTCACAGAATGGATGTGTGTGAACTCAGAAAGGAGGTGTGTGAAGTCATAGAATGGAGGTCTGTGAAGTCATAGAATGGAGGTGTGTGAAATCATAGAATGGAGGTGTTTGAAGTCACAGAATTGAGGTGTGTGAAGACAGAATGGAGGTGTGTGAAGTCAGAATGGAGGTGTGTGAAGTCACCGAATGGAGTTCTGTGAGCTCAGAATGGAGGTGTGTGAAGTCAGAGAATGGAGGTGTTTGAAGTCATAGAATGGAGGTGTGTGAAGTCACAATGCAGGTGTGTGAACTCATAGAATGGAGGTGTGTGAAGTAACAATGTAGGTTTCTGAAGTCATAGAATTGAGGTGTGTGAATTCATAGAATGGAGGTTTGTGAAGTCAAAGAATGGAAGTGTGTGAAGTCATAGAATGGAGGTTTGTGAAGTAAGAATGGAGGTGTGTAAAGTCACCGAATGGAGTTGTGTGAGCTCAGAATGGAGGTGTGTGAAGTCAGAGAATGGAGGTGTTTGAAGTCATAGAATGGAGGTGTGTGAAGTCAAATAATGGAGGTGTGTGAACTCATAGAATGGAGGTGTGTGAAGTCATGGAATAGAGTTGTGTGAAGTCCAAGAATGGAGGTGTGTGAAGTCAAACAATGGAGGTGTGTGAACTCACAGATTGGAGGTGTATGAAGTCACAATGGAGGTGTGTGAAGTCACAGAATGGATGTGTGTGAACTCAGAAAGGAGGTGTGTGAAGTCATAGAATGGAGGTCTGTGAAGTCATAGAATGGAGGTGTGTGAAATCATAGAATGGAGGTGTGTGAAGTCACAGAAGTGAGGTGTGTGAAGACAGAATGGAGGTGTGTGAAGTCAGAATGGAGGTGTGTGAAGTCAAAGAATGGATGTGTATGAAGTCATAGAATAGAGATGTATGAAGTCATGGAATGGAGGTTTGTGAAGTCAAACATTGGAAGTGTGTGAAGTTACAGGATGGAGGTGTGTGAAGTCATAGAATGGAGGTGTGTGAAGTCAGAGAATGGAGGTGTGTGAAGTCATAGATTGGAAGTGTGTGAAGTCATAGATTGGAGGTGTGTGAAGTCACAGAGGGAGGTGTGTGACGTCAGAGAATGGAGTTCTGTGAAGTCACAGTGGAGGTGTGTGAAGTCATAGAATGGAGGTGTGTGAAGTCAAAGAATGGAGGTGTGTGAAGTCATAGAATGGAGGTGTGTGAAGTCACAGCATGGAGGTGTGTGAAGTCAGAATGGAGATGTGTGAAGTCATAGAATGGAGGTGTGTGAAGTCACAATGCAGGTGTGTGAACTCATAGAATGGAGGTGGGTGAAGTCATAATGCAGGTGTGTGAAGTCATAGAATGGTGTTGTGTGAACTCAGAAAGGAGGTGTGTGAAGTCACAGAAGGGAGGTGTGTGAAGTCAGAAGGGAGGTGTTTGAAGTCACAGAATGGAGATGTGTGAACTCAGAATTTAGGTGTGGGAAGACACAGAATGGAGGTTTGTGAAGTCATAGAATGGAGGTGTGTGAGGTCATAGAATGGATGTTTCTGAAGTAAGAATGAAGGTGTGTGAAGTCATAGAATGGAGGTGTGTGAAGTCAGAGAATGGAGGTGTGTGAAGTCAGAGAATGGAGGTGTGTGAAGTCAGAATGGATGTGTGAAGTCATAGAATAGAGGTGGGTGAAGTCATAGAAAGGAGTTGTGGGAAGTCTTAGAATAGAGGAGTGTGAAGTCATAGAATGGAAGTGAGTGAAGTCACAGATTCGAGGTCTGTGAAGTCATAGGATGGAGCTGTGTGACGCCAGAATTGAGGAGTGTGTAGTCCTAGAATGGACGTGTGTGAACTCATAGAATGGAGGTGTGTGACGTCACAATGGAAGTGTGTGAAGTCACAGAATGGAGGTGTGTGAAGTCATATATTGGAGGTGTGTGAAGTCAGAATGGAGGTGTGTGAAGTCACAGAATGGAGGTGTTTGAAGTCATAGATGGAGGTGTGTGAAGTCACAGTATGGAGGTGTGTGAAATCATAGAATGGAATTTTGTGAATTCACAGAATGGAGCTGTGTGAAGTCAGAATGGAGGAGTGTGAAGTCATAGAATGGAGGTGTGTGAAGTCACAGAATGGAGGTGTGTGAAGTCATAGAATGGAGGTGTGTGAAGTCATAGAATGGAGGTGTGTGAAGTCATAGAATGGATGTTTCTGAAGTAAGAACGAATGTGTGTGAAGTCATAGAATGGAGGTGTGTGAAGTCAAAATCGAGGTGTGGGAACTCATAGAATGGAGGTGTGTGAAGTCACAGAATGGAGGTGTGTGAAGTCAGAATGGAGGTGAGAAGTCATAGAATGGGGGTGGGTGAAGTCAAGGAAAGGAGGTGTGGGAAGTCATAGAATGGAGAAGTGTGAAGTCATAGAGTGGAGGTGAGTGAAGTCATATATTCAAAGTCTAGGAAGTCATAGAATGGAGGTTTGTGAAGTCAGAATGGAGGTGTGTGAACTCATAGAATGGAGGTGTGTGAAGTCACAATGGAGGTGTGTGAAGTCATAGAATGGAGGTATTTGAAGTCACATAATGGAGGTGTGTGAAGTCATAGAATGGAGGTGTGTGAAGTCAGAATGGAGGTGTGTGAAGTCACAGAATTGAGGTGTGTGAAGTCACAGAATGGAGGTGTGTGAAGTCAGGGAATGGAGGTGTGTAAAGTCACAGAACGGAGGTGTGTGAACTCAGAATGAAGGTGTGTGAAGTCACAGAATGGAGGTGTGTGAAGTCCTAGAATGGAAGTGTGTGAAGTCATAGAATGGAGGTGTGTGAATTAAGAATGGAGGTGTTTGAAGTCAGAGAATGGAGGTGTGTGAAGTCAGAATGAAGGTGTGTGAAGTCACAGAATGGAGGTGTGTGAAGTCACGGAATGGAGGTGTGTGAAGTCACAGAATGGAGGTGTGTGAAGTCATAGAATGGAGGTGTGAGAAGTCACAGAATAGAGGTGTGTGAAGTCATAGAATGGAAGTGTATGAAGTCATAGAATGGAGGTATGTGAAGTAAGAATGGAGGTGTGTGAAGCCACCGAATGGAGTTGTGTGAACTCAGAATGGAGGTGTGTGAATTCACAGAATGGAGGTTTGTGAAGTCATAGAGTGGAGTTGTATGAGGTCATAGAATGGATGTTTCTGAAATAGGAATGAAGGTGTGTGAAGTCATAGAATGGAGGTGTGTGAAGTCATAGAATAGAGGTGTGTGAAGTCACAGAATGGATGTGTGTGAAGTCATAGACTGGAGGTGTATGAAGTCATGGAATGGAGGTTTGTGAAGTCAAACATTGGAAGTGTGTGAAGTTACAGAATGGAGGTGTGTGAAGTCATAGAATGGAGGTGTGTGAAGTCAGAGAATGGAGGTGTGTGAAGTCAGAATGCAGGTGTGTGAAGTCATAGAATGGAGGTTTGTGAAGTCAGAGAATGGAGGTGTTTGAAGTCAAAGATTGGAAGTGTGTGAAGTCATAGAATGGAGGTGTGTGAAGTCATAGATTGAAGGTGTGGGGAAGTCATAGTATGGAGGTGTGTGAAGTCACAGAATGGAGGTGTGTGAAGTCACAGAATGGAGTTGTGTGAAGTCACAATGGAGGTGTGTGAAGTCATAGGATGGAGGTGTGTGAAATCAAAGAATGGAGGTTTGTGAAGTCATAGAATGGATTGTGTGTGAAATCAGAGAATGGAAGTGTGTGAAGTCCTAGAAGGGAGGTGTGTAAAGTCACAGAGTAGAGGTGTGTGAAGTCACAGAATGGAGGTTTGTGAAGTCATAGAATGGAGGTGTGTGAAGTCACAGAATGCAGGTGTGTGAAGTCAGAATAGAGGTGTGCGAAGTCATAGAATGGAGGTGTGTGAAGTCAGAATGGAGCATGTAAAGTCATAGAATGGCTTTTTGTGAAGTCAGAATGGAGGTGTGTGAACTCATAGAATGGAGGTGTATGAAGTCACAATGGAGGTGTGTGAAGTCACAGAATGGATGTGTGTGAACTCAGAAAGGAGGTGTGTGAAGTCATAGAATGGAGGTGTGGGAAGTCACAGAATGAAGGTGTCTGAAGTCAGAATGGAGGTGTGAAGTCATCTAATAGAGGTGGGTGAATTCACAGAATGGAGGTGTGTGAAGTCATAGAACGGAGGTGTGTGAAGTCATAGAATGGAGGTGTGTGAAGTCATAGATTGGAAGTGTGTGAAGTCATAGATTGGAGGTGTGTGAAGTCACAGAGTTAGGTGTGTGAAGTCACAGAATGGAGTTCTGTGAAGTCACAGTGGAGGTGTGTGAAGTCATAGAATGGAGGTGTGTGAAGTCAAAGAATGGAGGTGTGTGAAGTCATAGAATGGAGGTGTGTGAAGTCACAGCATGGGGGTGTGTGAAGTCAGAATGGAGATGTGTGAAGTCATAGAATGGAGATGTGTGAAGTCACAATGCAGGTGTGTGAACTCATAGAATGGAGGTGGGTGAAGTCATAATGCAGGTGTGTGAAGTCATAGAATGGAGTTGTGTGAACTCAGAAAGGAGGTGTGTGAAGTCCCAGAAGGGAGGTGTGTGAAGTCAGAAGGGAGGTGTTTGAAGTCACAGAATGGAGATGTGTGAACTCAGAATGGAGGTGTGGGAAGTCACAGAATGGAGGTTTCTGAAGTCATAGAATGGAGGTGTGTGAGGTCATAGAATGGATGTTTCTGAAGTAAGAATGAAGGTGTGTGAAGTCATAGAATGGAGGTGTGTGAAGTCATAGAATGGAGGTGTGTGAAGTCAGAGAATGGAGGTGTGTGAAGTCAGAATGGAGGTTTGAAGTCATAGAATAGAGGTGGGTGAAGTCATAGAAAGGAGTTGTGAGAAGTCATAGAATAGAGGAGTGTGAAGTCATAGAATGGAGGTGAGTGAAGTCACAGATTCGAGGTCTGTGAAGTCATAGAATGGAGCTGTGTGATGCCAGAATTGAGGAGTGTGAAGTCCTAGAATGGACGTGTGAGAACTCATAGAATGGAGGTGTGTGACGTCACAATGGAAGTGTGTGAAGTCACAGAATGGAGGTGTGTGAAGTCATATATTGGAGGTGTGTGAAGTCAGAATGGAGGTGTGTGAAGTCACAGAATGGAGGTGTGTGAAGTCATAGAATGGCGGTGTGTGAAGTCATAGAATGGAGATGTGTGAAGTCATAGAATGGATGTTTCTGAAGTAAGAATGAAGGTGTGTGAAGTCATAGAATGGAGGTATGTGAAGTCAAAATCGAGGTGTGGGAACTCATAGAATGGAGGTGTGTGAAGTCACAGAATGGAGGTGTGTGAAGTCAGAATGGAGGTGAGAAGTCATAGAATGGGGGTCGGTGAAGTCATGGAAAGGAGGTGTGGGAAGTCATAGAATGGAGAAGTGTGAAGTCATAGAGTGGAGGTGAATGAAGTCACATATTCAAAGTCTGTGAAGTCATAGAATGGAGGTTTGTGAAGTCAGAATGGAGGTGTGTGAACTCATAGAATGGAGGTGTGTGAAGTCACAATGGAGGTGTGTGAAGTCATAGAATGGAGGTATTTGAAGTCACATAATGGAGGTGTGTGAAGTCATAGAATGGAGGTGTGTGAAGTCAGAATGGATGTGTGTGAAGTCACAGAATTGAGGTGTGTGAAGTCACAGAATGGAGGTGTGTGAAGTCAGGGAATGGAGGTGTGTAAAGTCACAGAACGGAGGTGTGTGAACTCAGAATGAAGGTGTGTGAAGTCACAGAATTGAGGTGTGTGAAGTCCAAGAATGGAAGTGTGTGAAGTCATAGAATGGAGGTGTGTGAAGTAAGAATGGAGGTGTTTGAAGTCAGAGAATGGAGGTGTGTGAAGTCATAGAATGGAGGTGTGTGAAGTCACAGAATGGAGGTGTGTGAAGTCACGGAATGGAGTTGTGTGAAGTCACAGAATGGAGGTGTGTGAAGTCATAGAATGGAGGTGTGAGAAGTCACAGAATGGAGGTGTGTGAAGTCATAGAATGGAAGTGTGTGAAGTCATAGAATGGAGGTTTGTGAAGTAAGAATGGAGGTGTGTGAAGTCACCGAATGGAGTTGTGTGAACTCAGAATGGAGGTGTGTGAATTCACAGAATGGAGGTTTGTGAAGTCATAGAATGGAGTTGTGTGAGGTCATAGAATGGATGTTTCTGAAATAGGAATGAAGGTGTGTGAAGTCATAGAATGGAGGTGTGTGAAGTCATAAAATGGAGGTGTGTGAAGTCACCGAATGAAGGTATCTGATGTCAGAATGGAGGTGTGAAGTCATCTAATAGAGGTGGGTGAAGTCACAGAATGGAGGTGTGTGAAGTCATAGAATGGAGGTGTGTGAAGTTAGATTAGAGGTATGTGAAGTCACAAAATGGAGGTGTGTCAACTCAGAAATGAGGTATGTGAAGTCATAGAATGGAGGTGTGTGAAGTCACAGAATTGAGGTGTGTGAAGTCAGAATTGAGGTGTGTGAATTAAGAATGAAGGTGTGTGAAGTCAGAGAATGGAGGTGTGTGAAGTCACAATGCAGGTGTGTGAACTGATAGAACGTAGCTGTGTGAAGTCACAATGTAGGTGTGTGAAGTCATAGAATGGAGGTGTGTGAAGTCATAGAATGGAGGTGTGTGAAGTCACAAAATGGAGGTGTGTGAAGTCATATAATAGAGGTGTGTGAAGTCACAGAATGGAGGTGTGTGACCTCAGAATGGAGGTGTGTGAAGTCACAGAATGGAGGTGTGTTAAGTCACAGAACGGAGGTGTGTGAAATCGGAGAATGGAGGTGTGTGAAGTCAGAGAATCAAGGTGTGTGAAGTCACAGAATGGAGGTTTGTGAAGTCACAGAACGGAGGTGTGTGAACTCACAATGGAAGTGAGTGAAGTCACAGAATGGAGGTGTGTGAAGTCATAGAATGGAAGTGTGTGAAGTCATAGAATGTAGGTGTGTGATGTCAGAATGGAGGTGTGTGAAGTCACAGAATGGAGGTGTGTGACGTCATAAATGTTGGTGTGTGAAGTCATAGACTGGAGGTGTGAAGTCATAGAATGGAGGTGTGAAGTCACAGAATGGAGGTGTGTGAAGTCACAGAAGGCAGGTGTGTGAAGTCACAGAATAGAGTTGTGTGAAGTCACAATTGAGGTGTGTGAATTCATAGAATGGAGGTGTGTGAAGGCAAACAATGGAAGTGTGTGACGTCATAGAGTGGAAGTGTGTGAAGTCAAAATGGAGGTGTCTGACGTCAGAGAATGGAGGTGTGTGAAGTCAAAGAATGGACGTGTGTGAAGTCAAAATTGTGGTGTGTGAATTCACAAATGCAGGTGTGTGAAGTCACAGAATGGAGGTGTGTGAAGTCACAATGGAGGTGTGTGAAGTCAAAGAATGGATGTGTGTGAAGTCATAGACTGGAGGTGTATGAAGTCATGGAATGGAGGTTTGTGAAGTCAAACATTGGAAGTGTGTGAAGTTACAGAATGGAGGTGTGTGAAGTCATAGAATGGAGGTGTGTGAAGTCAGAGAATGGAGGTGTGTGAAGTCAGAATGCAGGTGTGTGAACTCATAGAATGGAGGTGTGTGAAGTCAGAGAATGGAGGTGTGTGAAGTCAAAGATTGGAAGTGTGTGAAGTCATAGAATGGAGGTGTGTGAAGACATAGATTGAAGGTGTGGGGAAGTCATAGTATGGAGGTGTGTGAAGTCACAGAATGGAGGTGTGTGAAGTCACAGAATGGAGTTGTGTGAAGTCACAATGGAGGTGTGTGAAGTCATAGGATGGAGGTGTGTGAAATCAAAGAATGGAGGTTTGTAAAGTCATAGAATGGATTGTGTGTGAAATCAGAGAATGGAGGTGTGTGAAGTCACAGAAGGGAGGTGTGTAAAGTCACAGAGTAGAGGTGTGTGAAGTCACAGAATGGAGGTTTGTGAAGTCATAGAATGGAGGTGTGTGAAGTCACAGAATGCAGGTGTGTGAAGTCAGAATAGAGGTGTGCGAAGTCATAGAATGGAGGTGTGTGAAGTCAGAATGGAGCATGTGAAGTCATAGAATGGGTTTGTGTGAAGTCAGAATGGAGGTGTGTGAACTCATAGAATGGAGGTGTATGAAGTCACAATGGAGGTGTGTGAAGTCACAGAATGGATGTGTGTGAACTCAGAAAGGAGGTGTGTGAAGTCATAGAACGGAGGTCTGTGGAGTCATAGAATGGAGGTGTGTGAAATCATAGAATGGAGGTGTGTGAAGTCACAGAATTGAGGTGTGTGAAGACAGAATGGAGGTGTGTGAAGTCAGAATGGAGGTGTGTGAACTCATAGAATGGAGGTGTGTGAAGTGGCAATGTAGGTTTCTGAAGTCATAGAATTGAGGTGTGTGAAGTCATAGAATGGAGGTGTGTGAAGTCATAGAATGGAAGTGTGTGAAGTCATAGAATGGAGGTTTGTGAAGTAAGAATGGAGGTGTGTGAAGTCACCGAATGGAGTTGTGTGAGCTCAGAATGGAGGTGTGTGAAGTCAGAGAATGGAGGTGTTTGAAGTCATAGAATGGAGGTGTGTGAAGTCAAAGAATGGAGGTGTGTGAAGTCATAGAATGGAGCTGTGTGAATTCAGAATGGATGTGTGTGTAGACATAGAATGGATGTTTCTGAAGTAGGAATGAAGGTGTGTGAAGTCATAAAATGGAGGTGTGTGAATTCAAAATGGAGGTGTGTGAACTCAAATAATGGAGGTGTGTGAACTCATAGAATGGAGGTGTGTGAAGTCATGGAATAGAGGTGTGTGAAGTCTAAGAATGGTGGTGTGTGAAGTCAAACAATGGAGGTGTGTGAACTCATAGAATGGAGGTGTATGAAGTCACAATGGAGGTGTGTGAAGTCACAGAATGGATGTGTGTGAACTCAGAAAGGAGGTGTGTGAAGTCATAGAATGGAGGTCTGTGAAGTCATAGAATGGAGGTGTGTGAAATCATAGAATGGAGGTGTGTGAAGTCACAGAATTGAGGTGTGTGAAGACAGAATGGAGGTGTGTGAAGTCAGAATGGAGGTGTGTGAAGTCAGATAATGGAGGTGTGTGTTGTCACAATGCAGGTGTGTGAACTCATAGAATGGAGGTGTGTGAAGTAACAATGTAGGTTTCTGAAGTCATAGAATTGAGGTGTGTGAAGTCATAGAATGGAGGTGTGTGAAGTCATAGAATGGAAGTGTGTGAAATCATAGAATGGAGGTTTGTGAAGTAAGAATGTAGGTGTGTGAAGTCACCGAATGGAGTTGTGTGAGCTCAGAATGGAGGTGTGTGAAGTCAGAGAATGGAGGTGTTTGAAGTCATAGAATGGAGGTGTGTGAAGTCACCGAATGGAGGTATCTGAAGTCAGAATCGAGGTGTGAAGTCATAGAATAGAGGTGGGTGAAGTCATAGAAAGGAGGTGTGGGAAGTCATAGAATGGAGCAGTGTGAAGTCACGGAATGGAGGTGTGTGAAGTCACAGAATGGAGGTGTGTGAAGTCATAGAATGGAGGTGTGAGAAGTCACAGAATGGAGGTGTGTGAAGTCATAGAATGGAAGTGTGTGAAGTCATAGAATGCAGGTTTGTGAAGTAAGAATGGAGGTGTGTGAAGTCACCGAAGGGAGTTGTGTGAACTCAGAAAGGAGGTGTGTGAATTCACAGAATGGAGGTTTGTGAAGTCATAGAATGGGTTGTGTGAGGTCATAGAATGGATGTTTCTGAATTAAGAATGAAGCTGTGTGAAGTCGTAGAATGGAGGTGTGTGAAGTCATAGAATGGAGGTGTGTGAAGTCACAGAATGAAGGTATCTGAAGTCAGAATGGAGGTGTGAAGTCATCTAATAGAAGTGGGTGAAGTCACAGAATGGAGGTGTGTGAACTAATAGAATAGAGGTGTGTGAAGTTAGATTAGAGGTATGTGAAATCACAAAATGGAGGTGTGTCAACTCAGAAATGAGGTATGTGAAGTCACAGAATGGAGGTGTGTGAAGTCACAGAATTGAGGTGTGTGAAGTCAGAATGGAGGTGTGTGAATTAAGAATGAAGGTGTGTGAAGTCAAAAAATGAAGGTGTATGATGTCAAAAAATTGAAGTGTGTGAAGTCCTAGAATGGAGGTTTGTGAAGTCTTAGAATGGAGGTGTGTGAAGTCATAGAATGGAGGTGTGTGAAGTCACAGGAGGGAGGTGTGTGAAGTCACAGAATGGAGGTGTGTAAAGTCACAGAGTGGAGGTGTGTGAAGGCACAGAATGGAGGGGTGTGAAGTCAAAGAATGGAGGTATGTGAATTCACAGAATGGAGGGGGTTGAAGTCAGAATAGAGGTGTACGAAGTCATAGAATGTAGGTGTGTGAAGTCAGAATGGAGCTGTGTGAACTCATAGAATGGAGGTGTGTGAAGTCACAATGGAGATGTGTGAAGTCATAGAATGGTGGTTTTCGAAGTCACAGAATAGAGGGGTGTGAAGTCATAGAATGGAGGTGTGTGAAGTCACAGAATGGAGGTGTGTGACCTCAGAATAGAGCTGTTTGAAGTCATAGATGGAGGTGTGTGTAGTCACAATATGGAGGTGTGTGAAATCATAGAATGGAATTTTGTGAATTCACAGAATGGGGCTGTGTGAAGTCAGAATGGAGGAGTGTGAAGTCATAGAATGGAAGTGTGTGAAGTCAGAATGGAGGTGTGTGAACTCATAGAATGGACGTGTGTGAAGTCACAATGGAGGTGTGTGAAGACATAGAATGGAGGTGTTTGAAGTCACAGAATGGAGTTGTGTGAACTCATAGAATGGAGGTGTGTGAAGTCACAGAGTGGAGGTGTGTGAAGTCAAAATGGAGGTGTGAAATCATAGAATGGGTGTGGGTGAAGTCATAGAAAGGAGGTGTGGGAAGTCATAGAATGGAGAAGTGTGAAGTCATAGAGTGGAGGTGAGTGAAGTCACACATTCGAGGTCTGTGAAGTCATATAATGGAGGTGTGTGAAGTCAGAATGGAGGGGGGTAAACTCATAGAATGGAGGTGTGTGAAGACATAATGGAGGTGTGTGAAGTCATAGAATGGAGGTGTTTGCAGTCACAGAATGGAGGTGTGTGAATTCATAGAATGGAGGTGTGTGACGTCAGAATGTAGGTGTGTGAAGTCAGAGAATGGAAGTGTGTGAAGTCATAGAATGGAGGTGTGTGTATTCACAGAATGGAGTTATGTGAAGTCATAGAATGGAGGTGTGTGAAGTCATAGAATGGAGGTGTGTGAAGTCACAGAATGGAGGTGTGTGAAGTCATAGAATGGAAGTGTGTGAAGTCATAGAATGGAGGTGTGTGAAGTAAGAATGGAGGTGTGTGAAGTCAGAGAATGGAGGTGTTTGAAGTCATAGAATGGAGGTGTGTGAAGTCAAAATTGTGGTGTGTGAATTCACAAATGGAGGTGTGTGAAGTCAGAATGGAGCTGAGTGAAGTCATAGAATGGAGGTGGGTGAAGGCAGAATGGAAGTGTGTGAACTCGTAGAATGGACGAGTGTGAAGTCAAAATGGAGGTGTGTGACGTCATAGAATGGACGTGTGTGAAGTCACAGAATGAAGGTGTGTGAAGTCATAGAAGGAGGTGTCTGAAGTCACAGAATGGAGGTGTGTGAAGACAAAGAATGGAGGTGTGTGAACTCAGAGAGGAGGTGTGTGAAGTCACAGAATGGAGGTGTGTGAAGTCATAGAATATAAGTGTGTGAAGTCATAGAATGATGGTGTGTGAAGTCAGAATGGAGGTGTGAGAACTCACAGAATGGAGGTGTGTGAACCCAGAATGGAGGTGTGTGAAGTCACAGAATGGAGGTTTGTGAAGTCATAGAATGGAGGTGAATGAAGTCATAGAATGGATGTTGCTGAAGTCAGAATGAAGGTGTGTGAAGTCATAGAATGGAGGTGTCTCAAGTCATAGAAAGGATGTTGCTGAAGTAAGTATGAAGGTGTGTGCACTCATAGAATGGATGTGTGTGAACTCATAGAATGGAGGTGTTTGAATTCATGGAGAGGAGGTGTGTGAAGTCAAAGAATGGAGGTGTATGATATCAAACAATGGGTGTGTGTGAAGTAATAGAATGGAGGTTTGTGAAGTCATATAATGGAGGTGTGTGAAGTCACAGAAGGGAGGTGTGTGAAGTCACAAATGGAGGTGTGTAAAGTCACAGAGTGGAGGTGTGTGAAGGCAAAGAATGGAGGGGTGTGAAGTCAAAGAATGGAGGAATGTGAAGTCACAGAATGGAGATGTGTGTAGTCAGAATAGAGGTGTGCGAAGTCATAGAATGGAGGTGTGTGAAGTCAGAATGGAGCTGTGTGAACTCATAGAATGTAGGAGTGTGAAGTCACAAGGGAGATGTGTGAAGTCATAGAATGGTGGTTTTTGAAGTCACAGAATGGAGGTGTGTGAAGCCATAGAATGGAGGTGTGTGAAGTTAGATTGGAGGTATGTGAAGTCACAGCATGGAGGTGTGTCAACTCAGAAATGAGGTATGTGAAGTCATAGAATGGAGGTGTGTGAAGTCACAGAATTTAGGTGTGTAAAGTCAGAATGGAGGTGTGTGAATTCAGAATGGAGGTGTGTGAAGTCATAGAATGGAGGTGTGTGAAGTCATAGAATGGAGGTGTGTGAAGTCACAAAATGGAGGTGTGTGAAGTCATATAATGGAGGTGTGTGAACTCACAATGGAGGTGAGTGAAGTCACAGAATGGAGGTGTGTGAAGTCATAGAATGGAAGTGTGTGAGGTCATAGAATGTAGGTGTGTGATGTCAGAATGGAGGTGTGTGAAGTCACAGAATGGAGGTGTGTGACGTCATAAATGTTGGTGTGTGAAGTCATAGAATGGAGGTGTGAAGTCATAGAATGGAGATGTGAAGTCATAGAATGGAGGTGTGTGAAGTCACAGAAGGCAGGTGTGTGAAGTCACAGAATAGAGTTGTGTGAAGTCACATTGGAGGTGTGTGAATTCATAGAATGGACGTGTGTGAAGTCAAACAATGGAAGTGTGTGAAGTCATAGAATGGAGGTGTGTGAAATCACAAAATGGAGGTGTGTGTAGTCACAGAGTGGAGGTGTGTAAAGTAACAGAGTGGAGGTGTGTGAAGTCTCAGAATGGAGGAGTGTGAAGTCATAGAATGGAGGTGTTTGAAGTCATAGAATGTTGGTTTTTGAAGTCACAGAATGGAGGTGTGTGAAGTCATAGAATGGAGGTGTGTGAGGTAAGATTGGAGGTGTGTGAAGTCAAAGAATGGAAGTGTGTCAACTCAGAAAGGAGGTGTGTGACGTCATAGAATGGAGGTGTGTGAAGTCATGGATTGAAGGTGTGTGAAATCATAGAATGGAGGTGTGTGAAGTCACAGAAATGAGATGTTTGAAGTCAAAATGGAAGTGTGTGAAGTCAGAATGGAGGTGTGTGAAGGCATAGAATGGAGGTGTGTGAAGTCATAGAATGGAGGTGTGTGAAGTCACAGATGGAGGTGTGTGAAGTCACAGAATGGAGGTGTGTGAAGTCACAGAATGGAGGTGTGTGAACCCAGAATGGAGGTGTGTGCATTCACAGAAGGGAGGTTTGTGAAGTCATAGAATGGATATTTCTGAAGTAAGAATGAAGGTGTGTGAAGGCATAGAATGGAGGTGTTTGAAGTCATAGAATGGAGGTGTGTGAAGTCATAGAATGGAGGTGTGTGAAGTCAGAATGGAGCTGAGTGAAGTCATAGAATGGAGGTGGGTGAAGGCAGAATGGAAGTGTGTGAACTCGTAGAATGGAGGTGTGTGAAGTCAAAATGGAGGTGTGTGAAGTCATAGAATGGAGGTGTGTGAAGTCACAGAATGAAGGTGTGTGAAGTCATAGAAGGAGGTGTCTGAAGTCACAGAATGGAGGTGTGTGAAGACACAGAATGGAGGTGTGTGAACTCAGAGAGGAGGTGTGTGAAGTCACAGAATGGAGGTGTGTGAAGTCATAGAATGTAAGTGTGTGAAGTCACAGAATGAAGGTGTGTGAAGTCAGAATGGAGGTGTGAGAACTCACAGAATGGAGGTGTGTGAACCCAGAATGGAGGTGTGTGAAGTCACAGAATTGAGGTTTGTGAAGTCATAGAATGGAGGTGAATGAAGTCATAGAATGGATGTTGCTGAAGTCAGAATGAAGGTGTGTGAAGTCATAGAATGGAGGTGTCTGAAGTCATAGAAATGATGTTGCTGAAGTAAGAATGAAGGTGTGTGCACTCATAGAATGGATGTGTGTGAACTCATAGAATGGCGGTGTTTGAATTCATGGAACGGAAGTTTGTGAAGTCAAAGAATGGAGGTGTATGATATAAAACAATGGGTGTGTGTGAAGTAATAGAATGGAGGTGTGTGAAGTCATATAATGGAGGTGTGTGAAGTCACAGAAGGGAGGTGTGTGAAGTCACAAATGGAGGTGTGTAAAGTCACAGAGTGGAGGTGTGTGAAGGCACAGAATGGAGGGGTGTGAAGTCAAAGAATGGAGGAATGTGAAGTCACAGAATGGAGATGTGTGTAGTCAGAATAGAGGTGTGCGAAGTCATAGAATGGAGGTGTGTGAAGTCAGAATGGAGCTGTGTGAACTCATAGAATGTAGGAGTGTGAAGTCACAAGGGAGATGTGTGAAGTCATAGAATGGTGGTTTTTGAAGTCACAGAATGGAGGTGTGTGAAGCCATAGAATGGAGGTGTGTGAAGTCAGATTGGAGGTATGTGAAGTCACAGCATGGAGGTGTGTCAACTCAGAAATGAGGTATGTGAAGTCATAGAATGGAGGTGTGTGAAGTCACAGAATTTAGGTGTGTGAAGTCAGAATGGAGGTGTGTGAATTCAGAATGGAGGTGTGTGAAGTCATAGAATGGAGGTGTGTGAAGTCATAGAATGCAGGTGTGTGAAGTCACAAAATGGAGATGTGTGAAGTCATATAATGGAGGTGTGTGAACTCACAATGGAGGTGAGTGAAGTCACAGAATGGAGGTGTGTGAAGTCATAGAATGGAAGTGTGTGAGGTCATAGAATGTAGGTGTGTGATGTCAGAATGGAGGTGTGTGAAGTCACAGAATGGAGGTGTGTGACGTCATAAATGTTGGTGTGCGAAGTCATAGAATGGAGGTGTGAAGTCATAGAATGGAGATGTGAAGTCATAGAATGGAGGTGTGTGAAGTCACAGAAGGCAGGTATGTGAAGTCACAGAATAGAGTTGTGTGAAGTCACAATGGAGGTGTGTGAATTCATAGAATGGACGTGTGTGAAGTCAAACAATGGAAGTGTGTGAAGTCATAGAATGGAGGTGTGTGAAATCACAAAATGGAGGTGTGTGTAGTCACAGAGTGGAGGTGTGTAAAGTAACAGAGTGGACGTGTGTGAAGTCTCAGAATGGAGGAGTGTGAAGTCATAGAATGGAGGTGTTTGAAGTCATAGAATGTTGGTTTTTGAAGTCACAGAATGGAGGTGTGTGAAGTCATAGAATGGAGGTGTGTGAGGTAAGATTGGAGGTGTGTGAAGTCAAAGAATGGAAGTGTGTCAACTCAGAAAGGAGGTGTGTGAAGTCATAGAATGGAGGTGTGTGAAGTC
Source organism: Megascapheus bottae (assembly GCA_024803745.1). Taxonomy (NCBI): domain Eukaryota; kingdom Metazoa; phylum Chordata; class Mammalia; order Rodentia; family Geomyidae; genus Megascapheus; species Megascapheus bottae. Next base: position 529,255 of record JANJXV010000422.1, read on the forward strand.
ATGGATTGAAGGTGTGTGAAATCATAGAATGGAGGTGTGTGAAGTCACAGAAATGAGGTGTTTGAAGTCAAAATGGAAGTGTGTGAAGTCAGAATGGAGGTGTGTGAAGGCATAGAATGGAGGTGTGTGAAGTCATAGAATGGAGGTGTGTGAAGTCACAGATGGAGGTGTGTGAAGTCACAGAATGGAGGTGTGTGAAGTCACAGAATGGAGGTGTGTGAACCCAGAATGGAGGTGTGTGCATTCACAGAAGGGAGGTTTGTGAAGTCATAGAATGGATATTTCTGAAGTAAGAATGAAGGTGTGTGAAGTCATAGAATGGAGGTATGTGAAGTCAAAATGGAGGTGTGTGAAGTCTAAAAATGGAGGTGTGTGAACTCAGAGAATGGAGGTGTGTGAAGTCACAGAATGGAATTGTGTGAAGTCAAAATGGAGGTGTGTGAAGTCAGAGAATGGAGGTTTGCGAAGTCAAAGAATGGACGTGTGTGAAGTCAAAATTGTGCTGTGTGAAATCACAAATGCAGGTGTGTGAAGTCACAGAATGGAGGTGTGTGAAGTCACAATGGAGGTGTGTGAAGTCAAAGAATGGATGTGTGTGAAGTCATAGAATGCAGGTGTATGAAGTCATGGAATGGAGGTTTGTGAAGTCAAATATTGGAAGCGTGTGAAGTTACAGAATTGAGGTGTGTGAAGTCATAGAATGTAGGTGTGTGACATCAGAGAATGGAGGTGTGTGAAGTCATAGATTGAAGGTGTGGGGAGGTCATAGAATGGAGGTGTGTGAAGTCATAGAATGGAGGTCTGTGAAGTCATAGATTGGAAGCGTGTGAAGTCACAGAAAGGAGGTGTGTGAAGTCACAGAATGGAGTTGTGTGAAGTCACAATGGAGGTGTGTGAAGTCATAGAATGGATTGTGTGTGAAATCACAGAATGGAGTTGTGTGAAGTCAGAGAATGAAGGTGTGTAAAGTCACAGAGTGGAGGTGTGTGAAGTCACAGAATGGAGGTTTGTGAAGTCATAGAGTGGAGGTGCGTGAAGTCACAGAATGCAGGTGTGTGAAATCAGAATAGAGGTGTGTGAAGTCATAGAATGGATGTGTGTGAAGTCAGAATGGAGCTGTGTGAAGTCATAGAATGGATGTGTGTGAAGTCAGAATGGAGGTGTGTGAACTCATAGAATGGAGGTGTATGAAGTCACAATGGAGGTGTGTGAAGTCACAGAATGGATGTGTGTGAACTCAGAAAGGAGGTGTGTGAAGTAGTCATAGAATGGAGGTCTGTGAAGTCATGGAATGGAGGTGTGTGAAGTCACAGAATGGAGGTGTGTGAAGTCAGAATGGAGTTGTGTGAAGTCATAGAATAGAGGTGTGTGAACCCAGAATGGAGGTGTGTGAAGTCACAGAATGGAGGTTTGTGAAGTCATAGAATGGAGGTGTATGAAGTCATAGAATGGATGTTGCTGAAGTAAGAATGAAGGTGTGGGAAGTCACAGAATGGAGGTGTGTGAAGTCAGAATAGAGTAGTGTGAAGTCATAGAATGGAGGTGTGTGAAGTCAGATTGGAGGTGTGTGAAGTCATAGAATGGAGGTTTGTGAAGTCAGAATGGAGGTGTGTGAACTCATAGAATGGAGGTGTGTGAAGTCACAGTGGAGGTGTGTGAAGTCATAGAATGGAGGTGTGTGAAGTCACAGAATGGAGATGTGTGAAGTCATAGAATGGAGCTGTGTGAAGTCAGTTTGGAGGTGTGTGAAGTCACAGAATGGAGGTGTGTCAACTCAGAATGGAGGTGTGTGAAGTCACAGAATGGAGGTGTGTGAAGTCATAGAATGGAGGTGTGTGAAGTCAGAATGGAGTTTTGTGAAGTCATAGAATGGAGGTGAATGATGTCAGAATGGAGGTGTGTAAAGTCATAGAATGGAGATGTGTGAACTCAGACTGGAGGTGTGTGAAGTCACAGAATGGAGGTGTGTGAAGTCAGAGAATGGAAGTGTGTGAAGTCATAGAATGGAGGTGTGTGAAGTAAGAATGGAGGTGTGTGAAGTCACAGAATGGAGGTGTGTGAAGTCCTAGAATGGAAGTGTGTGAAGTCATAGAATGGAGGTGTGTGAAGTAAGAATGGAGGTGTGTGAAGTCACGGAATGGAGGTGTGTGAAGTCACAGAATGGAGGTGTTAACTCAGAATGGAGGTGTGAGAAGTCACAGAATGGTGGTGTGTTAAGTCATAGAATGGAAGTGTGTGAAGTCATGGAATGGCGGTTTGTGAAGTAAGAATGGAGGTGTGTGAAGTCACCGAATGGAGTTGTGTGAACTCAGAATGGAGGTGTGTGAATTCACAGAATGGAGGTTTGTGAAGTCATAGAATGGAGTTGTGTGAGATCATAGAATGGATGTTTCTGAAGTAAGAATGAAGGTGTGTGAAGAAATAGAATGGCGGTGCGTGAAGTCATAGAATGGAGGTGTGTGAAGTCACAGATGGAGGTGTGTGAAGTCACAGAATGGAGGTGTGTGAAGTCACAGAATGGAGGTGTGTGAACCCAGAATGGAGGTGTGTGCATTCACAGAAGGGAGGTTTGTGAAGTCATAGAATGGAGGTATGTGAAGTCAAAATGGAGGTGTGTGAAGTCTAAAAATGGAGGTGTGTGAACTCAGAGAATGGAGGTGTGTGAAGTCACAGAATGGAATTGTGTGAAGTCAAATTGGAGGTGTGTGAAGTCAGAGAATGGAGGTGTGCGAAGTCAAAGAATGGACGTGTGTGAAGTCAAAATTGTGGTGTGTGAAATCACAAATGCAGGTGTGTGAAGTCACAGAATGGAGCTGTGTGAAGTCACAATGGAGGTGTGTGAAGTCAAAGAATGGATGTGTGTGAAGTCATAGAATGCAGGTGTATGAAGTCATGGAATGGAGGTTTGTGAAGTCAAATATTGGAAGCGTGTGAAGTTACAGAATTGAGGTGTGTGAAGTCATAGAATGTAGGTGTGTGACATCAGAGAATGGAGGTGTGTGAAGTCAGAATGCAGGTGTGTGAAGTCATAGAATGGAGGTGTGTGAAGTCATAGATTGAAGGTGTGGGGAGGTCATAGAATGGAGGTGTGTGAAGTCATAGAATGGAGGTCTGTGAAGTCATAGATTGGAAGCGTGTGAAGTCACAGAAAGGAGGTGTGTAAAGTCACAGAATGGAGTTGTGTGATGTCACAATGGAGGTGTGTGAAGTCATAGAATGAATTGTGTGTGAAATCACAGAATGGAGGTGTGTGAAGTCACAGAATGAAGGTGTGTAAAGTCACAGAGTGGAGGTGTGTGAAGTCACAGAATGGAGGTTTGTGAAGTCATAGAGTGGAGGTGTGTGAAGTCACAGAATGCAGGTGAGTGAAGTCAGAATAGAGGTGTGCGAAGTCATAGAATGGATGTGTGTGAAGTCAGAATGGAGCTGTGTGAAGTCATAGAATGGATGTGTGTGAAGTCAGAATGGAGGTGTGTGAACTCATAGAATGGAGGTGTATGAAGTCACAATGGAGGTGTGTGAAGTCACAGAATGGATGTGTGTGAACTCAGAAAGGAGGTGTGTGAAGTCATAGAATGGAGGTCTGTGAAGTCATAGAATGGAGGTGTGTGAAATCATAGAATGGAGGTGTGTGAAGTCAGAGAATTCAGGTGTGTGAAGTCAGAATGGAGGTGTGTGAATTCACAGAATGGATGTGTGTGAACTCAGAAAGGAGCTGTGTGAAGTCATAGAATGGAGGTCTGTGAAGTCATAGAATGGAGGTGTGTGAAATCATAGAATGGAGGTGTGTGAAGTCACAGAATTCAGGTGTGTGAAGTCAGAATGGAGGTGTGTGAAGTCAGAAGGGAGGTGTGTGAAGTCAGATAATGGAGGTGTGTGAAGTCACAATGAAGGTGTGAGAACTCATAGAATGGAGGTGTTGAAGTAACAATGTAGGTTTCTGAAGTCATAGAATGGAGGTGTGTGAAGTCATAGAATGGAGGTGTGTGAAGTCACAGAATGGAGGTGTGTGATGTCATAGAATGGAGGTGTGTGCAGTCACAGAATGGAGGTGTGTGAAGGCATAGATAGGAGGTGTGTGAAGTCATAGAATGGAGGTGTGTGAAGTCACAGAATGGAGGTGTGTGAAGTCACAGTATGGAGGTGTGTGAACTCAGATTTGAGGTGTGTGAAGTCACAAAATGGAGGTGTGTGAATTCATAGAAGGAGGTGTGTGAACTCACAAAATGGAGGTGTGTGAAGACACAGAATGGAGGTGTGTGACGTCATAAATGTTGGTGTGTGAAGTCATAGAATGGAGGTGTGAAGTCATAGAATGGAGATGTGAAGTCATAGAATGGAGGTGTGTGAAGTCACAGAAGGCAGGTGTGTGAAGTCACAGAATAGAGTTGTGTGAAGTCACAATGGAGGTGTGTGAATTCATAGAATGGACGTGTGTGAAGTCAAACAATGGAAGTGTGTGAAGTCATAGAATGGAGGTGTGTGAAATCACAAAATGGAGGTGTGTGTAGTCACAGAGTGGAGGTGTGTAAAGTAACAGAGTGGACGTGTGTGAAGTCTCAGAATGGAGGAGTGTGAAGTCATAGAATGGAGGTGTTTGAAGTCATAGAATGTTGGTTTTTGAAGTCACAGAATGGAGGTGTGTGAAGTCATAGAATGGAGGTGTGTGAGGTAAGATTGGAGGTGTGTGAAGTCAAAGAATGGAAGTGTGTCAACTCAGAAAGGAGGTGTGTGAAGTCATAGAATGGAGGTGTGTGAAGTCATGGATTGAAGGTGTGTGCAATCATAGAATGGAGGTGTGTGAAGTCACAGAAATGAGGTGTTTGAAGTCAAAATGGAAGTGTGTGAAGTCAGAATGGAGGTGTGTGAAGGCATAGAATGGAGGTGTGTGAAGTCATAGAATGGAGGTGTGTGAAGTCACAGATGGAGGTGTGTGAAGTCACAGAATGGAGGTGTGTGAAGTCACAGAATGGAGGTGTGTGAACCCAAAATGGAGGTGTGTGCATTCACAGAAGGGAGGTTTGTGAAGTCATAGAATGGATATTTCTGAAGTAAGAATGAAGGTGTGTGAAGTCATAGAATGGAGGTATGTGAAGTCAAAATGGAGGTGTGTGAAGTCTAAAAATGGAGGTGTGTGAACTCAGAGAATGGAGGTGTGTGAAGTCACAGAATGGAATTGTGTGAAGTCAAAATGGAGGTGTGTGAAGTCAGAGAATGGAGGTGTGCGAAGTCAAAGAATGGACGTGTGTGAAGTCAAAATTGTGGTGTGTGAAATCACAAATGCAGGTGTGTGAAGTCACAGAATGGAGGTGTGTGAAGTCACAATGGAGGTGTGTGAAGTCAAAGAATGGATGTGTGTGAAGTCATAGAATGCAGGTGTATGAAGTCATGGAATGGAGGTTTGTGAAGTCAAATATTGGAAGCGTGTGAAGTTACAAAATTGAGGTGTGTGAAGTCATAGAATGTAGGTGTGTGACATCAGAGAATGGAGGTGTGTGAAGTCAGAATGCAGGTGTGTGAAGTCATAGAATGGAGGTGTGTGAAGTCATAGATTGAAGGTGTGGGGAGGTCATAGAATGGAGGTGTGTGAAGTCATAGAATGGAGGTCTGTGAAGTCATAGATTGGAAGCGTGTGAAGTCACAGAAAGGAGGTGTGTGAAGTCACAGAATGGAGTTGTGTGGTGTCACAATGGAGGTGTGTGAAGTCATAGAATGGATTGTGTGTGAAATCACAGAATGGACGTGTGTGAAGTCACAGAATGAAGGTGTGTAAAGTCACAGAGTGGAGGTGTGTGAAGTCACAGAATGGAGGTTTGTGAAGTCATAGAGTGGAGGTGTGTGAAGTCACAGAATGCAGGTGTGTGAAGTCAGAATAGAGGTGTTTGAAGTCATAGAATGAATGTGTGTGAAGTCAGAATGGAGCTGTGTGAAGTCATAGAATGGATGTGTGTGAAGTCAGAATGGAGGTGTGTGAACTCATAGAATGGAGGTGTATGAAGTCACAATGGAGGTGTGTGAAGTCACAGAATGGATGTGTGTGAACTCAGAAAGGAGGTGTGTGAAGTCATAGAATGGAGGTCTGTGAAGTCATAGAATGGAGGTGTGTGAAATCATAGAATGGAGGTGTGCGAAGTCAAAAATGGACGTGTGTGAAGTCAAAATTGTGGTGTGTGAAATCACAAATGCATGTGTGTGAAGTCACAGAATGGAGGTGTGTGAAGCCACAATGGAGGTGTGTGAAGTCAAAGAATGGATGTGTGTGAAGTCATAGAATGCAGGTGTATGAAGTCATGGAATGGAGGTTTGTGAAGTCAAATACTGGAAGCGTGTCAAGTTACAGAATTGAGGTGTGTGAAGTCACAGAATGTAGGTCTGTGACATCAGAGAATGGAGGTGTGTGAAGTCAGAATGCAGGTGTGTGAAGTCATAGAATGGAGGTGTGTGAAGTCATAGATTGAAGGTGTGGGGAGGTCATAGAATGGAGGTGTGTGAAGTCATAGAATGGAGGTCTGTGAAGTCAAAGATTGGAAGCGTGTGAAGTCACAGAAAGGAGGTGTGTGAAGTCACAGAATGGAGTTGTGTGAAGTCACAATGGAGGTGTGTGAAGTCATAGTATGGATTGTGTGTGAAATCACAGAATGGAGTTGTGTGAAGTCACAGAATGAAGGTGTGTAAAGTCACAGAGTGGAGGTGTGTGAAGTCACAGAATGGAGGTTTGTGAAGTCATAGAGTGGAGGTGTGTGAAGTCACAGAATGCAGGTGTGTGAAGTCAGAATAGAGGTGTGTGAAGTCATAGAATGGATGTGTGTGAAGTCAGAATGCAGCTGTGTGAAGTCATAGAATGGATGTGTGTGAAGTCAGAATGGAGGTGTGTGAACTCATACAATGGAGGTGTATGAAGTCACAATGGAGGTGTGTGAAGTCACAGAATGGATGTGTGTGAACTCAGAAAGGAGGTGTGTGAAGTCATAGAATGGAGGTCTGTGAAGTCATGGAATGGAGGTGTGTGAAGTCACAGAATGGAGGTGTGTGAAGTCAGAACAGAGTTTTGTGAAGTCATAGAATGGAGGTGTGTGAAGTCAGATTGGAGGTGTGTGAAGTCATAGAATGGAGGTGTGTGAAGTCAGAATGGAGGTGTGTGAACTCATAGAATGGAGGTGTGTGAAGCCACAATGGAGGTGTGTGAAGTCATAGAATGGAGGTGTGTGAAGTCACAGAATGGAGATGTGTGAAGTCATAGAATGGAGCTGTGTGAAGTCAGTTTGGAGGTGTGTGAAGTCACAGAATGGAGGTGTGTCAACTCAGAATGGAGGTGTGTGAAGTCACAGAATGGAGGTGTGTGAAGTCATAGAATGGAGGTGTGTGAAGTCAGAATGGTGTTTTGTGAAGTCATAGAATGGAGGTGTATGATGTCAGAATGGAGGTGTGTAAAGTCATAGAATGGAGGTGTGTGAACTCAGACTGGAGGTGTGTGAAGTCACAGAATGGAGGTGTGTGAAGTCAGAGAATGGAAGTGTGTGAAGTCATAGAATGGAGGTGTGTGAAGTAAGAATGGAGGTGTGTGAAGTCACAGAATGGAGGTGTGTGAAGTCCTAGAATGGAAGTGTGTGAAGTCATAGAATGGAGGTGTGTGAAGTAAGAATGGAGGTGTGTGAAGTCACGGAATGGAGGTGTGTGAAGTCACAGAATGGAGGTGTTAACTCAGAATGGAGGTGTGAGAAGTCACAGAATGGAGGTGTGTGAAGTCATAGAATGGAAGTGTGTGAAGTCATGGAATGGCGGTTTGTGAAGTAAGAATGGAGGAGTGTGAAGTCAACGAATGGAGTTGTGTGAACTCAGAATGGAGGTGTGTGAATTCACAGAATGGAGGTTTGTGAAGTCATAGAATGGAGTTGTGTGAGATCATAGAATGGATGTTTCTGAAGTAAGAATGAAGGTGTGTGAAGACATAGAATGGAGGTGCTTGAAGTCATAGAATGGAGGTGTGTGAAGTCACAGATGGAGGTGTGTGAAGTCACAGAATGGAGGTGTGTGAAGTCACAGAATGGAGGTGTGTGAACCCAGAATGGAGGTGTGTGCATTCACAGAAGGGAGGTTTGTGAAGTCATAGAATGGATATTTCTGAAGTAAGAATGAATGTGTGTGAAGTCATAGAATGGAGGTATGTGAAGTCAAAATGGAGGTGTGTGAAGTCAAAAAATGGAGGTGTGTGAACTCAGAGAATGGAGGTGTGTGAAGACACAGAATGGAATTGTGTGAAGTCAAAATGGAGGTGTGTGAAGTCAGAGAATGGAAGTGTGCGAAGTCAAAGAATGGACGTGTGTGAAGTCAAAATTGTGGTGTGTGAAATCACAAATGCAGGTGTGTGAAGTCACAGAATGGAGGTGTGTGAAGTCACAATGGAGGTGTGTGAAGTCAAAGAATGGATGTGTGTGAAGTCATAGAATGCAGGTGTATGAAGTCATGGAATGGAGGTTTGAAGTCAAATATTGGAAGCGTGTGAAGTTACAGAATTGAGGTGTGTGAAGTCATAGAATGTAGGTGTGTGACATCAGAGAATGGAGGTGTGTGAAGTCAGAATGCAGGTGTGTGAAGTCATAGAATGGAGGTGTGTGAAGTCATAGATTGAAGGTGTGGGCAGGTCATAGAATGGAGGTGTGTGAAGTCATAGAATGGAGGTCTGTGATGTCACAATGGAGGTGTGTGAAGTCATAGATTGGATTGTGTGTGAAATCACAGAATGGAGTTGTGTGAAGTCACAGAATGAAGGTGTGTAAAGTCACAGAGTGGAGGTGTGTGAAGTCACAGAATGGAGGTTTGTGAAGTCATAGAGTGGAGGTGGGTGAAGTCACAGAATGCAGGTGTGTGAAGTCAGAATAGAGGTGTGCGAAGTCATAGAACGGATGTGTGTGAAGTCAGAATGGAGCTGTGTGAAGTCATAGAATGGTGTGTGTGAAGTCAGAATGGAGGTGTGTGAACTCATAGAATGGAGGTTTATGAAGTCACAATGGAGGTGTGTGAAGTCACAGAATGGATGTGTGTGAACTCAGAAAGGAGGTGTGTGAAGTCATAGAATGGAGGTCTGTGAAGCCATAGAATGGAGGTGTGTGAAATCATAGAATGGAGGTGTGTGAAGTCACAGAATTCAGGTGTGTGAAGTCAGAATGTAGGTGTGTGAAGTCACAGAATGGATGTGTGTGAACTCAGAAAGGAGCTGTGTGAAGTCATAGAATGGAGGTCTGTGAAGTCATAGAATGGAGGTGTGTGAAATCATAGAATGGAGGTGTGTGAAGTCACAGAATTCAGGTGTGTGAAGTCAGAATGGAGGTGTGTGGAGTCAGAATGGTGGTGTGTGAAGTCAGATAATGGAGGTGTGTGAAGTCACAATGAAGGTGTGTGAACTCATAGAATGGAGGTGTGTGAAGTAACAATGTAGGTTTCTGAAGTCATAGAATGGACGTGTGTGAAGTCATAGAATGGAGGTGGGTGAAGTCACAGAATGGAGGTGTGTGACGTCATAGAATGGAGGTGTGTGCAGTCACAGAATGGAGGTGTGTGAAGGCATAGAAAGGAGGTGTGTGAAGTCATAGAATGGAGGTGTGTGAAGTCACAGAATGGAGGTGTGTGAAGTCACAGTATGGAGGTGTGTGAACTCACATTTGAGGTGTGTGAAGTCACAAAATGGAGGTGTGTGAATTCATAGAAGGAGGTGTGTGAACTCCCAGAATGGAGGTGTGTGAAGACACAGAATGGAGGTGTGTGAAGTCAGAGTGGAGGTGTGTGAAGTCACAGAATGGAGGTGTGTGAAGTCATAGAATGGAAGTGTGTGACGTCATAGAATGGAGGTGTGTGAAGTCAGAGAATGGATGTTGCTGAAGTAAGAATGAAGGTGTGTGAACTCATAGAATGGAGGTGTGTGAACTCATAGAATGGAGTGTGTGAATTCATGGAACGGAGGTGTGTGATGTCAAAGAATGGAGGTGTATGATGTCAAAAAATGGAAGTGTGTGAAGTCATAGAATTGAAGTTTGTGAAGTCTTAGAATGGAGGTGTGTGAAGTCATAGAATGGAGGGGTGTGAAGTCAAAGAATGGAGGTATGTGAAGTCACATAATGGAGGGGTGTGAAATCAGAATAGAGGTGTACGAAGTCATAGAATGGAGGTGTGTGAAGTCAGAATGGAGCTGTGTGAACTCATAGAATGGAGGTGTGTGAAGTCACAATGGAGATGTGTGAATTCATAGAATGGTGGTTTTTGAAGTCACAGAATGGATGTGTGTGAAGTCATAGAATGGAGGTGTATGAAGTCAGATTGGAGGTATGTGAAGTCAAAGAATGGAGGTGTGTCAACTCAGAAATGGGGTATGTGAAGAAATAGAATGGAGGTGTGTGAAGTCATAGAATGGAGGTGTGTGAAGTCACAGAAAGGAGCTGTGTGAAGTCAGAATGGAGGAGTGTGAAGTCATAGAATGGAAGTGTGTGAAGTCAGAATGGAGGTGTGTGAAGTCACAGAATGGAGGTGTGTGAAGTCATAGAATGGAGGTGTGTGAAGTCATAGAATGGAGGTGTGTGAAGTCACAGAATGGAGGTGTGTGAAGTCACGGAATGGAGGTGTGTGAAGTCACAGAATGGAGGTGTGTGAAGTCACGGAATGGAGGTGTGTGAAGTCATAGAATGGAGGTGTGTTAAGTCACAGAATGGAGGTGTGTGAGGTCAGAGAATGGAGGTGTGTCAACTCAGAATGGAGGTGTGGGAAGTCACAGAACGGAGATTTGTGAAGTCATAGAATGGAGGTGCGTGAAGTCATAGATTGGAGGTGTGTGAAGTCAAAAAATAAAGGTGTGTGAAGTCACAGAATGGAGGTGTGTGAAACCACAGAATGGAGGTGTGGGAAGTCATGGAATGGAGGTGTGTGAAGTCATAGAATGGAGGGTGTGAAGTCAGAATGGAGTTGTGTGAAGTCATAGAATGGAGGTGTGTGAACCCAGAATGGAGGTGTGTGAAGTCACAGAATGTAGGTTTGTGAAGTCATAGAATGGAGGTGTATGAAGTGATAGAATGTATGTTGCGGAAGTAAGAATGAAGGTGTGTGAAGTCACAGAATGGAGGTATGTGAAGTCAGAATGGAGTTGTGTGAAGTCATAGAATGGAGGTGTGTGAAGTCAGATTGGAGGTGTGTGAAGTCATAGAATGGAGGTGTGTGAAGTCAGAATGGAGGTGTGTGAACTCATAGAATGGAGGTGTGTGAAGTCACAATGGAGGTGTGTGAAGCCATAGAATGTAGGTGTGTGAAGTCACAGAATGGAGATGTGTGAAGTCATAGAATGGAGCTGTGTGAAGTCAGTTTGGAGGTGTGTGAAGTCACAGAATGGAGGTGTGTGAACTCAGAATGGAGGTGTGTGAAGTCAGAGAATGGAGGTGTGTGAAGTCATAGAATGGAGGTGTGTGAAGTCAGAATGGAGTTTTGTGAAGTCATAGAATGGAGGTGTATGATGTCAGAATGGAGGTGTGTAAAGTCATAGAATGGAGGTGTGTGAACTCAGACTGGAGGTGTGTGAAGTCACAGAATGGAGGTGTGTGAAGTCCTAGAATGGAAGTGTGTGAAGTCATAGAATGGAGGTGTGTGAAGTAAGAATGGAGGTGTGTGAAGTCACAGTATGGAGGTGTGTGAAGTCCTAGAATGGAAGTGTGTGAAGTCATAGAATGGAGGTGTGTGAAGTAAGAATGGGGTGTGTGAAGTCACGGAATGGAGGTGTGTGAAGTCACAGAATGGAGGTGTGTGAACTCAGAATGGAGGTGTGAGAAGTCACAGAATGGAGGTTTGTGAAGTCATAGAATGGAGTGTGTGAAGTCATAGAATGGAGGTGTGTGAAGTCACAGAATGGAGGTGTGTGAACTCATAGAATGGAAGTGTGTGAAGTCATAGAATGGATGTTTGTGAAGTAAGAATGAAGGTGTGTGAAGTCATAGAATGGAAGTGTGTGAAGTCACAGAATGGAGGTGTGTGAAGTCATAGTATGGAGGTGTGTTAAGTCACAGAATGGAGGTGTGTGAAGTCAGAGAATGGAGGTGTGTGAACTCAGAATGGAGGTTTGTGAAGACACAGAACGGAGATTTGTGAAGTCATAGAATGCAGGTGCGTGAAGTCATAGAATGGATGTTTCTGAAGTAAGAATGAAGGTGTGTGAAGTCATAGAATGGAGGTGTGTGAAGTCAAAATCGAGATGTGTGAACTCCTAGAATGGAGGTGTGTGAACTAATAGAATGGAGGTGTGTGAAGTCATGGAATGGAGGTGTGTGAAGTCAAAGAATGTAGGTGTGTGAAGTCAAACAATAAAGGTGTGTGAAGTCACAGAATGTAGGTGTGTGAAATCACAGAATGGAGGATTGTGAAGTCAAAAAGGTGGTGTGTAGAGTCACAAATGGAGGTGTGTGAACTCATCAAATGTAGGTGTGTGAAGTCTAAGAATGGAGGTGTGTTAAGTCATCGAATGGAGGTGTGGAAATTCATGGAATGATGGTGTGTGAAGTCATGGAATGGAGGTGTGTGAAGTCCAAAAATGGAGGCGGGTGAAGTCAAACAATGGTGGTGTGTGAAGTCAAAGAATGGAGGTGTGTGAAGTCATGGAATGGAGGTGTGTGAAGTCATGGAATGGAGGTGTGTGAAAGCACAGAATGGAGGTGTGTGAAGTCACAGAATGGAGATGTTGAAGTCACAGAATGGAGGGCTGTGAAGTCACAGAATGGAGGTGTGTGAACTCACAGCATGGAGGTGTGTGAACTCAGAATGGAGGTGTGTGAAGTCAAAAAATAAAGGTGTGTGAAGTCAAACAATAAAGGTTTGTGAAGTCACAGAATGGAGGTCTGTGAAGTCATAGAAGGGAGGTGTGTTTAGTCACAGAATGGAGGTGTGTGAAGCCAGAGAATGGAGGTGTGTGAACTCAGAATGGAGGTGTGTGAAGTCACAGAACGGAGATTTGTGAAGTCATAGAATGGAAGTACGTGAAGTCATAGAATGGATGTTTCTGAAGTAAGAATGAAGGTGCGTGAAGTCATAGAATGGAGGTGTGTGAACTCATAGAATGGAGGTGTGTGAAGTCATGGAATGGAGGTGTGTGAAGTCAAAGAATGGAGGTGTGTGAAGTCAAACAATAAAGGTGTGTGAAGTCACAGAATGGAGGTGTGTGATATCACACAATGGATGTGTGTGAAGGCAAAAAGGTGGTGTGTAGAGTCACAAATGGAGGTGTGTGAACTCATAGAATGGAGGTGTGTGAAGTCAAAGAATGGAGGTGTGTGAAGTCATAGAATGGAGGTGTGTGAAGTCATAGAATGGATGTTTCTGAAGTAGAATGAAGGTGTGTGAAGTCATAGAATGGAGGTGTGTGAAGTCAAAATGGAGGTGTGTGAACTCATAAAATGGAGATGTGTGAAGTCATGGAATGGAGGTGCGTGAAGTCCAAAAATGGAGGTGTGTGAAGTCAAACAATGTTGGTGTGTGAAGTCACAGAATGGAGGTGTGTCAAGTCTAAGAATGGAAGTGTGTGAAGTCAAGATGGAGGTGTGTGAAGTCACAGAATGGAGGTGTGTGAAGTCACAGAATGGAGATGTGTGAAGTCATAGAATGGAGCTGTGTGAAGTCAGTTTGGAGGTGTGTGAAGTCACAGAATGGAGGTGTGTGAACTCAGAATGGAGGTGTGTGAAGTCAGAGAATGGAGGTGTGTGAAGTCATAGAATGGAGGTGTGTGAAGTCAGAATGGAGTTTTGTGAAGTCATAGAATGGAGGTGTATGATGTCAGAATGGAGGTGTGTAAAGTCATAGAATGGAGGTGTGTGAACTCAGACTGGAGGTGTGTGAAGTCACAGAATGGAGGTGTGTGAAGTCCTAGAATGGAAGTGTGTGAAGTCATAGAATGGAGGTGTGTGAAGTAAGAATGGAGGTGTGTGAAGTCACAGAATGGAGGTGTGTGAAGTCCTAGAATGGAAGTGTGTGAAGTCATAGAATGGAGGTGTGTGAAGTAAGAATGGAGGTGTGTGAAGTCACGGAATGGAGGTGTGTGAAGTCACAGAATGGAGGTGTGTGAACTCAGAATGGAGGTGTGAGAAGTCACAGAATGGAGGTTTGTGAAGTCATAGAATGGAGATGTGTGAGGTCATAGAATGGATGTTTCTGAAGTAAGAATTAAGGTTTGTGAAGTCATAGAATGGAGTGTGTGAAGTCATAGAATGGAGGTGTGTGAAGTCACAGAATGGAGGTGTGTGAACTCATAGAATGGAAGTGTGTGAAGTCATAGAATGGATGTTTGTGAAGTAAGAATGAAGGTGTGTGAAGTCATAGAATGGAAGTGTGTGAAGTCACAGAATGGAGGTGTGTGAAGTCATAGTATGGAGGTGTGTTAAGTCACAGAATGGAGGTGTGTGAAGTCAGAGAATGGAGGTGTGTGAACTCAGAATGGAGGTTTGTGAAGACACAGAACGGAGATTTGTGAAGTCATAGAATGCAGGTGCGTGAAGTCATAGAATGGATGTTTCTGAAGTAAGAATGAAGGTGTGTGAAGTCATAGAATGGAGGTGTGTGAAGTCAAAATCGAGATGTGTGAACTCCTAGAATGGAGGTGTGTGAACTAATAGAATGGAGGTGTGTGAAGTCATGGAATGGAGGTGTGTGAAGTCAAAGAATGTAGGTGTGTGAAGTCAAACAATAAAGGTGTGTGAAGTCACAGAATGTAGGTGTGTGAAATCACAGAATGGAGGATTGTGAAGTCAAAAAGGTGGTGTGTAGAGTCACAAATGGAGGTGTGTGAACTCATAAAATGTAGGTGTGTGAAGTCTAAGAATGGAGGTGTGTTAAGTCATCGAATGGAGGTGTGGAAATTCATGGAATGATGGTGTGTGAAGTCATGGAATGGAGGTGTGTGAAGTCCAAAAATGGAGGCGGGTGAAGTCAAGCAATGGTGGTGTGTGAAGTCAAAGAATGGAGGTGTGTGAAGTCATGGAATGGAGGTGTGTGAAGTCATGGAATGGAGGTGCATGAAAGCACAGAATGGAGGTGTGTGAAGTCACAGAATGGAGATGTTGAAGTCACAGAATGGAGGGCTGTGAAGTCACAGAATGGAGGTGTGTGAACTCACAGCATGGAGGTGTGTGAACTCAGAATGGAGGTGTGTGAAGTCAAAAAATAAAGGTGTGTGAAGTCAAACAATAAAGGTTTGTGAAGTCACAGAATGGAGGTCTGTGAAGTCATAGAAGGGAGGTGTGTTTAGTCACAGAATGGAGGTGTGTGAAGCCAGAGAATGGAGGTGTGTGAACTCAGAATGGAGGTGTGTGAAGTCACAGAACGGAGATTTGTGAAGTCATAGAATGGAAGTACGTGAAGTCATAGAATGGATGTTTCTGAAGTAAGAATGAAGGTGCGTGAAGTCATAGAATGGAGGTGTGTGAACTCATAGAATGGAGGTGTGTGAAGTCATGGAATGGAGGTGTGTGAAGTCAAAGAATGGAGGTGTGTGAAGTCAAACAATAAAGGTGTGTGAAGTCACAGAATGGAGGTGTGTGATATCACACAATGGATGTGTGTGAAGGCAAAAAGGTGGTGTGTAGAGTCACAAATGGAGGTGTGTGAACTCATAGAATGGAGGTGTGTGAAGTCAAAGAATGGAGGTGTGTGAAGTCATAGAATGGAGGTGTGTGAAGTCATAGAATGGATGTTTCTGAAGTAGAATGAAGGTGTGTGAAGTCATAGAATGGAGGTGTGTGAAGTCAAAATGGAGGTGTGTGAACTCATAAAATGGAGATGTGTGAAGTCATGGAATGGAGGTGCGTGAAGTCCAAAAATGGAGGTGTGTGAAGTCAAACAATGTTGGTGTGTGAAGTCACAGAATGGAGGTGTGTCAAGTCTAAGAATGGAAGTGTGTGAAGTCAAGATGGAGGTGTGTGAAGTCACAGAATGGAGGTGTGTGAAGTCACAGAATGGAGGTGTATGAAGTCATAGAATGTAGGTGTGTGCAGTCACAGAATGGAGGTGTGTGAAGTCACAGAATGGAGGTGTGTGAAGTCACAGAATGAAGGTGTGTGAATTCACAATGGAGGTGTGTGAAGTCACAGAAAGGAGGTGTGTGAAGTCAAACAATAAAGGTGTGTGAAGTCACAGAATGGAGGTCTGTGAAGTCATAGAATGGAGGTGTGTTAAGTCACAGACTGGAGGTGTGTGAACTCAGAGAATGGAGGTGTGTGAACTCAGAATGGAGGTGTGTGAAGTTACTGAACGGAGATTTGTGAAGTCATAGAATGGAGGTGTGTGAAGTCAAAATGGAGGTTTGTGAACTCATAGAATGGAGGTGTGTGAACTCATAGAATGGAGGTGTGTGAAGTCATGGAGCGGAGGTGTGTGAAGTCAAAGAATGTAGGTGTGTGAAGTCAAACAATAAAGGTGTGTGAAGTGACAGAATGGAGGTGTGTGAAATCACAGAATGAAGGTTTGTGAAGTCAAAAAGGTGGTGTGTAGAGTCACAAATGGAGGTGTGTGAACTCATAGAATGGAGGTGTGTGAAGTCAAAGAATGGAGATGTGTGAAGTCATCGAATGGTGGTGTGGGAAGTCATGGAATGGAGCTGTGTGAAGTCACAGAATGGAGGTGTGTGAAGTCAGGATGTAGTTGTGTGAAGTCATAGAATGGAGGTGTGTGAAGTCAGAATGGATGTGTGTGAAGTCATAGAATGGAGGTGTGTGAAGTCAGAATGGAGGTGTGTGAACTCATAGAATGGAGGTGTGTGAAGTCATAGAATGGAGGTGTGTGAAGTCATGGAATGCAGGTGTGTGAAGTCATAATGTAGGTGTGTGAAGTCACAGAATTGAGATGTGTGAAGTCACAGAATGGAGGTGTGTGAAGTCATAGAATGGACGTGTGTGAAGTCATAGAATGGAGGTGTGTGAAGTCATAGAATGGATGTTTGTGAAGTAAGAATGAAGGTGTGTTAAGTCCTACAATGGAGATGTGTGAAGGCACAGAATGGAGGTGTGTGAAGTCATAGAATGGAGCTGTGTGAAGTCAGAAGGGAGGTGTGTGAAGTCATAGAATGGAAGTGTGTGAACTCACAATGGAGATGTGTTAAGTCAAAGAATGGAGGTGTGTGAAGTCAAAGAATGGATGTGTGTGAAGTCATAGAATGGAGGTGTGTGAAGTAATAGAATGGAGGTGTGTGAAGTCGTGGAATGGATGTGTGTGAAGTCACAGAATGGAGGTGTGTGAAGTCAGAATGGAGTTGTATGAAGTCATAGAATGGAGGTGTGTGAAGTCAGAATGGACGTGTGTGAAATCATAGAATGGAGGTGTGGGAAGTCAGAATGTAGGTGTGCGAAGTCACAGAATGGAGGTTTGTGAAGTCATTTTATGGAGCTTTGTGAAGTCAGAATGGAGGTGTGTGAAGTCAGAGAATGGAGGTGTGTGAACTCAGAATGGAGGTGTGTGAAGTCACAGAATCTAGGTGTGTGAAGTCATAGAATGGAGGTGTGTGAAGTCATAGAATGGAGGTGTGTGAAGTCATAATGGAAGCGTGAGGAGTCACAGAACTGAGGTGTGTGAAGTCAGAGAATGGAGGTGTGTGAAGTCATAGAATGGAGGTGTGTGAAGTCATAGAATGGAGGTGTATGAAGTCAGATTGGAGGTATGTGAAGTCAAAGAATGGAGGTGTGTCAACTCAGAAATGGGGTATGTGAAGAAATAGAATGGAGGTGTGTGAAGTCATAGAATGGAGGTGTGTGAAGTCACAGAATGGAGCTGTGTGAAGTCAGAATGGAGGAGTGTGAAGTCATAGAATGGAAGTGTGTGAACTCAGAATGGAGGTGTGTGAAGTCATAGAATGGAGGTGTGTGAAGTCATAGAATGGAGGTTTCTGAAGTAAGAATGGAGGTGTGTGAAGTCATAGAATGGAGGTGTGTGAAGTCAAAATGGAGGTGTGTGAACTCATAGAATGGAGGTGTGTGAAGTCACAGAATGGAGGTGTGTGAAGTGAGAATGGAGGTGTGAAGTCATAGAATGGGGGTGGGGGAAGTCATAGAAAGGAGGTGTGGAAGTCATAGAATGGAGTAGTGTGAAGTCATAGAGTGGAGGTGAGTGAAGTCACAGATTCGAAGTCTGTGAAGTCATAGAATGGAGGTGTGTGAAGTCAGAATGGAGGTGTGTGAACTCATAGAATGGAAGTGTGTGAAGTCACAATGGAGGTGTGTGAAGTCATAGAATGGAGGTGTTTGCAGTCACAGAATGGAGGTGTTTGAAGTCATAGAATGGAGGTGTGTGAAGTCAGAATGGAGGTGTGTGAAGTCACAGAATGGAGGTGTGTGAAGTCACAGAATGGAGGTGTGTGAAGTCACAGAATGGAGGTGTGTGAAGTCATAGAATGGAGGTGTGTGAAGTCAGAGAATGGAGGTGTGTGAAGTCATAGAATGGAGGTGTGTGAAGTCACGGAATGGAGGTGTGTGAAGTCACAGAATGGAGGTGTGTGAAGTCACGGAATGGAGGTGTGTGAAGTCATAGAATGGAGGTGTGTTAAGTCACAGAATGGAGGTGTGTGAGGTCAGAGAATGGAGGTGTGTCAACTCAGAATGGAGGTGTGGGAAGTCACAGAACGGAGATTTGTGAAGTCATAGAATGGAGGTGCGTGAAGTCATAGATTGGAGGTGTGTGAAGTCAAACAATAAAGGTGTGTGAAGTCACAGAATGGAGGTGTGTGAAACCACAGAATGGAGGTGTGGGAAGTCATGGAATGGAGGTGTGTGAAGTCATAGAATGGAGGGGTGTGAAGTCAGAATGGAGTTGTGTGAAGTCATAGAATGGAGGTGTGTGAACCCAGAATGGAGGTGTGTGAAGTCACAGAATGTAGGTTTGTGAAGTCATAGAATGGAGGTGTATGAAGTGATAGAATGTATGTTGCGGAAGTAAGAATGAAGGTGTGTGAAGTCACAGAATGGAGGTATGTGAAGTCAGAATGGAGTTGTGTGAAGTCATAGAATGGAATTGTGTGAAGTCAGATTGGAGGTGTGTGAAGTCATAGAATGGAGGTGTGTGAAGTCAGAATGGAGGTGTGTGAACTCATAGAATGGAGGTGTGTGAAGTCACAATGGAGGTGTGTGAAGCCATAGAATGTAGGTGTGTGAAGTCACAGAATGGAGATGTGTGAAGTCATAGAATGGAGCTGTGTGAAGTCAGTTTGGAGGTGTGTGAAGTCACAGAATGGAGGTGTGTGAACTCAGAATGGAGGTGTGTGAAGTCAGAGAATGGAGGTGTGTGAAGTCATAGAATGGAGGTGTGTGAAGTCAGAATGGAGTTTTGTGAAGTCATAGAATGGAGGTGTATGATGTCAGAATGGAGGTGTGTAAAGTCATAGAATGGAGGTGTGTGAACTCAGACTGGAGGTGTGTGAAGTCACAGAATGGAGGTGTGTGAAGTCCTAGAATGGAAGTGTGTGAAGTCATAGAATGGAGGTGTGTGAAGTAAGAATGGAGGTGTGTGAAGTCACAGAATGGAGGTGTGTGAAGTCCTAGAATGGAAGTGTGTGAAGTCATAGAATGGAGGTGTGTGAAGTAAGAATGGAGGTGTGTGAAGTCACGGAATGGAGGTGTGTGAAGTCACAGAATGGAGGTGTGTGAACTCAGAATGGAGGTGTGAGAAGTCACAGAATGGAGGTTTGTGAAGTCATAGAATGGAGATGTGTGAGGTCATAGAATGGATGTTTCTGAAGTAAGAATTAAGGTTTGTGAAGTCATAGAATGGAGTGTGTGAAGTCATAGAATGGAGGTGTGTGAAGTCACAGATTGGAGGTGTGTGAAGTCATAGAATGGAAGTGTGTGAAGTCATAGAATGGATGATTGTGAAGTAAGAATGAAGGTGTGTGAAGTCATAGAATGGAAGTGTGTGAAGTTACAGAATGGAGGTGTGTGAAGTCATAGAATGGAGGTGTGTTAAGTCACAGAATGGAGGTGTGTGAAGTCAGAGAATGGAGGTGTGTGAACTCAGAATGGAGGTTTGTGAAGACACAGAACGGAGATTTGTGAAGTCATAGAATGGAGGTGCGTGAAGTCATAGAATGGATGTTTCTGAAGTAAGAATGAAGGTGTGTGAAGTCATAGAATGGAGGTGTGTGAAGTCAAAATCGAGATGTGTGAACTCCTAGAATGGAGGTGTGTGAACTAATAGAATGGAGGTGTGTGAAGTCATGGAATGGAGGTGTGTGAAGTCAAAGAATGTAGGTGTGTGAAGTCAAACAATAAAGGTGTGTGAAGTCACAGAATGTAGGTGTGTGAAATCACAGAATGGAGGATTGTGAAGTCAAAAAGGTGGTGTGTAGAGTCACAAATGGAGGTGTGTGAACTCATAAAATGTAGGTGTGTGAAGTCTAAGAATGGAGGTGTGTTAAGTCATCGAATGGAGGTGTGGAAATTCATGGAATGATGGTGTGTGAAGTCATGGAATGGAGGTGTGTGAAGTCCAAAAATGGAGGCGGGTGAAGTCAAACAATGGTGGTGTGTGAAGTCAAAGAATGGAGGTGTGTGAAGTCATGGAATGGAGGTGTGTGAAGTCATGGAATGGAGGTGTGTGAAAGCACAGAATGGAGGTGTGTGAAGTCACAGAATGGAGATGTTGAAGTCACAGAATGGAGGGCTGTGAAGTCACAGAATGGAGGTGTATGAACTCACAGCATGGAGGTGTGTGAACTCAGAATGGAGGTGTGTGAAGTCAAAAAATAAAGGTGTGTGAAGTCAAACAATAAAGGTTTGTGAAGTCACAGAATTTAGGTCTGTGAAGTCATAGAAGGGAGGTGTGTTTAGTCACAGAATGGAGGTGTGTGAAGCCAGAGAATGGAGGTGTGTGAACTCAGAATGGAGGTGTGTGAAGTCACAGAACGGAGATTTGTGAAGTCATAGAATGGAAGTACGTGAAGTCATAGAATGGATGTTTCTGAAGTAAGAATGAAGGTGCGTGAAGTCATAGAATGGAGGTGTGTGAACTCATAGAATGGAGGTGTGTGAAGTCATGGAATGGAGGTGTGTGAAGTCAAAGAATGGAGGTGTGTGAAGTCAAACAATAAAGGTGTGTGAAGTCACAGAATGGAGGTGTGTGATATCACACAATGGATGTGTGTGAAGGCAAAAAGGTGGTGTGTAGAGTCACAAATGGAGGTGAGTGAACACATAGAAGGGAGGTGTGTGAAGTCAAAGAATGGAGGTGTGTGAAGTCATAGAATGGAGGTGTGTGAAGTCATAGAATGGATGTTTCTGAAGTAGAATGAAGGTGTGTGAAGTGAAAATGGAGGTGTGTGAACTCATAAAATGGAGATGTGTGAAGTCATGGAATGGAGGTGCGTGAAGTCCAAAAATGGAGGTGTGTGAAGTCAAACAATGTTGGTGTGTGAAGTCACAGAATGGAGGTGTGTCAAGTCTAAGAATGGAAGTGTGTGAAGTCAAGATGGAGGTGTGTGAAGTCACAGAATGGAGGTGTGTGAAGTCACAGAATTGAGGTGTATGAAGTCATAGAATGTAGGTGTGTGCAGTCACAGAATGGAGGTGTGTGAAGTCACAGAATGGAGGTGTGTGAAGTCACAGAATGAAGGTGTGTGAAGTCACAATGGAGGTGTGTAAAGTCACAGAAAGGAGGTGTGTGAAGTCAAACAATAAAGGTGTGTGAAGTCACAGAATGGAGGTCTGTGAAGTCATAGAATGGAGGTGTGTTAAGTCACAGACTGGAGGTGTGTGAACTCAGAGAATGGAGGTGTGTGAACTCAGAATGGAGGTGTGTGAAGTCACTGAACGGAGATTTGTGAAGTCATAGAATGGAGGTGTGTGAAGTCAAAATGGAGGTTTGTGAACTCATAGAATGGAGGTGTGTGAACTCATAGAATGGAGGTGTGTGAAGTCATGGAATGGAGGTGTGTGAAGTCAAAGAATGTAGGTGTGTGAAATCAAACATTAAAGGTGTGTGAAGTGACAGAATGGAGGTGTGTGAAATCACAGAATGAAGGTTTGTGAAGTCAAAAAGGTGGTGTGTAGAGTCACAAATGGAGGTGTGTGAACTCATAGAATGGAGGTGTGTGAAGTCAAAGAATGGAGATGTGTGAAGTCATCGAATGGTGGTGTGGGAAGTCATGGAATGGAGGTGTGTGAAGTCACAGAATGGAGGTGTGTGAAGTCAGGATGTAGTTGTGTGAAGTCATAGAATGGAGGTGTGTGAAGTCAGAATGGATGTGTGTGAAGTCATAGAATGGAGGTGTGTGAAGTCAGAATGGAGGTGTGTGAACTCATAGAATGGAGGTGTGTGAAGTCATAGAATGGAGGTGTGTGAAGTCATGGAATGGAGGTGTGTGAAGTCATAATGTAGGTGTGTGAAGTCACAGAACTGAGATGTGTGAAGTCACAGAATGGAGGTGTGTGAAGTCATAGAATGGACGTGTGTGAAGTCATAGAATGGAGGTGTGTGAAGTCATAGAATGGATGTTTGTGAAGTAAGAATGAAGGTGTGTTAAGTCCTACAATGGAGATGTGTGAAGGCACAGAATGGAGGTGTGTGAAGTCATAGAATGGAGCTGTGTGAAGTCAGAAGGGAGGTGTGTGAAGTCATAGAATGGAAGTGTGTGAACTCACAATGGAGATGTGTTAAGTCAAAGAATGGAGGTGTGTGAAGTCAAAGAATGGATGTGTGTGAAGTCATCGAATGGAGGTGTGTGAAGTCGTGGAATGGATGTGTGTGAAGTCACAGAATGGAGGTGTGTGAAGTCAAAGAATGGAGGTGTGTGAAGTCATCGAATGGAGGTGTGTGAAGTCGTGGAATGGATGTGTGTGAAGTCACAGAATGGAGGTGTGTGAAGTCAGAATGGAGTTGTATGAAGTCATAGAATGGAGGTGTGTGAAGTCAGAATGGACGTGTGTGAAATCATAGAATGGAGGTGTGGGAAGTCAGAATGTAGGTGTGCGAAGTCACAGAATGGAGGTTTGTGAAGTCATTTTATGGAGCTTTGTGAAGTCAGAATGGAGGTGTGTGAAGTCAGAGAATGGAGGTGTGTGAACTCAGAATGGAGGTGTGTGAAGTCACAGAATCTAGGTGTGTGAAGTCATAGAATGGAGGTGTGTGAAGTCATAGAATGGAGGTGTGTGAAGTTATAATGGAAGCGTGAGGAGTCACAGAACTGAGGTGTGTGAAGTCAGAGAATGGAGGTGTGTGAAGTCATAGAATGGAGGTGTGTGAAGTCAGAACGGAGGTGTGTGAACTCAGATTGGAGGTGTGGGAAGTCACAATGGAGGTGTGTGAATTTATACAATGGAGGTTTGTGAAGTCACAGAATGGAGGGCTGTGAAGTCAAAGAATGGAGGTGTGTGAAGTCATAGAATGGAGGTGTGTGAAGTCAGAATGGAGGTGTGTGAAGTCATAGAATGGAGGTGTGTGAAGTCAGAATGGAGGTCTGTGAACTCATAGAGTGGAGGTGTGTGAAGTCACAATGGAGGTGTGTGAAGTCATAGAATGGAGGTGTGTGAATTCACAGAATGGAGGTGTGTGAAGACATAGAATGAAGCTGTGTGAAGTCAGATTGGAGGTGTGTGAAGTCCCAGAATGGAGGTGTGTGAACTCAGAATGGAGGTGTGTGAAGTCACAAAATGGAGGTGTGTGAAGTCATAGAATGGAGGTGTGTGAAGTCATAGAATGGATGTGTGTGAAGTCATAAGGAGGTGTGTGAAGTCTCAGAATTGATGTGTGTGAAGTCACAGAATCGAGGTGTGTGAAGTCATAGAATGGATGTTTGTTAAGTAAGAATGAAGGTGTGTTAAGTCATAGAATGGAGGTGTGTAAAGGCACAGAATGGAGGTGTGTGAAGTCATAGAATAGAGCTGTGTGAAGTAAGAATTGAGGTGTGTGAAATCATAGAATGGAGGTGTGTGAAGTCACAGAATTGAGGTGTGTGAAGTCAGAATGGAGGTGTGTGAAGTCAGAATGGAGGTGGGTGAAGTCATAGAATGGAGGTGTGTGAAGTCAAACAATAAAGGTGTGTGAAGTCACAGAATGGAGGTCTGTGAAGTCATAGAATGGAGGTGTGTTAAGTCACAGACTGGAGGTGTGTGAACTCAGAGAATGGAGGTGTGTGAACTCAGAATGGAGGTGTGTGAAGTCACTGAACGGAGATTTGTGAAGTCATAGAATGGAGGTGTGTGAAGTCAAAATGGAGGTTTGTGAACTCATAGAATGGAGGTGTGTGAACTCATAGAATGGAGGTGTGTGAAGTCATGGAATGGAGGTGTGTGAAGTCAAAGAATGTAGGTGTGTGAAATCAAACATTAAAGGTGTGTGAAGTGACAGAATGGAGGTGTGTGAAATCACAGAATGAAGGTTTGTGAAGTCAAAAAGGTGGTGTGTAGAGTCACAAATGGAGGTGTGTGAACTCATAGAATGGAGGTGTGTGAAGTCAAAGAATGGAGATGTGTGAAGTCATCGAATGGTGGTGTGGGAAGTCATGGAATGGAGGTGTGTGAAGTCACAGAATGGAGGTGTGTGAAGTCAGGATGTAGTTGTGTGAAGTCATAGAATGGAGGTGTGTGAAGTCAGAATGGATGTGTGTGAAGTCATAGAATGGAGGTGTGTGAAGTCAGAATGGAGGTGTGTGAACTCATAGAATGGAGGTGTGTGAAGTCATAGAATGGAGGTGTGTGAAGTCATGGAATGGAGGTGTGTGAAGTCATAATGTAGGTGTGTGAAGTCACAGAACTGAGATGTGTGAAGTCACAGAATGGAGGTGTGTGAAGTCATAGAATGGACGTGTGTGAAGTCATAGAATGGAGGTGTGTGAAGTCATAGAATGGATGTTTGTGAAGTAAGAATGAAGGTGTGTTAAGTCCTACAATGGAGATGTGTGAAGGCACAGAATGGAGGTGTGTGAAGTCATAGAATGGAGCTGTGTGAAGTCAGAAGGGAGGTGTGTGAAGTCATAGAATGGAAGTGTGTGAACTCACAATGGAGATGTGTTAAGTCAAAGAATGGAGGTGTGTGAAGTCAAAGAATGGATGTGTGTGAAGTCATCGAATGGAGGTGTGTGAAGTCGTGGAATGGATGTGTGTGAAGTCACAGAATGGAGGTGTGTGAAGTCAAAGAATGGAGGTGTGTGAAGTCATCGAATGGAGGTGTGTGAAGTCGTGGAATGGATGTGTGTGAAGTCACAGAATGGAGGTGTGTGAAGTCAGAATGGAGTTGTATGAAGTCATAGAATGGAGGTGTGTGAAGTCAGAATGGACGTGTGTGAAATCATAGAATGGAGGTGTGGGAAGTCAGAATGTAGGTGTGCGAAGTCACAGAATGGAGGTTTGTGAAGTCATTTTATGGAGCTTTGTGAAGTCAGAATGGAGGTGTGTGAAGTCAGAGAATGGAGGTGTGTGAACTCAGAATGGAGGTGTGTGAAGTCACAGAATCTAGGTGTGTGAAGTCATAGAATGGAGGTGTGTGAAGTCATAGAATGGAGGTGTGTGAAGTTATAATGGAAGCGTGAGGAGTCACAGAACTGAGGTGTGTGAAGTCAGAGAATGGAGGTGTGTGAAGTCATAGAATGGAGGTGTGTGAAGTCAGAACGGAGGTGTGTGAACTCAGATTGGAGGTGTGGGAAGTCACAATGGAGGTGTGTGAATTTATACAATGGAGGTTTGTGAAGTCACAGAATGGAGGGCTGTGAAGTCAAAGAATGGAGGTGTGTGAAGTCATAGAATGGAGGTGTGTGAAGTCAGAATGGAGGTGTGTGAAGTCATAGAATGGAGGTGTGTGAAGTCAGAATGGAGGTCTGTGAACTCATAGAGTGGAGGTGTGTGAAGTCACAATGGAGGTGTGTGAAGTCATAGAATGGAGGTGTGTGAATTCACAGAATGGAGGTGTGTGAAGACATAGAATGAAGCTGTGTGAAGTCAGATTGGAGGTGTGTGAAGTCCCAGAATGGAGGTGTGTGAACTCAGAATGGAGGTGTGTGAAGTCACAAAATGGAGGTGTGTGAAGTCATAGAATGGAGGTGTGTGAAGTCATAGAATGGATGTGTGTGAAGTCATAAGGAGGTGTGTGAAGTCTCAGAATTGATGTGTGTGAAGTCACAGAATCGAGGTGTGTGAAGTCATAGAATGGATGTTTGTTAAGTAAGAATGAAGGTGTGTTAAGTCATAGAATGGAGGTGTGTAAAGGCACAGAATGGAGGTGTGTGAAGTCATAGAATAGAGCTGTGTGAAGTAAGAATTGAGGTGTGTGAAATCATAGAATGGAGGTGTGTGAAGTCACAGAATTGAGGTGTGTGAAGTCAGAATGGAGGTGTATGAAGTCAGAATGGAGGTGGGTGAAGTCATAGAATGGAGGTGTGTGAATTCACAATGCATTTGTGTGAACTCATAGAATGGAGGTGTGTAAAGTCACAATGTAGGTGTGTGAAGTCACAGAATGGAGGTGTGTGAAGTCATAGAATGGAGGTGTGTGAAGTCACAGAATGGAGGTGTGTGAAATCATAGAATGGAGTTGTGTGATGTCACAGAATGGAGGTGTGTGAAGTCAGAATGGAGTTGTGTGAAGTCATAGAATGGAGGTGTGTGAAGTCAGAAAGAGGTAGGTGAAGTCATAGAATGGAGGTGTGTGAAGTCAGAATGGAGGTGTGTGAACTCATAGATTGGAGGTGTGTGAAGTCACAATGGAGGTGTGTGAAGTCATAGAATTGAGGTGTGTGAAGTCACAGAATGGAGCTGTGTGAAGTCATAGAATGGAGCTGTGTGAAGTCAGATTGGAGGTGTGTGATGTCACAGAATGGAGGTGTGTGAACTCAGAATGGAGGTGTGTGAAGTCACAGAATGGAGGTGTGTGAAGTCATAGAATGGAGGTGTGTGAAGTCATAGAATGGATGTGTGTGAAATCATAATGGAGGTGTGTGAAGTCACAGAACTGAGGTGTGTGAAGTCACAGAATGGAGGTGTGTGAAGTCATAGAATGGAGGTGTGTGAAGTCATAGAATGGAGGTGTGTGAAGTCATAGAATAGATGTTTGTTAAGTAAGAATGAAGGTGTGTTAAGTCATAGAATGGAGGTGTGTGAAGGCACAGAATGGAGGTGTGTGAAGTCATAGAATGGAGCTGTGTGAAGTCAGAATGGAGGTGTGTGAAGTCACAGAATGGAGGTGTGTTAAGTCACAGAACGGAGGTGTTTGAACTCAGAATGGAGGTGTGTGAAGTCATAGAATGGAGGTGTGTGAAGTCATAGAATGGAGGTGTGTGAAAGCATAGAATGGAGGTGTGGGAAGTCCGAAAATGGAGCTGTGTGAAGTCAGAATGGAGGTGTGCGAAGTCACAGAATGGAGGTGTGTGAAGTCATTTTATGGAGCTGTGTGAAGTCAGAATGGAGGTGTGTGAAGTCACAGAATGGAGGTGTTTGAACTCAGAATGGAGGTTGTGAAGTCACAGAATCTAGGTGAGTGAAGTTACAGAATGGAGGTGTGTGAAGTCATAGAATGGAGGTGTGTTAAGTCATAATGGAGGCGTGTGAAGTCACAGAATTGAGGTGTGTGAAGTCACAGAATGGAGGTGTGTGAAGTCACAGAATCTAGGTGTGTGAAGTCATAGAATGGAGGTGTGTGAAGTCATAGAATGGATGTTTTTTAAGTAAGAATGAAGGTGTGTTAAGTCATAGAATGGAGGTGTGTAAAGGCACAGAATGGAGGTGTGTGAAGTCATAGAATAGAGCTGTGTGAAGTAAGAATGGAGGTGTGTGAAATCATAGAATGGAGGTGTGTGAAGTCACAGAATTGAGGTGTGTGAAGTCAGAATGGAGGTGTGTGAAGTCAGAATGGAGGTGGGTGAAGTCATAGAATGGAGGTGTGTGAATTCACAATGCATTTGTGTGAACTCATACAATGGAGGTGTGTAAAGTCACAATGTAGGTGTGTGAAGTCACAGAATGGAGGTGTGTGAAGTCATAGAATGGAGGTGTGTGAAGTCACAGAATGGAGGTGTGTGAAATCATAGAATGGAGTTGTGTGACGTCACAGAATGGAGGTGTGTGAAGTCAGAATGGAGTTGTGTGAAGTCATAGAATGGAGGTGTGTGAAGTCAGAAAGGAGGTGGGTGAAGCCATAGAATGGAGGTGTGTGAAGTCAGAATGGAGGTGTGTGAACTCATAGAATGGAGGTGTGTGAAGTCACAATGGAGGTGTGTGAAGTCATAGAATTGAGGTGTGTGAAGTCACAGAATGGAGCTGTGTGAAGTCATAGATTGGAGCTGTGTGAAGTCAGATTGGAGGTGTGTGAAGTCACAGAATGGAGGTGTGTGAACTCAGAATGGAGGTGTGTGAAGTCACAGAATGGAGGTGTGTGAAGTCATAGAATGGAGGTGTGTGAAGTCATAGAATGGATGGGTGTGAAGTCATAATGGAGGTGTGTGAAGTCACAGAACTGAGGTGTGTGAAGTCACAGAATGGAGGTGTGTGAAGTCATAGAATGGAGGTGTGTGAAGTCATAGAATGGAGGTGTGTGAAGTCATAGAATGGATGTTTGTTAAGTAAGAATGAAGGTGTGTTAAGTCATAGAATGGAGGTGTGTGAAGGCACAGAATGGAGGTGTGTGAAGTCATAGAATGGAGCTGTGTGAAGTCAGAATGGAGGTGTGTGAAGTCACAGAATGGAGGTGTGTGAACTCAGAATGGAGTTGTGTGAAGTCACAGAATGGAGGTGTGTTAAGTCACAGAACGGAGGTGTTTGAACTCAGAATGGAGGTGTGTGAAGTCACAGAATGGAGGTGTGTGAAGTCATAGAATGGAGGTGTGTGAAAGCATAGAATGGAGGTGTGGGAAGTCCGAAAATGGAGCTGTGTGAAGTCAGAATGGAGGTGTGCGAAGTCACAGAATGGAGGTGTGTGAAGTCATTTTATGGAGCTGTGTGAAGTCAGAATGGAGGTGTGTGAAGTCACAGAATGGAGGTGTTTGAAC
The DNA here is from genome assembly GCA_024803745.1 of Megascapheus bottae. Lineage (NCBI taxonomy): Eukaryota > Metazoa > Chordata > Mammalia > Rodentia > Geomyidae > Megascapheus > Megascapheus bottae. The sequence continues at coordinate 558,218 of JANJXV010000422.1, forward strand.
TCAGAATGGAGGTTGTGAAGTCACAGAATCTAGGTGAGTGAAGTTACAGAATGGAGGTGTGTGAAGTCATAGAATGGAGGTGTGTTAAGTCATAATGGAGACGTGTGAAGTCACAGAATTGAGGTGTGTGAAGTCACAGAATGGAGGTGTGTGAAGTCACAGAATCTAGGTGTGTGAAGTCATAGAATGGAGGTGTGTGAAGTCATAGAATGGATGTTTTTTAAGTAAGAATGAAGGTGTGTTAAGTCATAGAATGGAGGTGTGTAAAGGCACAGAATGGAGGTGTGTGAAGTCATAGAATAGAGCTGTGTGAAGTAAGAATGGAGGTGTGTGAAATCATAGAATAGAGGTGTGTGAAGTCACAGAATTGAGGTGTGTGAAGTCAGAATGGAGGTGTGTGAAGTCAGAATGGAGGTGGGTGTAGTCATAGAATGGAGGTGTGTGAATTCACAATGCATTTGTGTGAACTCATAGAATGGAGGTGTGTAAAGTCACAATGTAGGTGTGTGAAGTCACAGAATGGAGGTGTGTGAAGTCATAGAATGGAGGTGTGTGAAGTCACAGAATTGAGGTGTGTGAAATCATAGAATGGAGTTGTGTGACGTCACAGAATGGAGGTGTGTGAAGTCAGAATGGAGTTGTGTGAAGTCATAGAATGGAGGTGTGTGAAGTCAGAAAGGAGGTGGGTGAAGCCATAGAATGGAGGTGTGTGAAGTCAGAATGGAGGTGTGTGAACTCATAGAATGGAGGTGTGTGAAGTCACAATGGAGGTGTGTGAAGTCATAGAATTGAGGTGTGTGAAGTCACAGAATGGAGCTGTGTGAAGTCATAGAATGGAGCTGTGTGAAGTCAGATTGGAGGTGTGTGAAGTCACAGAATGGAGGTGTGTGAACTCAGAATGGAGGTGTGTGAAGTCACAGAATGGAGGTGTGTGAAGTCATAGAATGGAGGTGTGTGAAGTCATAGAATGGATGTGTGTGAAGTCATAATGGAGGTGTGTGAAGTCACAGAACTGAGGTGTGTGAAGTCACAGAATGGAGGTGTGTGAAGTCATAGAATGGAGGTCTGTGAAGTCATAGAATGGAGGTGTGTGAAGTCATAGAATGGATGTTTGTTAAGTAAGAATGAAGGTGTGTTAAGTCATAGAATGGAGGTGTGTGAAGGCACAGAATGGAGGTGTGTGAAGTCATAGAATGGAGCTGTGTGAAGTCAGAATGGAGGTGTGTGAAGTCACAGAATGGAGGTGTGTGAACTCAGAATGGAGTTGTGTGAAGTCACAGAATGGAGGTGTGTTAAGTCACAGAACGGAGGTGTTTGAACTCAGAATGGAGGTGTGTGAAGTCACAGAATGGAGGTGTGTGAAGTCATAGAACGGAGGTGTGGGAAGTCAGAGAATGGAGCTGTGTGAAGTCAGAATTGAGGTGTGCGAAGTCACAGAATGGAGGTTTGTGAAGTTATTTAATGGAGCTTTGTGAAGTCAGAATGGAGTTGTGTGAAGTCAGCATGGAGGTGGGTGAACTCATAGAATGGAGGTGTGTGAAGTCACAATGTAGGTGTGTGAAGTCACAGAATGGAGGTGTGTGAAGTCATAGAATGGAGGTGTGTGAAGTCACAGAATGGAGGTGTGTGACGTCATATAATGGAGGTGTGTGAAGTCACAGAATGGAGGTGTGTGAAGTCAGAATGGAGTTGTGTGAAGTCATAGAATGGAGGTGAGTGAAGTCAGAATGGAGGTGTGTGAAGTCATAGAATGGAGGTGTGTGGAGTCAGAATGGAGGTGTGTGAAATCATAGAATTTAGGTGTGTGAAGTCACAATGGAGGTGTGTGAAGTCATAGAATGGAGGTGTGTGAAGTCACAGAATGGAGATGTGTGAAGTCATAGAATGGAGCTGTGTGAAGTCAGATTGGAGGTGTGTGAAGTCACAGAATGGAGGGGTGTGAACTCAGAATGGAGGTGTGTGAAGTCACAGAATGGAGGTGTGTGAAGTCATAGAATGGAGGTGTGTGAAGTGAAAATGGAGGTGTGTGAACTCATAGAATGGAGGTGTGTGAGCTCGTAGAATGGAGGTGTGTGAAGTCAAAGAATGGAGTTGTGTGAATTCAAACAATAAAGGTGTGTGAAGTCACAGAATGGAGGTGTGTAAAGTCAAAGAATGGGGGTGTGAGAAGTCATCGAATGGAGGTGTGTGAAGTCATGGAATGGAGGTGTGTGAAGTCACAGAATGGCGATGTGTAAAGTCAGAATGGAGTTGTGTGAAGTCATAGAATGTAGGTGTGTGAAGTCAGAATGGAGGTGTGGGAAGTCATAGAATGGAGGTGTTTGAAGTCAGAATGGAGGTGTGTGAACTAATAGAATGGAGGTGTGAAGTCACAATTGAGGTGTGTGAGGTCACAGTATGGAGGTGTGTGAAGTCACAGAATGGAGGTGTGTGAAGTCATAGAATGGATGGGTGTGAAGTCATAATGGAGGTGTGTGAAGTCACAGAACTGAGGTGTGTGAAGTCACAGAATGGAGGTGTGTGAAGTCATAGAATGGAGGTCTGTGAAGTCATAGAATGGAGGTGTGTGAAGTCATAGAATGGATGTTTGTTAAGTAAGAATGAAGGTGTGTTAAGTCATAGAATGGAGGTGTGTGAAGGCACAGAATGGAGGTGTGTGAAGTCATAGAATGGAGCTGTGTGAAGTCAGAATGGAGGTGTGTGAAGTCACAGAATGGAGGTGTGTGAACTCAGAATGGAGTTGTGTGAAGTCACAGAATGGAGGTGTGTTAAGTCACAGAACGGAGGTGTTTGAACTCAGAATGGAGGTGTGTGAAGTCACAGAATGGAGGTGTGTGAAGTCATAGAATGGAGGTGTGTGAAAGCATAGAATGGAGGTGTGGGAAGTCCGAAAATGGAGCTGTGTGAAGTCAGAATGGAGGTGTGCGAAGTCACAGAATGGAGGTGTGTGAAGTCATTTTATGGAGCTGTGTGAAGTCAGAATGGAGGTGTGTGAAGTCACAGAATGGAGGTGTTTGAACTCAGAATGGAGGTTGTGAAGTCACAGAATCTAGGTGAGTGAAGTTACAGAATGGAGGTGTGTGAAGTCATAGAATGGAGGTGTGTTAAGTCATAATGGAGGCGTGTGAAGTCACAGAATTGAGGTGTGTGAAGTCACAGAATGGAGGTGTGTGAAGTCACAGAATCTAGGTGTGTGAAGTCATAGAATGGAGGTGTGTGAAGTCATAGAATGGATGTTTTTTAAGTAAGAATGAAGGTGTGTTAAGTCATAGAATGGAGGTGTGTAAAGGCACAGAATGGAGGTGTGTGAAGTCATAGAATAGAGCTGTGTGAAGTAAGAATGGAGGTGTGTGAAATCATAGAATGGAGGTGTGTGAAGTCACAGAATTGAGGTGTGTGAAGTCAGAATGGAGGTGTGTGAAGTCAGAATGGAGGTGGGTGAAGTCATAGAATGGAGGTGTGTGAATTCACAATGCATTTGTGTGAACTCATAGAATGGAGGTGTGTAAAGTCACAATGTAGGTGTGTGAAGTCACAGAATGGAGGTGTGTGAAGTCATAGAATGGAGGTGTGTGAAGTCACAGAATGGAGGTGTGTGAAATCATAGAATGGAGTTGTGTGACGTCACAGAATGGAGGTGTGTGAAGTCAGAATGGAGTTGTGTGAAGTCATAGAATGGAGGTGTGTGAAGTCAGAAAGGAGGTGGGTGAAGCCATAGAATGGAGGTGTGTGAAGTCAGAATGGAGGTGTGTGAAATCACAGAATGGAGGTGTGTGAAGTCACAATGGAGGTGTGTGAAGTCATAGAATTGAGGTGTGTGAAGTCACAGAATGGAGCTGTGTGAAGTCATAGAATGGAGCTGTGTGAAGTCAGATTGGAGGTGTGTGAAGTCACAGAATGGAGGTGTGTGAACTCAGAATGGAGGTGTGTGAAGTCACAGAATGGAGGTGTGTGAAGTCATAGAATGGAGGTGTGTGAAGTCATAGAATGGATGTGTGTGAAGTCATAATGGAGGTGTGTGAAGTCACAGAACTGAGGTGTGTGAAGTCACAGAATGGAGGTGTGTGAAGTCATAGAATGGAGGTCTGTGAAGTCATAGAATGGAGGTGTGTGAAGTCATAGAATGGATGTTTGTTAAGTAAGAATGAAGGTGTGTTAAGTCATAGAATGGAGGTGTGTGAAGGCACAGAATGGAGGTGTGTGAAGTCATAGAATGGAGCTGTGTGAAGTCAGAATGGAGGTGTGTGAAGTCACAGAATGGAGGTGTGTGAACTCAGAATGGAGTTGTGTGAAGTCACAGAATGGAGGTGTGTTAAGTCACAGAACGGAGGTGTTTGAACTCAGAATGGAGGTTTGTGAAGTCACAGAATGGAGGTGTGTGAAGTCATAGAATGGAGGTGTGTGAAAGCATAGAATGGAGGTGTGGGAAGTCCGAAAATGGAGCTGTGTGAAGTCAGAATGGAGGTATGCGAAGTCACAGAATGGAGGTGTGTGAAGTCATTTTATGGAGCTGTGTGAAGTCAGAATGGAGGTGTGTGAAGTCACAGAATGGAGGTGTTTGAACTCAGAATGGAGGTTGTGAAGTCACAGAATCTAGGTGAGTGAAGTTACAGAATGGAGGTGTGTGAAGTCATAGAATGGAGGTGTGTTAAGTCATAATGGAGGCGTGTGAAGTCACAGAATTGAGGTGTGTGAAGTCACAGAATGGAGGTGTGTGAAGTCACAGAATCTAGGTGTGTGAAGTCATAGAATGGAGGTGTGTGAAGTCAGAATGGAGGTGTGTGAACTCATAGAATGGAGGTGTGTGAAGTCACAATGGAGGTGTGTGAAGTCATAGAATTGAGGTGTGTGAAGTCACAGAATGGAGCTGTGTGAAGTCATAGATTGGAGCTGTGTGAAGTCAGATTGGAGGTGTGTGAAGTCACAGAATGGAGGTGTGTGAACTCAGAATGGAGGTGTGTGAAGTCACAGAATGGAGGTGTTTGAAGTCATAGAATGGAGGTGTGTGAAGTCATAGAATGGATGTGTGTGAAGTCATAATGGAGGTGTGTGAAGTCACAGAACTGAGGTGTGTGAAGTCACAGAATGGAGGTGTGTGAAGTCATAGAATGGAGGTGTGTGAAGTCATAGAATGGAGGTGTGTGAAGTCATAGAATGGATGTTTGTTAAGTAAGAATGAAGGTGTGTTAAGTCATAGAATGGAGGTGTGTGAAGGCACAGAATGGAGGTGTGTGAAGTCATAGAATGGAGCTGTGTGAAGTCAGAATGGAGGTGTGTGAAGTCACAGAATGGAGGTGTGTGAACTCAGAATGGAGTTGTGTGAAGTCACAGAATGGAGGTGTGTTAAGTCACAGAACGGAGGTGTTTGAACTCAGAATGGAGGTGTGTGAAGTCACAGAATGGAGGTGTGTGAAGTCATAGAATGGAGGTGTGTGAAAGCATAGAATGGAGGTGTGGGAAGTCCGAAAATGGAGCTGTGTGAAGTCAGAATGGAGGTGTGCGAAGTCACAGAATGGAGGTGTGTGAAGTCATTTTATGGAGCTGTGTGAAGTCAGAATGGAGGTGTGTGAAGTCACAGAATGGAGGTGTTTGAACTCAGAATGGAGGTTGTGAAGTCACAGAATCTAGGTGAGTGAAGTTACAGAATGGAGGTGTGTGAAGTCATAGAATGGAGGTGTGTTAAGTCATAATGGAGACGTGTGAAGTCACAGAATTGAGGTGTGTGAAGTCACAGAATGGAGGTGTGTGAAGTCACAGAATCTAGGTGTGTGAAGTCATAGAATGGAGGTGTGTGAAGTCATAGAATGGATGTTTTTTAAGTAAGAATGAAGGTGTGTTAAGTCATAGAATGGAGGTGTGTAAAGGCACAGAATGGAGGTGTGTGAAGTCATAGAATAGAGCTGTGTGAAGTAAGAATGGAGGTGTGTGAAATCATAGAATGGAGGTGTGTGAAGTCACAGAATTGAGGTGTGTGAAGTCAGAATGGAGGTGTGTGAAGTCAGAATGGAGGTGGGTGAAGTCATAGAATGGAGGTGTGTGAATTCACAATGCATTTGTGTGAACTCATAGAATGGAGGTGTGTAAAGTCACAATGTAGGTGTGTGAAGTCACAGAATGGAGGTGTGTGAAGTCATAGAATGGAGGTGTGTGAAGTCACAGAATTGAGGTGTGTGAAATCATAGAATGGAGTTGTGTGACGTCACAGAATGGAGGTGTGTGAAGTCAGAATGGAGTTGTGTGAAGTCATAGAATGGAGGTGTGTGAAGTCAGAAAGGAGGTGGGTGAAGCCATAGAATGGAGGTGTGTGAAGTCAGAATGGAGGTGTGTGAACTCATAGAATGGAGGTGTGTGAAGTCACAATGGAGGTGTGTGAAGTCATAGAATTGAGGTGTGTGAAGTCACAGAATGGAGCTGTGTGAAGTCATAGAATGGAGCTGTGTGAAGTCAGATTGGAGGTGTGTGAAGTCACAGAATGGAGGTGTGTGAACTCAGAATGGAGGTGTGTGAAGTCACAGAATGGAGGTGTGTGAAGTCATAGAATGGAGGTGTGTGAAGTCATAGAATGGATGTGTGTGAAGTCATAATGGAGGTGTGTGAAGTCACAGAACTGAGGTGTGTGAAGTCACAGAATGGAGGTGTGTGAAGTCATAGAATGGAGGTCTGTGAAGTCATAGAATGGAGGTGTGTGAAGTCATAGAATGGATGTTTGTTAAGTAAGAATGAAGGTGTGTTAAGTCATAGAATGGAGGTGTGTGAAGGCACAGAATGGAGGTTTGTGAAGTCATAGAATGGAGCTGTGTGAAGTCAGAATGGAGGTGTGTGAAGTCACAGAATGGAGGTGTGTGAACTCAGAATGGAGTTGTGTGAAGTCACAGAATGGAGGTGTATTAAGTCACAGAACGGAGGTGTTTGAACTCAGAATGGAGGTGTGTGAAGTCACAGAATGGAGGTGTGTGAAGTCATAGAACGGAGGTGTGGGAAGTCAGAGAATGGAGCTGTGTGAAGTCAGAATTGAGGTGTGCGAAGTCACAGAATGGAGGTTTGTGAAGTCATTTAATGGAGCTTTGTGAAGTCAGAATGGAGTTGTGTGAAGTCAGCATGGAGGTGGGTGAACTCATAGAATGGAGGTGTGTGAAGTCACAATGTAGGTGTGTGAAGTCACAGAATGGAGGTGTGTGAAGTCATAGAATGGAGGTGTGTGAAGTCACAGAATGGAGGTGTGTGACGTCATATAATGGAGGTGTGTGAAGTCACAGAATGGAGGTGTGTGAAGTCAGAATGGAGTTGTGTGAAGTCATAGAATGGAGGTGAGTGAAGTCAGATTGGAGGTGTGTGAAGTCACAGAATGGAGGGGTGTGAACTCAGAATGGAGGTGTGTGAAGTCACAAAATGGAGGTGTGTGAAGTCATAGAATGGAGGTGTGTGAAGTGAAAATGGAGGTGTGTGAACTCATAGAATGGAGGTGTGTGAGCTCGTAGAATGGAGGTGTGTGAAGTCAAAGAATGGAGTTGTGTGAATTCAAACAATAAAGGTGTGTGAAGTCACAGAATGGAGGTGTGTAAAGTCAAAGAATGGGGGTGTGAGAAGTCATCGAATGGAGGTGTGTGAAGTCATGGAATGGAGGTGTGTGAAGTCACAGAATGGCGATGTGTAAAGTCAGAATGGAGTTGTGTGAAGTCATAGAATGTAGGTGTGTGAAGTCAGAATGGAGGTGTGGGAAGTCATAGAATGGAGGTGTTTGAAGTCAGAATGGAGGTGTGTTAACTAATAGAATGGAGGTGTGAAGTCACAATTGAGGTGTGTGAGGTCACAGTATGGAGGTGTGTGAAGTCACAGAATGGAGGTGTGTGAAGTCATAGAATGGATGGGTGTGAAGTCATAATGGAGGTGTGTGAAGTCACAGAACTGAGGTGTGTGAAGTCACAGAATGGAGGTGTGTGAAGTCATAGAATGGAGGTCTGTGAAGTCATAGAATGGAGGTGTGTGAAGTCATAGAATGGATGTTTGTTAAGTAAGAATGAAGGTGTGTTAAGTCATAGAATGGAGGTGTGTGAAGGCACAGAATGGAGGTGTGTGAAGTCATAGAATGGAGCTGTGTGAAGTCAGAATGGAGGTGTGTGAAGTCACAGAATGGAGGTGTGTGAACTCAGAATGGAGTTGTGTGAAGTCACAGAATGGAGGTGTGTTAAGTCACAGAACGGAGGTGTTTGAACTCAGAATGGAGGTGTGTGAAGTCACAGAATGGAGGTGTGTGAAGTCATAGAATGGAGGTGTGTGAAAGCATAGAATGGAGGTGTGGGAAGTCCGAAAATGGAGCTGTGTGAAGTCAGAATGGAGGTGTGCGAAGTCACAGAATGGAGGTGTGTGAAGTCATTTTATGGAGCTGTGTGAAGTCAGAATGGAGGTGTGTGAAGTCACAGAATGGAGGTGTTTGAACTCAGAATGGAGGTTGTGAAGTCACAGAATCTAGGTGAGTGAAGTTACAGAATGGAGGTGTGTGAAGTCATAGAATGGAGGTGTGTTAAGTCATAATGGAGGCGTGTGAAGTCACAGAATTGAGGTGTGTGAAGTCACATATTGGAGGTGTGTGAAGTCACAGAATCTAGGTGTGTGAAGTCATAGAATGGAGGTGTGTGAAGTCATAGAATGGATGTTTTTTAAGTAAGAATGAAGGTGTGTTAAGTCATAGAATGGAGGTGTGTAAAGGCACAGAATGGAGGTGTGTGAAGTCATAGAATTGAGGTGTGTGAAGTCAGAATGGAGGTGTGTGAAGTCAGAATGGAGGTGGGTGAAGTCATAGAATGGAGGTGTGTGAATTCACAATGCATTTGTGTGAACTCATAGAATGGAGGTGTGTAAAGTCACAATGTAGGTGTGTGAAGTCACAGAATGGAGGTGTGTGAAGTCATAGAATGGAGGTGTGTGAAGTCACAGAATGGAGGTGTGTGAAATCATAGAATGGAGTTGTGTGACGTCACAGAATGGAGGTGTGTGAAGTCAGAATGGAGTTGTGTGAAGTCATAGAATGGAGGTGTGTGAAGTCAGAAAGGAGGTGGGTGAAGCCATAGAATGGAGGTGTGTGAAGTCAGAATGGAGGTGTGTGAACTCACAGAATGGAGGTGTGTGAAGTCACAATGGAGGTGTGTGAAGTCATAGAATTGAGGTGTGTGAAGTCACAGAATGGAGCTGTGTGAAGTCATAGAATGGAGCTGTGTGAAGTCAGATTGGAGGTGTGTGAAGTCACAGAATGGAGGTGTGTGAACTCAGAATGGAGGTGTGTGAAGTCACAGAATGGAGGTGTGTGAAGTCATAGAATGGAGGTGTGTGAAGTCATAGAATGGATGTGTGTGAAGTCATAATGGAGGTGTGTGAAGTCACAGAACTGAGGTGTGTGAAGTCACAGAATGGAGGTGTGTGAAGTCATAGAATGGAGGTCTGTGAAGTCATAGAATGGAGGTGTGTGAAGTCATAGAATGGATGTTTGTTAAGTAAGAATGAAGGTGTGTTAAGTCATAGAATGGAGGTGTGTGAAGGCACAGAATGGAGGTGTGTGAAGTCATAGAATGGAGCTGTGTGAAGTCAGAATGGAGGTGTGTGAAGTCACAGAATGGAGGTGTGTGAACTCAGAATGGAGTTGTGTGAAGTCACAGAATGGAGGTGTGTTAAGTCACAGAACGGAGGTGTTTGAACTCAGAATGGAGGTTTGTGAAGTCACAGAATGGAGGTGTGTGAAGTCATAGAATGGAGGTGTGTGAAAGCATAGAATGGAGGTGTGGGAAGTCCGAAAATGGAGCTGTGTGAAGTCAGAATGGAGGTATGCGAAGTCACAGAATGGAGGTGTGTGAAGTCATTTTATGGAGCTGTGTGAAGTCAGAATGGAGGTGTGTGAAGTCACAGAATGGAGGTGTTTGAACTCAGAATGGAGGTTGTGAAGTCACAGAATCTAGGTGAGTGAAGTTACAGAATGGAGGTGTGTGAAGTCATAGAATGGAGGTGTGTTAAGTCATAATGGAGGCGTGTGAAGTCACAGAATTGAGGTGTGTGAAGTCACAGAATGGAGGTGTGTGAAGTCACAGAATCAAGGTGTGTGAAGTCATAGAATGGAGGTGTGTGAAGTCATAAAGTGGAGGTGTGTGAAGTCATAATGGAGGCGTGAGAAGTCACAGAACTGAGGTGTGTGAAGTCAAAGAATGGAGGTGTGTGAAGTCATAGAATGGAGGTGTGTGAAGTCAGAACGGAGGTGTGTGAACTCAGATTGGAGGTGTGGGAAGTCACAATGGAGGTGTCTTAATTTATACAATGGAGGTGTGTGAAGTCACAGAATGGAGGGGTGTGAAGTCAAAGAATGGAGGTGTGTGAAGTCATAGAATGGAGGTGTGTGAAGTCAGAATGGAGGTGTGTGAAGTCATAGAATGGAGGTGTGTGAAGTCAGAATGGAGATCTGTGAACTCATAGAATGGAGGTGTGTGAAGTCACAATGGAGGTGTGTGAAGTCATAGAATGGAGGTGTGTGAAGTCACAGAATGGAGGTGTGTGAAGGCATAGATGAAGCTGTGTGAAGTCAGATTGGAGGTGTGTGAAGTCACAGAATGGAGGTGTGTGAACTCAGAATGGAGGTGTGTGAAGTCACAGAATGGAGGTGTGTGAAGTCATAGAATGGAGGTGTGTGAAGTCATAGAATGGATGTGTGTGAAGTCATAAGGATGTGTGTGAAGTCTCAGAATTGAGGGGTGTGAAGTCACAGAATGGAGGTGTGTGAAGTCATAGAATGGAGGTGTGTGAAGTCATAGAATGGAGGTGTGTGAAGTCATAGAATGGATGTTTGTGAAGTAAGAATGAAGGTGTGTTAAGTCCTACAATGGAGATGTGTGAAGGCACAGAATGGAGGTGTGTGAAGTCATAGAATGGAGCTGTGTGAAGTCAGAAGGGAGGTGTGTGAAGTCATAGAATGGAGGTGTGTGAACTCACAATGGAGATGTCTGAAATCAAAGAATGGAGGTGTGTGAAGTCAAAGAGTGGAAGTGTGTGAAGTCATAGAATGGAGGTGTGTGAAGTCATAGAATGGAGGTGTGTGAAGTCATAGAATGGAGGTGTGTGAAGTCAAAGAATGGAGGTGTGTGAAGTCATGGAATGGAGGTGTGTGAAATCACAGAGTGGAGGTGTGTGAAGTCAGAATGGAGTTGTATGAAGTCATAGAATGGAGGTGTGTGAAGTCAGAATGGAGGTGTGTGAAGTCATAGAATGGAGGTGTGTGAAGTCACAGAATGGAGGTATGTGAAATCATAGAATGGAGGTGTGGGAAGTCAGAGAATGAAGCTGTGTGAAGTCATAGAATGGATGTGTGTGAAGTCATAATGGAGGTGTGTGAAGTCACAGAACTGAGGTGTGTGAAGTCACAGAATGGAGGTGTGTGAAGTCATAGAATGGAGGTGTGTGAAGTCATAGAATGGATGTTTGTTAAGTAAGAATGAAGGTGTGTTAAGTCATAGAATGGAGGTGTGTGAAGGCACAGAATGGAGGTGTGTGAAGTCATAGAATGTAGCTGTGTGAAGTCAGAATGGAGGTGTGCGAAGTCACAGAATGGAGGTGTGTGAAGTCATTTTATGGAGCTGTGTGAAGTCAGAATGTAGGTGTGTGAAGTCACAGAATGGAGGTGTGTTAAGTCACAGAACGGAGGTGTTTTCACTCAGAATGGAGGTGTGTGAAGTCACAGAATGGAGGTGTGTGAAGTCATAGAATGGAGGTGTGTGAAAGCATAGAATGGAGGTGTGGGAATTCCGAAAATGGAGCTGTGTGAAGTCAGAATGGAGGTGTGCGAAGTCACAGAATGGAGGTGTGTGAAGTCATTTTATGGAGCTGTGTGAAGTCAGAATGGAGGTGTGTGAAGTCACAGAATGGAGGTGTTTGAACTCAGAATGGAGGTTGTGAAGTCACAGAATCTAGGTGAGTGAAGTTACAGAATGGAGGTGTGTGAAGTCATAGAATGGAGGTCTGTTAAGTCATAATGGAGGCGTGTGAAGTCACAGAATTGAGGTGTGTGAAGTCACAGTATGGAGGTGTGTGAAGTCACAGAATCTAGGTGTGTGAAGTCATAGAATGGAGGTGTGTGAAGTCATAGAGTGGAGGTGTGTGAAGTCATAATGGAGGCGTGAGAAGTCACAGAACTGAGGTGTGTGAAGTCAAAGAATGGAGGTGTGTGAAGTCATAGAATGGAGGTGTGTGAAGTCAGAACGGAGGTGTGTGAACTCAGATTGGAGGTGTGGGAAGTCACAATGGAGGTGTCTGAATTTATACAATGGAGGTGTGTGAAGTCACAGAATGGAGGGGTGTGATGTCAAAGAATGGAGGTGTGTGAAGTCATAGAATGGAGGTGTGTGAAGTCAGAACGGAGGTGTGTGAAGTCATAGAATGGAGGTGTGTGAAGTCAGAATGGAGATCTGTGAACTCATAGAATGGAGGTGTGTGAAGTCACAATGGAGGTGTGTGAAGTCATAGAATGGAGGTGTGTGAAGTCACAGAATGGAGGTGTGTGAAGGCATAGATGACGCTGTGTGAAGTCAGATTGGAGGTGTGTGAAGTCACAGAATGGAGGTGTGTGAACTCAGAATGGAGGTGTGTGAAGTCACAGAATGGAGGTGTGTGAAGTCATAGAATGGAGGTGTGTGAAGTCATAGAATGGATGTGTGTGAAGTCATAATTATGTGTGTGAAGTCTCAGAATTGAGGTGTGTGAAGTCACAGAATGGAGGTGTGTGAAGTCATAGAATGGAGGTGTGTGAAGTCATAGAATGGAGGTGTGTGAAGTCAAAGAATGGATGTTTGTGAAGTAAGAATGAAGGTGTGTTAAGTCCTACAATGGAGATGTGTGAAGGCACAGAATGGAGGTGTGTGAAGTCATAGAATGGAGCTGTGTGAACTCACAATGGAGATGTCTGAAATCAAAGAATGGAGGTGTGTGAAGTCAAAGAGCGGAAGTGTGAGAAGTCATAGAATGGAGGTGTGTGAAGTCATAGAATGGAGGTGTGTGAAGTCATAGAATGGAGGTGTGTGAAGTCAAAGAATGGAGGTGTGTGAAGTCATCGAATGGAGGTGTGTGAAGTCATGGAATGGAGGTGTGTGAAATCACAGAGTGGAGGTGTGTGAAGTGAGAATGGAGTTGTATGAAGTCATAGAATGGAGGTGTGTGAAGTCAGAATGGAGGTGTGTGAAGTCATAGAATGGAGGTGTGTGAAGTCTTAGAATGAAGGTGTGTGAAGTCATAGAATGGATGTGTGTGAAGTCATAAGGAGGTGTGTGAAGTCTCAGAATTGAGGTGTGTGAAGCCACAGAATCGAGGTGTGTGAAGTCATAGAATGGAGGTGTGTGAAATCATAGAATGGAGGTGTGTGAAGTCAAAGAATGGATGTTTGTTAAGTAAGAATGAAGGTGTGTTAAGTCATAGAATGGAGGTGTGTGAAGGCACAGAATGGAGGTGTGTGAAATCATAGAACGGAGGTGTGGGAAGTCAGAGAATGGAGCTGTGTGAAGTCAGAATTGAGGTGTGCGAAGTCACAGAATGGAGGTTTGTGAAGTCATTTAATGGAGCTTTGTGAAGTCAGAATGGAGTTGTGTGAAGTCAGCATGGAGGTGGGTGAAGTCATAGAATGGAGGTGTGTGAATTCACAATGCATTTGTGTGAACTCATAGAATGGAGGTGTGTGAAGTCACAATGTAGGTGTGTGAAGTCACAGAATGGAGGTGTGTGAAGTCATAGAATGGAGGTGTGTGAAGTCACAGAATGGAGGTGTGTGACGTCATATAATGGAGGTGTGTGAAGTCACAGAATGGAGGTGTGTGAAGTCAGAATGGAGTTGTGTGAAGTCATAGAATGGAGGTGAGTGAAGTCAGAATGGAGGTGTGTGAAGTCATAGAATGGAGGTGTGTGGAGTCAGAATGGAGGTGTGTGAAATCATAGAATTTAGGTGTGTGAAGTCACAATGGAGGTGTGTGAAGTCATAGAATGGAGGTGTGTGAAGTCACAGAATGGAGATGTGTGAAGTCATAGAATGGAGCTGTGTGAAGTCAGATTGGAGGTGTGTGAAGTCACAGAATGGAGGGGTGTGAACTCAGAATGGAGGTGTGTGAAGTCACAGAATGGAGGTGTGTGAAGTCATAGAATGGAGGTGTGTGAAGTGAAAATGGAGGTGTGTGAACTCATAGAATGGAGGTGTGTGAGCTCGTAGAATGGAGGTGTGTGAAGTCAAAGAATGGAGTTGTGTGAATTCAAACAATAAAGGTGTGTGAAGTCACAGAATGGAGGTGTAAAGTCAAAAAATGGAGGTGTGTGAAGTCATCGAATGGAGGTGTGTGAAGTCATGGAATGGAGGTGTGTGAAGTCACAGAATGGCGATGTGTGAAGTCAGAATGGAGTTGTGTGAAGTCATAGAATGTAGGTGTGTGAAGTCAGAATGGAGGTGTGGGAAGTCATAGAATGGAGGTGTTTGAAGTCAGAATGGAGGTGTGTGAACTAATAGAATGGAGGTGTGAATTCACAATTGAGGTGTGTGAGGTCACAGTATGGAGGTGTGTGAAATCATAGAATGGAGTTGTGTGAAGTCAGATTTGAGGAGTGTGAAGTCACAGAATGGAGGTGCGTGAACTCAGAATGGAGGTGTGTGAAGTCACAGAATGGAGGTGTGAAGTCATAGAATGGAGGTGTGTGAAGTCATAGAATGGAGGTGTGTGAAGTCAGAATGGAGGTGTGTGAACTCATAGAATTTAGGTGTGTGAAGTCACAATGGAGGTGTGTGAAGTCATAGAATGGAATTGTGTGAAGTTATAGAATGGAGGTGTTTGAGGCCAGAATTGATGTGTGTGAAGTCACAGAATTGAGGTGTGTGAACTCATAGAATGGAGGTGTGTGAAGTCATAGAATGTATGTTTCTGAAGTAGAATGAAGGTGTGTGAAATCATAGAATGGAGGTGTGTGAAGTCAAAAAGGAGGTGTGTGAACTCATAAAATGGAGATGTGTGAAGTCATGGAATGGAGGTGCGTGAAGTCCAAAAATGGAGGTGTGTGAAGTCAAACAATGGTGGTGTGTGAAGTCACAGAATGGAGGTGTGTGAAGTCTAAGAATGGAAGTGTGTGAAGTCAACATGGAGGTGTGTGAAGTCACAGAATGGAGATGTGTGAAGTCACAGAATGGAGGTGTATGAAGTCATAGAATGTAGGTGTGTGAAGTCACAGAATGGAGGTGTGTGAAGTCACAGAATGGAGGTGTGTGAAGTCACAGAATGAAGGTGTGTGAACTCACAATGTAGGTGTGTGAAGTCACAGAAATTAGGTGTGTGAAGTCAAACAATAAAGGTGTGTAAAGTCACAGAATGGAGGTCTGTGAAGTCATAGAATGGAGGAGTGTTAAGTCACAGAATGGAGGTGTGTGAACTCAGAGAATGGAGGTGGGTGAACTCAGAATGGATGTGTGAAGTCATAGAATGGAGGTGTGTGAAGTCATAGAATGAAGTCGTGTGAAGTCATAGAATGGATGTGTGTGAAGTCATAAGGAGGTGTGTGAAGTCTCAGAATTGCGGTGTGTGATGCCACAGAATCGAGGTGTGTGAAGTCATAGAATGGATGTTTGTTAAGTAAGAATGAAGGTGTGTTAAGTCATAGAATGGAGGTGTGTGAAGGCACAGAATGGAGGTATGTGAAGTCATAGAATGGAGCTGTGTGAAGTCAGAATGGAGGTGTGTAAAATCATAGAATGGAGGTGTGTGAAGTCACAGAATTGAGGTGTGTGAAATCAGAATGGAGGTGTGTGAAGTCAGCATGGAGGTGTGTGAAGTCATAGAATGGAGGTGTGTGAAGTCACAGAATGGAGGTGTGTGAAGTCATATAATGGAGGTGTGTGAAGTCACAGAATGGAGGTGTGTGAAGTCAGAATGGAGTTGTGTGAAGTCATAGAATGAAGGTGAGTGAAGTCAGAATGGAGGTGTGTGAAGTCATAGAATGGAGGTGTGTGAAGTCAGAATGGAGGTGTGTGAACTCATAGAATTTAGGTGTGTGAAGTCACAATGGAGGTGTGTGAAGTCATAGAATGGAGGTGTGTGAAGTCACAGAATGGAGCTGTGTGAAGTCATAGAATGGAGCTGTGTGAAGTCAGATTGGAGGTGTGTGAAGTCACAGAATGGAGGTGTGTGAACTCAGAATGGAGGTGTGTGAAGTCACAGAATAGAGGTGTGTGAACTCATAGAATGGAGTTTTGTGAAGTCATAGAATGGATGTGTGTGAAGTCATAATGGAGGTGTGTGAAGTCACAGAACTGAGGTGTGTGAAATCACAGAATGGAGGTGTGTGAAGTCATAGAATGGAGGTCTGTGAAGTCATAGAATGGAGGTGTGTGAAGTCATAGAATGGATGTTTGTTAAGTAAGAATGAAGGTGTGTTAAGTCATAGAATGGAGGTGTGTGAAGGCACAGAATGGAGGTGTGTGAAGTCATAGAATGAAGCTGTGTGAAGTCAGAATGGAGGTGTGTGAAGTCACAGAATGGAGGTGTGTGAACTCAGAATGGAGTTGTGTGAAGTCACAGAATGGAGGTGTGTTAAGTCACAGAACGGAGGTGTTTGAACTCAGAATGGAGGTGTGTGAAGTCACAGAATGGAGGTGTGTGAAGTCATAGAATGGAGGTGTGTGAAAGCATAGAATGGAGGTGTGGGAAGTCCGAAAATGGAGCTGTGTGAAGTCAGAATGGAGGTGTGCGAAGTCACAGAATGGAGGTGTGTGAAGTCATTTTATGGAGCTGTGTGAAGTCAGAATGGAGGTGTGTGAAGTCACAGAATGGAGGTGTTTGAACTCAGAATGGAGGTTGTGAAGTCACAGAATCTAGGTGAGTGAAGTTACAGAATGGAGGTGTGTGAAGTCATAGAATGGAGGTGTGTTAAGTCATAATGGAGGCGTGTGAAGTCACAGAATTGAGGTGTGTGAAGTCACAGAATGGAGGTGTGTGAAGTCACAGAATCTAGGTGTGTGAAGTCATAGAATGGAGGTGTGTGAAGTCATAGAGTGGAGGTGTGTGAAGTCATAATGGAGGCGTGAGAAGTCACAGAACTGAGGTGTGTGAAGTCAAAGAATGGAGGTGTGTCAAGTCATAGAATGGAGGTGTGTGAAGTCAGAACGGAGGTGTGTGAACTCAGATTGGAGGTGTGGGAAGTCACAATGGAGGTGTCTTAATTTATACAATCGAGGTGTGTGAAGTCACAGAATGGAGGGGTGTGAAGTCAAAGAATGGAGATGTGTGAAGTCATAGAATGGAGGTGTGTGAAGTCAGAATGGAGGTGTGTGAAGTCATAGAATGGAGGTGTGTGAAGTCAGAATGGAGATCTGTGAACTCATAGAATGGAGGTGTGTGAAGTCACAATGGAGGTGTGTGAAGTCATAGAATGAAGTCGTGTGAAGTCATAGAATGGATGTGTGTGAAGTCATAAGGAGGTGTGTGAAGTCTCAGAATTGCGGTGTGTGATGCCACAGAATCGAGGTGTGTGAAGTCATAGAATGGATGTTTGTTAAGTAAGAATGAAGGTGTGTTAAGTCATAGAATGGAGGTGTGTGAAGGCACAGAATGGAGGTATGTGAAGTCATAGAATGGAGCTGTGTGAAGTCAGAATGGAGGTGTGTGAAATCATAGAATGGAGGTGTGTGAAGTCACAGAATTGAGGTGTGTGAAATCAGAATGGAGGTGTGTGAAGTCAGCATGGAGGTGGGTGAAGTCATAGAATGGAGGTGTGTGAATTCACAATGCATTTGTGTGAACTCATAGAATGGAGGTGTGTGAAGTCACAATGTAGGTGTGTGAAGTCACAGAATGGAGGTGTGTGAAGTCATAGAATGGAGGTGTGTGAAGTCACAGAATGGAGGTGTGTGAAGTCATATAATGGAGGTGTGTGAAGTCACAGAATGGAGGTGTGTGAAGTCAGAATGGAGTTGTGTGAAGTCATAGAATGAAGGTGAGTGAAGTCAGAATGGAGGTGTGTGAAGTCATAGAATGGAGGTGTGTGAAGTCAGAATGGAGGTGTGTGAACTCATAGAATTTAGGTGTGTGAAGTCACAATGGAGGTGTGTGAAGTCATAGAATGGAGGTGTGTGAAGTCACAGAATGGAGCTGTGTGAAGTCATAGAATGGAGCTGTGTGAAGTCAGATTGGAGGTGTGTGAAGTCACAGAATGGAGGTGTGTGAACTCAGAATGTAGGTGTGTGAAGTCACAGAATGGAGGTGTGTGAAGTCATAGAATGGAGGTTTGTGAAGTCATAGAATGGATGTGTGTGAAGTCATAATGGAGATGTGTGAAGTCACAGAATTGAGGTGTATGAAGTCACAGAATGGAGGTGTGTGATGTCATAGAATGGAGGTGTGTGAAGTCATAGAATGGATGTGTGTGAAGTCATAAGGAGGTGTGTGAAGTCTCAGAATTGAGGTGTGTGAAGCCACAGAATCGAGGTGTGTGAAGTCATAGAATGGAGGTGTGTGAAGTCACAGAATGGATGTTTGTTAAGTAAGAATGAAGGTGTGTTAAGTAATAGAATGGAGGTGTGTGAAGGCACAGAATGGAGGTGTGTGAAATCATAGAACGGAGGTGTGGGAAGTCAGAGAATGGAGCTGTGTGAAGTCAGAATTGAGGTGTGCGAAGTCACAGAATGGAGGTTTGTGAAGTCATTTAATGGAGCTTTGTGAAGTCAGAATGGAGTTGTGTGAAGTCAGCATGGAGGTGGGTGAAGTCATAGAATGGAGGTGTGTGAATTCACAATGCATTTGTGTGAACTCATAGAATGGAGGTGTGTGAAGTCACAATGTAGGTGTGTGAAGTCACAGAATGGAGGTGTGTGAAGTCATAGAATGGAGGTGTGTGAAGTCAAAGAATGGAGGTGTGTGACGTCATATAATGGAGGTGTGTGAAGTCACAGAATGGAGGTGTGTGAAGTCAGAATGGAGGTGTGTGAAGTCATAGAATGGAGGTGAGTGAAGTCAGAATGGAGGTGTGTGAAGTCATAGAATGGAGGTGTGTGGAGTCAGAATGGAGGTGTGTGAAATCATAGAATTTAGGTGTGTGAAGTCACAATGGAGGTGTGTGAAGTCATAGAATGGAGGTGTGTGAAGTCACAGAATGGAGATGTGTGAAGTCATAGAATGGAGATGTGTGAAGTCATAGAATGGAGCTGTGTGAAGTCACAGAATGGAGGTGTGTGAAGTCACAGAATGGAGGGGTGTGAAGTCACAGAATGGAGGTGTGTGAAGTCATAGAATGGAGGTGTGTGAAGTGAAAATGGAGGTGTGTGAACTCATAGAATGGAGGTGTGTGAGCTCGTAGAATGGAGGTGTGTGAAGTCAAAGAATGGAGTTGTGTGAATTCAAACAATAAAGGTGTGTGAAGTCACAGAATGGAGGTGTGTAAAGTCAAAGAATGGGGGTGTGTGAAGTCAGAATGGAGTTGTGTGAAGTCATAGAATGGAGGTGAGTGAAGTCAGAATGGAGGTGTGTGAAGTCATAGAATGGAGGTGTGTGGAGTCAGAATGGAGGTGTGTGAAATCATAGAATTTAGGTGTGTGAAGTCACAATGGAGGTGTGTGAAGTCATAGAATGGAGGTGTGTGAAGTCATGGAATGGAGGTGTGTGAAGTCACAGAATGGCGAAGTGTGAAGTCAGAATGGAGTTGTGTGAAGTCATAGAATGTAGGTGTGTGAAGTCAGAATGGAGGTGTGGGAAGTCATAGAATGGAGGTGTGTGAAGTCAGAATGGAGGTGTGTGAACTAATAGAATGGAGGTGTGAAGTCACAATGGAGGTGTGTGAGGTCACAGTATGGAGGTGTGTGAAATCATAGAATGGAGTTGTGTGAAGTCAGATTTGAGGAGTGTGAAGTCACAGAATGGAGGTGTGTGAACTCAGAATGGAGGTGTGTGAAGTCACAGAATGGAGGTGTGAAGTCATAGAATGGAGGTGTGTGAAGTCATAGAATGGAGGAGTGTGAAGTCATAATGGAGGTGTGTGAAGTCACAGAATTGAGGTGTGTGAAGTCAGAGAATGGAGGTGTGTGAAGTCATAGAATGGAGGTGTGTGAAGTCATAGAATGGAGGTGTGTCAAGCCATAGAATGAATGTTTGTGAAGTAAGAATGAAGGTGTGTTAAGTCATAGAATGGAGGTGTTTGAAGGCACAGAATGGAGGTGTGTGAAGTCATAGAATGGAGCTGTGTGAAGTCAGAATGGAGGTGTGTGAAGTCAAAGAATGGAGGTGTGTGAACTCACAATGGAGGTGTGTGAAGTCAAAGAATGGAGGTGTGTGAAGTCATAGAATGGAATTGAGTGAAGTTATAGAATGGAGGTGTTTGAGGCCAGAATTGATGTGTGTGAAGTCACAGAATTGAGGTGTGTGAACTCATAGAATGGAGGTGTGTGAAGTCAAAGAATGGAGGTTTGTGAAGTCATAGAATGGAGGTGTGTGAAGTCATAGAATGTATGTTTCTGAAGTAGAATGAAGGTGTGTGAAATCATAGAATGGAGGTGTGTGAAGTCAAAAGAGGTGTGTGAACTCATAAAATGGAGATGTGTGAAGTCATGGAATGGAGGTGCGTGAAGTCCAAAAATGGAGGTGTGTGAAGTCAAACAATGGTGATGTGTGAAGTCACAGAATGGAGGTGTGTGAAGTCTAAGAATGGAAGTGTGTGAAGTCAAGATGGAGGTGTGTGAAGTCACAGAATGGAGATGTGTGAAGTCACAGAATGGAGGTGTATGAAGTCATAGAATGTAGGTGTGTGAAGTCACAGAATGGAGGTGTGTGAAGTCACAGAATGGAGGTGTGTGAAGTCACAGAATGAAGGTGTGTGAACTCACAATGTAGGTGTGTGAAGTCACAGAAATTAGGTGTGTGAAGTCAAACAATAAAGGTGTGTAAAGTCACAGAATGGAGGTCTGTGAAGTCATAGAATGGAGGAGTGTTAAGTCACAGAATGGAGGTGTGTGAACTCAGAGAATGGAGGTGGGTGAACTCAGAATGGATGTGTGAAGTCATAGAATGGAGGTGTGTGAAGTCATAGAATGAAGTCGTGTGAAGTCATAGAATGGATGTGTGTGAAGTCATAAGGAGGTGTGTGAAGTCTCAGAATTGCGGTGTGTGATGCCACAGAATCGAGGTGTGTGAAGTCATAGAATGGATGTTTGTTAAGTAAGAATGAAGGTGTGTTAAGTCATAGAATGGAGGTGTGTGAAGGCACAGAATGGAGGTATGTGAAGTCATAGAATGGAGCTGTGTGAAGTCAGAATGGAGGTGTGTGAAATCATAGAATGGAGGTGTGTGAAGTCACAGAATTGAGGTGTGTGAAATCAGAATGGAGGTGTGTGAAGTCAGCATGGAGGTGGGTGAAGTCATAGAATGGAGGTGTGTGAATTCACAATGCATTTGTGTGAACTCATAGAATGGAGGTGTGTGAAGTCACAATGTAGGTGTGTGAAGTCACAGAATGGAGGTGTGTGAAGTCATAGAATGGAGGTGTGTGAAGTCACAGAATGGAGGTGTGTGAAGTCATATAATGGAGGTGTGTGAAGTCACAGAATGGAGGTGTGTGAAGTCAGAATGGAGTTGTGTGAAGTCATAGAATGAAGGTGAGTGAAGTCAGAATGGAGGTGTGTGAAGTCATAGAATGGAGGTGTGTGAAGTCAGAATGGAGGTGTGTGAACTCATAGAATTTAGGTGTGTGAAGTCACAATGGAGGTGTGTGAAGTCATAGAATGGAGGTGTGTGAAGTCACAGAATGGAGCTGTGTGAAGTCATAGAATGGAGCTGTGTGAAGTCAGATTGGAGGTGTGTGAAGTCACAGAATGGAGGTGTGTGAACTCAGAATGTAGGTGTGTGAAGTCACAGAATGGAGGTGTGTGAAGTCATAGAATGGAGGTTTGTGAAGTCATAGAATGGATGTGTGTGAAGTCATAATGGAGATGTGTGAAGTCACAGAATTGAGGTGTATGAAGTCACAGAATGGAGGTGTGTGATGTCATAGAATGGAGGTGTGTGAAGTCATAGAATGGATGTGTGTGAAGTCATAAGGAGGTGTGTGAAGTCTCAGAATTGAGGTGTGTGAAGCCACAGAATCGAGGTGTGTGAAGTCATAGAATGGAGGTGTGTGAAGTCACAGAATGGATGTTTGTTAAGTAAGAATGAAGGTGTGTTAAGTAATAGAATGGAGGTGTGTGAAGGCACAGAATGCAGGTGTGTGAAATCATAGAACGGAGGTGTGGGAAGTCAGAGAATGGAGCTGTGTGAAGTCAGAATTGAGGTGTGCGAAGTCACAGAATGGAGGTTTGTGAAGTCATTTAATGGAGCTTTGTGAAGTCAGAATGGAGTTGTGTGAAGTCAGCATGGAGGTGGGTGAAGTCATAGAATGGAGGTGTGTGAATTCACAATGCATTTGTGTGAACTCATAGAATGGAGGTGTGTGAAGTCACAATGTAGGTGTGTGAAGTCACAGAATGGAGGTGTGTGAAGTCATAGAATGGAGGTGTGTGAAGTCAAAGAATGGAGGTGTGTGACGTCATATAATGGAGGTGTGTGAAGTCACAGAATGGAGGTGTGTGAAGTCAGAATGGAGTTGTGTGAAGTCATAGAATGGAGGTGAGTGAAGTCAGAATGGAGGTGTGTGAAGTCATAGAATGGAGGTGTGTGGAGTCAGAATGGAGGTGTGTGAAATCATAGAATTTAGGTGTGTGAAGTCACAATGGAGGTGTGTGAAGTCATAGAATGGAGGTGTGTGAAGTCACAGAATGGAGATGTGTGAAGTCATAGAATGGAGCTGTGTGAAGTCAGATTGGAGGTGTGTGAAGTCACAGAATGGAGGGGTGTGAACTCAGAATGGAGGTGTGTGAAGTCACAGAATGGAGGTGTGTGAAG
This sequence comes from Megascapheus bottae, assembly GCA_024803745.1. Taxonomy (NCBI): domain Eukaryota; kingdom Metazoa; phylum Chordata; class Mammalia; order Rodentia; family Geomyidae; genus Megascapheus; species Megascapheus bottae. The sequence goes on from JANJXV010000422.1 coordinate 581,128, forward strand.
TCATAGAATGGAGGTGTGTGAAGTGAAAATGGAGGTGTGTGAACTCATAGAATGGAGGTGTGTGAGCTCGTAGAATGGAGGTGTGTGAAGTCAAAGAATGGAGTTGTGTGAATTCAAACAATAAAGGTGTGTGAAGTCACAGAATGGAGGTGTGTAAAGTCAAAGAATGGGGGTGTGTGAAGTCAGAATGGAGTTGTGTGAAGTCATAGAATGGAGGTGAGTGAAGTCAGAATGGAGGTGTGTGAAGTCATAGAATGGAGGTGTGTGGAGTCAGAATGGAGGTGTGTGAAATCATAGAATTTAGGTGTGTGAAGTCACAATGGAGGTGTGTGAAGTCATAGAATGGAGGTGTGTGAAGTCATGGAATGGAGGTGTGTGAAGTCACAGAATGGCGATGTGTGAAGTCAGAATGGAGTTGTGTGAAGTCATAGAATGTAGGTGTGTGAAGTCAGAATGGAGGTGTGGGAAGTCATAGAATGGAGGTGTGTGAAGTCAGAATGGAGGTGTGTGAACTAATAGAATGGAGGTGTGAAGTCACAATGGAGGTGTGTGAGGTCACAGTATGGAGGTGTGTGAAATCATAGAATGGAGTTGTGTGAAGTCAGATTTGAGGAGTGTGAAGTCACAGAATGGAGGTGTGTGAACTCAGAATGGAGGTGTGTGAAGTCACAGAATGGAGGTGTGAAGTCATAGAATGGAGGTGTGTGAAGTCATAGAATGGAGGTGTGTGAAGTCATAATGGAGGTGTGTGAAGTCACAGAATTGAGGTGTGTGAAGTCAGAGAATGGAGGTGTGTGAAGTCATAGAATGGAGGTGTGTGAAGTCATAGAATGGAGGTGTGTCAAGCCATAGAATGAATGTTTGTGAAGTAAGAATGAAGGTGTGTTAAGTCATAGAATGGAGGTGTTTGAAGGCACAGAATGGAGGTGTGTGAAGTCATAGAATGGAGCTGTGTGAAGTCAGAATGGAGGTGTGTGAAGTCAAAGAATGGAGGTGTGTGAACTCACAATGGAGGTGTGTGAAGTCAAAGAATGGAGGTGTGTGAAGTCATAGAATGGAATTGTGTGAAGTTATAGAATGAAGGTGTTTGAGGCCAGAATTGATGTGTGTGAAGTCACAGAATTGAGGTGTGTGAACTCATAGAATGGAGGTGTGTGAAGTCAAAGAATGGAGGTTTGTGAAGTCATAGAATGGAGGTGTGTGAAGTCATAGAATGTATGTTTCTGAAGTAGAATGAAGGTGTGTGAAATCATAGAATGGAGGTGTGTGAAGTCAAAAGAGGTGTGTGAACTCATAAAATGGAGATGTGTGAAGTCATGGAATGGAGGTGCGTGAAGTCCAAAAATGGAGGTGTGTGAAGTCAAACAATGGTGATGTGTGAAGTCACAGAATGGAGGTGTGTGAAGTCTAAGAATGGAAGTGTGTGAAGTCAAGATGGAGGTGTGTGAAGTCACAGAATGGAGATGTGTGAAGTCACAGAATGGAGGTGTATGAAGTCATAGAATGTAGGTGTGTGAAGTCACAGAATGGAGGTGTGTGAAGTCACAGAATGGAGGTGTGTGAAGTCACAGAATGAAGGTGTGTGAACTCACAATGTAGGTGTGTGAAGTCACAGAAATTAGGTGTGTGAAGTCAAACAATAAAGGTGTGTAAAGTCACAGAATGGAGGTCTGTGAAGTCATAGAATGGAGGAGTGTTAAGTCACAGAATGGAGGTGTGTGAACTCAGAGAATGGAGGTGGGTGAACTCAGAATGGATGTGTGAAGTCATAGAATGGAGGTGTGTGAAGTCATAGAATGAAGTCGTGTGAAGTCATAGAATGGATGTGTGTGAAGTCATAAGGAGGTGTGTGAAGTCTCAGAATTGCGGTGTGTGATGCCACAGAATCGAGGTGTGTGAAGTCATAGAATGGATGTTTGTTAAGTAAGAATGAAGGTGTGTTAAGTCATAGAATGGAGGTGTGTGAAGGCACAGAATGGAGGTATGTGAAGTCATAGAATGGAGCTGTGTGAAGTCAGAATGGAGGTGTGTGAAATCATAGAATGGAGGTGTGTGAAGTCACAGAATTGAGGTGTGTGAAATCAGAATGGAGGTGTGTGAAGTCAGCATGGAGGTGGGTGAAGTCATAGAATGGAGGTGTGTGAATTCACAATGCATTTGTGTGAACTCATAGAATGGAGGTGTGTGAAGTCACAATGTAGGTGTTTGAAGTCACAGAATGGAGGTGTGTGAAGTCATAGAATAGAGGTGTGTGAAGTCACAGAATGGAGGTGTGTGAAGTCATATAATGGAGGTGTGTGAAGTCACAGAATGGAGGTGTGTGAAGTCAGAATGGAGTTGTGTGAAGTCATAGAATGAAGGTGAGTGAAGTCAGAATGGAGGTGTGTGAAGTCATAGAATGGAGGTGTGTGAAGTCAGAATGGAGGTGTGTGAACTCATAGAATTTAGGTGTGTGAAGTCACAATGGAGGTGTGTGAAGTCATAGAATGGAGGTGTGTGAAGTCAAAGAATGGAGCTGTGTGAAGTCATAGAATGGAGCTGTGTGAAGTCAGATTGGAGGTGTGTGAAGTCACAGAATGGAGGTGTGTGAACTCAGAATGTAGGTGTGTGAAGTCACAGAATGGAGGTGTGTGAAGTCATAGAATGGAGGTTTGTGAAGTCATAGAATGGATGTGTGTGAAGTCATAATGGAGATGTGTGAAGTCACAGAATTGAGGTGTATGAAGTCACAGAATGGAGGTGTGTGATGTCATAGAATGGAGGTGTGTGAAGTCATAGAATGGAGGTGTGTGAAGTCATAGAATGGATGTTTGTTTAGTAAGAATGAAGGTGTGTTAAGTCATAGAATGGAGGTGTGTGAAGGCACAGAATGGAGGTGTGTGAAGTCATAGAATGGAGCTGTGTGAAGTCAGAATGGAGGTGTGTGAAGTCACAGAATCTAGGTGTGTGAAGTCATAGAATGGAGGTGTGTGAAGTCATAGAGTGGAGGTGTGTGAAGTCATAATGGAGGCATGAGAAGTCACAGAACTGAGGTGTGTGAAGTCAAAGAATGGAGGTGTGTGAAGTCATAGAATGGAGGTGTGTGAAATCAGAATGGAGGTGTGTGAAGTCATAGAATGGAGGTGTGTGAAGTCAGAATGGAGATCTGTGAACTCATAGAATGGAGGTGTGGGAAGTCACAATGGAGGTGTCTGAATTTATACAATGGAGGTGTGTGAAGTCACAGAATGGAGGTCTGTGAAGTCATAGAATGGAGGTGTGTGAAGTCAGAATCGAGGTGTGTGAAGTCATAGAATGGAGGTGTGTGAAGTCAGAATGGAGATCTGTGAACTCATAGAATGGAGGTGTGTGAAGTCACAATGGAGGTGTGTGAAGTCATAGAATGGAGGTGTGTGAAGTCACAGAATGGAGGTGTGTGAAGGCATAGATGAAGCTGTATGAAGTCAGATTGGAGGTGTGTGAAGTCACAGAATGGAGGTGTGTGAACTCAGAATGGGGGTGTGTGAAGTCACAGAATGGAGGTGTGTGAAGTCATAGAATGGAGGTGTGTGAAGTCATAGAATGGATGTGTGTGAAGTCATAAGGATGTGTGTGAAGTCTCAGAATTGAGGTGTGTGAAGTCACAGAATGGAGGTGTGTGAAGTCATAGAATGGAGGTGTGTGAAGTCATAGAATGGAGGTGTGTGAAGTCATAGAATGGATGTTTGTGAAGTAAGAATGAAGGTGTGTTAAGTCCTACAATGGAGATGTGTGAAGGCACAGAATGGAGGTGTGTGAAGTCATAGAATGGAGCTGTGTGAAGTCAGAAGGGAGGTGTGTGAAGTCATAGAATGGAGGTGTGTGAAGTCACAATGGAGATGTCTGAAATCAAAGAATGGAGGTGTGTGAAGTCAAAGAGTGGAAGTGTGTGAAGTCATAGAATGGAGGTGTGTGAAGTCATAGAATGGAGGTGTGTGAAGTCATAGAATGGAGGTGTGTGAAGTCAAAGAATGGAGGTGTGTGAAGTCATCGAATGGAGGTGTGTGAAGTCATGGAATGGAGGTGTGTGAAATCACAGAGTGGAGGTGTGTGAAGTCAGAATGGAGTTGTATGAAGTCATAGAATGGAGGTGTGTGAAGTCATATAATGGAGGTGTGTGAAGTCATAGAATGGAGGTGTGTGAAGTCACAGAATGGAGGTATGTGAAATCATAGAATGGAGGTGTGGGAAGTCAGAGAATGAAGCTGTGTGAAGTCAGAATTGAGGTGTGCGAAGTCACAGAATGGAGGTTTGTGAAGTCATTTTATGGAGCTTTGTGAAGTCAGAATGGAGGTGTGTGAAGTCACAGAATGGAGGTGGGTGAACTCAGAATGGTGGTGTGTGAAGTCACAGAATCTAGGGTGTGAAGTCATAGAATGGAGGTGTGTGAAGTCATAGAATGGATGTGTGTGAAGTCATAATGGAGGTGTGTGAAGTCACAGAATTGAGGTGTGTGAAGTCACAGAATGGAGGTGTGTGAAGTCATAGAATGGAGGTGTGTGAAGTCATTTTATGGAGCTGTGTGAAGTCAGAATGGAGGTGTGGAAGGCACAGAATGGAGTTGTGTGAAGTCATTTTATGGAGCTGTGTGAAGTCAGAATGGAGGTGTGTGAAGTCACAGAATGGAGGTGTTTGAACTCAGAATGGAGGTTGTGAAGTCACAGAATCTAGGTGTGTGAAGTCATAGAATGGAGGTGTGTGAAGTCATAGAATGGAGGTGTGTGAAGTCATAATGGAGGCGTGTGAAGTCACAGAATTGAGGTGTGTGAAGTCACAGAATGGAGGTGTGTGAAGTCATAGAATGGAGGTGTGTGAAGTCAGAACGGAGGTGTGTGAACTCAGATTGGAGGTGTGGGAAGTCACAATGGAGGTGTGTGAAGTTATAGAATGGCGGTGTGTGAAGTCACAGAATGGAGGGATATGAAGTCAAAGACTGGGGGTGTGTGAAGTCATAGAATGGAGGTGTGTGAAGTCATAGAATGGAGGTGTGTGAAGTCATAGAATGGAGGTGTGTGAAGTCAGAATGGAGGTGTGTGAAATCATAGAATGGAGGTGTGTGAAGTCAAAGAATTGAGGTGTGTGAAATCAGAATGGAAGTGTGTGAAGTCAGAATGGAGGTGGGTGAAGTCATAGAATGGAGGTGTGTGAATTCACAATGCATTTGTTTGAACTCATAGAATGGAGGTCTGTGAAGTCACAATGTAGGTGTGTGAAGTCACAGAATGGAGGTGTGTGAACTCATAGAATGGAGGTGCGTGAAGTCAGAATGGAGGTGTGTGAAGTCATAGAATGGAGGTGTGTGAAGTCAGAATGGAGGTGTGTGAACTCATAGAATGGAGATGTGTGAAGTCACAATGGAGGTGTGTGAAGTCATAAAATGGAGGTGCGTGCAGTCACAGAATGGAGGTGTTTGAAGTCATAGAATGGAGCTGTATGAAGTCAGATTGGAGGTGTGTGAAGTCACAGAATGGAGGTGTGTGAACTCAGAATGGAGGTGTGTGAAGTCACAGAATGGAGGTGTGTGAAGTCATAGAATGGAGGTGTGTGAAGTCATAGAATGGATGTGTGTGAAGTCATAATGGAGGTGTGTGAAGTCACAGAATTGAGGTGTGTGAAGTCACAGAATGGAGGTGTGTGAAGTCATAGAATGGAGGTGTGTGAAGTCATAGAATGGAGGTGTGTGAAGTCATAGAATGGAAGTTTGTTAAGTAAGAATGAAGGTGTGTTAAGTCATAGAATGGAGGTGTGTCAAGGCAGAGAATGGAGGTGTGTGAAGTCATAGAATGGAGCTGTGTGGAGTCAGAATGGAGGTGTGTGAAGTCACAGAATGGAGGTGTGTGAACTCAGAATGGAGTTGTGTGAAATCACAGAATGGAGGTGTGTTAAGTCACAGAACGGAGGTGTTTGAACTCAGAATGGAGGTGTGTGAAGTTACCGAATGGAGGTGTGTGAAGTCATAGAATGGAGGTGTGTGAAATCATAGAATGGAGGTGTGGGAAGTCAGAGAATGGAGCTGTGTAAAGTCAGAATTGAGGTGTGCGAAGTCACAAAATGGAGGTGTGTGAAGTCATTTTATGGAGCTGTGTGAAGTCAGAATGGAGGTGTGTGAAGTCACAGAATGGAGGTGTGTGAACTCAGAATGGAGGTGTGTGAAGTCATAGAATGGAGGTGTGTGAAGTCAGAATGGAGGTGTGTGAACTCATAGAATGGAGATGTGTGAAGTCACAATGGAGGTGTGTGAAGTCATAAAATGGAGGTGCGTGCAGTCACAGAATGGAGGTGTTTGAAGTCATAGAATGGAGCTGTATGAAGTCAGATTGGAGGTGTGTGAAGTCACAGAATGGAGGTGTGTGAACTCAGAATGGAGGTGTGTGAAGTCACAGAATGGAGGTGTGTGAAGTCATAGAATGGAGGTGTGTGAAGTCATAGAATGGATGTGTGTGAAGTCATAATGGAGGTGTGTGAAGTCACAGAATTGAGGTGTGTGAAGTCACAGAATGGAGGTGTGTGAAGTCATAGAATGGAGGTGTGTGAAGTCATAGAATGGAGGTGTGTGAAGTCATAGAATGGAAGTTTGTTAAGTAAGAATGAAGGTGTGTTAAGTCATAGAATGGAGGTGTGTCAAGGCAGAGAATGGAGGTGTGTGAAGTCATAGAATGGAGCTGTGTGGAGTCAGAATGGAGGTGTGTGAAGTCACAGAATGGAGGTGTGTGAACTCAGAATGGAGTTGTGTGAAATCACAGAATGGAGGTGTGTTAAGTCACAGAACGGAGGTGTTTGAACTCAGAATGGAGGTGTGTGAAGTTACCGAATGGAGGTGTGTGAAGTCATAGAATGGAGGTGTGTGAAATCATAGAATGGAGGTGTGGGAAGTCAGAGAATGGAGCTGTGTAAAGTCAGAATTGAGGTGTGCGAAGTCACAAAATGGAGGTGTGTGAAGTCATTTTATGGAGCTGTGTGAAGTCAGAATGGAGGTGTGTGAAGTCACAGAATGGAGGTGTGTGAACTCAGAATGGAGGTGTGTGAAGTCACAGAATCTAGGTGTGTGAAGTCATAGAATGGACGTGTTTGAGTCAAAGAATGGAGCTGTGTGAAGTCACAAAATTGAGGTGTGTGAAGTCACAGAATGGAGGTGTGTGAAGTCATAGAATGGAGGTGTGTGAAGTCAGAACGGAGGTGTGTGAACTCAGAATGGAGGTGTGGGAAGTCAAAATGGAGGTGTGTGAATTTATAGAATGGAGGTGTGTGAAGTCACAGAATGGAGGGGTGTGAAGTCAAAGACTGGAGGTGTGTGAAGTCATAGAATGGAGGTGTGTGAAGACATAGAATGGAGGTGTGTGAAGTCATAGAATGGAGGTGCGTGAAGTCACACAATGAAGGTGCGTTAAGTCACAGAATCGAGGTTGGTGAACTCAGAATGGAGGAGTGTGAAGTCACAGAATGGAGGTGTGGGAAGTTATAGAATGGAGTTGTGTGAAGTCACAGAATGGAGGTGTGTGAATTAATAGAATGGAGGTATGAGAAATCATAGAATGGAGGTGTGTGAAGTCACAGAATGGAGGTGTGTGAAGTCACAGAATGGAGGTGTGTGAAGTCACAGAATGGAGGTGTGTGAACTCACAATGGAGGCCTGTGAAGTCATAGAATGGAATTGTGTGAAGTCATAGAATGGAGGTGTGTGAAGTGAGAACTGAGGTGTGTGAAGTCACGGAATTGAGGTGTGTGAACTCAGAATGGAGGTGTGTGAAGTCACAGAATGGAGGTTTGTGAAGTCATAGAATGGAGGTGTGTGAAGTCATAGAATGGATGTTTCTGAAGTAGAATGAAGGTGTGTGAAGTCATAGAATGGAGGTGTGTGAAGTCAAAATGGAGGTGTGTGAACTCATAAAATGGAGATGTGTGAAGTCATGGAATGGAGGTGTGTGAAGTCCAAGAATATAGGTGTGTGAAGTGAAAAAATGGTGGTGTGTGAAGTCAGAGAATGCAGGTGTGTGAAGTCAAAGAATGGAAGTGTGTGAAGTCACAATGGAGGTGTGTGAAGTCATAGAATGGAGTTGTGTGAAGTCACCGAATGGAGGTGTGTGAAGTCATAGAATTGAGCTGTGTGAAGTCAGATCGGAGGTGTGTGAAGTCACAGAACTGAGGTGTGTGAACTCAGAATGAAGGTGTGTGAAGTCACAGAATGGAGGTGTGTGAAGTCATAAAATGGAGGTGTGTGAAGTCATAGAATGGAGGTGTGTGAAGTCATAGAATGGATATTTGTTAAGAAAGAATGAAGGTGTGTTAAGTCATAGAATGGAGGTGTGTGAAGGCACAGAATGGAGGTGTGTGAAGTCAAAGAATGGAGCTGTGTGAAGTCTGAATGGAGGTGTGTGAAGTCACAGAATAGAGGTGTGGGAACTCAGAATGGAGGTGTGTGAAGTCACAGATTGGAGGTGTGTTAAGTCACAGAACGGAGGTGTTTGAACTCAGAATGGAGGTGTTTGAAGTCACAGAATGGAGGTGTGTGAAGTCATAGAATGGAGGTGTGTGAAATCATAGAATGGAGGTGTGGGAAGTCAGAGAATGGAGCTGTGTGAAGTCAGAATGGAGGTGTGCGAAGTCACAGAATGGAGGTTTGTGAAGTCATAGAATGGAGGTGTGTGAAGTCACAGAATGGAGGTGTGTGCAGTCATAGAATGGAGCTGTGTGAAGACAGATTGGAGGTGTGTGAAGTCACAGAATGGAGGTGTGTGAACTCAGAATGGAGGTGTGTTAACTCACAGAATTGAGGTGTGTGAAGTCATAAAATTGAGGTATGTGAAGTCATAGAATGGATGTGTGTGAAGTCATAATGGAGGTGTGTGAAGTCATAGAATGGAGGTGTGTGAAGTCAGAATGGAGGTGTGTGAACTCATAGAATGGAGGTGTGTGAAGTCACAATAGAGGTGTGTGTAGTCATAGAATGGAGCTGTGTGAAGAGAGATTGGAGGTGTGTGAAGTCACAGAATGGAGGTGTGTGAACTCAGAATGGAGGTGTGTCAAGTCACAAAATGGAGGTGTGTGAAGTCATAGAATGGAGGTGTGTGAAGTCATAGAATGGATGTGTGTGAAGTCATAGAATGGATGTTTGTTAAGTAAGAATGAAGGTGTGTTAAGTCATAGAATGGAGGAGTGTGAAGGCACAGAATTGAGGTGTGTGAAGTCATAGAATGGAGCTGTGTGAAGTCAGAATGGAGGTGTGTGAAGTCACAGAATGGAGGTGTGTGAACTCAGAATGGAGGTGTGTGAAGTCACAGAATGGAGGTGTGTTAAGTGACAGAACGGAGGTTTTTGAACTCAGAATGGAGGTGTGTGAAGTCACAGAATGGAGGTGTGTGAAGTCATAGAATGGAGGTGTGTGAAGTCATAGAATGGAGGTGTGTGAACTCATAGAATGGATGTGTGTGAAGTCATAATGGAGGTGTGTGAAGTCACAGAATGGAGGTGTGTGAAGTCATAGAATGGAGCTGTCTGAAGTCAGATTGGAAGTGTGTGAAGTCACAGAATGGAGGTGTGTTAAGTCACAGAACGGAGGTGTTTGAACTCAGAATGGAGGTGTGTGAAGTCACAGAATGGAGGTGTGTGAAGTCATAAAATGGAGCTGTGTGAACTCAGAATGGTGGTGTGTGAAGTCACAGAATTGAGGTGTGTGAAGTCATAAAATGGAGGTGTGTGAAGTCATAGAATGGATGTGTGTGAAGTCATAATGGAGGTGTGTGAAGTCACAGAATTGAGATGTGTGAAGTTACAGAAAGGAGGTGTGTGAAGTCATAGAATGGAGGTGTGTGAAATCACAGAATGGAGGTGTGTGAAGTCAAAAATGTGGTGTGTAGAGTCACAAATCGAGGTGTGTGTACTCATAGAATGGAGGTGTGTGAAGTCAAAGAATGAAGGTGTGTGAAGTCATCGAATGGATGTGTGTGAAGTCATGGAAAGGAGGTGTGTGAAGTCACAGAATGGAGGTGTGTGAAGTCAGAAAGGATTTGTGTGAAGTCATAGAATGGAGGTGTGTGAAGTCAGAATGGAGGTGTGTGAAGTCATAGAATGGAGGTGTGTGAAGTCAGAATGGAGGTCTGTGAACTCATAGAATGGAGGTGTGTGAAGTCACAATGGAGGTGTGTGAAGTCATAGAATGGAGGTGTGTGAAGTCACAGAATGGAGGTGTGTGAAGTCATAGATTGAAGGTGTGTGAAGTCAGATTGGAGGTGTGTGAAGTCACCGAATGGAGGTGTGTGAACTCTGAATGGAGGTGTGTGAAGTCACAGAATGGAGGTGTGTGAAGTCATAGAATGGAGGTGTGTGAAGTCAGAGAATGGATGTGTGTGATGTCATAAGGAGGTGTGTGAAGTCACAGAATTGAGGTGTGTGAAGTCACAGAATCGAGGTGTGTGAAGTCATAGAATGGAGGTGTGTGAAGTCATAGAATGGAGGTGTGTGAAGTCATAGAGTGGATGTTTGTTAAGTAAGAATGAAGGTGTGTTAAGTCATAGAATGGAGGTGTGTGAAGGCACAGAATGGAGGTGTGTGAAGTCATAGAATGGAGCTGTGTGAAGTCAGAATGGAGGTGTGTGAAATCATAGAATGGAGGTGTGTGAAGTCACAGAATTGAGGTGTGTGAAATCAGAATGGAGGTGTGTGAAGTCAGAATGGAGGTGTGTGAAGTCATAGAATGGAGGTGTGTGAATTCACAATGCATTAGTGTGAACTCATAGAATGGAGGTCTGTGAAGTCACAATGTAGGTGTGTGAAGTCACAGAATGGAGGTGTGTGAAGTCACAGAATGGAGGTGTGTGAAATCACAGAGTGTTGGTGTGTGAAGTCATATAATTTAGTTGTGTGAAGTCACAGAATGGAGGTGTGTGAAGTCAGAATGGAGTTGTGTGAAGTCATAGAATGGAGGTGCGTAAAGTCAGAATGGAGGTGTGTGAAGTCATAGATTGGAGGTGTGTGAAGTCAGAATGGAGGTGTGTGAACTCATACAATGGAGGTGTGTGAAGTCACAATAGAGGTGTGTGAAGTCATAGAATGGAGGTGCGTGAAGTCTCAGAATGGATGTGTGTGAAGTCATAATGGAGGTGTGTGAAGTCATAGAATGGAGGAGTGTGAAGGCACAGAATGGAGGTGTGTGAAGTCATAGAATGGAGCTGTGTGAAGTCAGAATGGAGGTGTGTGAAGTCACAGAATGGAGGTGTGTGAACTCAGAATGGAGGTGTGTGAAGTCACAGAATGGAGGTGTGTTAAGTGACAGAACGGAGGTTTTTGAACTCAGAATGGAGGTGTGTGAAGTCACAGAATGGAGGTGTGTGAAGTCATAGAATGGAGGTGTGTGAAGTCATAGAACGGAGGTGTGTGAACTCATAGAATGGATGTGTGTGAAGTCATAATGGAGGTGTGTGAAGTCACAGAATGGAGGTGTGTGAAGTCATAGAATGGAGCTGTCTGAAGTCAGATTGGAAGTGTGTGAAGTCACAGAATGGAGATGTGTTAAGTCACAGAACGGAGGTGTTTGAACTCAGAATGGAGGTGTGTGAAGTCACAGAATGGAGGTGTGTGAAGTCATAAAATGGAGCTGTGTGAACTCAGAATGGTGGTGTGTGAAGTCACAGAATTGAGGTGTGTGAAGTCATAAAATGGAGGTGTGTGAAGTCATAGAATGGATGTGTGTGAAGTCATAATGGAGGTGTGTGAAGTCACAGAATTGAGATGTGTGAAGTTACAGAAAGGAGGTGTGTGAAGTCATAGAATGGAGGTGTGTGAAATCACAGAATGGAGGTGTGTGAAGTCAAAAATGTGGTGTGTAGAGTCACAAATCGAGGTGTGTGTACTCATAGAATGGAGGTGTGTGAAGTCAAAGAATGAAGGTGTGTGAAGTCATCGAATGGATGTGTGTGAAGTCATGGAAAGGAGGTGTGTGAAGTCACAGAATGGAGGTGTGTGAAGTCAGAAAGGATTTGTGTGAAGTCATAGAATGGAGGTGTGTGAAGTCAGAATGGAGGTGTGTGAAGTCATAGAATGGAGGTGTGTGAAGTCAGAATGGAGGTCTGTGAACTCATAGAATGGAGGTGTGTGAAGTCACAATGGAGGTGTGTGAAGTCATAGAATGGAGGTGTGTGAAGTCACAGAATGGAGGTGTGTGAAGTCATAGATTGAAGGTGTGTGAAGTCAGATTGGAGGTGTGTGAAGTCACCGAATGGAGGTGTGTGAACTCAGAATGGAGGTGTGTGAAGTCACAGAATGGAGGTGTGTGAAGTCATAGAATGGAGGTGTGTGAAGTCAGAGAATGGATGTGTGTGATGTCATAAGGAGGTGTGTGAAGTCACAGAATTGAGGTGTGTGAAGTCACAGAATCGAGGTGTGTGAAGTCATAGAATGGAGGTGTGTGAAGTCATAGAATGGAGGTGTGTGAAGTCATAGAGTGGATGTTTGTTAAGTAAGAATGAAGGTGTGTTAAGTCATAGAATGGAGGTGTGTGAAGGCACAGAATGGAGGTGTGTGAAGTCATAGAATGGAGCTGTGTGAAGTCAGAATGGAGGTGTGTGAAATCATAGAATGGAGGTGTGTGAAGTCACAGAATTGAGGTGTGTGAAATCAGAATGGAGGTGTGTGAAGTCAGAATGGAGGTGTGTGAAGTCATAGAATGGAGGTGTGTGAATTCACAATGCATTAGTGTGAACTCATAGAATGGAGGTCTGTGAAGTCACAATGTAGGTGTGTGAAGTCACAGAATGGAGGTGTGTGAAGTCAGAGAATGGAGGTGTGTGAAATCACAGAGTGTTGGTGTGTGAAGTCATATAATTTAGTTGTGTGAAGTCACAGAATGGAGGTGTGTGAAGTCAGAATGGAGTTGTGTGAAGTCATAGAATGGAGGTGCGTAAAGTCAGAATGGAGGTGTGTGAAGTCATAGATTGGAGGTGTGTGAAGTCAGAATGGAGGTGTGTGAACTCATACAATGGAGGTGTGTGAAGTCACAATAGAGGTGTGTGAAGTCATAGAATGGAGGTGCGTGAAGTCTCAGAATGGAGGTGTGTGAAGTCATAGAATGGAGCTGTGTGAATTCAGATTGGAGGTGAGTGAAGTCACAGAATGGAGGTGTGTGAACTCAGAATGGAGGTGTGTGAAGTCACAGAATGGAGGTGTGTGAAGTCATAGAATGGAGGTGTGTGAAGTCATAGAATGGAGGTGTGTGAAGTCATAGAATGGATGTTTGTTAAGTAAGAATGAAGGTGTGTTAAGTCATAGAATGGAGGTGTGTGAAGGCAAGAATGGAGGGGTGTGAAGTCATAGAATGGAGCTGTGTTAAGTCAGAATGGAGGTGTGTGAAGTCACAGAATGGAGGTGTGTGAACTCAGAATGGAGGTGTGTGAATTTACCGAATGGAGGTGTGTGAAGTCATAGAATGGAGGTGTGTGAAATCACAGAATGGAGGTGTGGGAAGTCAGAGAATGGAGCGGTGTGAAGTCAGAATGGAGGTGTGTGAAGTCACAGAATGGAGGTGTGTGAAGTCATTTTATGGAGCTGTGTGAAGTCAGAATGGAGGTGTGTGAAGTCACAGAATGGAGGTGTGTGAACTCAGAATGGAGGTGTGTGAAGTCACAGAATCTAGGTGTGTGAAGTCATAGAATGGAGGTGTGTGAAGTCATAGAATGGAGGTGTGTAAAGTCATAATGGAGGTGTGTGAAGTCACAGAATTGAGATGTGTGAAGTCACAGAATGGAGGTGTGTGAAGTCATAGAATGGAGGTGTGTGAAATCACAGAATGGAGGTGTGTGAAGTCAAAAATGTGGTGTGTAGAGACACAAATGGAGGTGTGTGAACTCATAGAATGGAGGTGTGTGAAGTCAAAGAATGTAGGTGTGTGAAGTCATTGAATGGAGGTGTGTGAAGTCATGGAAAGGAGGTTTGTGAAGTCACAGAATGGGGGTGTGTGAAGTCAGAAAGGATTTGTGTGAAGTCATAGAATGGAGGCGTGAAGTCAGAATGGAGGTGTGTGAAGTCATAGAATGGAGATGTGTGAAGTCACAATGGAGGTCTGTGAACTCATAGAATGGAGGTGTGTGAAGTCACAAAGGTGGTGTGTGAAGTCATAGAATGGAGGTGTGTGAAGTCACAGAATTGAGGTGTGTGAAGTCATAGAATGAAGCTGTGTGAAGTCAGATTGGAGGTGTGTGAAGTCAAAGAATGGAGGTGTGTGAACTCAGAATGGAGGTGTGTGAAGTCACAGAATGGAGGTGTGTGAAGTCATATAAAGGAGGTGTGTGAAGTCATAGAATGGATGTGTGTGAAGTCATAAGGAGGTGTGTGAAGTCACAGAATTGAGGTGTGTGAAGTCACGGAATCGAGGTGTGTGAAGTCATAGAATGGAGGTGTGTGAAGTCATTGAATGTATGTTTGTTAAGTCAGAATTAAGTTGTGTTAAGTCATAGAATGGAGGTGTGTGAAGGCACAGAATGGAGGTGTGTGAAGTCATAGAATGGAGCTGTGTGAAGTCAGAATGGAGGTGTGTGAAGACATAGAATGGAGCTGTGTGAAGTCAAAGAATTGAGGTGTGTGAAATCAGAATGGAAGTGTGTGAAGTCAGAATGGAGGTGGGTGAAGTCATAGAATGGAGGTGTGTGAATTCACAATGCATTTGTTTGAACTCATAGAATGGAGGTCTGTGAAGTCACAATGTAGGTGTGTGAAGTCACAGAATGGAGGTGTGTGAACTCATAGAATGGAGGTGCGTGAAGTCAGAATGGAGGTGTGTGAAGTCATAGAATGGAGGTGTGTGAAGTCAGAATGGAGGTGTGTGAACTCATAGAATGGAGATGTGTGAAGTCACAATGGAGGTGTGTGAAGTCATAAAATGGAGGTGCGTGCAGTCACAGAATGGAGGTGTGTGAAGTCATAGAATGGAGCTGTATGAAGTCAGATTGGAGGTGTGTGAAGTCACAGAATGGAGGTGTGTGAACTCAGAATGGAGGTGTGTGAAGTCACAGAATGGAGGTGTGTGAAGTCATAGAATGGAGGTGTGTGAAGTCATAGAATGGATGTGTGTGAAGTCATAATGGAGGTGTGTGAAGTCACAGAATTGAGGTGTGTGAAGTCACAGAATGGAGGTGTGTGAAGTCATAGAATGGAGGTGTGTGAAGTCATAGAATGGAGGTGTGTGAAGTCATAGAATGGATGTTTGTTAAGTAAGAATGAAGGTGTGTTAAGTCATAGAATGGAGGTGTGTCAAGGCAGAGAATGGAGGTGTGTGAAGTCATAGAATGGAGCTGTGTGAAGTCAGAACGGAGGTGTGTGAAGTCACAGAATGGAGGTGTGTGAACTCAGAATGGAGTTGTGTGAAATCACAGAATGGAGGTGTGTTAAGTCACAGAACGGAGGTGTTTGAACTCAGAATGGAGGTGTGTGAAGTTACCGAATGGAGGTGTGTGAAGTCATAGAATGGAGGTGTGTGAAATCATAGAATGGTGGTGTGGGAAGTCAGAGAATGGAGCTGTGTAAAGTCAGAATTGAGGTGTGCGAAGTCACAGAATGGAGGTGTGTGAAGTCATTTTATGGAGCTGTGTGAAGTCAGAATGGAGGTGTGTGAAGTCACAGAATGGAGGTGTGTGAACTCAGAATGGATGTGTGTGAAGTCACAGAATCTAGGTGTGTGAAGTCATAGAATGGACGTGTTTGAGTCACAGAATGGAGCTGTGTGAAGTCACAAAATTGAGGTGTGTGAAGTCACAGAATGGAGGTGTGTGAAGTCATAGAATGGAGGTGTGTGAAGTCAGAACGGAGGTGTGTGAACTCAGAATGGAGGTGTGGGAAGTCACAATGGAGGTGTGTGAAGTTATAGAATGGAGGTGTGTGAAGTCACAGAATGGAGGGGTGTGAAGTCAAAGACTGGAGGTGTGTGAAGTCGTAGAATGGAGGTGTGTGAAGACATAGAATGGAGGTGTGTGAAGTCATAGAATGGAGGTGTGTTAAGTCACAGAACGGAGGTGTTTGAACTCAGAATGGAGGTGTGTGAAGTTACCGAATGGAGGTGTGTGAAGTCATAGAATGGAGGTGTGTGAAATCATAGAATGGAGGTGTGGGAAGTCAGAGAATGGAGCTGTGTAAAGTCAGAATTGAGGTGTGCGAAGTCACAGAATGGAGGTGTGTGAAGTCATTTTATGGAGCTGTGTGAAGTCAGAATGGAGGTGTGTGAAGTCACAGAATGGAGGTGTGTGAACTCAGAATGGAGGTGTGTGAAGTCACAGAATCTAGGTGTGTGAAGTCATAGAATGGACGTGTTTGAGTCACAGAATGGAGCTGTGTGAAGTCACAAAATTGAGGTGTGTGAAGTCACAGAATGGAGGTGTGTGAAGTCATAGAATGGAGGTGTGTGAAGTCAGAACGGAGGTGTGTGAACTCAGAATGGAGGTGTGGGAAGTCACAATGGAGGTGTGTGAAGTTATAGAATGGAGGTGTGTGAAGTCACAGAATGGAGGGGTGTGAAGTCAAAGACTGGAGGTGTGTGAAGTCGTAGAATGGAGGTGTGTGAAGACATAGAATGGAGGTGTGTGAAGTCATAGAATAGAGGTGCGTGAAGTCACACAATGAAGGTGCGTTAAGTCACAGAATCGAGGTTGGTGAACTCAGAATGGAGTTGTGTGAAGTCACAGAATGGAGGTGTGGGAAGTTATAGAATGGAGTTGTGTGAAGTCACAGAATGGAGGTGTGTGAATTAATAGAATGGAGGTATGAGAAATCATAGAATGGAGGTGTGTGAAGTCACAGAATGGAGGTGTGTGAAGTCACAGAATGGAGGTGTGTGAAGTCACAGAATGGAGGTGTGTGAACTCACAATGGAGGCCTGTGAAGTCATAGAATGGAATTGTGTGAAGTCATAGAATGGAGGTGTGTGAAGTGAGAACTGAGGTGTGTGAAGTCACGGAATTGAGGTGTGTGAACTCAGAATGGAGGTGTGTGAAGTCACAGAATGGAGGTTTGTGAAGTCATAGAATGGAGGTGTGTGAAGTCATAGAATGGATGTTTCTGAAGTAGAATGAAGGTGTGTGAAGTCATAGAATGGAGGTGTGTGAAGTCATAGAATGGATGTTTCTGAAGTAGAATGAAGGTGTGTGAAGTCATAGAATGGAGGTGTGTGAAGTCAAAATGGAGGTGTGTGAACTCATAAAATGGAGATGTGTGAAGTCATGGAAAGGAGGTTTGTGAAGTCACAGAATGGGGGTGTGTGAAGTCAGAAAGGATTTGTGTGAAGTCATAGAATGGAGGCGTGAAGTCAGAATGGAGGTGTGTGAAGTCATAGAATGGAGATGTGTGAAGTCACAATGGAGGTCTGTGAACTCATAGAATGGAGGTGTGTGAAGTCACAAAGGTGGTGTGTGAAGTCATAGAATGGAGGTGTGTGAAGTCACAGAATTGAGGTGTGTGAAGTCATAGAATGAAGCTGTGTGAAGTCAGATTGGAGGTGTGTGAAGTCAAAGAATGGAGGTGTGTGAACTCAGAATGGAGGTGTGTGAAGTCACAGAATGGAGGTGTGTGAAGTCATATAAAGGAGGTGTGTGAAGTCATAGAATGGATGTGTGTGAAGTCATAAGGAGGTGTGTGAAGTCACAGAATTGAGGTGTGTGAAGTCACGGAATCGAGGTGTGTGAAGTCATAGAATGGAGGTGTGTGAAGTCATTGAATGTATGTTTGTTAAGTCAGAATTAAGTTGTGTTAAGTCATAGAATGGAGGTGTGTGAAGGCACAGAATGGAGGTGTGTGAAGTCATAGAATGGAGCTGTGTGAAGTCAGAATGGAGGTGTGTGAAGACATAGAATGGAGCTGTGTGAAGTCAAAGAATTGAGGTGTGTGAAATCAGAATGGAAGTGTGTGAAGTCAGAATGGAGGTGGGTGAAGTCATAGAATGGAGGTGTGTGAATTCACAATGCATTTGTTTGAACTCATAGAATGGAGGTCTGTGAAGTCACAATGTAGGTGTGTGAAGTCACAGAATGGAGGTGTGTGAACTCATAGAATGGAGGTGCGTGAAGTCAGAATGGAGGTGTGTGAAGTCATAGAATGGAGGTGTGTGAAGTCAGAATGGAGGTGTGTGAACTCATAGAATGGAGATGTGTGAAGTCACAATGGAGGTGTGTGAAGTCATAAAATGGAGGTGCGTGCAGTCACAGAATGGAGGTGTGTGAAGTCATAGAATGGAGCTGTATGAAGTCAGATTGGAGGTGTGTGAAGTCACAGAATGGAGGTGTGTGAACTCAGAATGGAGGTGTGTGAAGTCACAGAATGGAGGTGTGTGAAGTCATAGAATGGAGGTGTGTGAAGTCATAGAATGGATGTGTGTGAAGTCATAATGGAGGTGTGTGAAGTCACAGAATTGAGGTGTGTGAAGTCACAGAATGGAGGTGTGTGAAGTCATAGAATGGAGGTGTGTGAAGTCATAGAATGGAGGTGTGTGAAGTCATAGAATGGATGTTTGTTAAGTAAGAATGAAGGTGTGTTAAGTCATAGAATGGAGGTGTGTCAAGGCAGAGAATGGAGGTGTGTGAAGTCATAGAATGGAGCTGTGTGAAGTCAGAACGGAGGTGTGTGAAGTCACAGAATGGAGGTGTGTGAACTCAGAATGGAGTTGTGTGAAATCACAGAATGGAGGTGTGTTAAGTCACAGAACGGAGGTGTTTGAACTCAGAATGGAGGTGTGTGAAGTTACCGAATGGAGGTGTGTGAAGTCATAGAATGGAGGTGTGTGAAATCATAGAATGGTGGTGTGGGAAGTCAGAGAATGGAGCTGTGTAAAGTCAGAATTGAGGTGTGCGAAGTCACAGAATGGAGGTGTGTGAAGTCATTTTATGG